>JANRMT010062861.1:45174998-45208693 GCA_026402145.1 Polypterus bichir lapradei | reverse complement strand
ATAGATAGATAGATAGATAGATAGATAGATAGATAGATAGATAGATAGATAGATAGATAGATAGATAGATAGATAGATTTCATTAGTTCCCAAGGTTATTATAACTTTACAAAATAGCAAGCCAGATCCTGAGTCACATGAGCTTGCATGTACATGTTGCCAGAAGCAGTAGCTTCATAATGGCTATCAAGAAGCTGGTTTGGATGTGAGATGCACCAAAGAATGAGCACCCTTTCCCCATGACAGTATGACATATCTACATGTAAGATTCACCTGAAGCATCCCCCAGACCAATGTCCAGACAGGCTAAACAACCTTCATCATAATCCTTGAACATTATAACCCTTCTCAGATGAAGAGGACCCCCACTGACTTTTTTTTTTTTAACACCCAAACATCAAGCAGAGAAGAGGGAAAGGGGATCTTTTGTCAGATCAGAAGAATTCCTTGGCTTCTTTTTTCCCTTAAAAATTTAAAGCTGTTGCTATTGCTGTAGAATACATTGGAGATGACTTCAAGACAGTTCTATAGTTACTTGGTGAGACCTGAGTGTGGGTCACGCATTATAAGAGGAACTAGTGGCCCCTGCCCAGATGAATGTGAGAAGATTGACAAGTCTGAACATTTTAATTTGTGTATTCTTTCCCAAACAAGCAGAGAAGCAGCACCTCAGAGGGAAACATTTCAGTCGGCAAGCTTCCCTGTCAGACTCAAGGTCACTGCAGTGGCTGCCAGCTCTCCATTCGCCACATGTTGTGGTGACACAATAGGCTCTTTATCTAGTTTATCAGTCTCCGGCTTATCGCTCCCTCACTTGTCATACATTACCTCCTAATTGCTTCTTCCACTCAAAGCAAACACCATGGGCGGCAGCTAGCATGCGCCAGTAAACTTGCTCTTTTGTATTGCAGGAGCCTTTGACATTGCAGAAGACACAGCCAGGACAGCATATCAGCAGCGTCTGTCTGTCTGCAGCTCAGCTGGAGGTAGCAGACAGACGGAATGCCTTACCGTTCATTTAAAGTGCGCCAAGAGTCAATTCCATGTGTACTGCTTCGGCTCTCTGCTCAGAGAATGCAGTGACTCGTGCCTGTCAGCCATCGGAGAATTTAACAACCTTAGAGGGGTGAGGGTGACCAGTCACATGTTTTGTTTTTTTTGTTTTTTGGTCTAAACTCTACTACTTTAAAAGGGACACATTTGTAGTCTGGCTGTATTTTGTTTCTTTTTTTTAATCTTTTCCAATTACTCTGTCTCCTGTGTAATTTCAGGCATTCTAACAGCACTAATAAGCAATCGCTTAACCCAAAACAAAAAAGCAGGTGCAAATGAAGGGAGCCTGTATACAATTACAGCACGGAATGAAAGGTTAATGTCAGAAGTAAACAATACAATAAATTACGAAGAGAAAACAAATAACTTCAGCTGTAATTGGCCTTTGTAAAAAGATTATATCCCCTGACCATGCTGTGGGATGCTTAGACCATTTATTAGACAAAACTCACTGTTTTGAAAGACCACACAATCTCTGGCCTCTTTAAATTCTGTCAGGTCAACTATTGCTAATACCTGTTCTGCTGACTCAGCGTTCAATGGGCCAATGACCAGAAGAGCTTTTTTATCTTTCAGTTCCAGGGTCATTTCTGCTTTATTTGGAAGTACCTCCAGTGGAGGTCCTCCACATCAGGGCATGACCTACATTTGGATCAGCGAAGCTGGGCTACAACTCCATCTAGTGGCTCCTGGTATCCCTGCAGCCACACACACAGTATTGGCATTAAAGGTCCAGAACTACTTAGTATACCCTTCAGAGTATCACCGTAAATTATAGCATTTTCACACACGTTATATACCTTACACACTAATTCTCATCGAAATCGTTTAATTCATACCTAACACAGCGATCATATTTTCAAATTTGCTTATCCTAAAGCGGGTTGGAAAATGACTGACTGACTGACTGGCTTATCCAATTCAGGATTGCAGGGGAACAGACCCCACCCTGGCAGTAGTGGGCACAAGGCAGGTAACAATTCTGGACATGGTTACAATCCACAATTTTTTTAATTCCATCCTTCTTGATTTATATTCCTATCTTACAACTTATCCCTCAAGGTAGGATTTTCTAACTTCTGTCCATAATTTTAGTAGATGATTGTCCAAACACCACAACACTCCCTATTTTTTTTCTGTTGGTGCATCACTATAAAATTCATGTGATAATTTAAACCAGTTTTATCCCATGAAATTATGTTTTAGGGATTTGCCTGCAATTCCACAAAAACGTCCTTCACTGCAACCTCTGAAAAATACTGTGTCAGGAACATTTGCCTATATCTAGAAATATGTTTCTAGTAGTTTTTTTTAGGTATATAATTATTTTTATTGTTGTTTACTTGTAACATTTCATAGTTTGTTTCCTTATGGGCAAACCATTTTACAACAAATTAACATGGATAGCACCAAGCTGTTCATAGTGGCAACAGCCAATGTTGGTCACAATGCACGTTGCACAAGACATTATCTGTGTGGCATTTGACATAACTACTCCAATGCTGTACAAGATAACAGAGCACATTGCAACATGTTCAAATCTTTGGATCCATAAAAAATTTTTTTACCATTAATAGTATTTAGAAAAGAATAATAAACAAGGTTTCGGACTTGGTTTTGTTACATTGACTTTCCTCTTCTCATTTTGAACACTTATAGGTGGTTGTGTCGCAGCCTTTTAGGTTTTTGACTCTCTTCTGGCACTACATTCTGATTTTGGTTTGGTCCATCTGAAAGATGTATCTCTTCTTATCACCATTAAAGACAAAAACAAACTTAATTTGCCTTTCTTGCATTACAGTTCTACAAATGGAAGAAGAAAGGGCTGATACCAAAAACAGCCACCATGAAGAGAGATTTTAACATCTCTGTAAATTATCGGAGATCCATCAAAATGTCTTCATCTCTGTGGCAAGCCTTTTAATGTCAATAAACCTTTATGGCATATAAATTACTCATGCAAATTAGTAACTGCCACTAAATAATGGTGGAGGGGTGATAAGTATGTGAATTTGGAAAGGATCATTTGGAATATTAATATAAAAACATGTGGAAGGAATGTAATACTTAATCATTAGAAGGTGCTAATGTGTCCCTATACAAAACTCAAGGTCTCTTTCTCCATACTTTGGAGGAATTCAGGATTTTTTTTTGTTAATATTTTGCTGCATATTTAATAAGGTATAAATTAATTCTTAAAGTAACAGCTGTAATTGTTTTCTCAGTCTTCCTCTACTTATCCTGGTCACAGTGCCAACACAACAAGTTGGACAGATCAGGCTGTCCAGGCTAGAGGAGTTCCCTGAAGCTCCCTGGACATCAAAGAAATACAATCCTGCCTGTATCTTCTGAATGTGCAACACTCCTGTATGTCAAAGGAAAAGACAGTAAAGACTGAAAGGAAGCTGGACCAGAATATGGGCTGTTCAAATATCCTATATCAGGGGTGTCAAACTCCAGGCCTGGAGGGCTGCAGTGGCTGCAGGTTTTCATTCTAACTTTTTTGCTAATCAGTGACTAGTTCTCACTGCTAATTAATTTATTTTCCCTTCATTTTAGTAGCCCTGTTTCTAAGGATTCAGTCATCTGAATTCTTTTCTTCATCAAATGACAGCCAAATAGAAATGAGACGTGAAACAAGCCAACAAATGATGAAGTTAAATTGGGGCTTCAAACTCCAACCAATTAACTCAGGCCAGTTTCTTAATGAATAAGCTTCTCCTTGCTGTTAATTAAACCCGCTATTTAATTCCATGGCTTGCTGCTGGTCTCATTCTGCTACAACAGAAATTTCCAAAGCTGTTGATTTTCTGTTTTTTCTAAAACTACTGTCAAAATGTTCGGGTGATCTGAGAGATCAACCTTACTGAGACCTTCACCTGTCTTTATTTTCAGATACTGTGTGATGGGCACAGGTGAGCTGGTCATGTGGTGGCTTGTTTTGTGTCTCATTATTGTTTGGCTGCTAATTAAGGAAAAAGAAACAACTAAGGGGTCTAAGTCAAGTTATTTAAAACTAAGGCAAAAGGAGTTAATTAGCAGCAAAACCTGGTCACTAATTAAGAACATAGTTAGAATAAAAAGACTGCACAGTTCGCCATCCTTGTCCGATGTGAATGGGTTCATTATTTGCATTTTTGCACATTATTCTCTCTTTTACAAGATACAGGACTTGTTTTAGGGGTTTCTTGACTCACAGACTGTGAATCCTGGAATTAGTTTCCAAAATTAAAGCTTAGCTTTTTTTTTATTTATTTATTTATTTGGGCTGTTTTCACTGCCATTTTTGCTCATTTACTATAACTGTTATTTATACATTCTACCATTAGGGCAGCATGTTTTGCTGTTGGGGTCACATTCTCAGAGGTTGACTTCCACTTATCAACGTGATGGGTTGAAAGATCATCACAGCTAGTCCAATACACAGATGAGGTCCTTGCCATGTAGCCATCTTCTGTAGTTAGGGCTTTCATAATTTCACACATAATGTGACACCCAATCATGTGACTAACAAGGGATGTCATCAGCACACCAAATCATGACCACGGTCTAGCGCAACGAGCACAAATTGGTCCCTTGTCACATCTCTCACAATGATCATTCTCTTTTTTGAGAAATGCATAAACAATCCAGAATGTGCAAAAACTGAAAATCTTAAAACTCACATTAAAAAATCTCTACCATCCGTCCACCCATTCATTCAAGGCTGTGAGACTGATGAATTACATTCTATACCATTGTAGGGCACACAGTTACATGTATTCACCCTGGACCAGTGTAGTGGCAGTAATAAACTTTAGAAACTCGATCCCTGAGATCATAACACCCAGAGAATTTGCATATAGACATTTGATAAGGTGCAAACCCAGACAGCAACGTGGGTTGAGAAGTGACCAAACTCACATGACTTCTGATGCCATGCTACTATGCTACTCTTGAATAAATTAAATTTTTCAAAAATGGTCAAAAACAGTTGCCCACCCCTCTCCTTCTAGGAGCTCTCTTTTTAACAATAAAGAAATGAATGATCACTGTGTAGCCCTTTTGTTTCCCCTTTGCAGTAAATCTTTTCTGTATCCACCTGTGCTTGCCTCCCTCTATTTAAGTAGGGCTTGTTCTTAAATAATTAGGGGCTTGTAATGTAGCTTATCAAAGGCTTTTTTCAGAGTTAAGGTAGACAATACCACACTCCCCACAATTACCAAGTGATTTTCGTAGCTTCAAGCAAACAGCGAAACAGAGATCTCCTCTAAGTCTCTTTCACTCCTGTCTCTTTCAAGTATGACTTCAAAACTAAACTTTACAGTCTACTCTATATATATACGTTAAAATACAGTGAGTCTGAGCCCTATCATTTTTCCCAAATTCTAGCTCATTCATACAGACTGATGCAAAATGTGACAAAACATTTAGAAAGCAAAATATGTGGATCAAAGACACACTACACTGTATTCTGCAGTTTCTGGCATTCTCAGCAAGCCAAGCTTCGTGTTATATGCCATTCTCATGTCAATATATGTCATTTCTCACAGGCTCACTCCTGTCTCATTAGAAGATTTTGCACTTTTCCATTTTTTAAATTTCAACAAGTATATGGATCCATCATTTAAACATCTGAGTATTTTTACATGGCTCTTGTAGAACCATGGAGAGATAACAATAAACTGCTACCTCTCTCAGTTTAGCTATAGAAGTGACCCTGTTTATCTTTTTGGATAGTTTAACCACTTCCCCACCATGGCTTTATATATATGTACTCTCGCTCTAACCTCCTGCTTTTCTTTTTTTCTCCAGATCTTGACCTCTCTTCATCACACCAGCTGAGAGTATGCCCAATCTCCTCCTGTTTCTATACTTAAGTAATGTTGTGATTTTGGGTCCCACAAACTTTAACAAAAGGCCTAAAAACAAAAGTAAGCCTGGTCCTGCAACTGAAAAGCAGGTCTGGGGCCTATACCTGCAAAAGGTCCAAGGCATGTCAGTCCTCGATGGGAGAGGGAACTATTACTCCTGTAGGTAGAGAATTTGTATCCTGGCCAGATCAAAGGATGTTTCATTAACCTGAAGCCTGAAATGAAGCCCAAGAGGAACAATGGATGGATTGGCTGGCAGTGCAGAAAGATAATTCTGTGCCCATCTGGTATAAAATAATGGGTGAATCGTAGGAACGCAAAACTTGGGAGTGTTTCCATTCTCCATGTGCTAAGTGGCAGTGGTCCTTGTTTGAGAACCCAGTTGGGACACCTGTAGCTGTGCTAAGGAATTGGAGTCTGGAAGAACAGCCCTGTAGGGGTTCCTTAGGATCGGCTGAGAGCATTGTTGGGGGAAGATCACCCTACTTTGTCTATGGCCCAGAAGTGCTTCCTAGAGGAGACAGAATGGTACCAGAAACATTCTTGAGTCCAGCACAAAAGGAAGCCCACTGCTACACATGAACGAGTCACTGTTGGGAGGCAGTGGGTAAAACTCAGCGGAGTTAGAGAAGGAGAGAGAATTCTTAGTTTATTGATTATTTATTGTATAATTATGGCTTACATCGAGAGAGGATTATGAATAGTGCCTGACAGAAGAATAAAAAAATACTATTTTATTTATATGTTGTGTGGATTATTACTGTGTCTGTGGTCTTGGTCTCACTGGCGCCCCGTGTGGTCACACTCCTTAGATTATAACAGTTTGTTAATAAAAAGACCCAATAAAAATAAAACAAGAAATTATATTAAATAATAGTCAAAGTGTTTGAAAAAAAAATGTCTCCAAAGAGGCACCCATAAAACAAACAAGACCAAAGTCTTTAAAGCAAATAATCAAAAAGAAAACTTACATTAAATCCTTGAAGAAGAAAAATTCAGAAGAACAATGTAACAATATATGCAATAAAATTATGATGATGCACAGATAAGGGCAAGGTTACAAAACCATTTATACACCTTAGAGAAGCATAGTGACTTCAGTTTTTGTCAATGGAAGAAGTTTGGAGCCATCAGGGCTCTTCCTAGAGTTGATTACCAGTCTGAGCTTTTGTTGGGCCACTCATGGGCAGTCAGAGAATTGTCCTGAAGACACTCCAGCATTGTCTTGGCTGTATGCTTTGGGTCATGGTCAGGGAGGTTACCAAGGATCCAATGGTCACTCTAAAGGAACTTCAGAAGTCAGTTGCTGTGATGGGAGCATCTGTTGGAAGAAAGACCATTTTAGCAGTAATCCATCAATCAGGGATTTATGGTAGAGAAGGTGGATGGAATCAATTCTTGAGTAAAAGGTATGTGACAGTTTAATGGACTCTGAGAGTATGAGGAAAAGGGTCCTCTGGTCTGATGAGACAAAAATTAAACTCCAAGCACTATGTCTGGTGAAGACCAGGCACTGCTCATTACCTGCCTAGTGCCATCCCTCTGGCTTATCATGGTGGTGGCAGAATTATGCTAAGTGGGTGCTTCTCAGAGGCAGGGACAGAGAGACTAGTTTAAATTTAGGAAAAAATTAATGCAGCCAAATACAGAAATCTCATTAAAGGAAACCTGCTCCAGAGTGCACACAACCTCAGACTGGGGTATCGGTTCCCCTTTTAATCCTAATAATTACCTGAAGCGTACAGCCAAGTTAGTACTAGAGTGGCTTCTCTAACTGTAGATAAGTGGCCTAGCAAAAGTACAGACTTGAAACCCATAGAACATCAGTGGAGAGACGTGAAGAGGCAGTTTACAGATACTTCCCATCCAATCTAATGGAGGCTTAGAAGATCTATCACAAAGAATGGATAAACTGCATAAATCCAAGTGTGCAAACCTTACAGAGACTTACTCAAGAAGACTGAATTAGGTGTCTAAATTCTTATATGCATTAGAGATTTCATTTTTTGATCTTTAATAAATTTTCGAACCTTTCAAAAATAAAACATGTTTTCACTTTATCATTATGGTCTACTAAGTGTGGATTAATGGATAAAAATGGAGAATGTTTCCATTTAAAATTAAGTCTACAACAAAGGAAAGTGTGCAGAAAGTGAAGGGATCTGAATAATGCCTAAATCTACTGTACATATTATAATTAAAAGACTGGAAGAGAAGTACAGAAACAGGACCTTCAATAAAAACAATGAAACATAAAAAATAAGCAGGAAACAAGCAGCAAAACACAAACCAGGGATGGAGCCCTGACAGAACCCTGACAAGTAGTCTCTTCTAAGTAGTCATCCTGGGATCATTTCTCATCAAACCCAAAAATCACTTCCATTGTCAAAGGTCATCTTTTATTTGATTCAAGAACATACAGTAAGTGCCTCTAGTGGGTCCTAGTCTCCCTTCCAAAACGGATCTTTGGTTACCTTTAAGGGGCCAAGCATCCAAGCAGGTTCATTGTTTAGATGGACTGTACAGTCCATCTACGTGTGCCCTCTAGTAGCCATGACTTGCTGCCCTACCTGGATTCAATCTTTCTTGATCAGAGGGATGGGACTCATTGCCCACTGCTTGGTTGTCCACCCTCTAACATCTATGCATTTTTCAACTCACCCAGGTTGTAACTTTGCCATTCTTATGCATATATTAGAATCCTGGTCTGTTGCCCTTAAGGTTTATGAAGCACACACACCTGGTGTCTTAAGAATTGGCGAAGTTTAAAAGTCCAACCCAATGTAAAAAATGCCAAGTAAAACATTCCAGAGCAAGAATGAGCTGCCACCACACCAAATAGATGGAGCTTCATTACAATTGAACTTTAGGGGGATTAGTTAAGATCATTTCATTTTGAAATGGTTCAGCAGTTGCACTTTCAACTCACATTTGCAGCCCTCCATCCCTTGGTTATTCCAGCTTTTCACCCATATTAGAAAGATATTCATGTTATATTAATTGCCATTACATAAACAAGTCTCTGACCCCATGTGAGTAAATGTGTATGCATGGCAGTATGCTCTGTTGTCACGCTGAGTTGCTTCCCTTCTTATATTAAACATGCATAATCGCAAAATACAGGGTCTATCTTCCAATGTCCTGTATGTGATTAAGCAGGTTTTAAAATGGAAAAATTATCTTTTAATTTGTGCTGTGTGACATATATTTTAATGAACATGAAAATTTGATTCTTCCTGCTCAAACTAGCGTCAGCAGGTGGACATTTGCCACAGTTGCAGACACCACTAATTTCAGTAGAGTATTTGTTAGAGCTTAAGCACTCTTCTTGATCACTCACACTTTATTTTAAAAAATTAACATACCTCAGGTAAGGCCGCAATGAACATTTAAACGTTTTTCATTTATTAGGCCCTCTTGTGAAGGTATGCTTCTTTTGTCAACACAACAAGGTTTAAACCAACCAGCAAAAAACACAAATCTTGGTCATTTTGGAGAGCCTGATGAACATTTCACTGGAAACATTGCATACAACGGTGGCAGGAGTCATTTTCAGAGTCTTGTGCATTATTATAGCAAATGAATGTGTTTTTTTGGAAACAATTACCTGACTAATTCTTTAAATTAAATTTGCATGTCAACTGAGAAATGTGTTTGTATTTTATGTTATTAACAGTAGCCCCCTTTCTGTCATGGTCTAAAACAGTTGTCCATCTGTGTCCATTTATACGTCCACCTGAGATAGAGAAAGACAGGTCTGGAGAACCTTGGATGCAGTACTGATGTGTTCTTGTCCATATTACCCAATGTTCTTCTATTGTTCTGAAAGGCCTTGTAAGAAGAAACACACAATTGGAATATCAACTGAGCATGCCCAGCTCTAGAGGGTCATTTAGCTAGACTAAGTCCCTCCAAATATGATGTTAAGCCCCCAACATGCACTGCCAGGTGTACTATTACTGAATTGATTATTTTGTATTGTATCACAATATTACCCTCCTAGTATTTCAGATGCCCAACTTAACATTTTCATCTGAAGCCAGTGTTGTAACTGATGTTTTAAATTTTCTCCATTTGCAGCAAATTTACTTAAGAGAAGATTAATAAATTCCAAATCAAACATTTCAGATGGATGCTCACTTACAATACACTGCCTGAGGTCATCTCAGTGCTCTTCAAATTATAGTATGATGTTCTATGCTGATATGCAAGGATATGATCTTTCACATCTCAGAGTACTTGTCTGTATGACCATGCATGAATGATCATGCTCTGTGGTGGCCTTGTCCCCTATTCAGGGCTGGTTGCTGCTTTGGGCCCAGTGCTGCTATGACATATGCTTGATCCCCACTTCCCTGTTTTTAAATAAGCAAGTTCAAAAAATGAAAGAATGATTGGTAAGGCCCAACTGACCAGATCTGCTATAGCAAGGGCCATGTGCAACTTTGTCCAGAAGAGCGCCTCTTTGATTGGCTTCCTAGAAATTTAAGCACCTAATTATATTTGCCAAAATCTCTGAGCCACTGAACATTTTTACCTCACTTACAGTTGCACATACTCTTATTTTTTAACTTCTGTGTTATTATTGTATGCACCAGTTCCTCTTAACCTTTATTCAAGGAATGTGCAACAATAAACTTTTTCTTGTAAAGAGTAAGGACTGAATTTAATTAAGAAAGGATTTTTTAGTTAAATATGCAACACTTAAACAAACACAACAGTGAAGCTGAAATGTTCAGGCAGCATTTTATGTCGACTTACACATGTTTCCTTAACTACAGTACCTATAAAAGTTAATCAGCCCCTTGAAAGTTTTTACATTTTAATAATATACAGTGTTAAATCACAACAGAATTAATTTGGCTTTTTCGGCAGTGATCAACAGGAAAAGACTCTAACGTCAAAGTGAAAACAGATTTCTGCAAAGTGATCTAAATTATTAAAACAAATTAACTGATCACAAACACAGTCAATCTCTTCAAGTCCGTATACAGTAGATGTACCTTTGACATCCATGACATCCTTGAGCCTGTGTGCACAGGTCCATCTCTCTCTCACTATCAGCTTTGCACATCTGCACTCTGCAGTTTCTCTCCATTTTTCTAAGCAAAACTGCTCAAGCTAAGGATTTTGAGTGAACAGCCTTTAATTCATGTCCATCCACAAATTCTCATTTGAAGTGAGATCTGTACCAATATTTATCGAGTATCTCAGAATTACTCCTAGAAATTGCACCAAATGTCTGGCTAGAATAAGGCTTTGTACTATAAGAAGTAGTTATTTTTTAACATTTTATTGAATTTATTCAAATCAAATAACATTCTGTACAAGCAAGTCAAGTTTTACCAAACTAAGTTCAAAACAAATCAACTGCCACCCATAAGAAAGAGAGCTAGGCCAACAGAGTAAAACTTTAATAGTAGGAAAAGTAAATAAATAAATAGAATAAAAAAGGGGAAGATAAGTAGTTATGAAGCAACCTAAACCCATTCCTATTGAGGATTAGGAGTACACACTTGAGAATGAATGTCTTCACAAATTTACAGCACATTGAGCCACAAAATGGCACTCATAAAGATGTTTCATAGTTTATTTGGAAATGATGACACTTTGTAAGGCTTGAACTTGAATATAATAATAATAATGAGAAGAAGGAAAACATAATAAGGTAGGATGTTGCGCTAAGCTGCATGTAATTGTTGCCACTGAATCAGAGTAAAGGCTAATAATGGGCACGTTAATTTAAAAATCAATGCTCCGGAGCCATTCTTTAAGAAGAATCACTTTCTCGATGTCATAGCCACAGGAAATGCCTTGTAGAATAATAGTTACTGAAACTAGCCATTGACACTGTTTCTGAAGTCACATTCATACTTCCAATATTCCCAATCATCTTCCTGTGCCTATCGCAGTGATGCCACCTTATCTTCTGCAAAGCTAAGTTTATCCCATGGCAGAGAAGTCTGTGCCTACCTTTTTGGGCATGTAAACTGCAATGCAATTGTTCCAGGGGTCTGTGTAGAGTAGAGTTCAGTTTATCTATTTGACCTTTCACTGTCAATCATCCATTCTGCCATCTTATCTTCAGGGTCATATACACCTATGATTTGCAGTGTGCTGATGCCATGATATCATTTGAGATTCATATATGCATGCTCATCCATACTTGTGCCAATGATTTTTACATGTGCGCCAATTTGCATGAATGTATCATTACTTTACCATTACCTCACATGGAGTGGTGGGCAAATGTATAATCTGCATATTAACTCACACATTGTAAGGGGCAAAATTCAGGAAAATGTTGGTTGTGACATACCCATGTCACTGCTATTGCAAAGTTATAATTTACACATAACATTACCAACATTTTCATTTTGGCATGAATCAATCACAAAACATACAAGCTTTGTTACAAATATTATTCCATCTCTGTCAAATTGGTCTCTTTTTAAGAGTTCATTGTTGTTCAGCGTTTACAATACATTACTCCTCTCCATGGAGTTGTGTGACCACGTCTACTTGAACATCATCCTCTGGCAGCTGCTAGTGTGTTAGGACAACCCACACAAAATATTAGTGAATTTAGGAGTAGTTTCCTAGTATTTTTAGGAAAATTGACAAAATGCACTTATTCCTACTCCTAAGAGTAAGACCGAGTTTGCATCACTCCTTGGATGGAAGGCCAGTCTGTGGCAGAGCCGACTAAAGCACAAATTCACGGTGACATTCACTGAATTGGAATTTAGAATATCCTTACATGCATGCCCTTGGAATGACAGAAAGTACATTCCATAGCTGTAATAAAAAAGTTTATCTTCCTTAGAGACGATAACTAACATGAGAGGTGATGAATTGGTTAGCATCTCTCCATTACAGCTCCAGAGTTCAGGGTTTAAATCCCACACCATACTGGCATGGTTTGCATGTAATTTCAATATCTATTTAGACTTTTTGGTGGTACCCTGCATTGGGTTAGCCCTGTGGTCTCATGAACTTAGTGTTCAGTTCCTGGTCTGCACTTTCCTTATATTTGTATGAGTTTACTCCCTCATCTCCAAAGATGTTTGCGTTAGGATAATTGGCAACTGAGTTATATTAAAGGGGTTTTGTCTACATACAGTATGTGTTCACAAATCTTGAGAGACCAGACTATTGCCATAAATTAAACCTTAACCAAAAAAGTGAATGCTCTACCACTGTTTATTTTTAAAGCTAATATAGAATAGTTTATCTTTTTTTTAAATTGATTCAAAGGAGCCGAGAGTGAGGATTTAGTTTTATCATTTGAAATATCTATTGAATTTGGCAGCAGGCACCTTACCTTCAATTATTTCAAAGTCTTCCTTATTTGAAGCCAGATACTGTACCTTTCATAATTTCTTCTTTTCCCGCTTCCTTATTGGTGTAAATTCCATCCTTGCCTTCAAATGTTTGATAATCTGACAGATGACAAGGAAGTACACCACACATAATCTTTTTTTCTAGATGTATTTATTTCAAAAAGGCCTTCAGAGGATGTTTCCCTTTTATTAATGTTTTTCAGATCTTTTCAAAATCCACCATTATCATGATTGCTTTTTTCTGTATTCAGTTTCAGTCAAACTGACTTTGTGTAAAGCGAGCAATAGCATCAATCACTAGGGTCTGGACTGCAACATTTAAGAAAATTTTTTTCAGCGTACCAAGCATTTTTTCAAATTACTTTATATTACTTATTATGGCTACGAGTTTGGCAGTTTGGTGGTTCAGTGGTCAATACTGTCGCATTACTTCTTTAGGGACTTGGAGTCAACTCCTGAACCATTCATTACCAAAAATGTATTATCAACATCATCATTACATGTGTAATGTACACATTTTGTGCAATTATATTTTGCTCAGTACATTGGCTGTATCTTCAAGCTCTGGTCATATATTATGGTTGCAAACATCAATCTAAAACTGACCTATTATTTCCATCTTCCTCAGTTCCCTACTCCAAATGATTGTGTTGCAGCTTCAGCCCAAAAGATGTCAAACTTCTCTTCATACAATAATGAGCTTACTGTTCACTGATCTTCAGAGTAATATTCATAATGTTTGTTTCCTCCTTTTGAGTAGTTCCCTCCATTTGTCAGGTGTTTCTCCAAATGATTTTTACAGCTCTGATGGAAGCAGGCTTCTGTCCAATCCCCTGACAGACCACTAATAATTTGAACTTGAAAATTAAGCATAGATCTGAACCTCCATGAGAAAACTGACCCTTCATTCCGACAGCCTTCAAGCAAGAGATTGTTTTGACCTGAAGAGCTTATAGACGGCTTAGAAAAAAGATTGCTAAAAGTCATGTCCTGCTTAATGGCTGGCACAGTATGCTGGCTGGATGAAACAACTGGCTCTGTCCCCTTATCGTTTGGTTCCTTCAACATTTGAACGATGCTCAAGTCCAAAAATACCTCCCATTTTATACATTCATTTATTTTTTCAGATCTGGTGACTGTGGAGGCTATTTGAGTGCAGTGAACTCATTGTCATGTTCACTGTCAAACCAGTTTGAGATAATTTGAGCTTTGTGCCATGTGTGTTATCATGCTGGAAGCAGCCACAATACTTAGTTAGGCCATGGCATTTAAACAATGCTCAGTTGGTACTAAGGTACCCAAAGTGTGCCAAGAAGAAATCCCCAACACCACATTACACCACCACCACCAGCCTGAACTATTGATATGAGGCAGGATGGATCCATGCTTTCATGTTGTTGACACCAAATTCTTACCCTACCATCTAAATGTTGCAGCAGAAACCAAGAATCATCAGGCCACACAACATTTTTTCCAGTCTTCTATTGTCCAGTTTTGGTGAGCCAGTGTGAATTGTAGTCTTAGTTGCCTGTTCTTAACTGACAGGAGTGGTATCTGGTGTGGTCTCCTACTGCTGTAGCCCATTTGTGTTGGGCATTCAGAGCAGCTCTTCGGCATACCTCAGTTGTAACAAGTAGATATTTGAGTTACCTTTCTATTAGCTCAAAAAAGTCTGGCAGTTCTCCTCTGATCTCAAGCATCAACAAGGCATTTTCGCCTAGACAGCTGGCAAACACTGGATATTTTTCCTTTCAGGGACCATTCTTTGTAAAACCTTGAGATGGTTGTGTGTGAAAATCCCAGTTGATCAGCAATTACTGAAATACTCAGACCAGCCCATCTGGCACCAGCAACTATGCTACATTCAAAGTCACTTAAATCACCTTTCTCTCCGATTTTGATTCTGGGTTTGAACTTGAGCAGGTCGTCTCCACAATGTCCACATGCCTAAATGCATTGAGTTGCTGCCCGATGATTGGCTAATTAGATATTGCGTTAACAAGCATTGAACAGGTGTACCTAATAAGTGTACATTTTCTTTATGAAAGACCTCGTCCTCTGGAGCTTTAAGGAGTCCTCATTAATTCCGTGTGCTGCACACTTCAGTTTATAGCAGGAATATTTTTTTTTTTTATTACTATTTAATTTAATATTGTTTCTTTGTATCAGTATACTGCTGCTGGATTATGTGAATTTCCCCTTGGGATTAATAAAGTATCTATCTATCTATCTATCTATCTATCTATTATCCGCCTATACATATACGTGGACAGTCAGTCAGTCATTGTCCAGTGTCCTTTCAAAACGGACATCACCTTTCCCTTCCTTGCCAAACACTGTATGTCATGCACGTGTCCGTGAGACAGACAAGGTGGCACAATTAACTCATTTTTTTATTCTGTCGCAGTTTGTTTCCTCTAAAGAAGACACGAATGACCGAGCTGCCTCGGGTGTCACCCAGCAGGTGGAAGATGCACAAGTCATTGAAAAGATCGAAAGAGGACGCTTCGCTTTGATTGCAGAAGCGAAAGACCCTGTGATCCTGCTTATGACCACTACGCCTAGTTAACTGTCCCCGCCTTGGGCATGTGCTGCATGCGCCTCGACATGATCCAAGCCGTGGAAATACAGCAGTCAGAACGGGGCTCTGAAACTGGGGGGGACGAGGGCCGTTTCGAGCTCAGAAGTGAGAACATTACGTTAAATAGATCGATGAAACAGAGTTGCTCGGACATCTTGCATGGTTTAAGTGTATTTTCTAACGTAGCCAATCGTTAACTAAATATAACAGCAATTGAAATAAAGGTAATAAGCTTTCAGCAGAATGTGTTTAAATTTTAAAGAACGACTTGTCAGACTTGCACCATTCGTACACTCACCAGCAGGTTCTGGCTGTCAGCAACTAATTTGGTCAACAAATATGTTTCTTGTCGTTAATTAAATGGCAAATTTCCTAATTGTAGTAGACGTCCACACGTTGACTATCAGTTGTTAATTTGAGAGATATCGTGGCATCTTGCACCGCCCTTCTAAGTTAGCATAATTATATAGCGGTTACCCCTTGAGCCTCTGATCCCTATAATTTAACGATTCCTCCAGTCACGGGCTGTGTCTGTGCATCTATTGTTGACTTACAATCCCTTTCTTTTAAAGCGCCTTACTCCAATCCAGGAACGTATATAATTACGCCGGACAATGTTGGAAACACGTGCAAAGTCCACGGTTAGTTAGCAAAACGGACACCTTTGTTTTCACCTTACCGGAAAGATCCTGTAGTTAACAGCTTTAACTTTCGGAGAAATACTGGTCATTAGGTGAATTCGCCATTGAGAGAGCCGTTTAATTACATACATTGGAGGAAATGACTAATTGGAGGAAATGCTTTTGGTTTTATATAATTTATAAAATAAAAAAAAATGTGCTCCATAAAAATGCGTGGACACCGAGTGACCAATTGGGCAGGCCATAATAAATGTTTCATTGCAATTTTTCTAGCTGCAAGGTGTATATATAAACTCTGAAGATTAAAATCTACTGATAAAATAAATATGGTGTATGGAGTCTACTGGAGTGAATTGTAATGTAATTCTCGTCAAACAGAAACCTTCAATGAACTTGTATGGTTTATTATTTTATATTTACAACCTATTCCATGGTATTTAGCAACTATTTTCCATATGCTTATTTATTTAATCAGTTTACTATGGTTCACTATAAAAATTAAAGTTGACAAAGTGGTTCTTCAGTGTGATGCAATAGGGGAACAATTTTTGGTTCCCAAAAGAACCATTCACATGAAGGTTTCAGAAAGAAAGAAAGAAAAAGAACTTAATTTATTTGGATATCATATTCCATGAATAACCATTATGATAACAGATCTGTAAAATAGCAATGGGTTTATGATTACAGAAGGGCGCTGAATGCACACAACAGGCTAAGTTCAGGTTTTCTTGATCTGCTAGTATGGTGGTCTAGTATAAATTTACAATTTCTGTTTTGTCCACATATAGGAGCTTTTTCAGAGTCGAATGAATCATTTTTGTCTGCAAAAACCCCTTTCGAGAATGAAATGGTTGTTTGTCAAACAATAGATCTATAAGGAACCATTGTTTTTAACAGTGTATACTTGAATTAAAAATAAATAAATAAATAAATAGACTTAAAAAAAAATAATTTTATTGTATCTATATTTACTTCCATTGATTCTGTTTTATTCTTGTTTTGTTGTAAACCAGCATGGGATTGGGGTGGATCTACTATAAAACTAATGCACCTTAAACTTCAGGGGTCAGAGCCCTAAATCCCGGAGGGGCCCCAGAAGTGACTTTATTCCACATTGCTTAAAATGTTTAAGTGCCTACTCTATGAGGAGTTTTTAAAAAATAACCGTATAGTGCCATTCAATACAAAATAATACTTAAAATTAAAAGGTTATTAAATATTGGTTAACCATAAATGAAAAAATATTCAAATTAAGGATGTTTCATTCTAAATATCTTTAATATAAATTAATTATAAATAATCCATTCATCCATCCATTTTCCAACCCGCTATATCCTAACTATAGGGTCACGGGGGTCTGCTGGAGCCAATCCCAGACAACACAGTGCGCAAGGCAGGAAACAAACCCAGGGCAGGGCGCCAGCACACACACACACACACCAATCACACACTAGGACCAATTTATAATCGCCAATGCACCTAACCAAAACGTCTTTGGACTGTGGGAGGAAACCGGAGCACCCGGAGGAAACCCACGCAGACAGGGGGAGAACATGCAAACTCCACGCAGGGAGGACCCGGGAAACGAACCCGGGTCTCCTAACTGCGAGGCAGCAGCGCTACCCACTGCGCACCGTGTCGCCCTAATTATAAATAATTTAAAACAATATTAAAATTTATGATAGAAATTTAAATTTTTATAAAAATTATTTATCTTAGGCTAGCCATAAGCGAGAACAAAAAATGAAACATATATCATTGTGGTGAAAAAACCTCATTGAAGAGGAGAACAGTGGTAACTCAGAGCTTGTTGATGGTTGCAAAGGGGTCCCCAAGGCCCTGAAAAACGTAGGTCTACCACTGCATGGCATGGTGCTCTTTAGAGCATTGGTAAAACGGAGCAGAGTATTATAGATACATTGACATACCTTTTACATTTTGGTTCTGTTTGTGAACAAGTCGTATAGCTAAATAAATTCCATTTGTTAAATGCCCCCCTATCGCGGCCAGTCTTCGAGAATAATGCATTTTTCTTCACTCATTAAATTTTGCCTATATTTCTCCACTCCATTGAAGGCAAGAATTAGCCTTGATCGAGACACTAGTCTATGATATTCACAATGATATGAATATGAAATTATGCAGTATAGCTGTAAACAGTAGCTGATATGGCTGTCTTTTCAAAGGGGAAATATATTTTAAAAAAAGAAAAGAAAAAATACACTAATCAGGGCTGAAAAGCGCCGTCTGAGAAAGCAGAAATGTTCCAGAAAATGTAATCATAGATTAATTAATTGTCCCAGATAGGTGCTTACTAATTATCTTTCTCACACGATTTTTATAGATGTGCTGTATCTTTACTGCAGGGCTTTATACGTCAAGAAACACAAACAATAAGTAAATTTCCTATCTCCGTATACTGTATTTTATTTATATATCAGGAAAATAAAAATAAATACATGCATACATAATAATAACTAACTAAGCAACCAAAGGAGTATACATAATTTCACCGAAAACAAGCCAAGGGATTCCACAGGCTAGTACTTGGCATGTTTCGGATATGCCCCGCGGCCTACGCGTACTTAAAGAAGTGGTGTTGTATTTATTGAAGGACGAGCGCAGCATTTCTGAGGCAGTAATTTTTTTCTAACATACAAGCGCCTTGAGTAATATCGAAGTACATATCCTCATAAACGCACTTTAGGAGATCGTGGCAGTTGCTCCCAGGCTACGTCCAGTGTTGTGCCTCGGTCCATTGAGCTGTGAGGCGGCAGCAACACTAATTACAGCGACTTCTTCCACCCACGCTGCCAACTGACTGGGAGATTCTGCGTGTCAATCGAAGCCGTCAGCCTGTTGTGTAGCCGACTCAACTTTATCTCCGGAGTTGCTGAAGTTGTAGTAAGTAGTTGACCACATTCCCTACAGTTGTACAGGTCTGTGGGACCGGGTTATTGTATGTATAGTTACAGAAAACAAATAAATGTATTTATCTATCGATATGCCTATTTATTTACTTATTTATTTTTCGTGCGCTCACCCTCGTTACAGTACCGATTAAAGCATAACACTGGCGACATACGAAAGGTTTTTCCTCGCAATGAAACGTTTTACAAGCTCTAAGACAACCGTTCATTTAAAATCAGTGACCCCAGCATTGTTCACCTTTCATGCCCGCTGTCTGAAGCAGCACACCGCCCACCACCCCTTGACACCCCACGGCAGATGGGAAGTGAAGCCGGGACCCCTCTCCTTTCGATCGTCAGGGATGCAGGCTGTCGTTGTAGTCGCGGGGGGGATTTTCAATGAAATATTCATAGCACGATGAAAGGACCCCACTGGTCGGAGAGCGTGCCCGTTTAACTGTTCCAGGCAAGGATCATTACCCTCTTATCGGTCACGGTGATGTCTGGAGGGAACATACAGCGAATGCCCATTGACAGAATTTTGTATCTTTCTGCCGGGTTGATAATCGCTAGAGCACTGGTGTGTCCTGCTGTAAAAAATAAATAATCTTTTAAATCAAATTTAAAAAAAATCCCTATTTTTTTCGTTTAGAAAATACTATCATTTCGTTTACAAATCTTCTATAACATTTCATCGCTATGTTTGTCTGAACATTGCTATGCGAACTGTCAAAGGTGCATAATAATTCGTGTTCAAACATGCAAAGAACAATTTTACCGCGACAGTATTATTAATGACATTTTTAATTTTAAACAAAACATCCAAAGGTGCTCTTGATACCCTGTCGAATTGTATCTCTTTTTTTTCATTATTTAATTTATTCCCCTCGTATATATAACAGATAAACTTTCTGGTTGTCTGCCGAAATGTACCCGCATAAATTCTTGTCGAGTTCACCATAAAACACCCAATAAAAGAAAGTCGTCTACACCGTTTTCAGCGCTTATCCTTTTGTGCACCTGCCAAACGGGCGCCAGTCAAACTCGAGGGTTTATGGTGCGGCAATTGGTTTTCTGTGTATAAAGAACGAATACAATAAATTGTGTGATTACAGGGTATCAGTGGCACTTGTTCAAAAAATGGATGAACTTTCTGTTAATCCGTGATTAACTTTGTGTTAACATACGTGCTTTTGCGTATATTCTTTGTTGAATGTGTTTGTAAAGCGAGATAATGGGAAAGTAGCCATATCTTAAATCAGTCAGGGTCTTAGATGTTATAGATGGCTCTAACAAAGAAGCGATTGCTTGTCGTCTTGCACGATATAGTTTAATGATGAAAAGTTATACTATTTATGATAATGGAAACTGACGTTGTGTTTGGAATGAGCGATGTGTTTTTAGGTGTAATAAAAACGAGTGCTGAAAGTTGAACTGCCCCGTGAGGCAGCATATGGGAGATAGCGCTTCCAAGTTGGGACACTGATGGGTGACACGAGGGAATTCAAACTTTAGAAAGAGCAGCAGCTGAGTCTTATAGCCCTATGTCTGCCTTCTATCTGAAGTAATATTATTGATGTGAAATTGTATACAGAACCCAGACACTCTGGACTGCCGTAAACCGGGTCAGGAAAAAATGAATACATTAAGGAATGAGTTTACAAAAACGGCTAAAGTTCTATTGTTTTATGGACAAAAATTGTATTCTTCCTGCTTGCCTAAATTGCTAATCAACTTTCCATACTGATTACCTGGGTTAAACATGTAGCCTTTATGTTGTTTAGTAATGCTAATTACACTTTTAATACTTTATTTTTACCATAAAGGTAGCGGCTTCTTTGCAATTTTTAGCATTTACTTTGTTGAGTCTAAACAAATTTCTAACTTATTTTAGCATTTTTTCTGAAGTTAGTTGTAACTTGATTTAGACGGGGAAAAAAGTCCGATGTTCTGTTTAAGTGCGCTTGTATAAAGTATATTCCTTCTGTCACGCAGTATTGCATGTTCTCTTCTTCTTCAGTACTATAAATGCAACATATAAACATATAAATAGTTCAATAAAACGCGGAGATACTCGACCAAAGCATCAAGTGACTTTAAATCAAGCCGCCACAGACAATTTTTGGAAACGAATGCCAGTGTAGTTAATTATTTGACTATTTACTTCGTGCTCCTATAAAATTAACCCCTTAAAAACGACCGTGGCAGTTAACCAATCCAGACGCTGAAGACAGGTGCCACCTCAGCCACTGGCTTCCCACCTGTTAGTTTTATATTATCTACTAACGCCATCACACAGCTTCATAACAATACAGGTTTACGATCGTCCAAAACGGTCGATCGCAATATTACCCCCCATTTTCTATTAGGAAAAGAACAGGATGCTCGAAGCATAAAAGAGCAGCTTATCAAGTTCTGATTATGAGTTTGCAAAAGGCGAGGCAGTCAAGTGCGTGCGCCACTGTTTGGGGAAGGCGTTATCAAAGCACCCTTAAAATAAATATTGTGACGGTGTTTTAAGTCGTGTCTGCGATTTACTCTTGCGGCATTGCCCGCATAGTGCTTTCGATATACAAACAGAATCAGTGAAGCAATACTTTAAAAAAGAACAAGATTATCGGAATGCAAAAATGCAATAAGCATATTTTTTTTTAGGAATAACTGATTTAAAAAGTTCCATATACAAACAAATTAATTTTACTACATGGTTAAATTATTTATGAAATGTGTCATTAATCTTGTTATCTATATGCAGTATATGTTGGTTTGAGCGACAGTAGTGGGTTCGAATCTTTCTATGTTCAGAATGCATCGTCTCCTCGTGCTTGCGTAGGCGCGTCTGCTGGTGCTCTATTTCCAAATGCCGAAGACCTTCAGGTCAGCTTAAACTGCGATTCTAAATTGACACGACTTAAGCGTGAATGTGCTCCGTGATAAATTCTGCGTTTTGTCCAGAGTTGGTTTCAGGGGCTATTTCAAAATTCTATTAAGTTCCTTTACTAAATGAATACATGATCTGCCTTAAGGCGACACATTTACATTATGTCAATAAGGAAGCATTGTGACTACAATTATTTCACTTTTTCGAGTTTATCTAAAATATAAACTGCATTCAACTGTGCAAATAAATGTAGTGGACAATGGTGAAATATTTTAAAAATTCGGAAGTGTTGAACACTTTAACTATTGCCTTTGCGGTTGGAGTTATTAATCAATAGAATACTAGCCTCTTTTGAAGATAAAACATTCATCCAGTGATGAAACAGATTACTTTTAACACTTTTTTATTTATTTTTTTAGTACAAACAAAAATAAATATTCGCACATATACATGCATACAAACACAGATACATGTTTATCTATCGCTATAGAATTTTTGCACGGCTTCGTGGTGACGTGTTTTGTGTTTTTAATTAAATTGAACTTAATTTATTTTGAAATTATTTTGCTGACGCCTTTATGCAACTTTTGAGATACGATTGGTTAGGTTTCTTTTTTTTTTCAAATTGGAGCACAGGCAGTAAAGTGACTTGCTCATTGTCACACCATGTCAGTAGCGGGATGTGAATCCACCGGCTCAGAGTTTGAAATCTAAAGCCCCACTATGTCGTACTCATTACGCTAATTGTCTAATATCTAAAGTATCTGATTCATTTAGTATATATATATAGCGTTGCCTTTCACTTAAAGTATTATGTTGTATAACAACTTGTAATAGATTGTAAGTTTTTTATCAACTAGGAATGGTGTCATGTAAAAGTCTGGCACGTTGTTCAAATACAAGTTTTGACGATCATGCATGTTCTAAGCCAGAATTTTCCAAACCAAGATTTACAGAGCATGCCCCCACATCGGCGGACACATGGTTGGACCCAATCCTAGACAGGACGCCAGAATGCTGGCAGGCAATTTCATCGCAGCTTCGGGTGACATTATAGCATGGTGGCCACCACTGCTGTTTCACCCGTCAACCGTCTTAGTTTCGGCTCACTATATGATAAGAAATATACACTTTAAAAATAACGGTTCTTTACTGGCACTTTTGGCTGGTGTGGTTTCTCGTAGAGCCATGACAAAAAAAAACATTTAAGGAAGGATTCTTTGCATATGAAATCGTTGCTTTGGAATTTGCTTTATGGTTTGGACAGAACATAATTTGAATGTGTATTAGGCTATCTAACAGGATGCTAACAGATGAAGAAGATCTGAACATAGTGTTACAAGAGTCATTTTAAATTTGTAGTCCACAAATCTGTTATCGTTTATTTATTGACCCTGTTAAAATTCTTCCTGCATCCTTCATGTGGATGCTTTTTATGGCACCGCTCTGAAGAGTCACTTTGTCACCCTTATTTTAGCAGTGTATTTTAAGCCTCCTTTGAATATTTCATGAAATAAATAATGCCTAATAAGGTTTTGGTGGATTACAGCTCATGTATGGCTTTGCATAAACTAGCTCGGTGTTTATATTGATTTCCATCCATTCGTTCATTCGTTCGTTCGTTCGTTTGTTTGTTCGAAAGAAAGAAAGAAAGAAAGAAAGAAAGAAAGAAAGAAAGAAAGAAAGAAAGAATCGACCTCAGTGATTTTACGACTTGTTTCGTGTCATTCATTTTTTGCAGTTTGACATGTTCTGGGATTGGTGTTGCGCGAGTGCGCGTGCACATGTGAGGTTTGTCCTCATTGGATGAAATACTTGCTATTGGGGCGGGGACAAGTCTTACTGCCCAATTTAAATGATCAGAGTGGGCACTTGCCGCAACAGGAAGAAATTGAACAGTAGACGTTTAACTTTTCATTTTATAGCACAGTACCCGAAGCAGTATTAAAGGCTGCCACCATTTCTGGGGATTAATCTTTTCACAAGCTGTCATCAGCAATTACATTTAGAAATATTTATCTTAAACGTTTTTGTTTTTTTATTGGCATCAAGGAGATCGCCGCTACAGCCAAAAGACTACCTTGATTCGGCTCTGTAGTTACGCGTTTCTTGGATTATTGAAGAGCATGTCAGTGACCAGTACTAAGTTCACGCGAATTGACTGGAAAGAAGGACGGCGTGCGGATCTGTCCATGTTTCCAGAAATATCAAGACTGACTAGCAGTGATCCGAGAAGCTGGCCCGGCAACAGGTTTCAAGTAACTTCCCACGAATTTCTTATCCAACCTCCAACAGAAGGGACAGCGGCAACTTTCTACAAACACGGAACAGGTGTGACCGACGTGGACAATTCGATACCCAGCAGCCAGTCGTGCAACAATATATTAATAACGGACCGGGATATATGCACGGTGAAGGAGGAGGCCAGGAGGACCACTGTAATGGAATATCCTGTCCTACAAAAGCACAGACGTGTAGCGGCCAATGCTAGAGAAAGGCGCCGAATGCATGGACTGAACAGGGCTTTCGATGAGTTGAGGAGTGTCATCCCTTCGCAAGACAACGAGAAGAAGTTATCCAAATATGACACACTGCAAATGGCTCAGATCTATATAGCCGAGTTGTCAGAATTGCTCAAAAGTGTCAATGAAAAAGACCGATGTACTGACAGCTGCAGCCAGCTCAAAATGTGCCCTTCTGAAGCGATCTCCAGCTATCCACGGACATGCCCATCCTCCTCGGCCAAATTCCCGGTCCTGGGGGAACCTCGGGAAAAGCAGGCACCCACAGGACACTTAGTTATCGTGCCAAAGCCCAAATCAGTTTTGGGAACAGACAATGGTCAACCGAGCCCTGCGAATGGCAGTGATGGTGAGTCATGTCACTACAGTGACAGTGAGGATGGCCAGATGGACAGGCGGTAGAAGCAAATTATCAGCTCACGTTTTTTTCAATAAAGATGGGCAGGACATATAACTGTGGCAGTGATGACTCTGTAATGTTAACTAAAGCCTAAATAAACACTGGGCACGTCCTTACTGACTAGGGGTGCCCTAGGATTTTCTTCACTGACTCACTGTTGCATCGGTGAGATTGAAGAATTAGAAACACAAATATATAAAAAAGGAAACTGTTTTAAGTAATATGTTTTTCAAAAGTCGGACTTTTTCTTATGCTAACGTGTTTTCTTTAAAACCGTTTCTTCAGTTCTCGCCCGAATCCTGTCAATCAACTTGGAAGAGGATGAACGTTTTATCATATGAGTCTCGTAGGGACCAATGTGTGATTTTTGAAGGTGCCTGTGCCAGCTCAGCATCGTCGTGAAAGGATGCGCTCGTAAAACAGTAGTTCGGAATTCCAGGTGCCGTTAATTAACTTTGGTAGGTGTCCATGCGCTGACAAGCTGCTCCTAACTGTATAAGGATGGCTCTTGTGTGCGTACTGAACTCCATAAAGGCTGTCAACAAATCCTCTGATGACAATTCCCGTTATCCTATCATGTATTTTAAAAGCATTTTTAGTCGAGGGTCGCAGGTGTAAGCCATTTTTTATACTTAGAAAATAAATTCATTATAATTTTCAAGATGAATGTCGCCCCCCATATAATATGTGATTTATGATACATATTTTAATAGAGTATCTTATTAGTATCATCTGAACACGTGGCTTTATTTAATTAGATTTTTTTGGATGCCCGGATGGGAATCGAGAGTAGTGCGGGGCAAATTCACACATACGGGCTCACTTAACAAAACGTCCACGCCTTTGAAAACCGGGCTGCCCAGAAACGGGACAATTCCCAAAAAAACAGCAGTCGGGTGCGAAACGAACAAGGTTACTGCGTGAGTTGGTGTGTGCCTATGGGACCACGTCACCGTCCCGCTCAGTACCGCAACTCAGCTACACTTGTGAGTGGATTAAAGCAACTCCTCCGGTTACGTTTGTATTTTGTGACCCAAACAGATTTAGGTATGTAATGTTATAATTAATAGGCCGTACCGATATTGCCAACCTATAACGTGTTAAACGGGGGTTTCACGACTGGATAGTAAATATGCCGTTTCTTTATATTTTTTTCATTGCGGTCACTTTAAAAACAAGAAACTTTATTAATTACACGAATGCATTATCACGACTTGTTTGAAGTCCGAAGAATCACTAACTTTGAAATCTCGTTTTCTGTACGTGTGTGTGAATATCTCCTTAGAATAAATACAGGGAAAAGTTTGTAGTTGCACTTTAATGAACATGCAAATTAAAGTAAAGCATTTGACTAAAACGATGTTTTTTAATTTTATTTTATGAGTGAAATTGCCTTCCCATAATGTATGCTTTCATGTTAATTGTTTGTTTGCAAATACGATATTTTTTAATATTTATGGCAGTTGAGAAATGAATTTCTCTTTTTTAATAGCAGGTTGTTTTCTGATTATGTTGTGATTTTTAAATAAAGGTATTTTTAAAAAAATAAAATGCCTTTTTATTTTGACAGCATGTATTGTTAATGTTGTAATGAGTGAGTGTGCTTCTTTGAATGATTTCTTAATTTATTAGAAGCACATTTTGAACTATCATCAATTAATAAAGTCACTTAATCACAGCCTGTGCACTCTTAAAATGTTGGTTCTTTCATGGCAGTTTACTGGGTTGTGTGGTCACCTGGTAGGGCCATTGCTTAACAAAGAACTAGTTCATTCTGGGAAGGGTTCTCTGCATATGAAGCTGGTTCTTCGGCCTTTGAAACGGTTCTCAAAGAGTGGACAGTCATTTTCAATCTATAGTACGCTACACAACATGCTAACAGATTAAGAAAACCTGTACTTATCCCATGTCTTTGTATACAGCAAGAGGTCTTTTATAATCACAAACTCATTGGCATCTCACAAATCTGTTGTTATCTATTCATGATTATTTGTGGAGCTTGTTATGGATCTAAATAAATACAAAAAACCCTTCATGTGGATGGTTAATTTCAGAATGGTTTCTCTACAGTATCACTCTGAAAACCCACACTTTTGTGAGTGGTATTTTTAAAAGTGTGGCTTGTCCATTATAAACTAAACAAATAAACGTCCACATATTAACATACATATAAATCATGGTGTGTTAAACAGCAGCCCTGTTTTTGTGAGGGGTTGCATCCAGTTGGCCTGAACTTGAACTTATCATATTGCTAATTGTGTATGTGCTGATGCAAGAAATTATCAAGTTGTCCAGTGATTATATGATCATGTTATTTATCTTTTTCTGTCCAAAAGTGGTACTCGTTCTGCATGCTTTTCTTATTGTGTGCTTAGCCATAACTTGTGGCCATTGACACAGAACCAATCTGGTTCAGGTTGCAAACGCGTGCAAGACCAGGGCTCAGCGCTGAGACATGCACAATTACCAGTTTTACGTAATTCACATATTTCTGGATGGAGATAGATAACCAGGATACTCGTGTCATCTTAACAGAGATTACCAGCCAAAAATCTTTTAAAGCTCTTTCAAAACTGGGAAGAGGGAAGCTTTTCGTTAGGAATTTCCATAACACATATTAATACACAGAATTATTTTTATTTTATAAAACCTTTTGCTTACTGCATAAGTTCAGTATTTGGAAAGAACAAATCCATCAGCAAAATCTTTTATTTATTTACATTAAAATATGGGTAACTAATATTCTTAACATGTTTGTATTTTATCAAGAATCTTTCTGTGGTTATACTTTGAAAAACATTTTAGATGTCACAACACACCTCTTCCTAAGTCACATGCAGTAATGTCCCATATAACCAATATGTGCTTTTTTTAACCACTCAAAATATGACATACAAACACCAAAAAAATATGACAAATAAACACGCTGATTCCAAGAATATGAATGGTCAGAAATCATAAAAGACTGGAGAGCCAGCACTTACGAAGCACTTGTGTTTTCTGGGCTGGCATCTTCGTTTTAGATTCATTGATTTTCTCTGAGTTCACATAAAATAAATTAATTTCCAGGAATTAATTTTCTATTTGAATTCAAATACAAAAGAATTTTTAGGTTGTTTAATGATCAACATTTTGCTTGATGGCACTAAATCCATTAATTTTTAGATTACACACATAAAATATTTTTCCTTTTTGGTCACATACAGGATGATATATACACACCCACAATGTTGAGTGTCTAACCTTCTTTTGCATTCTACACTTAAAACAAAATATTTAAAAATAATATTCCCATATTTGTTTCCTCTCTTTTTGTATGTGCAAATCCCCAAAGACATGCATTTTAGATTACTCGGCCGTTGTAAACTGGCCCTGTGTGATGGATTTGTATCCTGCCTGGGGTCTGGTTCCTCTTTTGTGACCAGTGCTGCATGGTAAGCTTTGTTTTCTGAGGACCCTGATATGTTATAAATGAAAGCCACACCTCTGTGCCTCTAACACTGCACACAGCACAGAAGACCAGTGGCCTCAGTAGTGGCAGTCCATCCAGGGCATGCGAATCCATAAACACAGCAAATTTACCAGTGTTACATTACACTAAAGTAACCCAGAAATGTTGTCAAATATGTGTGTCAATAGATCATCCTCCAGGTTCTTCTGAGGTACATTATGTACTTCCACCCCTGGTCAAGAGGGGGTGCTGGCACTAGTCGTATCCCCTGCTTTTAAACTGAGGGAAACTTCCAGTTCCTCCACTACATATCCCACGGCTTCCCGAAGCTGATGCCGCTCTATACAGGAATTCACTGCAGGACGGGGCTCTTTCCTGCCATAGGCTTACCAGCTAAGTGAAAATGTTCCTCATGAGGAGTGGGTTTTGTTTGTTTAGAATTATGGGGCACTAGTTTTTGTTGGATGTGCACCAGTGGCGTAGCTAGCTTGCCTAAGGCCCCTGTGCAGCGCTCTGAGGTGGGCCTCTCCTGTCCTGCATAAGTGTTAGTAATTTATTTACAACTAGATCCCGGGGCAGTGGTGTCACACTAGTGACAAACAAACTACTCTCTAAATGAAATTGGTAGTATCTTTTTAAATCGCTTTATCACAGTCGCTGTAAGTTAGCAAAAATAAAATAAATTGTGAGAACAGGATGTAGAAGGTGTGGGTAGTAGTACTTGTACATATATATAAAATGTGTGTAAAATGTGGACCTGCGTACTTTTCCAAGACAACTTTGTGAAAGAAGATGATTAAAATGTAATGTAAGCTAGAAAGTAAAAACTGTTCTATGCTATAAAATGAAGCAATTTCAATTTGTAACAAATTAAAATGACAATACCGGCTAACAGGATACTACTACACAATCAAGAAAATGGACATCATAAAGTGGTCACGCTCACAAATCCTCACAGTAGTGACACTAATGCACAGTAAGCCATACTAAGGTACACAATAAAACACATATGTTAAACTGTTAAAGTTTACAAAAATGGAACTGACTGACAAGTCGCAAATCATATTACTTATAATATCACTTCTTCTTCTTCATTCGGCTGCTTCTGTTAGGGGTTGCCACAGTGGGTACTTTAAAATACTCACTTGCATGCCTTCTGTTGCGCAAAAGTCTCAACAATGTTTGACACGTCAAGTTGTCTGATACGCTCGTTTTCTATTGAGAGTACAGCCAAGCCACAAAGTTTGTCTTGCTACGTGGTGCTTCTGAGGTTGTTTTTGATTATTTTTAACTTGGAGAATGATTGTTCACACACAGCAAAAGTCACTGGTCAATTGTCAGCAGTTACATGTAAGCTGTACAAATGTCACTGGAAGTAGCAATAGTTCAGTTACTTCAAAACAGTCGACTTGGTTGAGAGGATCAATTTAAAACATTCATGAAATGACAACAATTGAGTGGAAAACACTGGTGAAATGTTGGTGCTATAGCATTCAAGGAGAAGATCGGCAGCAGCGTACAATTCGTCGTCAGCCATCAGGGTCAGAGTTGATGATAACAAGACATTGAACATTGAAGCCACTGCATTGAGACTGTGAAACCCTTGTTTTAGTTATTAAAAATAAAAAAAAAATGTACATGGCCCCAAGTGGGCTTCCCAAGCTCGTAGGCCCTTGTACTTTGCACAATCTGCACAATCCATTGCTACGCCAGTGACGTGCACCTTATTAAACATGGAGGATTGGTTTGGTGCCCCAATATTTTCTATTTGTTGGCTTGCATTTCCTTCCAATAACCACATTGTATATTATGCAAACACTGCTCCAGTATATATAGTTGATGTGCTAAGTTAACGCTGGTAATGTGCACACACTTGCACTGGACCAAAATGTCACACAGCCTAACAGCTGTCCAGAATCCAGTCAAACTAGCATGAGGAGCACATGTAAACTGCACATGGACATCCTAAGTGGACATTGATTTGAACTTCATGAAATATAAGTTAAATGTGTATTCACTGTATGTCTGTGCAGCCACATTATAAAAATACACATTGTGATCAATTTGAAATCCTGGCTGGATCACAAATCTGTGTTGTGTGCATGTTCTCTTCTCATCTGCATGGGTTTTGTCAAGGTTCTCTGACTTCCATTACACATCCCAAACATTTGATTTGTGACGCTACATGACCCTTGTGTGAGCGTGCTTTGTGATGGTACAACTTCTTATTTCCTTTTTTTTTTTCTTTCTGTTCATTTACAGCGAAAGCACAAATCAAAAGGTGACCAAAGCAAAGTTAGCTGCAGATGTAAAGGTTTACACCATGCCCGCCTGAAAGGTGAGTATAAATTTATTTTTCATTACCAAATGTGTGCTGAAGTGTACAGCTGAGGTAGATACTCACCAGATTTTCTCTAATCTTATTTTAGTTGGGTACCACAGTGAGAGTGTTGATGTTTTTACACAACAAACACCCCCTGCAGGAAAAACACATGATGAATGCAACCAATTCATTTTTATTAAGTGGTAGAATTTACAATATAAAATAAGACAAAAACACATGCAACTACTCAACTATTGTGGCTCCCACCTATCTCTTCAGACTTAACATAAGCCATTCTTTCTGGGATAACGTCTATGTGGGCTCTCTACGGCCAACACTGATCTCCTTGTCTCAGAGTTCCGCTGCCTATTCCTACAATCTCGCCACCATATTCAAGTGACATTGCTGACATTCAGACTAACAAATGTTGATAGTGCCCTGAAGCTAATGACAATTTGCAGCTCTGTTATGTTTAGACAAATCTTCTAATAGCTTAGTCAGATGGCAACCAATAGCAGCCAACCAGTAGTACCAGTAGAAGTCAGAGACTAGAATGACACAGAGGCTAGACAACTGAAAGCTTTCGCACATGGTACTAAAATCAGGGATGTTAAGCAATGCCACCCAAAAAGCATGCATGATAGAACCAGAAAAACACAAGCTGCTCTTTTCTCCACGGCTGGAAGACTGCAGAAACATTTGGAGTTTGGGACACAATATGGCTGACACCAAAAGCACAACTGTACAAAGATGATTTTTCAAGCAGATGTAACAGGAAGTGCTCTGGTAGAATTAGCATTGATCTGGAACCAGGAAGAATGCAGGGCAACTAGGCAACCGAAGGAAGGGGGAAAGATGAGTAGGATTCATTGGGAGTGTTGGTTGTACTGTCTGTATTTAAAAAGAAATTTTTATTTTGGCAATTAAAGGGTTGTATACCCTTGGTATAGAATATAGCCATACAAGGTAATACGTTTATCCAATGTTACTTTGATTGCATCAGATTGTTCTTTGATATTGAAGCTCAGGTTTGAAATAAAGTAGTTCTCAATTGGATTTGAACTGTTTGTTCATTTCTGTTGTGAATGCTGTCCTGCTTTGAGTTACTTACCTGAGCCACAACAAGAAGAAAGTGTATTTAACATGGCTCCCAACCCCCAGGAAGGAATCTTTAGTGGGCTACACTGCAGCAGAGCAGTAATTGTCTCCATTATATTCCCTCACAAATTTACCTGATACATCTATCTGTCTGTTTCTGTTGTGAAGCAGTGCCAAAGTGTTTCACATTTTACATGGTGAAATTCAAGGTGCCTTATTTTTTATTATAAATTGATTGCTGTTTAACTCTATCGTATAAATATTACATTTTCTCGATTGTTTAAATGATGAGAATAAATACACTATGTCTGTATATTTAAATGCTATTACTGAAGAAGTTGTGAGATTTCTGTATAAAGAGAAGAAGGCCAAGACCACACATAGTGAAGCACCAACAACATTAGCCTTAGGTTTGGCTACCCCACTTTCTTATGGGAGGCTGGCCTGGCCGCACCTCTATTCCGCTTTTTGCTGTGTCAGTGTTTCATGTCATCACTTTGCTTCTGTTACTGTAACCCTTTTCGATGCTTGAAGACCAGAACCGACTGTTACAGTAAAATAGAGACTCTCAATTGCTGTTTAATCATTCCAAGCAGCTCTGGTCCCTGGGTGCCACAGAAACATAACCCTTGGGTGCTTCTTTAGAGATAAGGTTGGAAAGTCTTTGCTTAAAGTCACTGGGAATGACAGTCTTAGTAATAATAGTAGAATGAGGAGCATTATCTGAATAATCGCTGTCCTCTGGGACGTCTTCATCATCTCTCTTATTTACCGCCTTTACAGTTGAGTAACACATTTCTTTCTTAGAGCTTTGAGTTCCATTGGCTTTCTCAAAATCTTCAGTGTCATACAAAGGCAATTCCTTTGTTTTTTTTCTGCTGGTGACAACAGGAGGGCTTGGATGGCTGTTTGGGTTCAGGGACTCGTCGAAATTCTGATAGACGCTGATAAAAGTATCTTGGTCCCTTGCTGCAACACTCTCCTTCCTTCGAGGGCTTGCCACAGGCTTATTTACGGTTGTATACAAAATGCTTTCAGATTCCTTGTCTGAGCTATTCCTCTGTGCAGACATGTTTTTTTGAGATTTGGCTGGTGGTATAGGCACAGGATATGTCTTAGGCCCAGTCATCGGTGGTGTATGTGCAGCTGTTTCTTTGTCCATACTGACTATGCTCTCCTCAATGCTGGAATATGACATGACTCTCGTGTTGCAGTCCTTCATTTGGGTGACACTAGCAGCAGCCTGTGACTCCTCAAAAACGTAATTGAAGTCATTGTCCAGGGTTACTTCTGTTATACTGTTGCGCTGTTTCTCTTGCTGTGCAATGGCATATTCAACACATCTGAAAATGGTTTGCACTTCGTTGGAAAAGAAGACAAAGTGCCCTTCCCCAGACTCACAACGTCGTCCTGCTTCAAAGGAAAAGTTGGCCTATAGGAAGAAAGCACAAATTTACAAATATTCAACACATACACATACACTTGCACTAAGTACTCCTAGCATCTTTAAGAATGAGACAATGTCTTTGTTAGGACAATATACATCTGTAACAAACCACATTAGAGAAATGTAAAAAAAAAATTTGCATCTAGGATAGATAGATAGATAGATAGATAGATAGATAGATAGATAGATAGAT
>JANRMT010062861.1:45127831-45168285 GCA_026402145.1 Polypterus bichir lapradei | reverse complement strand
CTGTTATGGTGCTCTTATCTTGACAGGACTATGACTCTTGTAGTGTTTGCCTCATTCAGTGAATTTAATTAGGAAGATGAAGAAGAATGACTGCTTACTGGTTTGCAAATGCATCTCGAGAATGCTTGTACTGAAAAGCACTTGATAAGGCAGTGAAGAGAGGGGTATTTTTAGGGCATTTTGATGGGTAAGTGAAGCCATGATTAAACACAACAGATATGATGGAAACATATGGAGCTGCTACTGTTTAGATTATTTTTCTTTACATGTGATCATATCTAGTGTGCTGGGAATTGCATGCAACTCCCTTGTGTTTATAATTCATTGTGAATTTGTGTTAAACAAATCAGATGTTGTGTTCTGGAGTTGCCATATATCTGTTTAATTTATAGGGGGAACCAGTAAAGAGCACTACAAATGCATGATAGGAAGTAGAAATAAGTCAGCATTTTTTGTATACACCCACACTGTCTTCTCTAATTTACTATTTCAAGTTTCTGTGGTTGGCACATGACAATGCAGAAAGGATGTTCAGTCTGTTAGATTAGCTGAGTTAGTCAAGTGTTTGTCTGGGTAATGATTTAAGAAATGACAATGAGGATCTTGCATACGAGCTGTATAGCTGTTTACTTCTCACTCATAAATAGAACAACATGTCAGCATTCTGAGAACAAAATGTACACAGAGAAGAATGAGCTAAAAGCTATTAATATTAAAAATGAAGTTACCTTGTCTTGGCCGTATCTCCGCAGCAGGTGATAGGGCCACGTGTACAAGGCCTGTTTGGACTGAGGCTCCACCAGGACTAAGGCCACTTGGTTACTCAACAGAATGTAATCTCCAGCAAGCTGGCATCGTTCTGCAGCATCAGTCTTCACGATGGTCACCAGAAATTCATGAGCTGTAAACATGAAGAAGGACAGAGAGAGCTGACACTTGTAGAGACATGGGTACTTTTGTGCATTATTTACAGTATGTGGCACAACACTGAAAAATGTTTTGGTATGAATTATCAACCTATCATAAAAAAAAAGCAAACTGAGCATAGAAGGCCAACCACTTGTCTCACAGCTGATGATGGCAGTGACCCTGGTTTGGGTGCCAGGCAAGTGAGGTCAGTTGTGATGCAATTTGTGTACCAGCAAGAGGCAGCATCAAACAGAAAAGTGCAGATCAGTCCAATAAAGTGGAACATGGACTATGCGTCAAGGAATCACTTATTTTAAACTGTTGGCACATCTCAGCTGGGATCAGACTGATTCTCTGAAAACGAGTTGGAACTAAAAGGAAAACTCAAATGATGTAATCATCAGTAAACATTATGGGAAGTACAAAAGCTGCAAAATTGTTAAAGCTGGTTAGAATTTGTCCACATGCAGTATATTTAAAAATCTTCATTGTACATACCGCCCTTTACAGAAATCTTCTTACCAGAACAAGTTAGAAGTACCTATACAAATGTTTTCAAAAGGCCCTTCTGTCTAAATATCAAAATCTTTATTTCAGGTAACTTCAGTCATATCTGTTTATCTCAGCTGCTTAAGAGACATAACATTCTCAGCTGCACTCAATAAATGCAGCCTTGTGGGTGGCTGTGAGAAGCTCAAGCAGAAGTCAGAAAACAGTACTCGAAAAGACAGCAGTCCATCACAGGACCCATTTAAGACTCTCCAGTAACCTGGCATGGTGATCCTTGATGAGGTAGGAGACAAACAGACACAGGGAGCTGTGAAGACTCCACATAGACATCCACTGGGCATGGCTTTCAAACCAATGGAACTGGATCTGCTAGATAGAACCAGTAACCGATAATACACTGTGCAGCCTTTGGTGAGGATTAGCTATAGAAATGTCTTCATGAGAATTGTATGATTCTGACTTTATACATAAATCTTTACCTCATTTAGCATCTATCATATATGTCTTTGTCAGCTTTTTGGGGCCATAGCATTTCCAAACATACTCAGACCATTTCAGCATTCTTTAAGGTTGGAGTCTATCTTGGCAACATCAGTCAGTAATTGGAAAACATTCCTGGACAGGCACCAGAACTTCACAGGTCCTATGTCTCCTGTTAACCTGGTATGATGGTTATTGGTTATGTGGAAGAACACCTGCCAAGGTGATGTGGAAACTTCACACAGACCATGACTGAGCATGAGAACTAAACCCAGGATGCTGGATTAGTGAAGTAACATTGCTATCCATATAAAACCATGCAGTGTTTGGTTAAAAGCAGCTACAGAATATTGTTTATACTAAGGTACTCAAGTGAGTAAAACATTTAATCAAGATTAATCCCAAAAATCACTTCACTAATCCCAATTAATTGAATGTTTAACCAAAGTAGTCCAGCAATGTCCAGTAGTCCCTTGTGAATGTGGCTGTTATACAACTTCTTAGCTGCTCAAACTATGAGGATTTGTGCCTTTCATACAAATCCTTGATACGTGACACAATTGCCCCATGTGAAGGTAATGTGTGGGAATTGTCAGACATTGCTGAGTGATGTCTCTCAGCTTGTATCTTCAGTTATTTTTAGAGGTTTGTAGTCTGATGTGATCCACTTTACAATAAATAGCTGTAGTTAATGCTTTAGATTTTATTTCATTCATTCTTATAAGTCATGTTGTACATTCAATGATTGAAGTCTACCACAGTCTTTGCCACAGAGTTTATAAGAGTGGCATCATGCATGTTATTCTCTTACGTGATAATCAGAGGATATCATACTTTCTGGAATATGCCAGTTTGCCACACTAAGTTTACATGTAGACAATGCTGTCTTTTAAACCATCAAAGAGAGTTTTAAATCAAACATAACCATCATAAATTTCATATTTCTCAGCAATCATTAATGGAATAGCTCAGATCAGGGGTTCTTAAACTTTAAAACAAGGCCCCCAAAATGTCATACCATCTGGTCAGAGCTTCCCACTAATATAAATCCAATGTGATGAAGTGGACTGTGATGCTGATTACTGCTAACAGTAGTCATATTGCATGATTTTGTAAAATAGCAGACATATTAATCAATTCAAATACTTCAATACAGCAGACTGTTGACATAAATATAATTAAATGTCACATGATATATTTATGGCAGGGGCTTTCAACCTTTTTTCTTGGTGTATCACCTCCAGGAAGTGACATATTATGAAGTACCACCATTTTCTATTGTCTTAAATTGTTAAGAACTGAACTTTTTTTTTTCTTTTTAAGACACAACTAAAAGTGAAACTTCTGAACTCATACCCGTCCCTTTAATATTTCATTTGGGGATTTTAACATATTATTATTACACAGGAATTTTTGTGTGGTGGTGCTTGTCTTTAACTTTTTCTCATGCACATCAAATTCTTGTTGAATTAATTTTTTTAATGCAAGAATATTAGCATTGTTTAATAAGGAATAAACATTAGAAAGCCTAAAATTTCCATATTTGTAAGTTACATTTGAATCGAGATCAAAAGAAGTAGAAAAATAACAAGTTAAATATACTGTAACTCCAGGTTAAAAAAAAAGAGGAAAAATAACTTAAACTCAGTTGTGATGGTTGAATATTTTTATGTTTTATAGGGTCATTAGTGTCAATGCTGGGTCCCATTTTTGATACCTTTAAGCACAAATCTGCTTATAACTTTGGCCAGTTCCTGTATTTATTTTTTAAAGGAAGGATGAAAGTTACCAAACATCGGCGATTCTGTCTGAAACAGAGGCTTTCCACTGTTGTTTAATAATAATAATAACACCAAAATGCAATCTTAGATACATATTTTTTATTATTAATAATTGTTAAAATGAATCTTTGCCCTTCACTGCATATTCTTCTGCCTTAGTTTGCCAATTTCTAAAAATGTTCTAAAAACAATGGCACAAAAAACAAGTTCACCAAAACAAAAACTCTCGTAACGTTGGCAGAGAGACCTGAAACAGAGACATGCTGTGCAGCCACTCATGCAGATGAAGGAGGAGACAAAGACAACACTAACGTGAAATGCTGCATTTCACAGAAATCCATCACTCTAGCTGTGTGGTTCCAAAGCAGTCTCCATGCTGGCATGGATCGGCTAGAAGAGGTGTGGAAGCGAGGGGGGAGCTGTTCCCTTGGTGCCAATGTGAGCTTCTATCTGGTGTGGGCAATGGACATGGAAGAGGTGAACAGGTTGGGAAACTAAGTGGAGGAATTGAAGCACAGTTGGACATTGACATCCAAGTTAGGCCATTGTGTAATCAACGGTCCATTTAAGTCCCACTTTTTGCCCTTATTTTTGTTTTGTCTTGTTTCTGTGTGTGCCATCTGACAGCTGTTTGTGTACTGCACAGGTTGAGGACCCCTGCTCTTGCATATACTACATATCTTACATATAATATACAGTTACTTTTATGTAACAACTGGCAAACATTTTTAGTTACTTGTATTTAGGGTAATCCATTCCTGGGCTCCCGAAACTGCTGTAATTCCCGGGAAACCGGGAACGGCCAAGCTCGCGTATATAGCGTGTAAAAGTGTAAAAATTGATCGAGAAATAACAGAGTTATAGTTGAAAACTGAAGACTTCATTGACGTCTGTCAGACAACAGCTTTGAACAGCAACTTGAAATTGCAATGCGTCAGTCTGTTGCATCCTCATTATCTGTGCCAAGAAACTTGACAAGAAACTGGATGCATCAGTAACAGGTGAAATGGCGGTGTTTCAGAGCAACGGCAAGCGCGGGCATTGTTTAGAACAAGTGTATCTGTATCTGATGACTGTGCTGCCTACTTCAGTGGAGGCAAAGCGTGCTTTCTCAGCGGCTGGCGTACCCTGCACGAAGTACGCTCTCGCCTGGACGACCGCACACTGGACAAGTTATGCTTTCTACGCTCTTATTACCGCAGCTAACTAGATCAGGGGTGCCTACAGTTTTTCGGCTTGCGAGCTACTTTTAAAATGATCAGATCGAAATGATCTACCTACATTAAAAAGTGTATATATATATATATATATATATATATATATATATATATATATACACACTGAGTATACTTTATACATAAAATATATGTTGTCGTACCTTGCATAACTGAATAACCTTTATGGCACAATAACAATTCAATACATTTATGGTCACTACAGTATTTGGATTTAATAATCTTCATGTTTATGCCCAAAATGCAATTAATGAAAAATAACAAATTATACATTTGAAATCAATCACGTGTTAACACTTTAACTTTGACAGCCCTATTTTATAACATAATCTTTATTGCTTGCAGATTATTTAATATAGGAATACTGTATCTTTCAGAATGAAATTTGCAAATATAAAGCTTTTAGTTAGCATCTTTGATATATAATTACCTATCTGTAGTATGAAAAGACAGATACAAAATGTATATCAGGTCTGGTTTGATGCAACCATAGGAGTCCATCTTTCTAAACCTTTATTTTATGCAGCACCATTCATAAGCCCCGCAATAGGCTGGCTTCCAATCAAGGCAAGAAGCGGGAATTCTGGGCATGTTCTGTAGGTGGGCACAAAATTGGCTCAAACACAGGAAGCAAAGTTTTATGATGAGGAAAAACTTTTCAGAATTAGGTGAATTTAATGGTAATCAGGGATCACTCTGGGGATCTGTGCTGGGGCTACTGCTTTTTTTTAATGTACAGAACATAAACGATCTGGAAGGAATATAATCAATAAGCTGGTTAAGTCTGTAGACAAAATTAGGTGGAAGGACAGATGCATAGACTCAGCTAAATTATTACAGAGGGACTTGGACAACATACAGGCTAATATAAATAAACTAGCCATGTGCGGCCAACTACGTTGCGCGTGTTAAAGTTGTCTGTGAAGGGCTCCCTGTTTAAACGCGGCTGCCAGTCGTGAACTGGGCCCTTCATCGCAAAGCATTATGATTTTTTATAAGGGAAACAAAATTACAAAAGAAAACCCTTGGACATTGATTCGATAGGAACGGCCTACTCGAAATCACTGTCCGAATAGTAATTATGTGGTGGTGTAGGAGCATTTCTGCTTCTGTCCATTCACAGTCCGTCTCGTTTTCACGACGCTATCGTTTCCTCTCACGATGTCTTCTCAACCTTTCTCCAATCTCGCAGGTTGCTTTGTGGCAATCCAAAGAGTAAGGCATAATACACAGTGCAATGGTTATAAAAGGGGGACACATAGGTATCCAGGCTCTTTAAAGCATAAATAGGGATCACTTCACTGACATGTGAGCAAGCCACTGTACAACTGTGAGACGCACAGCACTCGCCGGCTACAACGTAACAATAATAATTTCCGGAACGTGCTGTTACGTTGTCATTCATTTTACCCACTGTCTTTCTTTCATTCATATGTTACATAGGCACGTAACTTTTATCTTCGGCAATCTCATTCTCTAACCAGGCCTCAGGAGCTAACCAACGTAACACTGTCCACCACCCCTTTCATTATTCCGGCACATTGTTGACATCTGTGAGTAACAACAACGTACTAAACTGGAAGGTGGTCTACGCATGTATGGAATTCGCAGACAAACAAAGATCAAGATCTAAATGAAGATCTCTTTAGTTAATTTAAAGCACAACAATTTGTTTAGTTTGAATGTCTGTGTTTTGAGGTGTGACTGGAGTACTTCAGTCGTCAGTAGTAAAAGCCTGGAGGAGATTCTTAATGCAATGCCTATGTTTTAGCTGTCTCTCTACTGCCATCTAGTGCTTCTTCTAATTCAATCGCGGACAAACAAAGATCAAGATCCAAATGAAGATAATATATAGAGATGTACTGTATTACATGTAGGAAGTGTAATAAGAATGAGTCGGAGACATCATAAAGATTTGGGGCAGCCACCCATATAATTGAATCGGCTGCAAAAAGTAGTTTTAAATAGCATGATGTGCTTAGTTTAGAGTCCAGAACAGAACTGCCTGTACTGAGGCAAGATGGCAGTTTTAAAGGGCTAGAAGGGAAATGACGTCATCTATGCTGGAACTGGGAGTTGTGTCCTTGTGCCCGGAAGTGACGTCATCCTTGGGGCCGGCAACAGGCGGGATTTCCTTGAAAAGGTCTGCAAGGGACTGAGAGAGATAGTCAGTACACTCCGCCACCCCCTGGCCTGGCGTAGAATTACTAGTGTTTAGGCCCTTCAGCTGATTTCCATGCGCACGTGTGTGACAAGGCCCTCCCCTTAGCCCAGACCCACCAGGTCGGGCGGACCTGTCCAAGAGGTCGTGGACTCGAGAGAGGGCATCAGCATTGGCATGGAGAGTACCCTTACGATGAAGGAGCGAAAACTTGTATGGTTGGAGGTCAAGAAACCACCTAGTAACCCGCGGATTAGACTCCCTATGAAGGGCCATCCACTGGAGAGGTGCATGGTCTGTCACCAGAGTAAATTCACAGCCCAAGAGGTAGTACCTCAACTGTATAATCGGCCATTTTATCGCAAGAGCCTCCCATTCCACTGCCACATACCTGGTTTCCCAACCCAGCAGTTTCCGGCTCAGGTACATGATGGGGTGTTCAACATCATTGACGCTTTGGCTCAGCACGGCCCCCAGGCCTGTGTCTGAAGTGTCCATCTGGAGTATGAAAGGAAGTGAAAAGTTGGGTGCTTTCAACACGGGTGCTGACATAGGGGCCTGTTTTAGGTCACAAAATGCAGCAGCAGTCTTGTCAGTCCATACCACGTGGTTTGGAGCCCTTTTCTTTGTTAAGTCTGTCAAGGGTGCTGTTCTCTCAGAGAACCGGGGTACAAACCGGCGGTAGCACCCAGCCAAACCAAGGAAAGCCTGCATTTGCCGCTTGGTAATTGGACGGGGCCAGTTTAATATGGCATTAACTTTGGAACACTGTGGCTTCACGGCACCCCAACCCACCAGATAGCCCAAATACTTAGCCTCTTTTAACCCAAAGAAACACTTCTTGGGATTAATTCGAAGCCCGGCGTCACCCACCGTCCGCAATACCGTTTCCACCTGCCGCACGTGGTCCTTCCCTGTGCTGGAATAGATGACAACATCATCCAAATAGGCAGCACTGAACGCGTTATGAGGCCGGAGCACTCTATCCACCAGACGCTGGAAGGTTGCTGGCGCCCCATGTAACCCGAATGGGAGGACCCGGTACTGCCAGTGCCCACTGGGAGTGCTAAACGCGGTCTTCTCCTTCGGAGTCCGTTAAAGGAACCTGCCAGTACCCCTTCGTCATGTCAAGTGTGGTCAAATATTCTGCCTGTCCCAGCCTCTCGAGGAGGTCGTCCACGCGAGGCATCGGATAGGCGTCAAACTGGGAGACTTGATTCAGCTGACGGAAGTCGTTGCAAAACCTCCAACTCCTGTCGGGCTTACTGACCAAGACAATTGGACTGGACCAGGGACTATAACTTTCCTCAATCACACCTAGATCCAGCATGCGCTTGATCTCAAGCTCCACCTGTGCCTTCTTTGCTTCGGGAAGCCGATATGGGCATTCTCGCATGACAACCCCTGGTTCTGTCACTATGTCGTGCACAATCAGAGAGGTCTGTCCAGGCTGCTCACTCACTACCTCCGGAACTGACGAGATTGCTAATTCTAGCTCACGTCTCTGTTTAGATTCAAGTCGGGTCCGAAGTTAAGGTGGTCGGTCTGAGCAAAGAAAGAGTGGGGCTGAGCAGAGGAGGGATCAGGATCCCTCTCCTTCCACGGCTTCAGCAAGTTGACATGATACACCCGCTCGCTCGGCCGAGGATTGGGTTGTTTCACCAAATAATCGACGAGCCCTTTCCTCTCCTTAACTTCATACGGGCCTTGCCAGTGGACAAGCAACTGAGAATGCGAGGTAGGAACCAACACCATGACGCGATCCCCCGGTTGGAACTCCCAGAGAGTCGTGCCACGGTCATAATAGTGGGCCTGTGCTGCTTGCACCTCTTCCATGTGACTTTTTAACAAAGGTCGGATTTTTCCGAATTGATCGTGTAACTGCGCGATATACTCCAATATATTGCTAGAGGGGAGAGCCTCTCCTTCCCATCCCTCTTTTAAGACATCCAATAGCCCTCGGGGTTGTCGGCCATATAACAATTCAAAAGGGGAGAACCCCGTAGAGGCTTGTGGAACTTCCCGATAAGCAAAGAGCACGAGCGGGAGGAGCTGATCCCAGTTCCTCCCGTCCCCGCTGACCACCTTGTGTAGCATCTGCTTCAGAGTTTGGTTAAACCTCTCAACAAGACCGTCAGTTTGAGGATGATATACTGCGGTCTTTAGGTGCTTTATTTTAAGTAACTTGGCCGTTTCCTTGAACGTCGCCGAGGTAAAGGGTGTCCCTTGGTATGTAAGGACTTCTTTAGGGGTCCCTACACGCGCAAAGACTCCCACTAATTCCCGTGCGATCGCTTTACTAGTAGCAGAGCGCAACGGAACTGCCTCTGGATATCGGGTAGCATAATCCACGAGGACTAATACATATTTGTGTCCTCGGGCTGAGGGCTCCAGAGGTCCTACTATATCGACCCCAATACGCTCAAAGGGAACATCAATCAGGGGAAAGGGAACGAGAGGAGCACAGTCCCTCCTAGGAATTTGCCGTAATTGACATTCTGGACAAGATATGCAAAAACGGCGAACCTCCTCGTTAATTCCCGGCCAATAAAATTGGAGCTTAATTTGCTCTAATGTCTTTTCGGTGCCTAAATGGCTTCCCATGAGGTTGGCGTGTGCCATCTCGCAAACCTGCCGCCGGTAGGTTCGTGGGATTAGCAACAATTTCCGCACCCCGCCCTCATGCTCTGCTATTCGATATAACAGATCATTGTCTAATACAAAGTTGGGCCCGCGTGGCATGGGCTGATGAGTGCGTTGGCCATTGACAAGCACGACTGCATTTTTTGCAAACTTCAGGGAGTCATCATTCCATTGTTCTCTCCTGAAAAATGCCGGTGTTTGGTTGAATTGGAAGTGCATGTCAGAGAGAGGGTCCGGTCTGACTTCAAGGGGCGGGGAGTCCTCCCGACTAGTCGAGGCCCGGGTTGATGACGTATCTAAGTGCGACGGCCCAGGAGCCTCCCCATCCTCCTCGCAGTCTTCTGTACTCGTCTCCACCGGCTGTTTACACGGTGTGGAATCAGTTTGAGTCGGGTTATCCCCTTCCATGACTAGGCCTACAGGAACAAGGGGAGCAGTTATCCGCACTCCGCATTTACTGTCAGACCAGTCCCGCCCTAGGATCACAGGAGAAGGTGGGTGTGGGTGGACCGCCACGGGGAACTTTTTTACTAAGCCTTTGTAACTTATAACACAGAGGGTGGTTTTATATGTCAGTGTTTCCCCGTGTATGCAGCGTATACTGGTCTTTTTCCTCGTCCACTGTTGCGGTTATACGTAACGGCAATCAACAAAGGAGATGTTGCTGCTGGAGTCTAGAAGGGCTGTAACTCGAAATCCATTCAGAACCACTACTCCCGTATGACCAGTAGCCAGGGGGTTCGTAAGTGCACATAATCGTCCTCTCCCCTTCCACCCGCATTCCTCCGCGCTCCCATGCGAGCGGCCCACCCCGCACCCCGGGAACATCGGAGCAGGCTTCGGTTTACATGGAAGGGACTGATACGGTGGAACGTAATCCCTACGGAGTCCACTAGAGGACCATTCTGCTCTCACAGATTGTGAGGCTGACTTAGCTGTTCTTAATTGAGTTATTAACTTGTCTATGGAATTAAAGTCTCCCCAGACCGGCTGGGTAAAAGTAGCGGGAAGACCATTAATTAGGATGAAGCAGGCCACCTGCTGCACAATTTGCAGGGTAGTTAATTCGAATGGCTTCAGCCATAAACCTACTGTTTCCCAGAGAGCATAAGCTTGCTCCCGGGTTGATCTCTCCGGATCATATTCCCAGCTTTGTAGGTGCTTTACCTGCTGGTCTGGGGACAGCCCGTATGTCTCTGGAACCATGGTCCCAACGGACGGCTCAGTCCTCTCCTCTGAGAGAACATAGTAAGCCCTTTTCGTTTTCCCCGCAGGAACCAGTCCACGTCAGTGGGTCTCCTCCACATTCTTCTTGTGTAGGACTAGGGGCTCGTTTTCCCTTGCTGGAAGTGAAGCCTGCACCGTGTCGCTCCGGACCGCTGAGTGCGCCCCCCACCCGGAAACACGGCCCCGGTACTCTCCTACCTGAGTAAATCTATGGTTCCTTCCCGGTTTCTTCTGGGAAGGTCTCATCCTGCCGGCTACGCCACTGTAATAAGAATGAGTCGGAGACATCATAAAGATTTGGGGCAGCCACCCGTATAATTGAATCGGCTGCAAAAAGTAGTTTTAAATAGCACGATGTGCTTAGTTTAGAGTCCAGAACAGAACTGCCTGTACTGAGGCAAGATGGCAGTTTTAAAGGGCTGGAAGGGAAATGACGTCATCTATGCCGGAACTGGGAGTTGTGTCCTTGTGCCCAGAAGTGATGTCATCCTTGGGGCCGTTAACAGGCGGGATTTCCTGGAAAAGGTCTGCAAGGGACTGAGAGAGATAGACAGTACACTCCGCCACCCCCTGGCCTGGCGTAGAATTACTAGTGTTTAGGCCCTTCAGTTGATTCCCATGCGCACGTGTGTGACAGAAGTAAAAATGTTAGATTTAAATACACAAGGACAAACCTAACAGTCATAGTATACTTGACACTATCTATATCAAACCAATGTGCAGAAGTGACCAAGAAGGCCAACAGGGTGACAGGTTATATATCACACTGTGTGGGAGTTATAAGTCAGGCGAGGGTAAGTTTAAGTTATATAACACACTAACACACCTCACCTGGAGTACTGTGTTTAGTTTTGGTGTCCATAACACAAAAATGACATAGCAGTGCTAGGGAAAGTCCAGAGAAAAGCAACTAGGCTGATTCCAGGGCTAAGGGTTAGAAGCTACGAGGACAGATTAAAGGAGCCAAACATATTTAGTTTAAGAAAACAAGATTAAGAGGTAGTGTTTAAAATTCTGAAATGTATTAGTACAATGGATCCCAGCTGTTACTTTAAAAGACATTTTTCAACAAGAACGCGGGGACACTGTTGGAAACTTGTTAAGGGCCGATTTTGCACAAATGTTAGACAATTTTCTTCACACAAAGAATCATTGACACATGGAATACATAACCAGCTAGTGTGGTAGAGAGTAGGTCATTATGGACCTTCAAATCTCATACATTTTGGGATGAATGGTCTATTCTCTTCAATGTTGATCTAATGTTCTAGGATTGTTTCCTGGCTTAGAGCCTGATGCAGCTGGAAAATCCTCTGGCTCCTCACGACCCTGAATCACATTCAGCAGCTTTGATTATATTACATTCTGTTATGATACCTCTCATCAAAAAGATTTTAGGTATTCAAGTGCTTAATGGACCAGTTAATCTGAGACATGCAGCAAATTATATTTTTATTACAATATGTTCAAACCTGGACAGATGGCCCAAATCCACACCATTGTGCATCACCCACTAAACTCCTAAATACTTTTGTGACCTCAGATTGTCCAAGGTGATGGAAATACTTGGAGAAACCAGCTGTAAAGTAGCCCATGAAGAGCAGGTTGGGGGCACAGAAAAAGCACTTAGAGAACACCTTGGACGCGTCTCCTTGCTGGGCTGTCTCTGACCCTGGCGGAGGTGGAGCTTGGCAGCATGTGTGATCAGACAAAGGGACAAAGCAGCAGGGAGTGTATGACACTATCAAACAGTAGGGTATCGCTGTGGAGGCTCATTAAAACACCAGCAGTTCATTTTAGGGCCACTTACCTGCAAATGGTGTAAAGAGGCTAACTCTATTTCTCCATCTCCTGCACCCCCCAGATTAGTTCCATACAGACCCCTGGAATACTGTTTTCTAACATCGGTCTTATCGGAACAGTTTTGATAAGGTAATGTTCTCTGGCCTAAGACAAGTTACATTGGAACAAACTCCCTGCTGGCAGCCCTCCACTTTAGGAAGTTCCTTTGGATCTTCTTTACCAGGCTTGATCTCTCCCACACTTAATCTTGTGATAGTGTCTTTTGCTGCACTTGCACAGAAAAGTAAACCCTAGAATTTACGTTTTGCTTTTCCACCTGAGTCATCTTTTTTCACTTCATTCATGCACTATGAATTTGACTTTGTTTTGTGCCAGGACCCTTAGATTAACTCTAGATTTCTATTTTCTGCAATCAACATCTGTGTCATGTGACAAGGTGCAGGGTGGTCCAGATCTAATTATGCAATTATGAAAAGGCGAACACATCACATCCGCTGTTCGACTGACAACCTTCTCCCTGCCATTTTGGAATGCAGGGCAGGTGCTGCCATCTATTGGCAACAAAAAGATTTTTTTTATGAATTTTCTATGTAATAAATTTAATAAGTTATAGTGTAATGAAAATTGCATAATTAGATCTGGACCATCCTATATGTGCCAAACAGGAGGCTTTCCTCCTTTTGCACAGGACCCATACACTCTGCTATCATGCCATAACCATAAGTATTGTTAAACCATAAGTACTGTTAAAGACATAACTTAAAGTTCTCTCTCAAACAACCAGAAATTGAGCTTACTCTGCTTCCATGGCAAATAAAGGGCATTTTCTTCCATCTTCATTTCCTCATTGGATTTATCCAACATTTTTTGCTCATTTCCCTATCAAACATAGAGAGAGAAGAATTAATTTTGTAGAAGAAATAGCTCTTCAGCTGGTTTAATAATTCTAAAGCACACCATGGGTCTCCATTTGCTTCAAAATATATTCTGAACATTTTCAGGACGCAATCTGTTGACTTTCTGTACTTTTTAGCAGCGTCGTCAACATCAAAACAATTTGGCTGTTGCAGTTTTCTCATTCTATGTTATGCCATATGCAATTTTACCCATTTATTTTTTAATTCTGCATGATCCCATCAGCGCTGAGCTCCAGGTAGGAATCTACCCCAATTGGGTGCAAGAGCATCACAGGGCTAATTCTGAGCTTCCATTTAACCTAAATAGTAAGGCCATGTGAGATGTGAGGGAAACTGGAAGGTAAAATAAAAAAGTGGAGTAACCAGAGTAAAACAAAGAGAATGTGTAATCTCCAAATAGAATCTGACTTTGTCAGGATTAAGCCACAGTTTCCCAGAGCACAGAGGCAGTGATGCTTATCATTATGCACCTCAAACAAGCCATATGGGAACAGAAAAACACATCAGGACTTTGATATACAGAATCATAATTTTTCCAATTAGTACAGCAGCTTCACAGTTAAGATTGTCCATCCATCCATCTTCCAATCCGTTGAATCCAAACACAGGGTCACGGGGGTCTGCTGGAGCCAATCCCAGCCAACACAGGAATCCAATCCTGGGCAGGGTGCCAACCCACCGCAGGACACACACAAACCACACACTAGGGCCAACTAGAATCGCTAATCCACCTAACCTGCATGTCTTTGGACTGTGGGAGGAGACCGGAGCGCCCGGAGGAAACCCACACAGACATGGGGAGAACATGCAAACTCCACTCAGGGAGGACCCGGGAAGCGAACCTGGGTCTCCTAACTGCGAGGCAGCAGTGCTACCACTGCACCACCGTGCCGCCCAGTTAAGATTGTTTTTATTATATTTAAAAATATATAACTCATTAAATATGACAGCACCATGGTCAGCTATTTATGGACTAGAATATACTACATTTTAATTTAATCGCTAGATCTAAGTCATTTCTGTTTAAGTGAGTGTGGCTATGAAAATGATTGCACACCTTGTGCTACCCAAATAGAAAGGATGAACTGGATTATGCTGGATTGATAATAGATGAAGTGAAAAAGGGAGGGAGGAAGAGAGGGATAGCATATACAACTGCAAGGCACCAGTGGTCAAAGGCACAGGTACAGAGGATTATGGACCATTAACTAATGCACACTCTATGTGAGTTATATTTACAGAATGGATAAAATGGTGTACAATTCAAATCTGTTGCATCACCACCACCCAGCTGTCACTAAAATCTCTACATGACTTCTGAAGGTGTTCTGTAGTATCTCACACCAGGATGTTAGCTCATGTAAGATGTGAGGAAGAGCCACTGTGGATCAGATTTGTAGTTCCAACACATTCCACAGATGCTTGATTGGACTGAGACATGGGGAATCTGGTGGCCAAGGCAAAGAACTCTTCATTATGTTTGTTATACCATCCCTAAAGAATATGTGCAGCGTGGCAAGTGATACTATTCTGTTGAAAGGTGCCACTTCCGTATGGGAATACTGTTTCCATGATGAGGTGCACCTAGTCTGCAAAAATGTTAAGGTAGGTAGTACACATCAAATTCATGTCCACATGAATCTCCAGACCAAGGGTTTCCCAGCAGAACATTTCCCAAAGCATCACATTCTCTCAACCAGCTTGTCTTCCTTCCACAGTGCATCCTGATGCCATCCCTTAGCCATATGAATGACACACGTGTAAGAAAACATCCACATGTTGAAACAGAACAAAGGACTTTCTTCCATTGATCCAAGGTTCAGGTCTGACACTTGGATACCCATTGTAAGTGCTTTCAACAGTGGACAGGGGTTAGCATGGGCACTCTGACTGGCTTGTGGCTACCTAGTCACATATGTAGTACGGTTCGCTGCACTGTATGTTGTGGCAAATTATTTGTGCAACCATCATTATAATATACATAGCACTTTTGTTGGTGCGTACCAAACATGATAGCCCTTTTGACTTCTCACATCTTGGCCCCCCAATACCCTGTGAATGATTTGTTGTTTTTCCCTCCTCGGACCACTGTCACTAGGTGCTCACTATGGCTGATCATGAGTATCCCCATATTCTGCTGCTTTGGCAATGCTTTGACCCAGTTATCTGGTCATAATAATTTGACCCTCATCAAAATTGTTAAAGTCTTTACTCCTGTTCTCATCTTCTGTATTCAGAATGTTTTGATTAAGAGTACCTAATGTCAGCTTACCATCTAATATATCCCTGACCTTGACATACAGCATTGTTATATCAATATCATTTGTTTCATAAGGAAGTAGTTATAATGTTTTATAAGGTCAGCAGTCATCCTATGGTGATGTCACCTTGATGACCTCAAATATTTCTGCACCCATGGCAACTTTATCATTTAAAAAAAAAGCTCCTAGAGAAACTACCTGATTTGTTTGTCTGTCCATAAAATCAGCATGGACATACAGTAGACCAATTGGAGATACCTGATGCATCTAAACAGGAGGAGAAAGTGAATGTGGTTCCAACAGTGGTGGAGTGCTTAAACAGCCATATTGTCATCTGGTTTTGCCCTTGCATTGTTGTCCCTCAAACAGCAGAACCGTAGGAGGTCCTCCCCCCCAATAGTTTATAGTGTCTGCTCAGTTACCTTCCTTACCTCTGAGACAGATCAGTTGAACATTATTCAAGACCTGAATATGAGGAAATACAACTAGATGTAGCAGAGAGAATGAGACCAGTGGTACTGTTGGGGATTCCTCTGAGGTTTTATTTTTGACTTTCCTTTTCATTTGCAGCTTTTTGGTCAGAAAGTGTGACTGCTGGGGGAGCTTCATTGCTTAAATATCTGCAGCCATAACACCAGGTTTACAACTTTAAAAAGTGTTGTGGTTACTTTACTAAGTCGGCATTCTAACACTTATTTAGATATGGAAGCTAAATTTGCTCATGAACAAATGTGATCTCTTCAAAGACAATAGTGCAGACTGGTCTAATTTTGGCACAGCTTTACACACAGGTACTTGAGCCTCACAACATTTGTGATGATAGATCTCTTTTATAGACTTTCCTCCATTATATCTCTGTCAATATCTCCACCCTTTACTTTAAATACCCCTCACATCAATTCACCAACTCTCCTTTACTTGTTTGAACTATTTTGTAATTGACATGATGATGATGACTCTTTCAGAACTCATTCAGTTTACAGTGCACCAACTTTACCAATGGCATGTTACCTGCTATTACCTGGAATGCCAGCTGGCACAGAGTGTCTATCCATTCCTGTGCCAATGAGCTGGCAAATACATAGGTGCGTTGGGTAGTGTTGATGTAGAATGCAGTGGTGTCTTTGGGACAGACCTCACATGGTGCACTACTGATGCTAACACAGTCCACCAGGCGAATCAGTTTCTTCTCTCCTTTCCTGGTCTGCTTCGTGGATGGTGAAACCTGGCTGTCCAACTTTTCTACCTTGTCCCGAACTTCAAAAAACTCCATTCGCCCAATGCCATAGGAACTTCCAGGGTACAGGATGAGCCATGCTTTTTTCCAGAATTTCTATAACAGAAAAAAAAAAAACAGAAACAAGAGGATAAGGCCATACTATACTATGGAGCTTCAGGGATTTTAGGACATTGCTGAAAATTATGTGGGCAGAAGGAGCAGGGTCTGGGACATGATTTGGAATGACGTGAGTGCTACATTCTCCAGTAAGCACTTGAGCTGAACTGCATTTCTCTGCATGACAAGAGGTACACAAATATAAAAATGCCAATGGGTTTTTACAAATAAATATTGCTGGAGAGCAATTTATTATTATTATTATTATTATTATTATTATTATTATTATTATTATTATTATTATTATTTATTGTACTTAATATTCCAATCCCAGCATCGTCATCTTGTTAAGAATTAAATATGACTATATTTATCTATTTTTAGGCTACTAATTATTATTCATTTTCTTTATACTTATTTTTCCAATACTATTTATTAACTATTTTGTGTTTTTCTTTTTTATAGGTACTGCCATTTTGTGTGCCAACTCACAATGATGTTGTGTGGTTGCTAGGCTTGTGATGTCACTGCAACCATCCAATAAAAGATGACCGAACACCTTGACATGCTTCAAAACATTTAGAAATCTTTCTCTTTTTTAGAGAACCGCATTTAATATTTGCTTAATATAGACACATTTGTTTAAATAAAATTTCGTTCATTTCCAGACCTATACATTGGAACTGGAGGGTTATTATAAAGTACAACAATCAAATCAAGTAGGTACAAGCAAAGGAAAATCATTCCCATGCTTATTAGAATCAATCCAATAAATTATAAAAAGAGTTAAGATTTATTAATTTTCAGGAACAGTAAAAATCACACGCCAGCCCAAGAGCTAGTTATTAACCATAAGCTCATCATTAAGATAAATAGAGACATTAACAGGAGCCCAGCAGATTTATTGCAGAATGAGTTTTTGCCACATTCTAAAGAAGCTCTGCACAAAAGACATTTTTATTTTTCTAGTCCCCCCTTTGTCCATTTCAGCCATAATTTTCCTCCTGTTTGTGCCTTTTTTCATCCCAAACGTTTGTAACACACTGGGCTTCATTTTGTGTCAGCCTTACATGAAACTCATTTTAGATGCCATTTGACACCTCCGAGAGCTTCAAGTGATATGCAAAAGCGCATGCAGAGATGGGCATGCTTCCTGTAAGATCTTCAGAACTGTCAGTTGTAAATTTTTAACAGTGGGTTTCAGCTACAGAACCTGTCCCTCCTATTACAGTGTTATTTATTATCTATGAGAATATATTTTATAGTTGAGTTTATGTGACATTTTTTACCCTCTTTAATAACCTTGTAGGTACACCATACTTCTCTCTTGGGCCTATAAAGACTGAATTAAATAGATCACTGTCTAAATGAACTTTCCATATAATGTTTTCCTCATGTTTCTGTGGTTTTTCTACTTTTTTCTCCCAAACACATGCTTGTTATATTAACTGTTGAGCATAATTTCAAGGTTCAAGGTTTTTATTTACTCCTATTTACACAAGAACACATGAAATTTGCCTTCTTAATTTCATCCAATAGCAGACAGAAATAAAATAAAATGAATAGATAAAACAGGTTAAAACTTAAACAGGAGTTCTCAAATATTTACATCATTTAGAAATAAATTATTTGCTAACTACTTCTAGCAGCCTGATAGTATGTGTTACTTAAAATGGTTATATGATACTGTGACTAGTAGGGGAGTTAAAGCTCCCTGAATCCCAGACACAACCACCATGGCACCAGTCCCGATACAATACAAAGGGTTTATTGTCACAAATACCTTACAAAAGGTGTTGCAATTAACAAGAAACAACTGTGTTCTTCCTTCTCTTTTCTCTCTCCTTCCACCCAACTCCAACTTGCCTGGATAAGGTTGAGCAGCTTCTTTTATCTTGGACTCGGGAGTACTTCTAGTGCTAGAGCACAGCCCAGTGGAAATACTTCTGGGTCAAACGGGATGATGAATACCTGAAACCGCCCCCGGTGGCACCGCAGTTGCCAGCATACATTGAGGGTGTCTGTACAGGTAACGTTGCCCAGAGAGGTTGCCACTTAGCCTGAGGCCCGGATAGGTTGTGTCCATCTACCTTTCCATCATTCTGCCCTCCTGGCTGGGTATTGTTCCTTGGCCCATCCCTGCCAGGATGTCATTATACCTGTGGCTACAATGGCATCTTTCCTCTGTCTCCTGGCTGAGGCAGGACACACCTCACCTTCCTTCTCATACCTCCAAAGGGCTGGCCTCCCATTCAGGTAAGGAACCTTGCCCCTTCCCCGCCGGGATGCCTGCCCATGTGTGCCACCCATAACAAATACATATGAAAAACCCACAATTCTAGACTTTTTTTACAATCTCCAATATTCCTTATTAAAAAGAGATGTGGTTCAGAGACAGAGACTTCTGGAGCAATTTGTGTGGGTCTCTAAAGCAACTATCCTCCCTGATTTACTTCTGTAGGGTCTGTGTGCAATGGGTGTGTGTCATCAGTTGAGATGATTGCCCTCTGACACACTTTTAGCAAATCATCTACATCGGTCCCAATAACTTAAGCTGCATATCTGGTATTCTACAGGAACTTTTTTAAATTTTGGTTAGTCAGACCACTAAACCAGGCGATGAAGATGAACGTGATGACGGACTAGATCACACAGTGATAAAAAGACAACATGTAGTCCTTGTCCACTTTAAACAGTCTGAGTTAACAGAGGAGAAATAAACAGTGATTGCATTTAGAGTATATGTTTTGTATTTAAACTCTAGGTAACACTTTAGTTTAGGTACTGCAAAAATGCATCTATTACTCATTAAATATTATGTGACAACACTTTAACATACACTGCTTTGGGTTTTCATAACACTTACAAAACATCCAAAGAGTGTTTATTCATCTCTGCAATGTGACCTACTAACACAACTTCACTTTGGGGTGGTCTGAGGTGGTTTAAGTGAGACATGGTTCTCTTGATATTACATATTTAGTATAAGACCTGAGAATCCTTTAGATTAACAAGCCATTTTACCATCAGGACAATATGTCGGACTGCACAGAGATCAATAACCTGTCTGCTGATGTTTTATAAGCGTTATGAAGACCATTAGAGTAATCGGACAATAGATGCGTTTTTGCAGTATCTTAACTAAAGTGTTACCAAATTGTAATTAAAATTATTATCTAGGATAGTTCCTAAGTATTTATACTTAAGTCTCTATTACTACCTCAGCAGCATGGTGGTGCAATGGTTGCTCTGCTGGCTCGCAATAAGGAGACCAGGGGGTTTACATCTTACGTGGACTTTGCATGTTCTCTCCATGTCTGTGTGGGTTTCCTCTGGGTGCTCTAGTTTCCTCCCACAGTCCAAACACATGCAGGTTAGGTGGATTGGCGATACTAATTTGGCCGTAGTGTGTGGCTGGGGTGTGTATGTGTTCACCTTGAGACAGACTGGTGCCCTATACTGGCCGGGTTAGGCTCCAGCATCCCCCCGCAACTCTGTTCTTAACAAAGCAGGTTAGAAAATTACTATTTCTACCTGCTCCTGTCTTTTTGTCATTTAGAGTTCTTATTACACCAGTTTATTAAACAGTAATGGCACTCATCTTCTGCAGATATGGTTCTGCATGTGTGAGTGTTGTTGAATGAGTGAAACTGTCCGTAACAGACTGAAAAATCATGCAGGACTGATTCCTGGCTCATATCCTATGCAGCAGTGATAGGCTCTGGGCCCATACACAAGACTCGCATGTTTTTAAAATGGGCTTATAGATTGCATTTAATGCACATTCCTCACTAGATACGCAAGTCTGAGTTGCACACACAAAAATCTACCTGACCCAATGAGCTCATAATGTGCCATTCATCATGTAGCCACTGTTTTTTTTCTGCTGCTCAAGTTGGAAGAAGTGCCAGAAACACATCAACACAAGACAAGAGTGGAGGCCATTTTGAGCACCAAGCAAATTTTATTTAAATTTGTCCATCATAGTTTATTTAAAAATGTGCACAGCAAAATTGCCAGTGTTAAATAAACTCTTATTAAAGTGTATATAGGAAAACAATGTTTTCACTCATACACTTTGAACGGTTACTTTAACATTTCAGGAGCTTATTTAGCATTGAGAATTTTGCTGTGTTGCCTTCTAGGTATATGAAAGAATGAAACTAGTGATAAAGGGAAGACTGACTGGGCTGAGAAGATAATGATGGTGTGACTCGTGAGAGAATCAGCAGAGTGCTTATTTATTTTTTTGCCTTATTGTGCTTCGCTGAGGCAGAAGGAAGTAAGGATAGCAATTTGGAAGCTGCTTGTATCACTGGGAAATTAAGTCAATTTGCCCATTTTAACCAACTTCTCCAGTTCAGTGTTACAGAACTGGGAGAGAAATCCCCATCTTTACTTTATAAAATGCTGGACAGAGTGCAGTAAGTCATTGTGCAAGCTCATAGTTTGGTTTAGGACTAAATGGATTGATTATAAAAACTGTGGTTAGAAACAAATGCAAGATCTAAAGAGTGTGATGGGTTCAGTAAAAATTTAACAGAATAAAAAGACAAGCGTCTGTGTATCTGTGTGTCTGTCCGTTTGCTATAGGTCAGGAAGAAAAACTTAAAAATAGACAAAACATGCAGAAAAAGGGCAATAAAAATCAAAAATGATAAGAAATATACAAAATAAAAAGAAATAAGAAACATGGGTCTTATCAGCCTATTCTGTTGTCCAACATTACTCGCCAGCAACAGCAGCATGGTAGTGACTTTCTTGTATCCACTCGGACCACATGAACAAGGTTAATAGCTGTAATGCTAATGACTGAAACCTTCATGTGGTGGGCAATTGATGAGTGAAAATAGCAATAAATGAATACACACATCGGGAACTCCCTTGACATGACTAGACTAGAGTCGCTAAACAAGGCCAATGTGGTTGTGACCACTGACACGTTTTCCGAATATAACACTTTGACAATAAGGATGGCCAGTTCAATTAGTGAGACTGAGAAGAAGCAACAAAAATGGACGGCTCTGTCTGAAGAGGAAAAGGCCGCCATGAGGGAAAGCATCAGGTGTGTATTATTATACCAGACCAAATGGACAACCCATGGATCAAATAAAAAACATGACAAAGTTGATAACTTAGATTTCAGATCATCTTAGATGGGTAGCAAAGCTAATAGTAAATAATGCATTCATTTTATATAATTTCATAGTTTTTGGACTTGTATGCTTTAATTTTAGCAAGGCACTTGTAAATCCATGACTTGTTTTAAAGTTCAAGTTCAAATGCATCGTCCTATTTACAGAGCACGGTGAAGTTTTTAACTTGCATGTCATAACAACATAAAACACATTATATCTGATGCCATCACGTCAAATATGGATTTTACTTCAAAGCCTCTTGATTCCTCCTTTCCCAAATGGCAATTTACAAAGACAACTGAGTGTCAAAAGCTAACACAGGTGCATAAAGCGCCATGAGTATACGAGCTGGCAACACAGCACACATTATTTATCATCATTTAAACATGGACGCCTTGTGCAATGAGTATAACAAGGGTCACCTTAACATTATTTTGCAATACAGGACTAACCTCTGAAACAACACAGCAGTCATGTTACTGTCTAACATTGGCCGATAATATATCTTGTAATATCTTTTGCATATTTAAGTAAATACAGCATTAAATACATCAGGACGTTTCCCTAGTTTCTTAGGTAAACTAAAAATAAGTCAAAAGGGTTTTTAATAAAGATTCTGCAGTTCAGAGTGATTCTTACTGGAGGCCAAATTGCAGAAGAAGAAGCAAAGCACACATATTAGAGATAAGCAGACTGAGTACAGAAAGAAGGAAGGACATCTTTCTTCACTCAGAGTTACCAGTAAGTTAAACTTCCCATCTGAGAAGCACACAAATCACTTTTCAAAACCAAAGACAATTTTCAAGTTGTACTGCACACTTTCCCCATTTTTGAGCATGTAAATGTTAGTTAATCTCAGAATGCATAACTTGTATGTTCAAAGCCAACATATCCTGGATCAAAAAAAGATATCATTACTTCATGGAGTTGCCTAAGCACATACTGTAAGGAGCTGAGAAAAAGAAAAAGTACGTTTTAGAGCCAACAGTAGGGGGCACTCTTTGTAGGACAATGACCTTTACTTCAAAGGTGCTGCACGCATAGGAGCCGGAATAGCGTCTTACACCTCCATTCTAGTGAGGTGACTTCACTCAATAAAATACAATAATTTTGGGTATCCAATGATTTGAATTGGCAGGGAGACAAAGTACTTGTGAAGCTGTTTAGACTGTAGAGAGCAAAAGTGCAGGTTTCATACTGAGAGCTGCATTGTACTGCTGCTGAATAATTAAAGCGGATGAGCAACGAAAGACACAGAAAAGCTTTGGAGCAAGTTATTATGGGGACAGAGGCCTAGTAAAGAAAGCCTGGGGTACCTAGATGTGTGCTTTTTGCTCTTTTAGGCTGCCCCCATGTCTGTGTTCTCTTTTTCTTCTTCTTTCGGCTGCTCCCGTTAGGGGTCGCCACAGCGGATCATCTTCTTGCATATCTTTCTGTCATCTGCATCTTGTTCTGTTACACGCATCATCTGCATGTCTTCTCTCACCACATCCATAAACCTTCGCTTCCTCTTTTCCTCTTCTCTGGCATCTCTATCCTTAGCATCCTTCTCCCAATATACCCAGTATCTCTCCTCTGCACATGACCAAACCAACGCAATCTCGCCTCTCTGACTTTGTCTCCCAACCGTCCAACTTGAGCTGACCCTCTAATGTACTCATTTCTAATCCTATCCATCCTCGTCATACCCAGTGCAAATCTTAGCACCTTTAACTCTGCTACCTCCAGCAAGGCTACTTATTCCTACTTATAGCCATAGAGTAAAGTTTGGCAGTTAAATTGTGCTTATCTGTGTCCACCTACCTACTTCCGCTGGTCACATTGCTACAGTCTTGGGGTAGGGTGTGTGGGCCAGCAAGCAGAACTTGCATCAGATGCAAGGTCAAGTTTCATACACTGACTATTGTTTTATGCAATAACTGATAAGAATTTCAAGTGAATTATGGACTGCTCCCTTCCTACTGCCTCCATTCCATATCTTAAGGCACCCGTCCTGAAGCTGTAAAGGCCCAGTTTTACTATGAGTACCCTACAAGCTCTAGGGGTGCTGGATGCTGAATCTAATGCTGCACACGGCTGATTATGCTGTGTTGAAAGCTCCATTTATCTTCTGAATCATCAAAGAAAGATAAGTGCAAGATATATACAGTATATCCAGGTAGACTTAAAACAATCTTAGAAAAACACATTACTTTTATCATTTTTGATATGCACAACATATTTTCTGGTGCTAAAATCCCAGAGGTTCAGAGTCCCTGGTTTCAAATTGTACTCTGGGCACTGTCTGCAAGGAGTTTATAAGTTCTTCCCATGTCTACCATGCTTTTTGTCTTCACAAGTACACCAGTAAGAAGTGCATATTAGAATAAATATCAACTCTAGATTAGTCCAGCCGCAGACTTGCATCCCACTTAATGTTGGCTCCAGCCTTGTGAATGAAACTTTTGGGACAAGCTTCCAACTCCTGAAATCCTGGTGAAATATCTGAACAATCTATTTTAATCAAATGTGTATTGTATTTCTTAACTAGCTATAAATCTGTAATTTTTTTCTTGAATTCATCTGGCTGTATAACCTCACAGAAATCAGCCAAAACTGCATACGTTTATTTCTATGTGCACACAGATCAGCAGTTATTAAATCCACTTTTTCCAGTTCTTCTCCATGAGGACCAATAAATACCATTTTATAAATGGGAAAAAGAGAAGACATTCATGAACAGATACACATGTTATCTCCAGAAATATCCACTTACTAAGGCTTTAAAGGCAGCATTTGAACAAAGTGTTCAGGTTTGAACAGTCAAGTAGGACATAATCACTAAGCTCACACTGGGACAAATGGCTTTGCAGCACTTTTACTAAAGTCATGGTGAACTGCTGTACTCTTTATTAATTATCAGTAACGGCGCACTGCATTATAACATGCAGTGAATACACTTGACCTGAGCAGTCATAGTTTTCATCCTCTTTCTCTGTACATTTAGCATTTGTTTGCTCAGAGGTTGATGCGCTTGCTGCTTTCTGAGCAGCTCTTCTTTTCTCCACCCTAGCGGCCCACTGCTTCTCTTCTTTCGTTGGCATCTTTTTGCATTAAAACTGATTAAGTCAGTGCTTGTGTTGCAATTACTTAGTACGTTTTCCTTAATTTTTCACTTAAGCTGGCACTTAAATCATTCTAGAGGCAGATTGAAGACTTAAGATATGAAGAGGTAGGGGAAGTGATAGCGAAGGTGGTAGGGATGAGAACGGCGCCCATATGCATATGCCACCCTGCTGGCCGCTGCCGAGAGTTGATTCTACAATAAAATAAAATAAAAATATAAAGAGGAATACCCTTGGAGGTCAATCATCATCCCGAAAGCGGATAGTAGACGTCACGTAGTATATCCATCCATCCATTTTCCAACCCGCTGAATCTGAACCCAGGGTCACAGGGGTCTGCTGGAGCCAATCCCGGACAACACAAGGCAGGAACCAATCCCGGGCAGGGTGCCAACCCACCTCAGGACGCACACAAACACACCAAGCACACACTAGGGCCAACTTAGAATCACCAATCCACCTAACCTGCATGTCTTTGGACAGTGGGAGGAAACCGGAGCGCCCGGAGGAAACCCACGTAGAGAACATGCAAACTCCACGCAGGGAGGACCCGGGAAGCGAACCTGTGTCCCATAACTGCGAGGCAGCGGCGCTACCACTGCGCCACCGTGCCGCCCACACGTAGTATATGTGTACCAAATTCCAGGTCAATAGTTCAAACGGTTTGCAAGCTACAGGTGTTTTAAAATCCTGGACAGACACTGTAGCGTATTATATAAGAAGATAAACTTAATATATCAGGGCCATGTTATCTCATTAATTTTAAACTCTGAGGATTCTGAGGCTACACCAGTGACTGGAAAATGCAAAGTTTTCACTGCTTAGTCTGGCTGTCTACTATGCATCTTGTGTACACTTTTATCATTAATGCTTTCCAAGTAAAGTGTCATCAGAATATGATGAGCTGTTTGCTTTAGAAAAAGAGACATGTTGTTACTCCTTCACCAACCCATGAAATTCCTCTACCATGTCACTTAGCCCAGCCATAAAAAGTAAACACCAAATCTAGCAGTTATGGATTACGGGAAATTTTGTACTGTGCACCATGTTGTGTTGGCCAAAGCTTTGATGAGCTAGTGCAACAGGGAAACAGGTTAATCATCAATCAATCAAATCAAATCAAAATCTTTATTGTCATTGTAATAATGAGACATTGTACAACGAAATTTTAGGTGCAATTTTCCAGTGCAAAAAAAAAAAATAAAATAAAAACACAATTACTCAAGTTAAAACTAAAATGAAAAGGGAATAAAATAAGTATCAAAATAGTCCATAACAGCAGAAGAATGTTTTCCACTCATACATACATCATATTGCACTTGTCCCTTATCCAATGTTAACCTAGAGCTGTATTGTAAACATGAGAGTGTATTATACTGTAAACATGCAGATTGACCACTTAGCAGCATTCAGTATGGTGATGGCTGAAGGATAGAAACTGTTTCTCAGTCTATTTGTCTTAGTCTTTATGGATCTGAAACGTCTGCCTAATCAGCCAGCCAGCCAGCTATTACTAAAATCGGAATCTCTAATTTTAGGGTCATGAGGAGTAGGAATATTTTGTATAAACAAAGAATGCAAACCAGGAGTTAATCCACAGTCACATACACACTCATTTTTTGTCCATCTTTGGGCTGCAGAAGAAGGCCGAATCACAGAAAAATAAACTATATGGAAAACAAACATAATCAAGCTTTCATCTCTCTACCTATTTTTAAATATCAATGATGCAGGGAAAAACAAATGAGGTAAAAAATAATCCTCTGATCAGTTACTGTCCTCTTCGCATTGGAGCCAGACTCTAGAGCTATAAGCACCATGACACTCCATGGAAGACCAACAGGAAGCAAAGGATACATTACGCCACCCAAGGTGTATTATATCTTTCAGTAGCACTGTTGTTTGAAGTACAAAAGTGGAATTGAAAAAACAAGGAGTGCTTCACCTATCTTGAAAATAGGAGGAAGAACACCAAAGGCATCCAAAAGGGGCAAAGCTTGGTCCAGTAGAAAAGTGTTCAGTAGGAGGAAAGCAATTTTAGTGAGCATCAGAGATATTAAAAAGTCTTTGTGGGCCTTGCAGGAGAATTACCAAGTTCATCAGCATGGGTCATGACATGGAAGTTGCTTATATCTTTCATCGATATTACTAAGTCAAAATGAAATTAAATTCAAACCCAGTTTCTTTTAAAACTGGTGTCTCCTTCCTTTGCTTGGCCAAAGTTCATTGTGTGCTGCAATCATTTATAGTGAATTATGTTGACATCCCTGCATTGGATAATATTTGTTTTTTCTTTTTTGTTACAACAGGCTAGGTTGTTTCTTCATGGACAAGGCCATCTTGCTTATCGTTTTTGTGAGCCATTACTACCCACATGACCAGAGCTTTTGGCATTGTGCCATCAGTTCTGCATGGATTAAAATGGGGTCTGCAAAGTCGTTCCTTGAGGGCTTTATCAGCTGGGGGCTTTTGTTGTAACCTGATTAATAAGAAACCATTCCTTGCCAACAATAGATCTTTTATATTTACGGTGTGCGAGTGCTTTCACTCTGCCACGTCAGGTACTTCTTATATCGTAGATTTTTTCCTTTCCAGGGATATCATCCAAATGATTTGTATCCTGAAGCAGATTAACAATTCTGAGTCATTCACTTTCTTCTCTTCAGTTCTCTTCCAAGTATTTCATTAAGCCAGAAAGTAGATTATGGATACTCACAAAAATGTTATTTGAAGATTAAGTGCTTCAACCACAATATTTCTCATTAAGAAACTGGGGTGGACTAAAAACCTGCAGGCACTACTGCCATCTAGGAGCAACTCTGCAGTCTCCTGGTTTGAAAATTAGTGATGTCCAATTTTTAGAGTCAAATAAAACCAAAGACCAACTCACAAAATGAGTTTGGAACTTAAGCCATGGATTATCTGATTTCACCTTTTCTCTCCCATTATGGTTTTGGTTTCTTACATTCCTTTGATCTCAGTAGTGAACTGGAGCCCATGTATTGACTAGCACTGCTAAAGAATTTGTTCCATCCCAGTCCATCAGTCCTTTCTAAACTTGTCCATCTTCCTCAGACATCCCTTTTCCTTCTGGCTACAACATCCACAATGCTTTGTGTCCTTGTACTCATACAGAGAAAAACTAGAAAACAGAGCTGAAGGCTAAAAATGAAGTATTCCGTTAGCTAAGAACATTCAGGAATATTTCTGGTTATAGAAAAGAAAGACAAGATGGGGTGGTATGTGGAATTGTAACGTTTACTGTGCAAATGTTGTACAGAATATTTAAATATGACAATAGGTGGGGTCTGCTACCATTGCTGCTGTCTAACTGTCATAATGGTTTAATGTCTGAGTGCTGCCCTGTTTTAAGTCATCAAGCCATTACTTTGGACATATTCTCCCTTAGCCAAGGTCCTTGGAAACATCTGAAGTGGTAAAAACTCAGTGATAGACAAGAAACTTCCTTGTACTCCTATTTTACCAGAGACCCTTGTTGGCATGATAATAATACTAATATGTTTGGATGTTTCGGGTTAAACCAGCACCAAAACTTTAAGGATAAATTTGGTAGTTTTCAGGTCAAATTTATATTTTCACAATCACAATAAATATTTGTTTTCCACATGAAATTGCATTCAAAAGTGAAGCATATTTTATAAATTTTAAAAAATAACTAGCCTGTTCTTGTGTTTTATAATGGACCTAATGAGTACCTAGATCCCAATGTAAATAAATGCCTTACAACTTTGTCCACTTTGAAGTAGCAAAGATTTCAATTTAGGAAAACATGACTTCTGTGTTTCGGAGGTATGTCTTGTGACAACAAAAGTAAACTGGAAATAACACATTCTTGATACTAATTTCTCAAGTTGAGGATACTTTCTTGCTCGCTTCTCCGCTTGCAGCAGCCGTTGTGGGTGGAGTTGTGACAACCTCTGGGAGTGTCAAGTGCAGACAAGATAAAAAAAAAAAAAACTCCAAAAATGAAAAAGGCAGAGTGTGTTACAGAACACATTGAAGCTCCACAAACCAATTACTGAATTTTTTAATGCATGATGAGATACTCATGTAACTGCTGAGGATAAGATAATAAAATAACTTAGGACGTGTTTGAGGGAGTAAACTCATTGATATTTGCCAACACCAGTCAATCCATAAATACACAAGAAGAATATGCAAAGCCCATGTAGAAACTGGCTCTGGGGGGCTATCACTCTGCCTATGTTAAAACATCTGTACTAAACATTAACCTGATTTAACTTAGGTGAACAGGCATTGCTAAACTGGCCCTAGTGTTGTTCCTGCCTTGTGTCCAATACTTGATGGGATAGGAACCAGTTGTACTGCAAACCTGTCCTAGATAAGAGGGTAGAAAAGATGGATGGATTACTTTTAATATTATTATTATTATGCCTATAGTGAAAAAAGACATATGAATTGATTAATGGATGGAAGATATTGAGGACAACATTTATAATGATGATGTTATTAATATTGGTAGCATTAGAACATTATTATTAGTATTATTATGCATTAGAAGACTATCATTCAGTTGCGTTCCATGCTTGCTGGGATAGGATTCAGTTGTACCACAACCCTGCTGTGGATAAGTGGGGTACAAAATCCATAAATTCTGGTCTATATTTTCATTATATTTTGTTCAAGACAAAGCAACAGTCACTAGCATGGACAGTTAACATCAAAGACATTCTGTTCCCCTGAATTGTACCAATATCTGTACTATCTGTTTGAACTGAGCAGGAATTCAGGAGACACTTCAAGATGTATTGATGATTTTATCACCTGTGAAGGAAAAGGCACCAGGACTAAACTGGTTTACAGCTTGGGAAAGGAAGACATCCTATAGTTCAAGCTGTACCCGATTACTTTACAATCTGTGACCAGAAGGAGACGACATGGGACTGGAAATTACAGCTTGAGACAGGAGATAAAACATTAGAAACTTTATTGCTTGGAAATTCATTCATCATATTGACAGACAGCCAATCAGGTGCATGTAGCAATCACATCTTGCAAATTCCCCCTGAAGAATTTTATAATAAATATGCATCATCTGAAAAGCGACATCGGAAGAGAACAGAGGAGGGCGAGAGCAACGTCAGAAGAGGGTGCTAGCAACATGCGGTCATTTCCATCTGATCATCGGCAAAGCATCTCATGAATAACTTCGAGTGCTAGATCAATGCCGTCCTGGGACATCCATCCTTGACATCTTTACTTTTTTGTAAGCTTTTTCTAAAGACTATATATATCCAGTCTTTACTATCAATCTTATTTTCTGTTATTCTTTGTTCTATTTGGTATTATTATTCATGCAATAAATACCGTGCTGCTTTTAACTTTTTATACTTTGTCTTCATGTCTAGAGTGATTGAAGTAATAAGGTAGATTTCTTTGAGCAGATGGTCCAGCCAGTAGTTTGCCATACGCTCTGTGCTGCGAGGTTTATTAAGATTGAGGGTGAGAGCTCCACCCAATAGTAGGGAACAGTATGCAAAGTACAGCATTCTTGGTTAATAAATGGCTTTAGCCAAGGATGTTGAGCCTTTGTATGTTTGAATATATTCCTAAAGACTAAAGTAATATTTATGTCTGAGATATATTTAAAAAATCGTATATTGTTCGTGCCAACAACAAGTAAGTCTCTTGAAGTGCCAGAAGAGTGACAGGCTGTGTTATTCCTAAGGTACCTGTGTGGTTTAAAGTGCTAGAGGTTAACCACCTGTGTGTGTGTCATTCATGAGCCACTGTTGTGGTTAGGGTCTGTGTGTATGTCTAAGAGACTGGCAGGTTGTGTTATTCATAAGGCACTTGTGTGGTTTAAAATGCTAGAGATTAACCAGCTGTGTGTGTGTCATTCATAGGAAACTGTTGAGTTTCTGTGTGTATGCGTATATCTCTGTATGTATATGTTAATCTAAAGGTGCAATAGTACACCAACCCGGTAATGAACCTGATGAGTACACTTACCCCTAGGTAAAGGGTAAGTAGTGGGAAATATCACGATAGCACAGTGAGTCAGGAAGATTGGTGAATGGATCGATGCCTATAATGTATAACATCTGTTCAGTCCTTGCAGCTTGATTGCATGCTTTGCGTCTGCTTTATATTCACTTTCTTCGAAGCAAACTGGTGTTTATCAATCCAGCAACAGCAGGCAGTATCTTTGTGAAATAAAGAAATATGTGAAGGAATATATGCAATCATAAATGTGCCTTTTTCTATCACGACTTAAAGAGAAAGAAAGTACTCTCTCACCTAACAGGTCTAAACGCTAAAATAGTATTTTTACAGGAGACCCACTTACTAAGCAAGGATCAGTTTCGGCTACAAAAAGGCTGGACTGGCCAAATGTTCCATTCTAGTTTTACAAAGAAAACCAGAGGTGTGGGAATTCTCATACATAGAACAGTACCATTTGTAGCATCAGATGTAGTATTGGATCCTGAAGGGAGATATGTAATGGTCATGGGAGACTTATCTAACTGCAAAATGATCTTGATAAATGTTTATGCACCTAATGTCGATAATAAGGAATTTATACAAAATTTATTTGCATCCATTCCCAATCTGAACACTCATAAAGTTATAATGGCTGGGGACTTTAATTGTGTTCTAAATCCACTTTTAGATAGGACTTCTTCCACAGGGGGAACGGCATCTAACACCGCAAAGATAATTACAAAGTTTATAACTGATCACAACTTATCAGACCCCTGGAGGTTTTTAAACCCAAATTCAAGAACATATTCTTTCTACTCACCAGTACATCATTGCTACTCAAGGATTGATTACTTCTTTTTAGACAATAACTTCTTGCCTATGATCAAATCTTGCAAATACAATGCTATTGTTATTTCTGACCATGCACCTATGATCTTGGAGCTAAAATTACTAAGCCCCATACACTCACCCCGCAGATGGCATCTCAACCCGCTTCTATTAGCAGACGAGAATTGTACGGAATTTATATCCAAACAAATCAAATTCTTTCTAGAGACAAATACATCCTCCGAGATCTCTGCAGGAATACTTTGGGAAACTCTTAAGGCCTTCTTAAGAGGACAGATTATCTCATATCTTTCCTACAGAAATAAATTCGAAGCCAAGAAAGTAGCAGAGATAAAAAGCGAAATTACTAGAATAGATGAAGAACATGCCAGACTACCAAGCGAGACTCTACATAGGAAAAGGCAGGCTCTACATTCAGAACTAAACCTCTTGACAACTAAAGAAACTGAACAACTAATTTATAAATCCAGACATAATTACTATGAACATGGAGAGAAAGCTAATAAGCTTTTAGCTCAACAAATTCACAAGCAAGAAGTGCGCAACGCAATCTCAGTAATCACCAACGCGAACGGAGATAAAATCGTCGACCACAAAAATATAATGCACACTTTCAGAGACTACTATAAATTCTTATATACTACTGAGTTTAAAGAAGACAATACACAATCTAATGCATTTCTGGATACATTACAAATAGCACAAATAGACACTTTTAGTGTGGAGGAACTTGAGAAACCTCTGGTGTTATCATAATTACTAGATGCTATAAAGTCACTCCAAGGCGGGAAAGCAGCAGGCCCTGATGGCTACCCTGAAGAACTTTACAAGAAATTCTCCGCTCAGCTAGCTTCTCTCCTATTAGCAACATTTACAGAAGCCAGAGACGACCAATCTCTTCCTCAAACCTTTCGCCAAGCACTAATCACCGTTTTTCCAAAACAAAATTATGACTTATTACAAAGTGCATAATACCAATTTCACTTCTGAATAACGACGTTAAAATACTCTCTAAAATCATAGCTAGAAGGATGGAGAAAGTGCTCCCCTCGGTAATATCACAAAACCAAACTGGATTTATTAGGGGCTGACACATTAAATCCTCGACACCTGTTTAATGTAATATACTCACCAACTAAATCAAACACCCCAGAAATATTATTATCATTGGATGCAGAAAAAGCATTTGACATGATTGAATGGAAATACCTTTTTACTACATTGGAGAAGTTTGGGTTTGGCCCGAACATTTGTGCATGAATTAAATTACTGTATACTAACCCAGAAGCTTCAGTTTGCATCAACAACATTTCCTCAGACTACTTTAAACTAGAACGTGGTACTAGACAAGGATGCCCCTTGTCACCGCTGCTGTTTGCAATTGCAATTGAACCACTGGCAATACATTGTCGAAATACCGATCAGATAAAGGGGATTAGCAGAGGACTGGAACAGAAAATTTCATTATATGCAGATAATATGGTACTGTATATATCGGACCCAAAAATTCTGTGCCTGCAGTCTTAGCAGCACTCACAGAATTTCAAAAGATCTCTGGTCTCAGAATTAATCTGAATAAAAGTGTACTCTTCCCAGTGAATTCTCAAGCATATAATATTAGATTAGATACCCTACCTTTTATCATTGCAGAACAGTTTAAATACCTAGGGGTAAACATCACAAGTAAACATAAAGCTCTATATCAACAAAATTTCGCCGTCTGCATGGAAAAAATTAAACATGACTTGCATAGATAGTCAACCCTTCATCTCACACTAGCTGGAAGAATTAACACTGTTAAGATGAATATTCTTCCCAAGCTCCTTTTTGTATTTCAAAACATTCCAATATACATTAATAAATCATTCTTTAGGCAATTAGATTCAACAATAACCTCATTTATTTGGAATTCAAAACATCCACGCATCAAAAGAGCAACCTTACAAAGACAAAAGGCAGAAGGCGGCATGGCTCTACCCAACTTCCAGTTTTATTACTGGGCAGCAAATATACAGGTGATAAGAGCCTGGACACAAATAGAAGAACATACACAGGCTTGGTCCGCAATAGAAGTAAAATCCTGCAGTACTTCTTTGTATTCCTTGCTCTGTGCGCCAATAAACACACGTTATCGGCAATATACTAATACCCAATTGTGCTCCACTCACTTAGAATCTGGAACCAATGTAGAAAGCATTTTAAGATGGAGAAGCTTCTATCTGTGGCACCTCTACAAGAGAACCATCTCTTTCAACCTTCGCAAATATACGCAGTTTTTAATATCTGGAAATATTTGAAATTAACTTGCTTAGAGATCTTTATATAGACAACGTCTTTGCATCCTATGAACAATTACATTCCAAATTTAACATTTCAACTACACATTTCTTTCACTATCTTCAAATCAGGAACTTTGTTAAACAGAACCTTCCAGATTTTCCTCATCTTGCACCCTCATCCATGCTGGAAAAAATATTGCTCAATTTCAAGGACTTAGACACCATCTCTACAATATATAAAATCATTTTACAATCCCTCCCTTTCAAAGATCCAAGAGGACACTGGGAAAAAGATCTCTCAATTAATATATCAGAAAAGGAGTGGAAAGTAGCAATGCAGAGAATTCACTCGAGCTCCATATGCGCAAAGCATACAATTATACAACTCAAAATTATATATCGAGCACATCTGTCTCGACTAAAACTCTCTAAAATGTTTCCAGGGCAAGATCCAACCTGCAAACGCTGCAACCAAGTCCCAGCCTCATTGGGTCACATGTTCTGGGCCTGCACCAAATTAACATTATTCTGGACGAAAATTTTTAATTACCTTTCAGACAGCCTTGGTCTCACAATCCCTCCTAACCCATTAACAGCTGTGTTTGGGGTTCTTCCAGATGGGTTAAAGGTGGAGAAAGACAAACAAATTGTGATTGCATTCACTACACTTTTGGCACGCAGACTTATTCTGAAAACTGGAAGAACCCAAACTCTCCTCTTTTAAGTCAGTGGGAAACTGATGTGTTATATTATTTGAAATTGGAAAAAATCAAATACTCAGTTAGAGGATCCGTACAGACTTTTTTCAAAACATGGCAGGATCTAACCAGTAATATTTTAAAATAAGCTCATAAAGCACAGAGAATTTATTAATTTAGGTATGTTTACAAGCCTTAAATTTCACGCCGTTTGGCTTGCTCTCTCTCAGGGGTGGGGATCGATTTGTCCTTAACTCAATTTTTCTTTTTGTAAAAACTTGATTGATTTGTATGGATTGCAATAAAATTAATAAAAAGGAAAAAAAAATAAAAATAAAAAAATAAATGTGCCTTTTTCTGTTATCATTTTCTGTTTGTCTACAGAACAGACAATGCAATTCACATCTGCTCACCAACATTCAATGTCAATAACGGTGCTTGGTGATGACTTTCTGAAGTGAATCCACACCCCAGAAGGAGGCTGAAAGGTGCCACAGAGGAAGACGAGCAGCAAAGTGAAGTGTACTCCCAGTCTCTATTCAAAATGGCTCAGTCTTACAGCAGTGGTGTGTTTTTTGCTTTGTTTCTTCTTAAAAAAAATGGATACCCCATTTTGCAATATGTGCGTAATCTCAAGATGCAGGCCAATACTTGTTAACATTTTTGGCTTGAAAATTTGATATATTCTGCACATTTTAAGGGTTTCCTTCATATTGTGACACCGGCACCCATACGCTCAATTAAAAAAATGTAAGAGTGGGCTAGTTGCATTTTAAAATGTACAAAATATGCTTCATTTTGGAACACAATTACCTGTGGCAAACTAATATATACACAGATTGCGAAGAAATAACTTTGACCTGAAAAATACCAAACTTCTCCTTAATACTAAGTGCTGTTTTTCCCCTATTACTTGAATCTTCTCTGCAGGCACTTTTTGGGTGTGAGCGAGTGTGTTTCTGTGCAAGCACTAGGCCACAATTTTAAAAAACTCTATCTATTTTGCAGGGAGCATGTGCTGCCATTTAATACTTCTATGTAATTACATTGAAAGTGAATGTAAGGCAGAAATCACCTGGACGGGATAGCAGTCCATCACAGGACAAAGTCACACTCTCAAACTGGGAAAATTTCACATCACTAAATAATCTGACCCGGTTAGCTTTTGGAATGCTGCAGTAAACTGAAGTATGCAAGAAACTACAAATAAATACCATGGATAAAACATTTTTGTAATCCATTCAACCATCAATTTCCTGAAAACCGCCTGGATTCAATTTATTGTGTGGATCACGAGCTTGTCCTAGCAGCACTGAAAACAAAGAAAGAATCAGCTATGGACATCAAGTCAGTCTACTACAGGGAACAAACTCACACACTCACTCACACTGGCCAATTCACTGATGCTAATTAACTCGACTTGAATGTCTTGGGAATGTGGGAAGACTCCTGGAGTAGCTAAATAAAAAAAAACATATAGATACAGGGAGAAAATGAAAACACTGAACAAACAGTGATTTGACTAGAAATTAAAGGCAAAAATTAGGGCTGTTTCTAGCTCTTTTCAAGGCCCCAAATGTCATATATATTCTAGTGTCTACATGTATCTTCTCTGTAGGGGGTGGGCCCCCTAATGTCTGAGGGGCCATAAATCGTCACTTAGTTGCTTGTGCCAAGAAACAGTGCTGCCAGTTATCACTGCATATGCTGGCATATTGGGCGCAAGGCAGGAAACAGCTCTGGATGGGGTTAATCATAAAGCCCACTTATACAGTCACTCTTGGGCCAATTAATGCAAGACGTGTTTGGAATGAAGGAGGACAACCATAGCACCCAATGAAAAAAGGATGGAAGGATGGATGGATGATACATCTTGTTTGTAAACATCCACTTGCTGCTTTAGTCTGTCACTTCTTTTTTTACAACCCACCCTTACCATATTAATTGCATTCACTTTTTGTGTGCCTTCTCTCAAACCTCTGGCAGCTGCATAGAATGACATATAAAATAAGCAGTGACTCTTTGACTTCCGTATTCAAGTGACAGCCAGCCTTTTCAAAATTTTACAGTCGTAAGTGCATTCAGCTAAGAGAGTCTTGTTGTCTGAATGGCTCCACAATGACTGAACAGCACAATTGTGCTCTGAGAAGCAAAAGCCAAGGGCTACAGTCTCTGTGGGCTTTTCTAACAACGCCTGGGGTGAGAACAATGTGTTTAAAAACCAGAACCAAAAGCTGAAGTGTACACAAACATTTCCTCCCTATAAAGTATCACTTTCTGGAATTAATGCATCTTGTATACTTATACATTTGATAAAAATGGGTTTTAGTTCCCTTGAAACAGCATCTTCAGATTTATGTAAAGAATCAGAACAATTTTACATCATGTCCTCACTTCCTTTTTATTAATAGGTTGTAATTGCTTGCATTGGCAAACACTTCTGTTTTACAGCAGAGTATTTACTTGTGGTCACTTGCTCTGTGCCTTTTAACTATACGTGAAGTCTGTTACTCCATGTGGATGAGCACTAGGCAGTGACATCCAGGTGTGTTCTGAAGCCATGGAGTGCTGGGGGCCTACCCTGACAGCAACAGGCACCTTGGAGAGGACACCACAGTGTAGTCCAATTGGCCAGTTTAAATACAGCACCCTTCACAGTGAGCAGCACAACAATGCATTTCATAAAACCTTTTATGAGCTGAACTGCTCTACTGTATTTCATGTTGTATGTGTCTTTCAATAGCTCACTTCTGCTGTAACAGGAAGTGGGCTCAAAGTGAATGTGTACTGAGAATAACTTTCATAAAAAAGCAGCACTTTTAAACAGGCACCAGCAACATTTAATGCTTCTGTATCTTGTAAATTAGAAAAGGTTGGTAGGTCACTCCATGCACTATAAAACAATAGTCAAAAGAGCTCAGAGATCTGCAGCTTAGCAAGGGAATGCAAGTGAGCAATGGCTGGATATTTTGTGGAGGTGCTAGTCTGAATTAGTGACAACAATTGTGCTTAAAGGGATGTAAAGAGTAATAAGAAGAACTAATTAGTCAAGTGTAGCATTATGAAAAAAATCAATATGGAATGGCTTATAAAGAACTTCCATGTGATTTTAATATTAGTGATACTGTAGGAAATCGCTCAACAGAAGAACTTACTATATAATACAACAGATTGTAATGTGAAATAATGTAGAATATATATACGAGGTGTGGCAGAAAAGTAATGAGACTGATTTTTTATTTACCAAAGTTTTTATTTTTTTCAAACATCAATGTTATCCCCTTCAAAGTAGTTCCCTTGGGCAGCTACACACCGATGGAGACGTTGTTCCCACTGTTGGTAGCAGCGCTGGAAGTCTTCAACCGGTATGGTCTTCAGCATGTCCGTTACACTCTTTTGGATGTTTTCTAAAGTCCCGAAATGACGTCCTTTGAGGACATTTTTCAGTTTAGGAAAAAGTCACACGGACTGAGGTCAGGTGAATAAGGGGGCTGGGGAACCACAGGAATGCGTTTTTTCGATTGTCCTTCTGCTCAATTGTGAGGTTTTTCGGCACCATTTTGGCACAGACCTTTCGCATGTGCAAATGTTCAGTCAAAATTTGGAACGGTAAATCTGTTCAAATTTAATTGTTCACTCAACATTCTTAATGTTAAACGACGGTCTGATCTCACAAGAGTGTTCACACGTTCGATGTTTTCATTGGTTTTCGAAGTTGAAGGCCTCCCTGAAAAACTTGAGCTCGGGATAAAGAATGTTCCCCATAGGCCTGTTTTAACTTTTCAAACGTCACACTTGCCGATTCTCCAAGCTTAACACAAAATTTAATGGCACAACGTTGCTCCAAATTCCGCTGTTCCATTTTGTGTGACGCACAACCAAAAACACAGCTTCGCTAATAGCAGTCACAAAAATCACGTAGTTAACGGAAGGAGTTGAAACTCGCACTGAGCTATGGGAGGGTACTGATACACGTGCTCTATCAAGGACAACAGCGCAGCGTTGCCAGATCGCTTGCAGTGTTGCCAGTCTCATTACTTTTCTGCCACACCTCGTATACAATATATATATAAAGTTTCTAATATTTATTATATACACAAATAAATGTAGAGTAAAATGAACAGGACTCCCAAGGACAGATATTTAACTTGAAAATAAACAGAATGGTTCAAAAGAGGTCAACAAGATGCAAACTGTAGATAGACAGGCAGGTATAGGAGTGACTTAATTCCACTATCCATGTTGATCTTTACAGATCTATTGTGTGTGTTTGTGTGTTCATTAATTTCTCTTTCTCATCAAGCATATGCTCTGGTAGGGAAAACAGGTTGTCAGCAATCTCTACTTATACATTTCTTTGAGTGTGTGTACGTGGATGTACACGTGTGTACATACTGCATATATTTAAATAAATCAATTATGTATCTCAAAAATTACTTGTTCAAAAATGCCGTAAATCACTAGACCTGCTCACATGACTAAACAGAGCCAGCTGCAAAAAATCCCACATAAACTAAAGAATCTCTAAAGCAGTTATCATTTGACATGGGTCAAACTGTTTTTGAAGAATATGGGGTAATTCATGAACCAAAAACAACAGGCTTGGATCCTGTAACAAGGCAAAGAGGGTGCAAATTCTTTGAAGAAGACAGGTCAGTTTTTTTTTGGACGTTATACATAGGTCTCGGCATTCAGGGTGGATATGTTGGAAACTGCTCGTTCCTAAATGTTCTAACTCTGCAAAGATGTAGTCATCTAAGAAACTCTACACAATGCAAAAAAACATCACTTTATAATGAAAATTAGTAGTTCTAAGATGTGGAAATCAATTTTCATTTTCCACAGACACACACACACACACACATACAGACACCATGCTAAAAGCAGCTATTCTCGACATTTTAAACATTGCGGTATCAGTATCTGAACTTCGCATCACCACACTTCCAATTACATACAAGTAAAAAGGTTGGCACCAGCGTTAGCATTTCAATCTGAATTCACACCCCAGAAAGGTTGTTGTCTGTGTTCTCGCTTGTCAGTGAGAACATCCCTCAAAGACATGTCAGTTAGGTTTACACAGAGGAACTGTATGCATGTATGTGTGACTGTGTGTGTGTGTGTGTGTGTGTGTGTGTGTGTGTGTGTGTGTGTGT
>JANRMT010062861.1:45101612-45127821 GCA_026402145.1 Polypterus bichir lapradei | reverse complement strand
GTGTGTGTGTGTGTGTGTGTGTGTGTGTGTGTGTGTGTGTGTGTGTGGGGGTAGCAGAGTAAAAGTACTCAAGATTACTGAGTGCAACTCCTGACCATGCTACTCTCTCTTGAAGTATATGAGGTATGACAAGTGAACTCCCAAAATGGCTCTGTAGTGTCGCTCAATCACAAGAAGATAGTCCATCACCAATGCATTCAGCAGGGTCATACAGTCAATCAATGATGCTGTTTTAAAGTGCTGAAATGGTTATGGGATTCTGCTCAAATGATAATACCTCAACTCTGGCCATCCATCATGACCATTCCCAACCTCAGTGTCCATGACGTCTTGGCTAAGAAATCAATTACCAAGTCGGATAATCCGCCCTATTCATTTGACTTGGAGCCTTGTGATTTCTGCCTCTTCCCAAAAATAAAAAACTGCCATGAAAGGATAAAGATTTTCAGACATTTCTGATAGCCAGTGTAATGTGACAAAGAAATTCAAGGATATGCCAGAAGCAGAGTTCCAGGTATGTTTTTAGCAATGGCAATGTCATCTAACTAAATGCATAGCTGCGGAAGGAGATTACTTCAAAAGTCACAATAGCTTCTTGTGCAAAGATAGGCATACATTTTTTCTACAGGTAAATTCCAAGAATTAAATTGTCACAACCTGTATGTTTTAAAGGCACAAAGCTGACCCTAAACCGGCTTGAATGAGTGAGTGTGGGTGAGTGTATGAATGCGTTCTGCACAAGTTGGTTCACATGTGTCTGGTGCTGTCAAGCTCAGACCACTTAACAATGAACTTGACAAATGGATCATGCATGTATGGAAGTGGACTGGCATCTCATGTTACTTTGCCATAAATTTGCCAGGCTCAATTGTGAGGGAAGGCGTGTGGGTGGAGTTGGAATATAGGGTTCTACATAAGTGCAAGACATGTCAACTGGCAGACATTCTTCTTCACATGATCTCATTCATTCAAAAGTTCTCATCCATTTGATTCAGAATTCAGAATGGTTGGCTAGTCTAGCAAGCCTTGTTGCTCTTCTCTGGAATTTTTCTAGTGCTGCTATGTCCTTTTGGTAGCCAGGAGACCAAAACTATACATGGTACTCCAGATGAGGTTTCACCAGTGTGTTATAAAGCTTGAGCATAACCTCCTTGGACTTGCACTCCACACTTCGTGCTATACTGTATAACCTAACATTCTGTTTGCCTTCTGAACACTGTCGGGCAATTGATAGTGTCGAGTTCACCACAACTCCAAAATCCTTCTCATAAGGTGCACTCTCGATTTTCAGACCTCCCATTGTGTATTTAAACTTAACGTTTTTAGTTCCTACGTGTACTACTTTACATTTAATTTAATCTGCCACAAATCTGCCCAAGCTGTATGATGCTGTTCAAGTCCGTCTGTAATGATTCAACAGATTCCAGATTATCTGCCAATCCACCTAGGTTGGTATTGTCTGCTAACTTAACTAACTTGTTACTTATATTTATGTAAAAATAGCAGCAGCCCTAGCACTGTCTCCTGTGAAGCACCACTCTTAATATCTGCCAATTCTGATGAGGTTCTTTGCGCCATACCTCTCTGCTTCCTGTGTCTGAGCCAATTCTGCATCCATTTACAAATGTCACCCTGAACTCCCGCTACTTTAAGTTTGATGCCAAACCTCTCACGTGGCACCTTATGAAATGCTTTCTGAAAATCAAGATAAATAATTTCATACGTTCCACTCTGATCATATCCTTTTGTTGTTTCCTCACAGAATTCCAGCATGTTAGTAAAACACAACTTCCTTCAACTGAACCCATGCTGACTGATCAGAATAACTCCTGTTCTTGCTAGGTGTTAATCAGTCTTATCCCTAATAATTCCTTCCATTAATTTTCCTGTAATGCATGTTAAGCTTACTGGCCTATAGTTGCTTGGATCTGCCCAGTCGCCATTTTTATATAACAGAATAAAAATTTGCCACTTTCCAGTCCTATGGAATTTCCTCAGTGCGCAGAAAAGTGTGAGTTTAGAGCATCATCTATTTCACTGTCTGTATTTTTTAATTCCCCTTTACTATTCTTGATGCACTTCACCTCCTCCTTGACTGTTCTTTTACTAATAAAATAATGAAAGAATCTCTCTGGGTCATCTTTCGCCTTATCTGCTATATTCCTCTCTGACTGTCTTTTAGCCTCCCTGATATCCTTCTTAATGGTTGCCCTCATATTCTCATATGCTCTACGATTCACATTGGAATTATTAGTCTTATAAGCTTTATACAGCTGCTTTTCCTTTGCTGCTTCCTTTTTAATTCTTTATTAACCTACTTCAGAGGATTTTTAATTTCCCTACTAATTCAAAATTTAGGTATGTACCTGTGCTGCATTACATGTAATGTTATGTAACCGTGCAAGAGTCTCTGTCCCTGGAGCAAACCTGTGCTTCAATCCCCGTAATGACTGAGTCCCCAGCTTTCACTACGTCTGTCTTTCTGGGAACTGTTTTTGAGGTGACCCATTTGGGGCTTGTCATGCCTGCCTACCACCTCAGAATCTTGAGAGGCACCGTCCAGCTCCCCAAGGACCTGAATACAGTTTGCCTTGCACCTTGTGACTACGGCCCACCTATCTCTACCAGTCTGGTCTGGAATCTCCTCCTGCACCACCTTACGGGGGCACAAACTGCCTTAACTTTGCTTTCCATCCATCCATCCATCCATTATCCAACCCGCTATATCCTAACTACAGGGTCACGGGGCTCTGCTGGAGCCAATCTCAGCCAACTCAGGGCACAAAGCAGAAAACAAACCCCGGTCTGAGTGTGTCTGAGTGCTTTCACATATACTCTTAAAAATAAAGATGCCGGAGTGGTTCTTCAAAGCAATATTTTGGGTGACTGCACTTTCTGTGTACTCTTAGTAATTCTATGGTATAGGAGGCAGAGAAAAAGATGCCTTTCGGATGTATGGTAGGCAACAACTTTGCCAGAATATCAAAAACACAAAATAAAACAAAAAAACTATCATAAATCAGCTTCCATGAACACACAAAACATACAACAATCGGAAAAAAAATGAATTTACTAAATGTCTTTAACTTTGTTTCTAATTGTGCAAAGGTGTGGGCAAGCCTTGAACCCCAATGTAACAAAAATGGTAGCTCTTTATGCAAATATAGGAAGGTTATGTGCATAAAACTGGCCTATTTTAAACTAAATCAACTTCATTCAACTGTTTCTTTTAAAATGATTTAATTATGCTAATGTGACTTTGAAGAGAATTATGTCAAGGTAACAAGAAAAAACAATGTAATGTCAACAAACAATATAATTTAAAATAGGGTGGTGCAGTGGTGGTGCTGCTGCCTTGCAGTAGGGAGACCAGGGTTCACGTTGCAGGTCCTCCCTGCAGAGTTTGCATGTTCTCCCCGTGTCTGTGTGAATTTCCTCTCACACTCCAAAGACATGCAGGTTAGGTGAACTGGCAAGGTTTACCAGTCCCCAGCGTGTGTTTGGAGTGTGTTCACCCTGTGATGGACTGGTGTCCAGTCCAGGGTTTGCTCCTGCCTTGCTTGCTGGGATAGGCTCCAGCACTCCCCGTGACCCTGGCCTGGATTAAGTAGATTAAAAAATGAAAACATATAACGTAAAATAATCAGAAATCAAGTAAAATGAAAAATCCTGTTTGTCCATTTTTTTTCACCATGAATGACAGCACCCTTTGATGGACTGGCATCCATTCCAAGATAGGACTCTTATCCTGCATGTGTTGCTATTGGAAAAGGCTATAGTGAAGAGGCAGAATAAAGCAGGTAGTTTGACTTTTTTTAAGCAATTTAAACAGATGGACCCTTATTCAAATGTGGTATTTAGTTAAGAGTAAACGTAATAATAGTAGAATGCAACAAAACTATTTCAAATCATGAACAAATAAATGCGTCCATGCTCAAAGCCTGCAGAAGTTACACTGAACTCTAGCTCAGTGTGCAATGCTGTATCTACAGTATGCACCTACTGGATGAATTAGGAATTGGCTAATTTTGGAGAGATGCAGGTCTGAATAGTTATATTTTCTTTGTTTATTAAAGGTCCTCTTTGAAAGGTGGAATATGTTTGTTATTATTTTAATATTTGGTTTTGCTTTCTCTACAGTATATCCATCCATCCATTTGGTCCAGTACAGGTATACAGGAGGCAGGGGCAAAGATGGAGATGAAGTAGCAGTCAGCAAGCTACAGACACAAAGTCATGACAGGCCATTTTAGAGTCACCACTCACCCCTAACCCAGACAGCAAGCCCATATAGTCACAAAATGTGCCGAATATGGGCCAAAATATGAGTTCCATAAGGGTGGACTGTGTGGAACCCATCAAATTGTGCACCCAAGGATCATTTGGAGCCCACATGAGTTAGTCCACTGTTACTGATTGCTGTGAGCCAGCAAAAATCTGCGCAATTTCAGGGTCTCCAAGAACTGAATTTGGAAATCCTAGTCTACATATATAACATGAACCTAAGTGTGCAGCAATCATTCAAAATAATGAAATGCTTACTAACCTTCATTTACTTATTCGGCTGGCATGTTTATCCAAGGTGACTTACAAACTCTGAGTTACAATTGGTTACGTTTCTATTGTATTTTATCCAATTGGAGCACAGGCAGGTGACGTGACTTGGTTACGCAGCATCAGCAGTGAGATTTGAACCAACAACCTCAGGGTCTGAAGTCCAAAGCCTTAAGCACTACGTCACACTTAAAACAAGCATTCATCAAAAGAACACCAACACATTTTTTTTACATTTAACTTTTGTCAAACTCAAACTGTCTTAAAAACCGCATCACATTTTTATGCCAAACAAGTCACACAAGTTAAAGTTCAACATCCTGCACAGGAAAAAATAATTTAATGTTCTTTTAATAAATTCTTGGTTTACCTCACTTGAGGAGTGACAGTTTGTTTACCTAAGAGGAAACAGTTGTACATCATTTGGTAATGTAAACTGGTCGTATTAATTAATAAGTACATTCTTAAAAGTAACGGTTTTTAAACGGCATTTTATGCTTCTTTATTTGGTTGTCTGGTTTCTCATTGAGCCATTGCAGGCCAAAGTGCTATTTCTGCTATAATCATTTATCATCTGTTCATGATTATTTACTGCATGGAGACTGTTATGGGTCTAAATAAATAAATAAAGATGCTTTCTGGAACCTTCATATGGATGAGTGTTTTTTTTCCCTTTGCCATGAAGAACCAGTACGACGCCTTTATTTTTAAGAGTGTACGTGCACAACCTGCTGCGGCTACCTGTGTAGTTGGGCTGAACTGCAGCAATGCAGGCGGGTTGAGGTTTGATTTTCAGTAAGCACCCAAAATACGGCGGCGATCCGAATAAATAAAAACAGGTGCACTCACAGCTGCCGGGGCCTCTTCGAGTTTATTTTGTTTATTCGGTCTTATACAAAAATGGGGCACCCTCGTTGACTCCGCAATTCCGGGGATCCTTCACCCAGCACACCTCCGAAAAACAACAAAAAAACAAAACATCCCCTCCGAGGGGTGTCCGCCCCTTACAATTAGAAACCTCCCCTTCCAGCCCTCCCATTCCCTCAGACAAGGTTAGAAAGCACTGCCTGAATGTTACAATACTGTTAACTTAGCTGTCGGACTGTGAGAATCAACTCATACTGTTTTTTTATCGATTCAAACAGGCTACACTAAGACACAAATTATTCGGTATGGCTGTCAGATAATACCTTTAAGTTTGTGCACTTAAACGTTTCTATTCAAGTACTGTACGACTTTCTTGGCGTCTCATCGGTCACGTGGCACTGAGCTGACGTCAGCGCGGTTTAAAATACCTCGATGGTTTCCTTTTATGTGCTTTTAAAAATATTGCCTCAGAGTACAACTGAAGTGATGAATTTACATCAAAACGTTCATTGAAAGGGCGGTCGATCGGATAAATGTAGTAAGGAAGGGGTTGGAGCGGCCGTTACATGTGCATTATTAAAACATTTGCACGAACAAAACGTGAACGATTAGCGAACGTCTAACTTATTGTGAAAATGACCACAATGTAATTTGTACTGAACAAACACATCAACGAACTGCTCAAAGTTATCAACTATCGATTTGCCAATTACTGGTAAGCAATAATTTATCGTTAAATGCGTGTTTTATTTTTACAATAATAAACCTACACAAATGGTCACTTCCAGTCCGTTCTCTTTTCGAATATGAAGTAGCAAGTCAATTTTAATGAAGAAAAATAATACAATTGTAATTTGTCCTGTGTCCGTCGTCACAACCAGATACGATTAGCTTAGGCAAGATATCGTGGTTCAGAAAACTGCCGAACCTCTCCTATATTTTCTTTCACTAATGGCAGGGAAAGTGTAGTGAAAAACATTTTCTCATTCCAGGGTTACGGGGGGACGACAGACGCAAAACGAGACCCATTGGGTTACAGAACACATTCACACCGAAACGGCAAACATGGCCGCAGGTTTGATACGCAATTTAAACGAACGTGGACGTCTTTGGAAGATGGAAAAGAAATCAGGCGCGTTTACACGGGCTTCAATAACACGACTTGTAAAATACCATGTAAGCCCTTATTCCGATTAGAGAAATCGGGTTATTGGCCTCAGAGAAAATTGGCCAAGAGAGGTAGATTTCCCCGCGAAAATTCTGATTAGGTGGCCGTATAAGCCCATAACCATAACTATTAAGGATTTTGTAGTCTGCGCATGCCTGTTGTTCTCCATCGCGTATTTCAGGGGTGCCCAAGACGTCGATCGCGATCTACTGGTAGATCGGAAAGGTAGTGCGGGTAGATCGCGTTGCATTCAAAAATATTTTTTTAAACGTTAGTCTATCATACAGTTGTGCTTGAAAGTTTGTGAACCCTTTACAATTTTCTATATTTCTGTATAAATATGACCTAAAACATCATCAGGTTTTCACTCAAGTCCTAAAAGTAGATAAAGAGAAACCAGTTAAACAAATGAGACAAAAATATTATACTTGGTCATTTATTTATTAAGGAAAATTATCGAATATTACATATTTTTGAGTGGCAAAAGTATGTGAACCTTTGCTTCCAGTATCTGGTGTGACCCCCCTTTTCAGCAATAACTGCAACTAAACGTTTCCGGTAACTTTTGATCATTCCTGCACACCGGCTTGGAGGAATTTTAGCCCATTCCTCTGTACAGAACAGCTTCAACTCTGGGATGTTGGTGGGTTTCCTCACATTAACTGCTCGCTTCAGGTCCTTCCACAACATTTCGATTGGATTAGGGTCTGGACTTTGATTAATCCCACTTTATCCTTTAATGGCATTTTATAGTTCATCACTGGGTTTTGTGGTTCTTCATAGAGTTATTTGTTGACAACACACCATTTCATTTCAGGAACGGTTCTTTGGATATGAAGTTGGTTCATTGTGCTTTAAAACACGAATATTTAGGGGGAAAATTAAATATCTAATGTATAGTAGGCTACCTAGCAGGATAGTAACAGATTAAGAAAAACTGAAGTTACTCTGTGTTACTGCATGCAGTGAGAGGCCTTTTAAAATGAGGAACTCGTTGGTATTTCACAAATCTGTTACCATCTATTTATAGCTATTTACTGAATGGAGCCTCTTACAGATCTAAACAAATAAAGGTTCTTTCTGTAACCTTCATGTGGATGGATCTTTTGGGAACCAAAAATGGTCCCCCTATGAAGAACCACTTTGGCACCTTTATTTTTTAAGAGTGTGAGCAGAATTTCAAGGTAGCTGGAGTCCATCCCAACATGCCTAGGGTACAATGCAGGAACAATCCCTTGACATGGTGCCAGTCCATCCCATGGTGAGCACACACACACAGACCAACTAGGCCCAGTTCAACATCGCCATTCCACCTAATCTGTATGTCTTTGGACTGTGCAAGGAAACCAGAGCACTCAGAGGAAATTCACATGGATGAAGGAAGAAATGCAAACTCCATGAAGGAAGGATCCCTATTGTGAGCCAGCAGCACTACAACCATACCACCCATCCTCCATCTATTTTCCTACACTGCTTATCCAGGCCACTGGGCAGCCTATCCCACCAATCATTGGGAAAAGGGCAAGAACAACATCTGGACAGTGTGCCAGGCCATCACAGGGTGAACGCATACACACACACACACTTGAGCCAAATTAGCATTACCCACCCACCAAACCTGCATGTCTTTGGACTGTGGGAGGAAACTCACAAAGGTTGTGCAAAAACACTTAACTGTTATATTGCCAAAAGGAACCTGTTTCAAATATTGTATGAAAATATTGCAGTACCCTCGTTTTGTTTTTTCACTTCATTGTTTTTTTTCTCATATTTTAGAAAATGACATGACCTTTATTCAAATATACAATCTCCTAACGCTAACCCCTTTGCAATATTTTAATGAATTGGTAAATGAATTACAAAACCATACATTATTATTTTGTATTGCTATGTTAACAGTCAAATTAAGCTGCCTAGTCATTTAACTCTTAAGATATGGTAAAACTATATATATATGTATAGTGTGTATCTAATTCAGCTTCAAAAATCAACGATGAACACAAACATTGCCATCCAGATCTTTGGCTGAAAATTGTGTCATCAAACTTAAAGCAAACATGTAGTGTGACTGTGAAGAAAAAAGAAAGGTGGCACTGCTCAATTCAAAGAAAGCAACACAAAACTTTCATGTAAAAGGTTTCATGGTACAAGTCACTTCATTAGGCTTGATCCAAATGAAAATAAACTATGAAAAGGGGATTTTGTAATTGCTAAACATAACAAATCCTGGCAGACATAAAAACAATCTAATAAAGGGTAATTGGGGAATGGGGAATCATCCCCACCACCCACACACACACATATTATGCCTTGCATTGGTGGCATGCTTATCAAACAAAAACAAAAGTTAGACAATATGAATTTGAATTAGAAATTTGGTAGCTAAAAGCATAGTTGAGTATTATTAATCATAAAAATAGAAAAAAATCATATTTTATTAGCTACCACTTTCCAAAAGGATCACTTAATTTCCAGCATTTGGTAAAACCTATTGACATAACTCCCTCCTCTCTGGCTCAGAAAGCTGTACATACTGTATGTTAGACATTATTATTTAAAATAAACCCAAACACAAATACTATGCTTAGAGAGTTGACTTCACAGACACTGTGATGGACGAGTGTACCTGTCCAGTAACCACCTTGAGTTGATTCTACCATGATAGGCTTCATTTCCACATAACCCAAGCTGTTTCGGAAAAGGAATCGCTGGATGGAGCCCCATATTCCCAATGGAGCTGTTGCCCTTAATGGATTATCTTTAACCCAAATTAAGTTTATCATCATTATTATAATAAAGGGGTGGTGGGGGTAATGGGAAGCGGAGGAATGAAGTTAGAACACATACAACGGTGGTGGCAAGTGGCCTTTGGAAGAATCACTGGCTCTTTTGTGGCTGAAAGCACTGTGCCCTAACGCTCAGTCACCCCAAGCTATACCCTTTTCCCTTTTTGTAGGTCATCTTCGTCGCCTCCCATTGGGTTGTCCCTGTTTTCAGCTGCCTTTTCCACTTGCAACATTGCTCCGGATCATATCAGGGGTCAGAGGCAACACAATACGCCACCCTTTTCCTATGCCTGACAGCCAATCCAGGGCTAGAATCCTACCTGTGACTCGCTGGCGGTCATGTACCCTGGATAATGCTCTCCAGCAGCAGAGGAGCACCCCTTAAGTGCATGTCGGTACATATGGTCATTTTATTTGCAACCCCTTTCTTCAAGCTAAGCACGGACTGATTTTAAGGCCAGTGTTGTATCGAACCACGCAACCTATTGTACTTTGCGCCAAGGCTGTTCTGCTCATGCGCGATATACGAGTACAATTCACTTCATACATCACTGTACACTCTATTAGAGTAATACGGCTTCGACAGGAGGCTCCACCCTTTCTGATAGTCCGCATATATCTGAGCAACTTAACTCTCAGGTCAATTCCATGGGCGTTATTATTATTAGTATTACTACTATAAGTTGCGTTTGGACAATGAGTTTTATTTCTTTCTAGTCTAGCTATCGACCCTTTAAAATAGCCTTAGGAGGCTGGGTTTGAAGCCGCCAAACTGTCTGTATGGAATTTGCATGTTATCTCAATGCCTGCATGGATTTTTCTCCAACATCGTCCTTGATGCGCCTCTCTCAGGCGATCAGGCGAGTTAAGGGTGGTATTCGTAGTTTTAAAACAACATCAAAAACAAATTTACATGCATCCCCTCATTGTTTCCCAAAATGCAATTTAGCACAAAGCAACACAATTTATCATTATTAAATGCCCCGTGGTTTTCTAGCTAGTACACATCTTTATAGCTTTTGAGATTTACCTGTCAAAAATAACAACCCTGGGGACCAGCTGCTCCAAATAAGAAAAGTTTACTTAGTTCACGTACTTAACGCTAGTGGGCCCTTACATTTAATTTTTCTCACGAGTTGGATTTTCTGTTGAAAATACATAGATCGAGGCTGAAACAGCCGCAGAAGAATGCACATGTGCACAAAACGTCGCGGCCAGACGGAGATCGTACTGCAAATGCCGTGGACATACGTCGAAAGTACGAGGAAAAACATCAACACCGAAGGGTTCACTGATCTCGACTAGACAGCAATCAGTAGTGCCACTGCTAATAAATGAAGCCGCTTAGCACTTCACTCTGAACAAAGTTTTGTTTTAGCGCCCCGTTATCTCCAGGTTCACATTTTTCCGAAAACGCAGACATACACGAACCGAACCGCGCATACTCGTAAACCTAAGCATTATTAGCATGTCCCACTTAACTCAGAACAAAACTAAAAGGTTGTTTTCGAAATCCAAATGTAGTTTTGAACATTGCATAAACAAATATTTAAATATGTGCAGGAAAAACAACAGCACAATTGTTCAAAATTGTAAAGCTGATTGTTAAGTTGGTGATATTAGGGAAATGCGCGGCATTGTTGAACCTGCTGGCTCGCGTGAATGTGCCATCCTTCCTTATCCACCTTGCCAATGTAGTTCTTTCTTGAACTGTGACAGGATCAGACAACATACTGCGTATTTAAGCATGAAGCTATGCAAGCCTCAAGCAGAAGGCAGTATGGGCATGGATCCCCCCCAAGTGGGAGAAAAACGTTAAGGGACACCACAGTTAAAGCCGATGTCACACTAGGCTAGTTCTAGTCATAGGGTATGTCGGACTTGCCTACTGTTATAACTGATTTCATCGCTGGATCAGTCGCTGGCCATGTCACATTAAGCAACTACATGCTGACGTTTCAACATGGCTGTGCTCATCCCTTTCCTGACAGCCAACAGTGTGCTGCCTGACAGAGCCCATGCTGTAAAAAAGGTATGCACATATGTAGATTTCAGCCACAATCTCTACCTTTTTTCATTCTGTTGTTGTATATAAAACAGGAGAAAATCAGAAAGAGGAGCTTCTCTTCTATTTGTGAGGTCCAAAACACTTGCGTTCCTGATTCCAGGTTGCTATTTTCTATGCAGTATACTTCTGGACAAGCATTCACTGGTTGTCAGCTCTCATGCCCACAAGCCCCTCTCTGCAAACAAAGACAAGATCAAACAGTTTTGATTTTGCTGGAGCAAGTTGCGGAGTGGTATGTCACATTACATGAATGGCTCCTAGATTATGTAAATTAAGGCGATGACTGAAAATCACTGGAAAAGTTGTGTAATTTGACATGACATTAATACTCAGGTGTTAGCTATGAATGTGGGTTCCATCAAACAGTAACTGTTTGACAAAGGAGCTTGAGAAATAATAAGGATCAAAATGCTAAATGTTACTCAGTGAGTTTAATGTCTTACTCATTCACTCATATACTCATTTTTAATTCTAAAAAGCCACATTTTTAAAATAAAGTGTTGATCCGGAGTAAAGAAGAAGTAAAAGAAGCAGAACCTTTACAATGAGTGTTAGCTGTACAGCTGCAGGGTGCTATGACAGGAAAGCCCCTGGATCACTTGTGCCATCACATGGCCCACTACGTACAGTATGTCACCTGTGTTTCCATTGAGACCCACGGTTTGAAGTCAGGAAGGGTTCATTGAGCAGCTCAGCATGGCATTATCGATGCAGAGAGGCCTCTTGTCACATGTGTTTTATAGACTTACAGCATAGCTTGTGTGGAATACAGACATCAATACTATATGAAAAGAGACACTAGGCAATGCCAGCATCGAAGTGGATTCTCTGCCTTTAACTTTGTAATAAATTTTACAACTAATCGGTTAGCTAATAAGCTTTTTCAGTTATTCTTCTCAAGCTGATCTGAGTTTCCAGTCAATTGTTTTATCTTTTATGTTCTTCCACATTCCAAAATCCTTTGTGTGAATATGTGCTTCCTGGTTTCCATTTTGAATTCTATCATGAATTTATATAATGTGACATAATAGAGTGAAATCTCATACAATACTTGGTGGAGTGACCTTCTGTTTAGATTTGGGTCACCATGCTGTTTGAAATGGACTGTATCAACATGGCAAATGTAGATTTGTCAGCATTTGTCCTCCTACAGAAATGTTCAGACTTCCAACTGCTGGACTCCCCCATACATCTTCAACTGGACGTTACAGGTCAGGGTTCTCTGATTGTCCCCGCTGCTTATTTTTCAACCCCCTTTTTGGTTTGGCTATGTGCTAAGGTTTATTGTCATGCTAAAAACTATGTGTAGTTTGAAATTTCACTCACAGGGCCATGGGCCTTCTGCAAGACTATGTTTGCATTTTGTTCCACACCCCAGCCCCCACCGCACACCATTTTAATGGGTTTGGTTTGCTTTGGGTTATATACACTATTGAGTTTACTGGCTATTTATAATCCCAATTTCCTGGTAGCTTCAGAATCTTAAACAAGCTATTTTGCATACATCAAACAATGCTTTGTTTCTTCTTGCCATTCTCTCATTCATCTCAGAACAGCAGAGCACTTTGCATGTGGTTATGACATGCGTAAATCAACCAGACGTAGCACATTCAAAGTTGTCATTGGATTCATGGTGGCCTCTCCCATCAGTCTGCTTCTTAGGTCAGTCTTGGTAAGAGATCTTTATGGAGCCACACCTTTCACTTTTTAACATTGCTTTTAATGCATTAGAAATCTTTTAATATCTATTTCTATTTGTGCTTCAGCGGTCTTTTGAAAACACCTTGTTGCCCAACTTTACTTGGAAATGCAGTGCCCAACCAAGAAAACCTTACGGGAGCCATTAGCGTTTAATCTCAAATGCAGGGTGAACCAGCTAGGTCATTGTGTGATCTGAAATGCGGCTGGCTGTGGCATAGCAATGGATTGTGCAGATTGTGCAAAGCACAAGGGCCTACGAGCTTAGGGGGTCCACTCGGGCCTTATAGATTTAAAAAAAAAAATGAATAACAAATCACTTGCACAGTTCATTGCGTTAATAATTCACAGTTTCAGTGACATGCTTGCACCATCACCTGGCAAGTCCAATCCATCCCATGATGATATTACGTATTCGGCAGGCGTACAGTCTACACAAATTTAAACTTCGGTAGTTCAGAGCCTAATTGGAGGCACAACACGTCCTAATCAGTCCGCCTTACAGAGAAGTGCACATTCCCAAATTTGGGGACCTTTGGCATGCCGTAGCAGACAGGAATGTAAGAAGTTTTGAAGGACGTCACATGAATGGTGTAAATATACATTATTATCATAAACAATTGTTACTTTCATATTTGATTTGATCTCAACAGTTTTCACAACTCGTAAACAGTAAATCACAGCAATTCTATTGTTGAGCTATGCTGAATGCCGAATATTAGAACAATTTGATGCTTTTTAGACTCTTGCCAAACTTCACCATGTCGGCCAGAAGCAGCAGATCCGGCAAACATTACAAAAGTGGTGCTGCTAAACGTAAGGCACGCCTGCAACAGGAACTGAAAAAGGCTAAGCTTACCAAGATTTCTACCTTTCCCAAAATTGAGCAAGGGCCAGCGGTGTTAACTGAGAATGCTGATGCTGGTGAACCTTCGCAACGGCCGGCCGCAGGCAGATTATGCAGACAGTGCAGTGAGTGAAATGGTTGCAACTACCAAGTCTGGAAGTAGCGATACAATGGCTGCAGATCAGGTGCTATCTACTAAAACCATTAAAAATGGAGAAACTACTAAAGACAAACAAGCAATATATATGCCCAAGCAATTTCCTACCGACAAGGCAAATTTCTTGGAACCATTGACACCTGACTTTATGAAGTCCATTTTCTCAGAACTTGTGTAAAAACAGGTCGATTGTGTAGTAGTATCCTGTCAGCTGGTCTTGTCATTTTAATTTGTTACAAATTGAAATGGCTTCGGGTGGCACGGTGGTGCAGTGGGTAGTGGGTAGTGCTGCTGCCTCGTAGTTAGGAGACCCAGATTCACTTCCCGGGTCCTCCCTGCGTCGAGTTTGCATGTTCTCCCCGTGTCTACGTGGGTTTCCTCCCACAGTCCAAAGACATGCAGGTTAGGTGCATTGGTGATTCTAAATTGTCCCTAGTGTGTGCATAGTGTGTGTGTACGCCCTGCGGTGGGCTGGCTCCCTGCCCGAGGTTTATTTCCTGCCTTGAGCCCTGTGTTGGCTGGGATTGGCTCCAGCAGACCCCCGTGACCCTGTACTTAGGATATAGCAGGTTGGATGATGGATGGATGGATGAAATGGCTTCATTTTATAGCACAGAACAGTTTCTACTTTCTACCTTTACATTACATTTTGATCATCTTCTTTCACAAAGTTGTCTTGGAAAAGCAAGTGGGTCCACATCTTACATATATTTATGTACTACTACTACCCACATCTCCCACACTCCATTCTCACATTTTATTTTTGTTAACTTACAGCTGCTCTAATAAAGCAATTAAAAAAGTTATTACAATTTCCATTTAAAGAGCTGGTTTGTTTGTCACCAGCTGAAAGTGTCACAGTTGCGGACACCACTGCCTAGCCGGCCCCTAGCATCTAGCTGTGAATAATTTACTAAGAGTCATGCTGGACAGGAGGGGCCCACCTCTGGGTGCTGCACAGGGACCTTCAACAAGCCAGCTACACCACTGGCAGCTGGCCACACCTTTATGTGCTTATTACCACAACGGATACCGTCTTGTTACTTCTTTTGATTATTGTTTTTACATATTTTAAAAATATTGTAAATGTTTGCTTTTCATGCGATACTCCAGTTCTCCTCTCATATTCCAAAGTAATGCATTATTACCTAAAGTGGACCCTCTAAATAAGTATATAGTAGGGTCAGTATGCCTAAGTGCATGTGTAAGTGTGCCCAGATCAAATGGCAACCTACCCAGAGATGCCCACTGCCTTCGAGGATGGACACCCGGTCCCCGCAACCCAAGACTGTAACAGTTGGTTAAAAATGGACGGAGGTCTGTTAAGTGAAGTTTATAGTCATCAAATTTAAATTCAGAATGAAACCGGGTTTATTTTCTCAGGCTATTAGGAGTCACTTGATAAAAATAAAGCATTATATTGAAAATCTATACTGCTAGGTACATGGTTTTACTTAGAATGCCTATTTAAAATGCAAATACATTTAAAATCAGAATTCATGTAGTTTCAGACTCGCGCCTTACTGGCGTTTCTTTCATTTATCTATTTTGGTTTTTCTTTGTCCACAAAACACCTCTCCATCGAAGAAATGATTGTAAGAAGTGCAACAAACAATCTAAAATGGCATCCGTCCACTGTCTGATGCCGTTGTTCTTTAATACAGAGTCGGCTACTTCGGACGCAAAGCTAGAACCAGCCTTGGACGGGACGTCCAACATTCTCTCAGACACACATTCACAATTGGTGTTTCTATTGGTCAACGGGATGTAGTCGTGGTAGGCATTTCACCCATCCATCCATCCATCCATGTACGCATCTGTTTATTTTAGGTTAGCTCTATTCCATTATAACTTTGCGGGAGCCGATTCCTATCTAGGAAGCATATCGCACTCGGTGAAATCAACCCTGGACTGGACACCTGTCCATCGCGGGACATTTTCTGTTAAAACAGCTTGCACTTTTAAGAGGGATGATTTTTAAACTTTATGTATGTATTTGCATCAGAATAAATTGAAAAACAAATTATCTTGCACCCGATTGTTGATTTGTATAATTTTGTGTAAACGCGCTTTAATAACGTTTCATGGTAGTTTCCAAACACCGCGCATCAGCGCGCATGTGGGAATCGCATGAATACACTCGGCGCTTCAGATTGCACCATCAGTCTCGGCGCTTCAGATTGCACCATCAGTCTCGGCGCTACGAATTAACAAAAAGCAACTCTTAAATTACAAGTTCCCGAAAGTTCTTAATCAGAGCGGCTTGCTCATCAACTTTTCGAGTTACCGATCGCTCTTGTGAAACTCACCTTCCCAAAGCGGATCACCTGCGTATGGGACACCCCTTCCATGACCGGCTTCTCCATAGCACAGTCGTGGCTCGGTTAAGTTCAACCTCAGCACATGGCAGCCTGTAGACTTCTCTCAGTGAGTCTCAAAATCTTTCAGAGGTCCCTGACGTTTTTCTGTTGCACTGCCTGTCATCAGCTTCTCTAAATAACAACCGTGGGTTGCCTGCCTACGCTTGTCGGAAGTGAGTGAAACTAAAGCGACGGGCAGGGCTGTAGCATTCACGTGGCACGAACACGGAGAGCATGTCTGTTAATTAGGAGAGCAGGAGCGCCCCCAAACGGCAGGGTATCTCCACTCCACCGCCAAATCACTGAAGACAACCGTAAACATGCACAAAGAGCCGTACACTAAAAGAGACGTTTGGACTAAAATAAAACTGCACTCTCTGAGAAACAAACACCTCATAGTTCCTCATTTGGTATTTTTTCTTAAATCGACAGTAAATCCCAGTGTCATCTGCAAAAGTGAAAAAAACGACTCTGAAATGCTGGCTTTAGAGGCAAAGTTTCAAACAAAAAACCTGAAATTGTCTGAAACTGTCAAATAAAAAGAAAGGCTTAAGATTGACAAAAAAACAGCAACAGGTGACTGGTAAAGCGTATTATGGTCAGCATCTTGGAGTCTTTTCTCTGTTATAACTACACTGGGATTTGGTGTGTACTTAAGGAAGCAGGCAACTGTAAGGCGTTTGTTTCTCAAACTACAGACTCTGATGTTCTTATCTTCGTGTGCAGTTGCCCATCTGGACCTTCCCCTTCTTTTCTTTTTCCTAGATAGATTCAGGTTTCCCTCTTCTCTCATGTCAGCAATAGACACCTTTGTATGAAATCTTCAGTTTCTTGGCAATATGTCAAAAGGAATAACCTTCATTCTTCACAAAAATAACAGACTTATATGTTTATTGAGGAAACTGTTTCATTATGGACATTTTTGAACCCAGAGCTGAACTTAAGCAATGTCAGTACCTTGAAACCCAAGTGAACAGAATAATAGGTTTCAGCGATGCTAATGCAATTACAAAGGTTCCTCTGATTGCCAATTAGAATTTATACATGACTAATTAAGGATGGGCTAACAGTTTATCATTAGAACATGGTAGGAATGGCTGCTGAAAACAGGGCTTTGCAGTCATACAGGTGCATCTTAAAAAATTAGAATATCATCGAAATGTTAATTTATTTCAGTAATGCAATTCAAAATGTGAAGCTCTTATTATATAGATTCATTATACACCAAGTGATATATTTCAAGTGTTTATTTCTTTTCATTTTGCTGATTAAGGTATACAGGTAATGAAAACTCAAAATTCAGTATCTCAGAAAATTAGAAAATTACATAAGACCAATTAAAAAAAAAAAGATTTTTAATACTGAAATGTTGGTCTACTGAAAAGTATGTCAATGTATGCACTCAAAACTTGGTCGGGGCTCCTTTTGCATGAATTACTGCATCAGTGCGGTGTGGCATGGAGGCGATCAGCCTGTGGCACTACTGAGATGTTATGGAAGCCCAGGATGCTTTGATAGCGGCCTTAGGCTTGTCTGCATTGTTGGGTCTTGTGTCTCATCTTCCTTTTGACAATACCCCATAGATTCTCTATGGGGTTTAGGTCAGGCAAGTTTGCTGGCCAATCAAGCACAGTGATACCATGGTCATTAATCCAGGTATTGGTACTTTTGGCAATGTGTGCAGGTGCCAAGTTCTCCTGGAAAATGAAATCAGCATCTCCATAAAGCTTGTCAGCAAAAGGAAGGATGAAGTGCTTTAAAATTTCCTGGTAGACAGCTGTGCTGACTTTGGACTTGATAAAACACAGTGGACCAACACCAGTAGATGATCTGGCTCCCCAAATCATCACTGACTGTGGAAACTTCACACTGGACCTTCAAGCAACTTGGATTCTGTGCCTCTCCAGTCTTCCTCTAGACTCTGGGAACTGGATTTCCAAATGAAATACATAATTTAGTTTCATCTGAAAAGAGAACTTTGGACCACTGAGCAACAGGCCAGTCCATTTTCTCCTTAGCCCAGATAAGACGCTTCTGACGTTGTCTATGGTTGATGAGTGCCTTGACACAAGGAATGCGACAGTTCTAGCCCATGTCCCGGATACGTCTGTGTGTGGTGGCTCTTGAAGCACGGACTCCAGCCTCAGTCCACTCCTTGTGAATCCCCCCCAAAAATCTTGAATAGGCTGTGCTTCACAATCCTCTCAAGGCTGCGGTTATCCCTGATGCTTGTGCACCTTTTTCAGACATATTTGTTTTCTTCCACTCAACTTTCCATTAATATGCTTGGATACAGCACTCTGTGAACTGCCAGCCTCTTTAGCAATGAGTCAGTTGTCTTCCTCATGATCGTGTGGCCTACTGAACCAGACTGGCAGACCATTTAAAGGCTCAGGACACCTTTGCAGGTATTTTGGGTTAATTAGTTGAATGCAGTGTGACACCATGAGTCTACAATATTGAACTTTTTCACAAAATTCTAATTTTCTGAGATACTGAATTTTGGGGTTTCATTAGCTGTAAGCCATTATCAGCAAAATAAAAAGAAATAAACGCTTGAAATATATCACTCTGTGTGTAATAAATCTATATAATATATGAGTTTCACTTCTTGAATTGAATTACTGAAATAAATTCACTTTTCGATGATAGTCTAATTTATTGAGATGCACCTGTATGTGAATAATAAATTAATTAATAAATTAAAAATCTGACAATATCCATTAGAAAGACTAGTAAAGTCTAACCTGTATTTTTAAATCAAATCAATTTAATGGTATCTTGATAAAAAAAAGGTATCAATTTCTGTCAAAAGCATGTAGAGTGGCCCGAGTTGCCTTGAAAGCTTGCATACTGTAATCATTTTAGGTAGCCAATCAAAGGTGTCATCTTGCTTGACTTCTCACTACATCCATAATGGCTAACAAGGTACAACACCCTAGTTCTGCTGTCAAAAGCATGACATTTCCTAGGTGTGTCCAAAATTTTGACTGGTTCTGTATATACAGGGGTGGGCAAAGGTAGGTTTGTAGTTGTGAGTATGCCAAATAGAGAGTTTATTCTTGTATTATTTATTTATTTTTATTCTTCTTAAAGCTGTTGAGTTAATAAAGCTATGGTAATTATCATAGCCTGCTTGTGTTTTTCCATGCCCACCCTGTATACAGTATATATTATTTATCTTATCTAAATTATTAGTATAGAGGTATCTGCACATTTATTCGTTTTTCATTTTATATGATCTAAATATTATGTGCAGAATTTAAGAAAATTTTCTCATTAATATAAACACAGTATGCACCATCATTGAAAACTAACTAGAGACCATTACTGACACATGTCTGTTTTTAGACAGGATTTCATTAAATGTTGTAAGTTTAATGAATGGAAAATGTCTATGCATTTCAAAAAATTAAAAATCGCATTTTGCTGAGGTATGGCATACACATGAATTACCTGAATTGGGGATAACAATAGTTAGCATGAAGTCACAACAAAGTTCATTTAACTGGAGACAGGCAACCATGAGAAGGGCTTACCTCATGTAAAGTTGGACATGGGTGAGCTGCCATGAAGCACAATTGTGTCAGTCATTCACTTTGTGCTGCACATATGCAAGTAATGAGGTTTCCTTCTCCTGTCACATCATGTCACAGCTGCCTAAGTCCATTCAGTCACAATGACGAGACAGGTGGCAGGCTGTGCCCTCAAATAGGAGTCCTACAAGCTTTCATGGGAGGTAACAGAGACCTCAGTTCCTACTTGCACGCTCCAGCCTGTTTGCATATTGTAGTGATGTGTGTATGGCACGCTGGGCAACAACCTGGGCACATACAGGGTAGTGTGGAAGTTTTCATATTTTACTATCATACAACTTTGAAACACAGTGGATTTAACGTGGATTTCTTGATGTTAATCAACAGAAAAAGAATGTTTGGCGTCAAAGTGAAAACAAATCTCTGCAAAGCTGTCTAGATGTATTACAAATGTAAAACACAAAATAAGTGATCACTTAAGTATTCATTCGCTTCAAGTCAGTGTTTAGTGGATGCACCTTTGGCAGCCATGACAGCCTTGAGTCTGTGTGCACAGGTCTCTATCAGGTTTGCACATATGGACACTGCAGTTTCTCCCCATTCTTCTTTGCAAAACTGCTGCAGCTCTGTTGGGCGGCATGGGGATTGTGAGAGAACAGCCTTTATCAAGTCCACCAACATATTCTGAACTGGATTGAGGTCTGAGCTTTGACTGGGACACTCCACAACATTAACTTTGTTGTTTTTAAGCCATTCTTGTTTAACTTTAGCTTTATGCTTGGAGTCATTGTCTCGTTAGAAAACAAGTCTGTTCCTGGGGTGCAGGTTGCTTGCAGACTACATCAGGTTTTCCACCAGGATTTCCCTGTATTTTACTGCATTCATTTTCCCTTCTGCTGTCACAAGCACTTCCAGGGCCTGCTGCAGAGCAGCATCCCCACAACACGATGCTGACAGAACCATGCTTCATAGTGGAGATGGTGTGTTTCTGGTAATGTGCAGTGTTTGGCTGATACAAAACATGGTGTTCAGACTGATGGTCAAACAGCTCAATTTTGGTTTTAACTGACCATATACCTGATTTGAGTCGCCCATGTGTCCTCTAGCAAAAAGTCTCTGCATTTGTTAACAGTGGCTTTCCCTTTTCCCCTCTCCCATAAAGGTCAGAGTGGTGAAACACCCAGGCACAGTCTCTCCAGTCTGAACCACTGTAGCTTGTAACTCCTTCAGATTTCTCACAGGACTCTTGGTGGCCTCCCTCACTAATCTTCCTCTTGTATGATCAATTAGTTTTTTTGAACAGCCGGTTCTCATCAGATTTAAAGCGGTGCCATACTATTTCCATTTCTTAATGATTGACTTAGCTGGATTAAAAGAGATATTCAGTGACTTGAAAATGTTCTTGTATTAATCCCCTGACTTGTATTTTATAATCAACTTTTTCACAGTTTCTTGGACTGCTCTTTTGTCTTCATTGTGTAATTTATGCCACCATATTGACTCATCACAAGTTGGACCTTCAGGTTAAGGTGCATGTATAGTGCAATCAGTTGTAACCCCAAATAGGTGAACTCCATTGAATGGTGTGACTTCTAAAACCCCCTGGCTGCACCAGTGATAATTTAGGTGTGTCCTATTCATGAGGGTGAATATTTGTGCTATCAATATATTGTGTTTTGTATTTGTAATTACAGAGATCTGTTTTCAATTTGACATTAAAGAGTCATTTTTTGTTGATCAGTGTTAAAAATGCCAAATGAAATTCAGTGTGCTTCAATGTCAGAAATAAATGTGATAAAATGCGAAAACTTCCAAAGCAGTGAATACTTTCTAAAGGCACTATATGGGAGACATACATGAAACCAGAAGGTGACCAAACGGCTGTGAAATTGGTGGATTTGGGGGCTACATACATTAGAAGGTAAAGGACATGTTGGAAAGCACATGAAGGAAATGCTAGAAGAAATTAAAAAAACACTTTTTCCTCTGGTAATTATGTACTATTTTTGCAGATTCATTTTTAAAATTAACATTTACCATCACATCTCTTACATAAAAAAATGAAAAGGCAATTTTCTCAACAAGGAAAAGGCATAACAAGAACTGAATGGGGAAAAAGAAAGAGAGAAAACAGACTGAGCTAAAAAAGGATTAAAAAAGGGAAGTGCTTTAAGTCAAGCAGAAGTGTAGACATATTGTCATGTCAAAGCCCTGAACTCAGTTTGAAAAGCAGACCATGCCCAGGGCGAGTAGGGACGCACAGAATTGAATCAGTCCTATTTCTTCAGTGCTTAGTGTATATGGTCTCTGCTCTGGAAATAGTTGAGCGAGTGATGTGCTGTGCCTTCTTCACTACCTTTGCAGTGATCGGTTTTCCTGGTCACTACACTGTGGTCCCTCTTGTCAGCACATTCTCAGTGCTGTGGTAGAAGCTCACCGGTATTTGTTTCTGCATACCACACTTCCTTGAGCACCTGAGAAACTGGAGGTGCTGTTGTGCTTTTTAAAATGATGATGGTGGTGTTTTGTGACCAGTTTAGGTTCTCTGAGATGTGAAGACCGAGAGATTGGAAGCTATTCACATTCTTCATTACTGCACCGTCAATGCAGTCTCATGAGTGGTTCACCTGCCCCCCTCCTGAAATCCAGAATTATTTCATTAGTTGTGCTTATATTCAAGGTGTTGTTGATGTGACACCACTTAGCCAGATTGTTAAAAGACTAGGGGGTTTCGCCCCCTGCTCGCTTTGCTCGCAAACCCCCCGTTCTGCGCTACGCACCAGCCACTTCGCGTCTCTGCCGCTCGCGTATGTGGATTCACTTTCACCAAACAACAAATCTTTTAATTCTCGTGGATACGCCTCTTCATTGGGAAGAAACACTACTTTTCCCAGATGGCAACACGAATTAGACGATCCACAAGTCTCCGAACTTAAAGTTTAAATCCGAATAATATATTCGATCTCTTTTCACTGTTCCGTCATTTCACCAAGTAATAATTTCTGTTTATTTGCACTAATCCGATCTTTACTATCATTTTTTTGAGACTTTCTAATTTTATTACTTTCGTTATCTCGAACCTGCTCTGTACGTGTATTATGCCAACGTTTTTGAATTCTTTAAGATGTTCTACTTTGTCATCTACTCTTTGTCTTTTATTTCCGGCCCCTGGCATGTTTAAATCTATTGGCACAAGGTCTTGTCTCGCAGGACTTGAAAGTATCTCTCTGAAAAAGTTGCATCTCGTCCCAGGATTTCTTTATATAATAGAGAGATAAGTTTGGTATTGTTTCAGTTCAAAGTTATTTCTTCACAAACATGTGTTCTAAAGTTAAGTGCTTTCTATAAATTTAAAAAAACATATATCTTACCTACTCTGGCACTTGACAATGAAGGCTATGGGGCAGTGAGGAAAAGCTTAAAATCTTACCAAATACAGCACGTCAATTTTTCAAACCAAGACAGTTATCAAGTATTGACCCATGTCTCACAGTTAGATATACACCTTGTAAAATAGTTTATACATATAATTTTTGAATAAAACACCACCAATATTTTGAGATTCAGCCATGATAAGTCGACCAGCCATGCGCAACCACTCAGCACTTAGTCCGCCTGTACAATAACCTTTCTTGGTGCGTGGTTTCCTCCTGAAAAGCCAAATCACAGTAAAGGCTACATGCCACATGGCTGGTTTTGTTTTGATTTACTTCTGTAATACGTGGGTATTTTGCTATGTATATATATATATATATAGATATATATATAGATAGATAGAGAGAGAGATGACAACAACACTTATATCAATGACAAAACAATTACATTAACAATCATGTTACGTTATTTTTAAAATATTTCCTTTTCTTTTTCATAACTTCTTTAACACACTACTTCTCCGCTGCGAAGCGCGGGTATTCTGCTATATATATATATACATAGCAAAATACCCACGTTTGGCAGCAGAGAAGTAAAAAGATAAGGAAACATTTTAATAATAACGTAACATGATTGACAATATAATTGTTTTGTCATTGTCATGAGTGTTGCTGGCATATATATATATATATACACTCACACACACACACATATATAAACATATATATACACATCATATATCTATACTAATAAACGGCAAAGCCCTCACTCACTCACTCACTCACTCACTCACTGACTGACTGACTGACTGACTGACTGACTGACTGACTCATCACTAATTCTCCAACTTCCCGTGTAGGTAGAAGGCTGAAATTTGGCAGGCTTATTCCTTACAGCTTCCTTACAAAAGTTGGGCAGGTTTCATTTCGAAATTCTATGCGTAATGGTCATAACTGGAAGCTGTTTTTCTCCATTTACTGTAATGGAGATGAGCTTGAAACCCGTGGGGGCGGAGTTTCGTCTGACATCATCACGTCTCCCACGTAATCACGCAGTAGGTAGAAAACCAGGAAGAGGCCCAAAAAGCGCTTTAGAAAACATGCATTATATAATTGAGAAGGCAGCGAAACAATAAGAAGCGAGCGAGTGATATATACAACCATATTCATGAGTTCTGCTACTTCGGAAACAAAGCACAGTGTAAACCTACACTTTAAATTAAGTTCATAGACAGGCTGCCGCTGGCGTTTGTAATTTAGTGCCTGCCCATATAAGGCCGTCCGTCAGCGGCAATCCAATAGAAACACTGCCGCTAAATATTCACGGGTGAAGGACTGTGCTTATGCAGAGGAAGATGAGATGGTCAGGGTGGTGTTTGGCACAAACTCAGCGAAACTGCGAGAGAAAGTTTTAAGTACCGGGACTTCGGTAGCATTAGATACAGCCATGGACATAGCACGACATGGCAGCAGCACAGCTGGGAAACTTCGATGCATGTACACCGAGCGGCTCACGTGAACTGACGCAGTGCACAGACAAAAAGCAACAGTTCCGAAGAGCGCTGAACAAAAACCGAATTACACAATTGAGAAGGCAGCAAAAAAATATGAAGCGTCTGATACATACAAACATATTATTCATAACTGCAGCTACTACAGAAACAAAGCACACGGTGGAAGAGGTGAATGTCCCGCTAAAGGAAGACAGTGTTAAAAAAAAACCCGTGCATGCAGTATGTCAGGTCTCAGATAAAGAAGAAGACGAGCTGTTTATTGATGCAGTAAGAAACGAATCTTTTTCATAGCTTCTTTAACACACTACGTCTCCGCTGCGATACGCGGGTATATATATATGTATATATATACCCCGATCTACATACTCGAATAATGAATACTTTATTCGCAATCAATGATTGTTTTGGTAAAGCCATACTCAGTGTATTCATTAGATGAACGGTAAAAAAGTAAGAGCGAGGGGAGGATGACTTATTGAGGCATGCAGGCAAAACCACAATAGCACGTGGGCTCGATGTACGAAAAAATATATCTTTTCAAGTTCTATTTAGTCCATATGTGTCAAACTCAAGGGCCACAGGCCACATCCGGCCCGGCGTGTAATTATATCCGGCCCGTGAGATCATTTTATATACTGTATTATTGTTATTAATGGCCCGGGTATATGAAGCGCTGGTAACACAATAAACTACAGATCCCATAATGCAGCGCTTCAGCTGCCTTGCCGAACACTTACCTTGTTAATCAAGTCTAGCTTATGATGCTGCAAGTTATTGTGAAGCTAGCCCACACGATGCCGAAGAGAAAAGGTGATTCTGAACATAGAGCCTTTAAAAACCGATGGGAGGCTGAGTATATGTTTACTGACATTGCCGGTAAACCCGTGTGTCTCATTTGTGGAGCTAATGTGGGTGTAATTACAGAATTTAATCTAAGACGGCACAATGAGACAAAACATCAAGATAACCTGAAAGACCTGAATGCAATGCAGAAGATACAGAAAGCAGAAGAATTAAATAAGAATCTGACACTTCAGCGGACGTTTTTACCCGTGCACAATCACAAAGTGATTTCAAGTGAAGCTGCTTTTATGGGAGACACAAATGCACCAGTGCAACTTGCCCCACTTTCCCTGTTGCCAAGTAATGTTGAACCAAGTCGGCACTACGGTGTTCCCAAATACGCACTTTGCTGATAAACTGAGCGCACTGAGTTTGCACGGCGCTTTGGTGACTTTGAAGAACAAAAAAAGTCCGTCTACATGCGGCTCGAACCTTGT
>JANRMT010062861.1:45075733-45101212 GCA_026402145.1 Polypterus bichir lapradei | reverse complement strand
ATATATATATATATATATATATATATATATATGACAGCAACACTCATCACTTACAACAGTGACAAAACAATTACATTGACAATCATGTAACGTTATTTTCAAAATGTTTCCTTTTCTTTTTCATTACTTCTTTAACACACTACTTCTCCGCTGCGAAACGCGGGTATTTTGCTAGTATGTCATAAAATGATTACTTCCAGATCCATTTTGTTGTCACAAACATGTGTCGGAAACACAGAAGGTGTAGATTAATACTCAACAAGATATTGTTTTAAATTTATAGAAAATGTTTAACGTTAGAATACATTTGCACGTGGCAAATGTACTGTATATATACAATGTTTGTGAAGAAATTACTCTGACTTAAAAAACATTTCCTTAAATCTCCTGACAGTATGGAGTCTCATCGTTGTTTGTAATGAGATTGATGACTCTAGTGTTGTCAGCAAATGTAATTATATGATTAATGTCAAATCTGGCTGTACAGGCATAAGTGAATAGCGAGTACAGCTTTCGGCTCAGACAGCAGTCTTGTGAAGCTCCAGAGTTCACCTTCAGTGGTGATGACATTTTGTTGTTAGTTCTAACTATCTGAATTCTGCCGGTTAAAAAGTCCAATATCCAGTTACAGATAGAATTAGGCAGGCACAGCTCTCAAAGCCTTGATTCAGCAGTGTTGTACTGCTGCTTGAGTTTGGCCTTATACAGTAGGCCTTTTAGCACACCTTGATATTTGTACAGTTCTTTATCACTAAAGATAAAGGCCATCCTCTGCTCTCTTAGTCTGTCAGTTATATCTCTGTTCAACCATGGTTCTAGGTTGGGGAAAACCCAAATTATTTTAGTTATTTCTGCAGACTGTGATATAGCCTGTCACAGTCCCCTTGCACTCACTTGTAGCTGCTTCCTCTAACAGGACCCAGTTTGTAGTTTGAAGGCAGTCCTTTAACTGTTGCTCTGCCCCAGCTGACCACTGCTGAACTTTTTAACAATAACTGGCTGTGTATTTAATTTCTGTTGATAAACTGGCAGCAACAGAATAGAAACAGTAGTCAGACTTGCCAAAGTGAGGTTTAAGACTTGTCCTGTACGCATCAGAAAAAGTTGTGTAGCTTTGTATTGCAGGAAATGGGATGTGCGGATGGCATTTTTTCTTTTTTTTTTACCACAATAATGGAAAAGCCACACATATTGGTAAAGCCAGGGGTAGGCAGTGTCAGTCCTGGAGGAAGTTTTTGTTCCAACCCAGTTTCTTATTACTTAAGTGACATTTTGATATTTTTGTTTCTTAGTGGTGTTACTTGTTAAGGTTTCCTACCCTTAATTGGTTATTTCGGTCTTAAACAGCTGCATTCATGGTTTTTAATGGCTCCTTATTAGCAATAAGATGCAAATGACAGAGGAGCCATCAGTTCTCCATCTAACTTGTTTCCATTTAGACCTGTGCAGATTCATCATGCACTATTTGGTTTAATAAAATACTTAATGAGAAAAATGTGACAGACTGAAAATTAACAGTTTTAGGCTTCATATCATTTGGATATCTTTGGAATGAAGAAAAAACCCACAGTATAAGAACCTAACATTCCTGACTAACAAGCCATAAAATTCAGTAAGGTCAGTGATTGGCAAGGATTGGTTTCTAATTAAGCAATTGGGTTGTAACAAAAACCTACAACAACTGTGGCCCTCTAGGACTGACATTTCCCTCCCCTGGAAAGTGATCACAAAAGTGTACCTAACTTTGAAGCGGACGTGCATACCCACCCACTGAAATGGGCTGTGTTCCAAAACAGAAATAACCACCATTAAATTGTCTACGCAGCTAGCTTAGACTAACTTATTTTTCCCCAGGGCTCCATGATGCTTTGTGAGGCTAGCATGACATCATTGATCTGTAGCATGCATGTTGGGTAGGGGTGTCATTGTGCTACCTGCCCGATTTGCATTGTGCATGCACATGGACTGTAAGCATAGTCCCCCTCCCACTTTACAGCACTGCCCGATGTACTTCTCGCATGTGTGAATAATTTACAGTGTATACACACGTGATGTCACTACCTGATCAATATTCCAGCCATATTTGTACCCCACATCTGTTTCAAAGAATAAAATATCGCAGTATGTTCATAAGAATGGTACATTAGCTGACCATAATGAGAATATAATGAAAATACTTCATTGCTCTGCATAGAGTCATTGTACATTGCGTCTTCAGTGCTGGATTATGCAAGTTATAATCCTCACTATGTAGTACAGATCAGATAGTAACAGGGACAGCCCCCAGAAGTATATAACGTTGATCCCTTGCATTGCAGACTCTGTGGGTGTCTGTTAGCCATAGTGATTGGAGCTCAGGAGTCATAGAGATAAAGCACCCCGAGTATAATCTTATCTCAAGGAGGCATGGTGACGTAGTGGTTAGCACTGCTGCCTCTGCTTGGGTCATATTTTTGATTACAATAAACAGTCCAGCACAATTGGCAGATACTTCCCTAGCCCTCCAGCACACTTAAAAATACCACTGGCACCATTATAATCCACTCAAACCTACATATAACCTTCCCCATTGACTTCGGTACATTTTGCTGATATTCCTGAATAGTCTTTATCTAACCCGCTTGCCCTGAACAGGGTTGCGGGGGATGCTGAAGCCTAACACAGCTAGAATAGGGCGGTAATCCATTGCAGGGCTATTCCTGGACATTTCCAATTTTTCCCAAAACTCAATGCAAAGTGAAGTCAGTGGAGTTCGCTCATCACTAAAAGAGACCTGTACACTTAAGGCTGTCATGTCTGCCAAAGGTACTGATCCTAAAGACTGACTTGAGTGGGTGAATACTTATACAATAACATTTTGTGTTGTATATCTGTAATTAGTTTATGTCACTTTAAAGAGATCTGTTTTCATTTTGATGTTAAGGTGTAATTTTGCTGCTGATCAGTGTCAAAAAGGTGTCATCCACTATGATTCAATGTTTTATACTAATAAGATGTGAAAACATTTTATAGGAGCTAGTCAGCGACTGTAATGGTGGAATGGACAGTAAGGATGTTAGTGGATTCCAAATTCCTTTTTCCATGGTTACTGCAGGTCTCCTTTTTAAATCAGTAGTATAGGAAAAGCAAAACATAAATAAAACACATCTGTATTTTCATGTAAAATGCATGCAGTTAGTTTGAACATTTCAAACAGCAAACATTTCTGGTTATGAAATAAACACTTAGGCAAAATGTAGTGAGGAAGAAATAAATACGGTACAGGAGGTATGATCAAACGACACCAGCATATACACATGGGTATACACATTCTGTCCAACCAGCAACCTCCCAATAGCTCCTTAATGCAGGGAGACTATGAGCTTTTCATTAGTCTAATCAAATGACAACAACTTCTTAATCTTTCAAGTCCCATATTGTGTTTGCTATTTTTGTGTTTAAAAAAACACAAAAAAAGCAACACTAAATTGTGCTCTCTATTTAAGAGTGCCTTTCAGAGTTTCATTTCCAGAAGCTACAAAAATAACATTTACTTAGAAAAACAACTTCTCCTTTCCACTGCTCACCCATGTGGTTCTGAAAACAACTGCTATATACATTGTTGAGACCATCTTATTTTTCTAAAATTATAGGCGATAAAGTAGAAAATCCAGGAGTATTACAGGGTGAGTAAAAATTGTTATTATTTGAATGAAGGAAACAATTTATTCACAAAACGTACTTCATATGTGCAAGATGATTTACAGGAATGTCTAAACCTGTTCACCATCATGTTCAACACATGTACCATATATGGCACAAACATTGTACAGGTTGGTCCAGATCTAATTATGCAGATCCAGAGTGTCTGGATGACTTTGATTTATGCGGGGACGATTCCAGTTCGGCACGAAGACGATTCTTCATGTCGTCAGTTTGCACACTTCTCAATGGTCCAGGATTTTTCGGGTGATTTTCTATGTAATAAACTTAAGTTATAGCATAATGAAAATTGCATAATTAGATCTGGACCACCCTATATATACCTGTACAGTATGTATATAAATATAAGTACCATTAGTGTTAACATAATTTTGACTTACTCTGTATTTTTAAGTTTAGATCATGTTTTAAACCCAACTCCATTTATGGCACCTGAACCCTTCAACAGAAACAAGTGAGGCTTTAGTGGCATTTAAAACATAAAATGAACTATATTAGAAACTAGCAAAAAAACAGCGCTTCGCAGTGGAGAAGTAGTGTGTTAAAGAAGTTATGAAAAAGAAAAGGAACCATTTTAAAAATAACGTAACATGATTGTCAATGTAATTGTTTTGTCACTGTTATGAGTATTGCTGTCATCAAGGATTTGATTATCATTATTTCTTTCAATCAGGTTCGTATTTGGAGGATGTGTTGTGTTCAAGTTATATTCCGTGTTTGTCAACCGTTGTAAAGATAACTTTCCCAGTCCTGCAAAGTCAGTTCACGTGAGCCGCTCGGAGTACATGCATCGAAGCTTCTCAGCTGTGCTTGTGCTATCTCGTGCAATCTCGCGATGTCCACGGCTTTATTTAATGTTAGCTCAGACAAGGCACTTAAAAGTTTCTTTAGCATCTTTTGCGGAGTTTGTGCCAAACACTATTCTATCGCTGACCATCTCATCTTCGTTTGCATAAGCACAGTCCTTCACCAGCAATTTTAACTCCGCTACAAAGTGATGAAAAGTCTCGTTTATACCCTGTGTCCTCTCATTAAACTTGTATCTCGCGAATATAGTACTTGTCTTAGGCATGACAAACGCCAGCGGCAGTGTGTCTATGAACTTTAGGTTCACACCGTGCTTTGTTCCCGCAGTAGCTGCACTTATGAATATGCTTGTATGCGTCACTCGCTTCATATTCTTTTGCTGACTTCTCAATTATGTAATGCGTTTTTTTGAACAAGTCTTATTCATCGAAGTGATCACTACCCAAATCGGTACTCATGAATCTAAGATGTTTAACAGGCATTCCCGGTATTAAGTTGTGGATTTGCCTGCGAATATTTAGCGGCAGCGTGTCTATGAACGTAATTTAAACTTAAGCTTTACACCTTGCTTTTCTATTGATATGTGTACAAAAGCTTGTTCAGGGTCAGAGGGTTTCCGCAGTAGCTGCACTTATGATTATGCTAAGCACAGTCCTTCACCCGCGAATATTTAGTGGCAGCGTGTCTCCCTGACCATCTCATCTTCGTTTGCATGAGCACAGTCCTTCACCCGCGAATATTTAGCGGCAGCGTGTCTCCCTGACCATCTCATCTTCGTTTGCATAAGCACAGTCATTCACCCTCAAATATTTACCTTATATGGGCAGGCACTCAATTACGTGGGAGGCGTGATGATGCGGGACGCAACTCCGCCTCACATGGCGACCGAGCTGCAGGCTATGGCCATATATATGGACGTAAGTAGGTTCCAGTTATGACCGTTACGCGTAGAATTTCGAAATTAAACCTGCCTAACTTTTGTAAGTATGCTGTAAGGAATGAGCCTGCCAAATTTCAGCCTTCCACCTACACGGGAAGTTGGGAGAATTAGTGATGAGTGAGTGAGTCAGTGAGTGAGTGAGTGAGGGCTTTGCCTTTTATTAGTATAGATTGCAAAATACACCCCTCTAAAACAAAAGCCTGTTGAACCTCAGCAAAGCACATTTCAGTAAATTAAGCTCCTTTCCTAAAATAAGGTTGTCTGATTTTCATAGAATAATTTCTCAACTAAAATTTTCCCCTTGTGTCCTAGACCCAGTCCCAACAGGCTTTTACAAAAATGTTGCCTGAACATCATAGTTTACCTGAACTTTGTAGAATAATTAGTCACCTCAAATCATCACCTTATCTCCTAGAACCAGTCCCAACAGGCTTTTTCAAAGACGTTGCTGATGCGCCAATTGACATACAGGTGCCGGTCATAAAATTAGAATATCATGACGAAGTTGATTTATTTCAGTAATTCCATTCAAAAAGTGAAACTTGTATATTAGATTCATTCATTACACACAGACTGATGTATTTCAGATGTTTCTTTTAATTTTGATGTTTATAACTGACAACTAATGAAAGTCCCAAATTCAGTATCTCGGAAAATTAGAATATCAATTAAGACCAATGCAAAAAAAGGATTTTTAGAAATGTTTGCCAACTGAAAGGTATGAACATGAAAAGTATGAGCATGTACAGCACTCAATATTTAGTTGGGGCTCCTTTGGCCTGGATTACTGCAGCAATGCGGCGTGGCATGGAGTCGATCAGTCTGTGGCACTGCTCAGATGTTATGAGAGCCCATGTTGCTCTGATAGTGGCCTTCAGCTCTTCTGAATTGTTGGGTCTGGCGTATTGCATCTTCCTCTTCACAATACCCCATAGATTTTCTATGGGGTTAAGGTCAGGCGAGTTTGCTGGCCAATCAAGAACAGGGATACCATGGTCCTTAAACCAGGTACTGGTAGCTTTGGCACTGTGTGCAGGTGCCAGGTCCTGTTGGAAAATGAAATCTGCATCTCCATAAAGTTCGTCAGCAGCAGGAAGCATGAAGTGCTCTAAAACTTCCTGGTAGACGGCTACATTGATCTTGGACCTCAGAAAACACAATGGACCAACACCAACAGATGACATGGCACCTCAAACCATCACTGACTGTGGAAACTTTACACTGGACCTCAAGCAACGTGGATTCTGTGCCTCTCCTCTCTTCCTCCAGACTCTGGGACCTTGATTTCCAAAGGAAATGCAAAATTTACTTTCATCAGAGAACATAACGTTGGACCACTCAGCAGCAGTTTTGTCTTTAGCCCAGGCGAGACGCTTCTGACGCTGTCTCTTGTTCAAGAGTGGCTTGACACAAGGAATGTGACAGCTGAAACCCATGTCTTGCATATGTCTGTGTGTGGTGGTTCTTGAAGCACTGACTCCAGCTGCAGTCCACTCTTTGTGAATCTCCCCCACAGTTTTGAATGGGTTTTGTTTCACAATCCTCTCCAGGGTGCGGTTATTCCTATTGCTTGTACACTTTTTTCTACCACATCTTGTCCTTCCATTCGCCTCTCTATTAATGTGCTTGGACACAGAGCTCTGTGAACAGCCAGCCTCTTTAGCAATGACCTTTTGTGTCTTGCCCTCCTTGTGCAAGGTGTCAATGGTCATCTTTTGGACAACTGTCAAGTCAGCAGTCTTCCCCATGATTGTGTAGCCTACAGAACTAGACTGAGAGACCATTTAAAGGCTTTTGCAGGTGTTTTGAGTTAATTAGCTGATTAGAGTGTGGCACCAGGTGTCTTCAATAATGAACCTTTTCACAATATTCTAATTTTCCGAGATACTGAATTTGGGACTTTCATTAGTTGTCAGTTATAATCATCAAAATTAAAAGAAATAAACATTTGAAACACATCAGTCTGTGTGTAATGAATGAATCTAATATACAAGTTTCACTTTTTGAATGGAATTACTGAAATAAATCAACTTTATCATGATATTCTAATTTTATGACCGGCACCTGTAGAACTCTTCAATAGATCCCTGTGTCTTCCCAGGTTCTTTAAAGACTGCAGTTGTTAATATGCTGCTCAAGAAAAATAATGTTGACTTCTCTGTCTTTGACAATTTGAGGCTACTCTTTTTTAGGTAAAATTCCAGAAAAAAGCAGTTTTTCAGAGCAATTAAATGATTACACAAATAAAACCTCTATACTTCATAAGTTTCAGTCAGGTTTACACAAATCATAGCGGTTAAAGCAGTAGTTTGACACTAACAATGTATCAGTTTCTTGTTTTCTTGGACTTGAGTACAGCATCTGATACTGCATACTGCAGTATTTTCATTAACCACTGAGTGGATCTCTCTGGTAGTGCCTTAAACTGGTATCAGTCATATACCAGGTTGAAAATTCTTTATACTGTATCTGTGGTGATTGCATCTCACAGGTCTATAACACTGTATACTGTGTATTGCAAAGATCTCTTTTGGACCCACTGTTGTTTTTCCATCTACATGCTCTAGATTATCTTGAAACACAATGGGAGCAATCACAGTTATGCAGATGAGATACAGCTTTACTTATCTGTAATATTTGATTCCCCTTACCAGCATTACAGAACACGTGAATAGTAACTAAAAAAATTAAACTTAGCCTTACAGGTAAATCTATATTTAGACAAGGAAAGCCATTTGGTGTAAAAATATATTTGGTCAGGCGATAAGGCTGTTGACGGTGTTGAATTAGAGCCCAGTATTTCCAGACCCTTATTTTTCAATTAACTACAGTAAATATCAACATATTCCCAGAGGATTATACAGTATATGCAGAAAGGCCATACTCTGTTTTGGGGCAATTCCGATTTCACTTCTAGATGGCCTGCTATTCTTAATAAATGTTCCCTTGACTTTCTGTGACTTATTATTAAAGCTTCTGAAAAAGAGGTAGAAACTGATAATAACTGAGAGAAAAACATTGCCAATCATTTGACGTAAGACCGATAAACTTTTTCAGGATAATAAAAAAGTAGTGGAAGATTTTGAAAAGGATTTGTCTAATCACAAATAAAAAAGTATGTGAGAAACACTAGAGATCATAGCACTTGTTTTGTTTATTAATGGTTGGCCAAACGGTCACAATTTAGACAATACTCTCCTCCTACAGTATATTGAAACCCTCCACTGCTCTAAATTTGAGATATGCTTTAAAACTGAAAAAGGGCATCTTTTATTCAGGTGGAGAGCAAGTAGCTCAGTTCTTGACAGTAATGCCTCCATCATCGGATGCTAGTTTCATATAGACAGCACCTCCAAAATGTTCAAAGGGAGAACAAGCACAACTGACACAGAAGTAGCGTTCTAAAAACGCAACTTTGCTAATTACATTATAATTGTCTTTTTTCTTAAATATTTAAATCCGTCTCCCTTTCCAAGTACAGATTCCCAGAATACAGAAATATATGGCCGTGTGATATCCAGGCTTTCAGATGAAGAAAATGTGTGTCAGACATATCGCATTATTATCGTATACTCAGTGTAAAAACTAGAGGCATATTAATAGTAAGCAGTGAGAAGGAATATTAAGAAATCCTATCGTCTGTGAATGAATTGAAAGGGTATTTTATATTATATTTCACAAAAAGAGAGCCTCATTGTTTGCGCCACAAAAAATCAATTACTTTGAACAGATATAAAAGCAAGATTTAGTCATACAAATCAGCATCAGAGGGGAAAAAAATTAATTGTTCATTTTTAATGTATATTATTTAGATACAGTTACCAATTATTCACCTTTCTTAAAGTTTAAGAAGAACATGACCTGCCCAAGAGATCACTTAAGATTTATTACGTTGTCTTATGCTATGTGTTCCTAGGGCTGCCCTCACCAAACAGATGGAACACACCTAACAGAACAATCCAATCTGGAACAATCCAAAACTAACACCCATGATACCACACATAACATTCACTAATTTAATCAGCCCATTCTGGCAGCATAAGGACACAAGATGCTGAGTTACCACTACACTGCCAATATTATTGTGCCAGGTGACCCAAAACACACATATATACAAAAACTTTGACTGGAAAAAGTAGTCATCTTTGGAGCATTTACTAACAAATAGCTGGTGGCAAGCAATTTTGAGGTCAGGTGGAGCTACTATTTGAACACAACATTCTCTGGGTAAAGGGTAGAAGTCAGCTCCACCGCCTATTGTGTGACCGGCCAGTAGCGCTCACCCCGGTGTTGATGAAGTGTTTTTAAAAACTGGTCCGGAGTTATATCATGTCCTTTATCCCTCCCACCTTTGATGCACACCCATTTGCTTACAGGGATAACAGGTCTACTGAGGACGCTGTTGCTGTTCTTCATGCTACCCTATCCCACCTGGAGCACCAATAACAACAACAACATTTATTTATATAGCACATTTTCATACAAAAAAATGTAGCTCAAAGTGCTTTACAAAATGAAGAATAGAAGAATAGAAGACACAATAAAAAATAAAAATAAGTCAACATTAATTAACATAGAATAAGTAAGGTCCGATGGCCAGGGTGGACAGAAAAAACAAAAAAAACTCCAGAGGCTGGAGAAAAAAAATAAAATCTGTAGGGATTCCAGACCAAGAGACCGCCCAGTCCCCTCTGGGCAATCTACCTAACATAAATCAAACAGTCCTCTTTGTATTTAGGGTTCTCATGGAAGGACTTGATGATGATGTTCACGTAGACTTCTGGCTTTCAGTCCATCAATGTTGGAGTAACATGATGCTTTGAGTAGGTGGTGGTGGCGTAGGCCTCCACCACAAAGAAACCGGAAAAAGAAACAGAAGAGAGAGTTGGGGTCAGTACGGATTTTGGAGCCACTATGAATAGTTATTATGATGAATTGAACATACAGAGTATCAGTATTAAGTTAAAGTGAAGTTAGGAGAAAGCCATGTTAAAGTAATGTGTTTTCAGCAGTTTTTTTTTTTTTTAAAGTGTTCTACTGTATTAGCCTGGCGAATTCCTATTGGCAGGCTATTCCACATTTTAGGTGCATAACAGCAGAAGGAAGCCTCACCACTTCTTTTAAGTTTAGCTTTTGGAATTCTAAGGAGACACTCATTTGAGGATCTAAATTTACGATTTGGAATATTGGGTGTCAGACATTCCGATATATAAGATGGAGCGAGATTATTTAAGGCTTTATAAACCATAAGCAATATTTTAAAGTCAATCCTGAATGACACAGGCAACCAGTGTAGTGACATCAAAACTGGAGAAATGTGTTCGGATTTTCTTTTCCTAGTTAGGATTCTAGCAGCTGCATTCTGCACTCATTGCAAGTGATTTATGTCTTTTTTGGGTAGTCCTGAGAGGAGTGCGTTACAGTAATCTAGTCTACTGAAAACAAAAGCGTGAATTAGTTTCTCAGCATCTTTCAATGATATGAGGTCTAACTTTTGCTATGTTTCTTAAGTGAAAAAATGCTGTCCTAGTGGTCTGATGAATATGCGATTTAAAATTCAGATTACAGTCAACAGTTACCCCTAAGTTTTTTACTTCCGTCTTAACTTTTAATCCTAATGCATCAAGTTTATTTCTGATAACCTCATTGAATCTATTATTGCCAAGCCCCCTGCTCTTCACACTTACACACCCCCCACAGCAACACCATCATCAAATTTGCAGACGACACCACTGTGGTGGGGCTCATCTCTGAGGTGGATGAGTCCGTCTACACGGACAAAGTGGAGCGGCTGACAGCATGGTGCACTGACAACAACCTGCTCCTGAACACAATTAAGACCAAGGAGCTCGTTGTGGACTTCAGGAAAAAGAAAACGGACATCAAACCACTTTACATCAGAGGGGACTGTGTGGAGAGAGTGTCAGACTTCCGCTTCCTGGTAGTCCACATCATGGAAGACCTGTCCTGGGGTGTAAACACAGCTGGTGAATTATTATGTATTTTAATGTACATTTAATGTATTTTAACATGGGATTTCAACCCAAGTTTAAACTGGCAGAGAAGGCTCAGCAGAGACTTTATTTCCTGCGCTACCTCAGGAAAAATAACATCCCCCCAAAAACTGTTGGTGTCCTTCTATCACTGCTCTATTGACAGTATCCTGTGCTACTGCCTCTGTGTGTGGTTTTCCAGCTGTACAACAGCACAGAGGAAAACACTTCAGCATATCGTAAAGACTGCCCAGCAGTTCATCAGCTGTTCTTTACCCTCTCTGGATGAACTGCACAGCTCTCGCTGCCTCAGGAAAGTGGAAAACATCTTAAAAGACTCCTCACACCCCGCTCATGACATGTTTCAACTGTTGCCATCAGGCAAAAGATATAAGAGCATTAAAACAAAGACTAATAGACTAAATAACAGTTTCTACCCTGTTGCTCTTAGGGCACTGAATGCCACCTAATCACCTCCAATGCAGCAGTGCAATAGATGACATCTTGTGCAATAGTGTTTCATGTGCAATTAAGGTCTTACATTGAATGTTTGTGTTCTACCTTATTTCTTCTTGTCCTTTCCAATCCTTTTGTAATTATATTTATTTATATTTTGACACCGCAGGGACTGCACCTAATTTCATTGTATTTGTTACAATGACAATAAAGATATTCCGATTCTTCTGATAGAATCAGCAGAAGCAATCAAGAAAAGACTAGACCCAGTGGAAGCTTCCTCTTTAGAAAGGAGATATACTTAATGCTACGCGACTCGTGCACTTGAGGACACTGATGCTATGCAAGCAGTGTAATGACTATACTTGTGTGTGTACTTTAAGTAAATCTAGAGGATTCCACCAGGTACCAGTGAGAGAAATCATCTCTGTGAGACAACATCCAGTTTTTCTATGTCATGAGTTGAGGGAAGAAAGATGTTAAAGATAAAAATTCTTTGCATTCTGATGTTGTTGCAAAGTTGCCAAAAAGACGGAAATGACGATATGTGAAACTTTTAAATGTATTGCATAATTATGATGGGGTATATGCGACACTTGTATTGCCAATGCAAGAAACTGATGAAAAAAACACCATGAATACATTTGCATGTCTGCCTTTAAATTTGATGTTTTACTTCACCACATCGAACCATTCATCAAACATAGAAGCACGCAGATTTATCCTGTTGGAGCTGCATTGTGGTTTGCCGTCACACGATGATAGTTAACAACGATGCTGACATCACGTACCAAAACTTGAACACACACGCCACCCATACCTTTGCTGATACTGCAACTCGCGCAAGTGTTATATTAATTTCTGATGACGTACTCAGAAGACGCATGAAAAGAACACTGCTTTGTGTAAGCAAGATGCGTGTGTGTAAGCGTTCTGAGTGTGAAGTACAAACAGGCTCTTGGGTAAACATTTTACATTTACACAGTTTACCTTAACTGATAGGGAAGAAGCCAAAGTTCCTGTAGTTCACTGAAAATTACTTAATTATCTGTATTCACCACTAAACATCATTTAGACTATGATTTCTTGATCAGTGCTGGTCTCTCTGTCGCAATCTGAAGCAGTTCTCAGCTGAGTAATGTGTAGGTGTATTTGGAGTTCATACTAGGAGGTAATAGTTTCACCATTATTGAGACAAAGGTGCCTGCAATGAATACAATGATGATCATGCCTCTTTAAAGTTAGTGAACCTGCATCATTCAAATGGGGGAGTGATATGTACACTTTCAGAGAAATGATAGGGGAACAGCATGATTCAATAGCATCAAGTTCTCCAAAAGAGCTCCTCCCACATCACAGGGGTGGTTGAAGATGTGGAGTCTGAATGGGCTCTGTTCAAAATTTCATTAGTGGAAGGCTCTTCACTGAGCTGCTTGCAAAAGGTGGTTAGTTCTTGTCAAAGCTGTAACCACAGAACACTTGATGGATTATAGCAGAAAGGCAATCTGTCATGTTAAAAACCAGGCCTTCAATGCATTAAGAAATGGAAATTTTAATTTAATCTAAAGACATTAAAAGGGCAAAGAATTCTATTTTTAAATAAACAACTTGTACTGTAAATTGGAAAAGGGTAGGTGGGCTGTTTCCCACCAAAGTTAGCAAATCATTGACCTTTATTTGAGTATTTTATAAAAAGTAAAGAGAATCATTCAAGGACCTTCTGAATTTACTGGATACAGCTTCCAAAATGACTAAGGCTATCGGTGTGTGTAAGGTTCATCTAGAAATGCCACATATACTGCATATTATTAGTGATTCTTGGCTGACATACCAATTCAACCTTGCATACAAAAGAGGAACAATCAGGACATCAGGATTAACAAGAGTGAGATAATTCTCCTCATTTTAAATAAAAAATGGGGACCAAAAGATGTTTTCTAACTACAGAGGGGGCAAACTTCCCAATTTATCCAGGAAAGTGTATGTAGTGGTGATTGAAGCAGTCCCAATTCTGCTTTGACAATGAAACTATGGTCGACTATTCATTCTGGCACAGATACCTAAGGAACAGCGGGAGGGTGCCAGTGCTTTTTAAACATCTTTCATACATCTTGAAAAGGCTCAGGACTGCATATCTCATTTGCATCTTGAGAAAGGCCTTGCAAGAGTATGTTATATGAAGTAGTTATCTCCTAAAGAACTGTGCATGCATTCCTGGCATCAAATCAAATCATTTTAAGATGGGCCTAGGAGTCTGTCTTGGTTTCATCTGGTCTCTTGTTCAGTTTGTTAGTTTAATGGACAGGGTGTAACAGGTAGAAGTACATGTATTTTTTATATTTTTTCACAACTTAAAGAAAATTATTACATTTTCACATAAACAAGTATTACAAAAAACTGAAGCATCTTATTAAACATGTAATTAATTCACTTAATTGGTTGCAAAAAGGTTAGAACTGCTGTTTTTACATTCAGATTATCAAACATTTGATTTGTAGCCCAGTTACCAGGATTTTTCTCCATGCAAATTGGAAGCAATATTGTCTTGAAACAAAATGTTTAAAAATACATATAAATGCATACATTCATTAAACTGAATGTATTTTAACATGGGATTTCAACCCAAGTTTAAAGTAGTTAAAACATGAAAACACCTTGAAGTAATCATTATATATGTAACTCAACAATGACATATTTAAGTTTAAAGTTAAAGGCTCTGCTACAATAAAGCAGAGCCAATTCATTTCTGTCAAAGCCAGTCAAATCATAGGCAGGAATATCTTCCCACACACTGTGGTAATAGTTATAGTGAAACATATCCTGCTACCTAAATTAGCAAGATTCTCAGAATCCAGATACAGACGATATTTTCAACTGAATGTAACAGGTCTGTCTGCAGTTCACAACAAACTGACAACAAAAGTACAGCAGTTGTTGCACTTTCTGATGGCAATTAGTGTCCATAAATGAGCTCTGAAGATCTCATCCTTTTATGCCTAACATTAAGTCTGGAGAAGGGCTGTTGATCTTTCTTGCATTAATTCTGTCCCATCAACCAATTCTTCCATACTTGGAAGGAAAATAAAAGAAAAACCTAGAAGTCCATTGAACTGTGAGCCAAGTAATCTTTGCGCCCAATGTTGCTGACTTGTTTCGTCTGCATTGCTTCCAGTTTTGGACAATCAGTAATGCGATGTCCCAAACCTCCACAGAAGGTACAACCCCTCTCTCCTGAAGAAAAACATAAAATTGAAATAAAGACAAATGTTAAGTTTCTTTAAATTTTCAATCATATTTTCAAATGCCTTACACTAGGTTTGCAGATGCTAACTGTGGGTAGCCTGGTCAACACTTTTGACTAAATATAGACAATGTGTCCTGTAAAAAGGCAGCTGATTTGAATCAGCACTACTAAGTATTATACAATCCTTAGCCAATTAACTTATTCACCTGTTTTTATTTTCTTACATGTATGAATACATATTCCTTTAACTTCTTATTCAGTTTGTTTCAAATGTATAACTCACATGTTAACTACATTCACTTAACTGAAGCCCTTGTTCCTTTTCTCATTACTACAAACCAGTTTTGTTGTAGCATAAATTGTTGAAAATTATTGTAGTTACAGTACAGTACATTTTCTCCATTCAATTTAAAGAAAGCACAGAAACACATTCTGTTAAAACTAGCATACCTCCAATGTCCAACATAGTCTCATCACCAGACTGCAACACTTGCAATACAGGAGGCACCTTCTGTTTTGCTTCAATCAGGAGAGCTTTTAAATCCATTAGTACGGACTCATCTGAAAGAAAATAAAGATACATTACCAATTTTACCAATTAAGCCACATTATTTTGTCAAAATCTCCTTTTAATCATGTATGGAAAAGAAAACAACAAATGAACACACTGCACAACATGGTGGATTAATAAAAAAAGGGGCTTTCTATATTTATTATTGCAAGACAATACTCTCAATTGTTATTGGAATTACAGATTTCACAAGAATCAGTACTTCGGTACTAATTGAACATTGAAGTTCCGAAAATATAATTGTACCACTCATGTGGGACAAAGAAGACGAACTACTCTGGAAGACACAATAACACATGGTAAGAAAACACTACATATAAAAATGGCATATGGTGGTGACAGCACCACATCAACCAAATCTTCATTCTTTGACAGCCTACTTCAAGTATATGGGTGGCTGCCCCAAAACCCCTACTTTTATCCCATTATGGAATTAGTTCAGAAACAGAAAAAGAGGCTTTGTAATTCTATTTTTAATGAGCACTTCTACAGATGTCCATCAGTTCAAGCATCCGTCTATACAGTTTATGGTTTGGGTGGGTACGGGGGTGTGGAAGGGGCGGTGAACATTGCATGCACCCATAATTACGCATTTAGCACTGTGGGATGTGGGAAGACTGGAAGTGTTAACAACAGTTTCAGCACAAAAACATCAAGACACGATTTAAACAAAGTTGGTATTTGATTTGACTATACTGGTGATTACATTAGCAGCTCCATGTACAAAAAGCTAAACAGGACAAGTAATTTTTTAATTGTGGATCTGTACACAGGCATAAGCAAAATGTTATCATTCATATAAGATGCCCTGAAAACAGCAAAATAAAGTCTCTTTTACAGGAGTTCTGAAGCAACATATTTATATAACAGGAAAAAGTTTGATTTCACACAGGAAGCTTTAAAGTCAGGACAAATGCAAAAAAGGAGGGACAGATTTGAAAATTTAAAGCACTATAAGTTTCAGACATGTAAAATATGAATTTGAGTCATCCATTAAATATTATTTATTAGTATTTTTTTGTAGCAAAATTACAAACCTAGCAGAATCTTTCACTGACAAAGCAGACTTTAAAAACATTGTTACAAAAACAGCTTTAAATAGTTTATTTAAATTGAAATATCCTGAATTATCTCAAAATTCACTAATTCAACAGTACATATATTAATGTTTGAATTTTTTCATTTAGCATTGGTTTTAAAAGCAGTATTTTTCAGTTACCGTGCAGAAAATGTCAGAATAAATTTAGAATATGCATACGCTAAGATAAATCATGTAGTTCATGATATATTATACTTTATAAATTCTAGGGTAAAATCCTCTCAAGATTATAAAATAAAGCACATTTGTTGTTACACTGGGTGATTCTCTGTCATACATTGAAATTGAAGCCTTGCATTGTATTTTGATATTTATGAATGTCAATACTTGTTTGCTTAAATGATTTTTGGGTAAGCACTTTATGAAATACAGTCTTTCAAAGCTGCTGCTTCTGTTAGTATTTATATGTTTAAAATTGTATTACAGAAAATGGCATGGTAATGCCCATTTCAATAATGGAGATACTTTAATAAAAAAAAAAAAACATTAAATTGAATCTTTCTTCTTTCTTTGAGGTATTTTGTATCATAATATTTCTCTGGTATTTGTATCAAATACAGAAATTCTGGTATTGTGACATCCATAACTGGCATTATAATGCAATAATTATTAATTTAATTTGTGTGAGGGACATGTATGCAATTTGTATCCTTTTTTAGGATTCTGCAACTTGGATATATCACCACAACACTGTAGCTGATACAAGCAAGTCTTCACTAGGATTTTCCCATTATTTTGTTAGTTCACTTTTTAATACAGCGTACTGCCTTATTTTTTAAGATTTCATCTTTCCTTAAATATTTCTGTCAGCAAAGAAAAACTGGAACAGCAGCCAAAAGTAAAGAGTTCAAGAACACAGCAGTTAGTGCACTAGTTTACAAGGCAAGGCAATAAACTCACTAGGCTGATTGCATTAACTCATGATACTTCTAGGCTGGTTCACAATCAAAGGAAAGAGGTTCACAGAAGTTGCCCAACAAATGTTAATGGCCAGCCACATTCAGAGAATTTGTATTTGTATTTAGGAATCCAGTAGTCTGGCTGTACACTACTGCAGTATTTAATGATTCTGAAAATAATATAACATCTCTCACAAGGAAACCACACCCTTTACGTCTTCCCAAATTTTACACATTTTTGAAACAGCTAGAATTTTGCAACAAAATGAAGTTTAAGTTTGTGCTTGTTCATGAAAACTCATAAGCGAGTATTGTTTTGAGGAAAAAAGAAGAAAGTGCTCCGGAAAGTTTTCCAGGATGTCAAATGTAACATGCACTTTTGTCATCATCCTGGTAAATTACCAGTGAAATTGTAGAAAAGCATTAATGTGAGAAAGAGCCTTATGTGAGTAAAAGTGCAAAGTATTTTTACATTTTACATTTACATATTTGACAGACACTTTTATCCAAGTCAGCTTACAACATTTATGATACAATTGGTTACATTTCTTTTGGTTTTTCACAGGCAGCAAATGGTTTGCTCATGGCCACACAGTGTCAGTAGCAGGATTTGACCCCACAATCTCAGGGTTTGAAGACAAAAGCCTTAACCAGTACATCACACTGTACTTTCATAATACCTTTCTAAAGGTAGCAACCACTGTACTAGAACAGAAGGAAGGCGTGCTGTGTTTAGAGCTTATTGCTTATTTGACAAATGAGACAAAAAGTAACTTAAACAAAAATATATTTAACATGCAATACTCACCACAAGCTTTATTAATAAATGTAGTAGCAATACCAGTGTTTCCTGATCGACCAGTACGCCCAATCCTGTGGACTAATTTAAAAAAAGTTTAATGTTAGCAACACTCAATGAATGTCCAAAATAAAGAGTGAAATGCTAAAACACATAAAACTGCATTACTATTATAAGCAAGTATAAATGGATTAATTTAATCTGCTATAATTTTATGAATCCAACATTCTTTTAAAAATACAGTATATAAAACTACAAAAATGCAACACTTCATGAAGCAAAAAAAAATCTTGAAACCAAAGATTAAGAAGTCATACTTAAATTAACAATGAAATAAAAGCTCACAGAAAAAGTAATATTGTACTGCTCACGTAACCAGTTTCGGTTCTGTGTATGCTTATTTTGTCTTTGCTAACGGATGTGAAGTAAAAATCAATAAGACAAGTCATTTGAATTCCCCAATATTAGCACTAAAATAATCAAAAAGGGGAAGGGGGGGTCCAATGTGCAAAATATGACATATCAGGCGCAGAGAACACATAGTGCTGAAGAGTCCAATTTTATGGCCCTAAGCAACTTATTTAGCCACCTGTTATTTGTAAAAATGCCCATCTTGCCAAATACATATGAACAGGACTTTGATTTGGAACACAATGCGAATGGTGTTCTATAAATGAAAACTCACTCATCTGAATGTTGCATTATGTTACCAAAGCAGAACAAGAGATAAATGAACCAACAATTCAAATGAGACAAACATGTGTTGACCTTCACAAGTCTAGGAATGGCTATATATATAAAAGAAAAGCTACTTACCTGAAAATGCCCATATTTACATTTAGAGTTATAATTAAATTGTTAAAATCAAATGGAAATGTTACAAAATTGCCTGAAAGAGGACCCAAGTTTATTTTGCCTTCACTAACAGTAAGCAGGATGGTAAGAAACATAAAAATATACAGCAGAATAAGAGGTTACAAGGGAAAACTCAGTGCTCATTTATTTGCAAAGGCAAATGCAGGGATGCTCTTTATCTGGCCACATGTGGTTTTGTTAAAAACAATTATTTCTTGATGAGGAATTATTTTTATTCAGAATAAATTTACTTCAGTTAAAGGCTGATTTTTTTTTATTTTTTTCAGTTTGAGATTAAAGCAATTGACCAAAAGGTGAAAATTTTATAACCTATTTTACTTTTTCACCTGGAGTGCCAATAATTGTGGAGAGGACTGAATGCTTCGAGTGAAATTGCTTCAGCAATGGCCAGATTTAAGAAACTGAAGCCCTTATTTTGCTAGGCATTAAATATACTTCTTGCAATGTTGAAGGACTACCTTCTTAGATATGTAGGATGGACTTCATATAACACATCTCACCATAATTCTCAATTTCCTCTGGCATGTCATAGTTAATAACATGTTGAATTGCTGGAAAATCAAGTCCCTTAGAAGCAACATCTGTAGCCACAAGTACATCTTTCATGCCTTCTTTGAAAGCTTCAATAGCCTTTGTTCTCTCCTCTTGATCTAGAAAGAAAAAAAAAAACAAACATGAAAGAATGACGACATCACATAACTAGGGAATATTTGAAAGAATGCATTTTTTTACAGGAGAATGTGATATAGATTATATGAACAGCAAACTACAGTAGTTAAATAAAAAATATCCATGCAGATGCAAGCATACTTTATGCATAACATGTCAGGTTTTGCCAAGTAAATTCTGAATAAATCAGTACAATAACCATGTGCAGCCAATGATGAAACATTAAAATAATTAAAGATTAAAGGCTAAAAGAGCTATTAAACAACACAAACACTTTAAAATAAACTTAATTATCTCATAGTATGAAATTCTTTCCCTTACTTGTTGAATTGGAATCACTGAAAAGGATCTAAAAAATAAACTGTTAATGTAATACTACAAGTGTACTGCATGGTGCCGAAAGTCAGATTAATTGATGTCATGTCACATTACACAGTATTTCCAGCAAATACTGGTCATAGACTTCATTTAAATAACCTTACAGAGTCGGCGGAATTTAAATAACCTTACAGAGTGCAGCACACTCATGTGATTGCAAGCTCTGTAGTATGACATACTCTGTCTAACCAGTGTGCTACTCACCTCAATAAAATCAAACAGGTTGATTTTTGTCTTAAATCCCCGTCCCACAGTCAAAACAATCAAAAAAATTAACTCAGGTTAATTCAGTTCAGAACTGAACTTGATACATGTAAATTTCTATTTACACTAACAAAATTTACCAAGGCTTCTCCTCACTGAATGTTCAATGAATGACAATGAAATTGTTCCAAGTATGGCACCTCTTTGTTGACATTCTGAAATCTATTGTAAGGGACTGGAGCCTATCTCAGCAAAACTGGGCAAAAGTCAGGAAACAGCCCTGGATGGCCAGTCCATCAAAGAACCAACTGATGCACAAGCAGTCACACAGAGGCCAATTTAGGGTTACCATTTAACCTAACTTGCATGTCATTGGGGATATTGGAGTAAACCATCACACAAACCTGGTAATAATGTGCAGACTAAACAAAGACAACATCCAAGCATGGAATTCAAATCCAGGACATAGGATCCACAAAGCAGCAGTGCTAACTACTGCACTAACATATTGCCCTTCCCCTAAATTAAGGACTGATAAACTGAAATGCTTCAGAATATGTAGCTGCTTTGCTTAATCTAAATTCCTGGTTATTTTGGGGAAGATGTGAATATAACTAATATGCTGTTTGTTTGAATATACTTAAATAAATAGGTGACTTTACTTAAGCTATTCTGAAATTGGTTGGATGCATAAATTAATGTGTTTAATTCATTAATCTGCATCTAGAATTGCGCAATTGTAAAACACTATTACCTAAGCAAATTACAATGATGAGACTGAACAAAAATTTATTAGGTTTCTAATGTATTATATAATAACAATTTAAAAATAAAACTCTATCATTGCTTCATGAGATGGAAACAACTAATATAAACCACTTCCACTGTATGCAGACTATTCACTATTTAATATGCCATTATATTTATTTGGCAAAGTATACTACTGTGTAAATTCAAAAATGCTGTGTTGTTTCCGAAAGAACTTTGCTATGCACTAATCAATGCATCTTGCTCACTTGTATGCAAATTTTACTGCAACTGCTGTGTAGTGTATTTAGCAAGTTAACTGACAATATTTGCAACCTTTATACTTCATGCATAATAATACAGTGATGCTTGCTTTTAGATCATACTTCTTTTGCTGTTGTGCGCTTGTTCAGGACCAGGCAGGTTTAAGTGTTTGATCTGTGAGGAAACTGAAATTACCTCTCTGAGGTGGATTGGTTTTCATTCATGTTTGAAAAGTGACACATACAGTTTCTAAAAGATAAGGATAAAATTTTCTGACATTTGCAATTTGTGAGGCTATTAAACTTAATAGGATAAGTTTTTAATGCTCAGTAATAAACTACAAGCAAAGCAATATAATTACACAGAGGATGAACTCTGAGACAAACAAAAACCTTAACCTGTTCTTACACACTAAAAGCTGAAACGGATACACTTACATCATCTTTCTAAACAACTGGAACATGATTTGCACTGGTGGCCTTATAAAATGAGAAATAAAACAAATATCTATTTAAAGAGATTTTTGAAATTACAAATAAATGTAGCTGAAATTATCAATGAAACACAAAGTTTTGATTTTTATTGGAAGATAAATTAAGATTTTGAAAATATTACTACTTCTAGATCTACTTTCAGTTTTTTTTTAGATTACTGGACAGCTGCTTAGTTCAAGGAAAATGTGTATTTCTTGCTTATTTTTTTAAATAGTAGAAAGGATTTTGCAATAACAATTATTTAAATGCTAAAAATTGGCTTAATTTGAAAGATAATGTCTGGACAAGTTACAGCACTACTATTTCATTCACTAAATCATTAAACAGTTTCATAGAACAACAGTTTTTTTAAAGTATAAATTGATTTTTTGTCTCTGTTTAAAGTACTGAAATAGAAAAAAGAAAAAAAAAATAACTGTAGATTTAAGTGCATTTTTAAAAGCTTATTTCGATGACTAGGCATTCAATCAATACAGGACATTCACCAAATTGTGGCATCAAGCATTGTGTATACTGTAAAACATGACAGTGGCATGAGCACCATATGTGGTGACGGAGTTAGAGGTCTCTAATATAGAAGCATGTAGTGTTCCATGCTATGACAAAGATTCATTTTTCAAGCCTCCTAATTCCCAGTCTACGGAAGCTCTGAACCGCAAAGTGAAAAAAAATTATGGGATAACCCTTATCTCGTACGTACGTGAAAATATCTCGTACGTACAAGATACTTTCACGTACGTACGAGATACTTTCACGTATGTACGCGATAAACTTAGAGATAAACTTAGATTAAAATATTACAAAAGTGTGCTTCGGGGCTTCCTAATTACGACCTTACCAAGGCTGTGGCGCTTCAGTTTGACGTCACTTCCAGCGCTTGTAGCGCGGTGATATAAAAAAGCAGACGGATGGGCTTTTATTTATTAAAGGAGTGTGTGTGGGATGGTTAGAGTTGGGTTTAACAGCAGCATGCAATACCTATGTCAGGTAATGCCCAGAACGTCAGTCACGAAATGCCCATCGCATACCCCATTACACTATGGTTAAGAGTAGGCTTGTGGGAGGGTAAGGGTTTAGTTTACAGGTATTCGTCTGCACACTCGTACGGAGCACCTGAGGAGATATGGTGTTTTGTTTCTTCCTGGTAAACAATTTGGTGCGTACAACTTACTATCTCGTGCCCACCACTTACCACAGCCTGCGCACCAGGTTCTTTAAAGTCGCACCTGCCAATATTGCGTGTGCGCCGCATACTTTCAGATGAGCACCAAATACCGTCGCGTGCTACTGTACATCATTTTCTGGAAACGGGACATATCACTGAACAGTCTGATGTTTTCCTCACACAGTTACAGTCCACAGAAATGAATATTGGCAAGTTTATAAAGGCAGGCTATGAATTCAAGCCCAGATCGTTAAATCCGCGAAGCAGCACCACTAACCAATGCACTAATTTATAGTAAAAGGAAATTACATTAGTTAGCCATTTACTTTCAAGCCCGCAGCTTGTTATTCGCACAAGTTACGAAAGGAATTCATATTTCACGTATTTAGTGCGTGTGAAGTTTACCCAGTCCAATGTGGGTTCACTAATTTAATTCTCAGGTAAACCTGGCACACTCGATCGCATATCTGAACTAATGAACTGTGTGATTTAACGTGCATCTAAAGAGTTAAATCCAAATCGGGCCACTGTAACTCCTGCTGTTTTCAGACAAGAAATGTACCCTTGCTAAAAAGCCAAACTTGAATATCCTAGTGAAATCCACTGGCAAACCTGGCACACCGGGTCACCCGTTGCATTGTGCAAAAACGAACTGCGATCTTTAAAAGTACAGCAGAGATCTAAATCGTGTTGCGGCGGATTTTTATTGTCACGTATTTGACAAGATGGATCCCTAAGTTAAATAGCAGGTAATACTTCCTTAGCCCAAACGTAAGGAAATTCATTGACTAACTTGCCCTGTTACCGGTGATGCGAAGAAGACACTTTCTTTCAGTTGACTGTGATATATAATATGCGCTCTAAACAGTGAAATCGATTTGGATCTCTTTAATTTATATATATATATTATACTAGCAAAATACCCGCGCTTCGCAGCGGAGAAGTAGTGTGTTAAAGAAGCAATGAAAAAGAAAAGGAAACATTTTGAAAATAACGTAACATGATTGTGAATGTAATTGTTTTGTCACTGTTGTGAGTGATGAGTGTTGCTGTCATATATATATATATATATATAGATATATATATATATTTACACACACACACATAAACATATATATATACATATCTATACATATATACATATATATACACACACACATATATACATACATATATATTTATCTACATATATACACATACATATACATACACACATACATACATACATACATACATACATACACACACACATATATATATATATATATACATACACACACACATATATAAACATATACATACATATCTACATATATACACACACAGCTATTTCGTATCAGTGCAATACGCTGCTTGTTAAAACGGATAACTCCCGCTCTTACGTGCAAGTCTGCGTGGATATTATGAACTATCGTATTTGTTCAAGTTCTTTTTAAATAGAAGGAATTTTTATTTAGTCGACAGAAATATCTTTGGTAGGAATGGTAAAAACAGACAGGAATATTATCTATACTAATAAAAGGCAAAGCCCTCACTCACTCACTCACTCACTCACTGACTGACTGACTCACTCATCACTAATTCTCCAACTTCCCGTGTAGGTAGAAGGCTGAAATTTGGCAGGCTCATTCCTTACAGCTTCCTTACAAAAGTTGGGCAGGTTTCATTTCGAAATTCTACGCGTAATGGTCATAACTGGAAGTTGGTTTTCTCCATTTACTGTAATGGAGTTCAGCTGGAGGGGCGGAGTTTCGTATGACATCATCACGCCTCTCACGTAATCACGCATTACGTAGAAAGCCAGGAAGAGCTACAAAACGCGCTTTAGAAAACATGCATTATATAATTAAGAAGGCAGCGAAACAATTAGAAGCGAGCGACTGACATATAAAACCATATTCAGCGGCTCACGTGAACTGACGCAGTGCGCAGACAAAAAGTAACAGTTCCAAAGAGTGCTGAACAAAAACCGAATTACACTGCTACGCTCAAATAGATAAACCACACGCAGTGGCGCGATAGCAAAGCATTTACCTGTAGCGCCCACGTCCGAGGTTCGATTCCCGAGAGGGGATGCACTAAGTATGTACGCGCGCTTCTCGATTTTAACCTCGCATCCCCTTAGTTTGAGACGTATGAAAACGCATGCGGTTAACGCAGAAAGACAGATCA
>JANRMT010062861.1:45039029-45050307 GCA_026402145.1 Polypterus bichir lapradei | reverse complement strand
ATATACACACACACCCTGAGTATACTTTATACATAAAATGTATGTTGTCATAAACTTGCATAACTGAATAACCTTTATAGCACAATAACAATTCAATACATTTATGGCCACTACAGTATTTGGATTTAATAATCGTCATGTGGGAAAAGACTGACTCGCATAAATATGTACAGCCGAATAATGCAGTCAAGGAGCTTTTGAATTCAGTTGAGTGAAAAATGACGGCTGTCCGATTAATTGCGATTTTAGTTCCCTCTCCTTTCTCTTTCTCAGATCGCTTTTTGGAAGGACGTCAGTTTCGTATTTTTTATGAACAGTTCGAAAATGCCTTTCCACATTTTCCTTCTTTGGAATAGCAATAATAGATTGACAGATCAGACAAACCCACTTCGATTGTGACATTGTGAGAAAAAAAAATCCTCTTCCAATTCCACATCCAGCCCATACCATCCCCAAACAATTTTTTTTTAATTCCTACTTTAGTTGATATAAATTGGAAGGCTAACTAGATCACAGCCAGAGAGTTTTGCAGTAGCTCGTGCGTGCGGGATGACCAGTGTGTTAGAAGAGATCCCAGACTGGCCGCCTTGTATGTCAATCAAGTGGCAAATGCCATAGGGATAATATATGATAGACTAACGTTTAAAAAAAAATTGTTTTGAATGCAACGCGATCTACCTGCACTACCTTTACGATCTACCGGTCGATCGCAATCGACGCATTGGGCACCCCTGTTTTAATAGCTTTTCCTGCTTTGTTGGCATCAGTTAATTTTTAGATCCTCAGTCACCTGGTTAGAAGAGGACATGGTTGGGGAATGTTGCACGATGTTTGAAGAGTCAAAAAAGTTATTACACTCTGGAATTGTCATAAGCTGACATACCTTGAGAAGACTAACACCTAATGAGCTCTGGGACAATACAACTGAAATCGGGCCAAAAATTTACAAATGCCATATTTGCTGTTATTTTTGTTAAATTTTCTTGTTCAGCAAATAAACTATACATTTGTGACGTGTGAGTCACTATCTTACACCCAAGAGAAGACACTGGGTCCAAAGGCTTCAAGAAAACCAACTTTATTCCAATCAAATCAAGAATAATCGGGGTATTTATTCAAATGGGAGCTACCACTTCAATAGACATAGACACAGCAAACGAGCAGGAACGGGGCCAGGTCAGTGGCCAAGTTATAAAGTTCCCTGCATCACCCATTGGTCGACAGACATGTTACGTGGGGAGAAAGTGAATTTGCAGTTGCTTCGGTGATGGACAAGCAACCCTTGACAGATGCATCAACTGCGTTTCGGGTGAAGCACCATTAGGAAGGGTCTCAAAAGAGCTCAAAAATCTCACATTTCCAACTTAGCTTTGTTCACACAAGCATTAACAACTTCAAAAAAATGCCACTGACTTAGGTTGTTTACTGTTGAAGGTGTACTTATTAATTCTACTACAGAAGTAGATAAAATATATAATTTGGCCAGACCCTTCCAAACTTTTGCAAAGAACTGTTAACCTTGTGTTTTTTACTATATTTCACACACAAATTTATCTTACAATTTACAAAGCACTATTAAGTATTTTAGCATTTACCAGGATCAATAGATGCTACATAAACTGCAGAATGAGGCAGTTTGACTTTTATTTCATTGTAGGCAGTAAGAATTTAAGATACTTCATGTTTTGTCTGGTCAGCTTCACTTCATTTGTTAATATACACCCATTCCTGCATTTTAGGCCTTCAAAAAATTCCAAGAAAAGTTGTGATGGGGGCCAATTAGCGCCAGTAATGAGGTTAAAAAAAAAAACAAAACAAAACAATGATGTGATTTCAAACGGGTAATGTCAACAGGTAGTTGTAATCATGATTTGATACAAAAGTAGTATGCCCAAAAGGCTGAGTCTTTGTGGAGCAAAGAACAGCAGCGGATCTCCAGTTTATCAAAAAATGTGTGAGAAAATTAGTTATTGAAATGTTTAAAAACAATGTTCCTTGAAGAAAGACTGTATAATATCATTAAACGACTCAAGGAATCTAGAGGAATTTCAGCACGTAAAGGAAAAGGGTGCAAGCCTAAGCTGCACACCCGTGATCTCTGATTCCTCAGACGGCACTGCATCAAGAACAGTCACTCATCAAAAGCGGATATAACCACATGGGCAAAAGATTACTTTGGCAAACCTTTGTCAAGCCCTACAATATGGAGTAACATTCACAAATGCTATTTAAAACTTTACTGTGAAAAATGATGCCTAATGTTAACCATGTCCAGAAGCGGCATTGACTTCTCTGGGCTTGGAGGCATCTGGGATGGACCACCACACAGTGGAAACGTGTACTGTGGTCAAACAAATCAGTATTACAGACTTTATTGGAAGAAATGGATGCCAAATGCTCTGGACCAAAGATGAAAAGCTATGGTCATGGGGGTTGTGTCACAACCCTTGACAAAGATAATTTATACTTCTGTGATGGCAGCATTAATGCAGAAAAGTACAATGAGGTTTTAGAGCAACATATGCTGCCTTCAAGATGGCAACTTTTCCTGGGTCAACCAAGAATTTTTCAAAAAGACAGTGCAAACCACATTCTGCACACATTAGAAAGGCATGTCTACGGAAGAAGAGGGTACAGGTACTGAACTGGCCTGATTGCAGTCCTGACCTTTCCCCAGTGGAGAATGTATAGAGAATTTTAAAACAAAAAATGCGACATGACGACCCCATACTATTACACACCATAAGACAAGAGTTGTGAGAAAGAATGGTGACAATACAAAGGGGTAAATGCTTTACTGTCTAAACTTTTTTGGAATGTGTCGCTGGTCTGAAATGCAATAATGGATGTATATTAACAAATGAAATGAAGTTGACAAGACAAAGCATGAAATATCTTAGTTTGGGTTCAATACTGTCTGCAATTAAATAAAAGTCAAAATAAATTTAAGAATTATGTTTTTTTTTTTTTATAATTTGTATTTTCCATACTGCCCTGATTTGGGGTTGTATTTTATTGTTCTATATATTTAAATTATTGCGCTTACAGAGTTCTAATATTCAAAGCACTACCAGCTTCACAACATGACCAAACAGATCGAGTCCCGGTGGCTGGAGATGCAACCTGCTCTTCAACTGGGAGCATATAAGACAAGGGAATGTGGGCCGCATGTAAAAGCAGCAAAATTACTCTTACGAAATAATAATGAAAAAAGTGTGAAGATCTACAGATACCATAGATACCGCTAAACCTGTGCAGATCCTTCACACCTTTTTCTCCCATCAAAAAGATAGAAATGCCTTGTAAACAGCAATAAATCTTTGGATATTACTATTACTTCACATGGTCTCGTGTTTTCTAACTCAGGGTGGGTTTCAGACTCCTAAGGTTTTTTTTGATTAATTACTGTGCAGCATTCCTAATTGTGCATGCATTCAGCTCACACCCCCTTACTTAACTGTATATAAACCCAGTGTGCTGAGAGTTGGCTGTGGTTCTGACCACCTAGACTCATATCGGTTTGTGCTGCTTCGTACAGGCACTTTCTTGTTTAAGCTTCGTAGTACTGGTGTGTACCTTCACACCTAGCTTGTGTATGATATGAGGGATTAGGGCTACACATTCCAGTTGGGGCTTTGGGGTGTATGCTAGTGCCTGCGAACAACAAAGTATTTTTGTAATAGTCTCATTAAGGTCAGCTTATGTACCTCTTAAATGAAAATAATTTTTTTTAGTAAAATGCATGTGTAGTGCATATTCAGCTGGAGTAATGATGTCACGCATGCATGAAGCAGCTCAGGATGCGACCTAATTGTAAGGTTGATTATGCTTACGGTACATATGCATTAAAGTTCTGCGCATACAGCTCTACGATGTCACACTGGCCTCGCAAAGCATCATGGGGCACTGGAGAGAAAAAACATTTGTCTAAGCTGGCCAAACAGTGACATTTCAGGGAAATATTATGGTAGACATTACATATTGTGTCTATCTGCATTCACTGCGAAAAACACTTTGCCAAATTTTGTCAATCAACACTACCGAGCATTATGCATTAAAAGATTAAAACTTGTACGTCAAGACATGTGAAAAAAATGCACATCACAAACTAATACCTGTATGACTGAATTACTGTGTTATAAGTACTAACCTTGTTTTTATTGGATTGTCATAGGTAATGCCCTTTGCCATTTCCTTCACAGACATCAAAGCTAAAATAAAAACAAAAAGATACCATATAATATTTTGTGACTGCTTAAAATACATCACACATCTCATTTCATATCATTTTTTTCCTCCTACTACTGCAAGATTAATGAACCTTGAAATATGTAGGATAGGTGGCAGGTACAACTTTTTACATACTTAAAATGTAAACATTTTGTTTTGTCCATATACTTTAAGGCCCCACACTCAGGAGCACTGTAAATCCCCACTTTGACTTGTAGAAGGATTAAGGAGATATCATTTTTTTCTTTAAATACTGTACCACTGAAAGTGGCTTAACTGGTGGTCTCATTCTTGTGGCATAGTAACACAATCACAAAAAACTGAAATGTCTTCGGGAGGACTGTAACACACACTATATTGTTTTGGGATGCGTGGCCATTACACCAACACGGACTTTAATAACATTGCTTTCAAATAGACTTTTAATATGGAGTTGTTTTCCCCTTTGCAGCTATAACAGCTTCCACAAGATTTTGGTGCATTTCACTGGGAATTTGTGCCTATTCATTCCATAGAGCATTTATGAGGTCTGGCACTGATGTTCCAAGACGTTTCATACCCCTACCGATGGGCCGTCTCAAATGGGGACCCAAGTGCTGCCATGCAGCGGGTGACACCTCAGCACCACACCAGTTCCGATACCCAATAAGCCTGACCTGTTTGGCTCTCTGGTGGTTTTGAATGTTCCTGGGATAAGCTCCAGAGGGCTTTCCCCCAATCTTTTTCATGATGCAAGCAGCCTTCCTTTGGGCATCTGCAACAGAGCTACTACCAAGGAGAACAGAAAAGAGTCCTGTCTGCCGTTTCTGAGCTGTGTGAAGTTTTTATGGTGGCTGGAATGCCAATCTTGCCTCCAACCCCCAAGTTTTCCCTGTAAGATGGAGGACCACTTGCAGGGTGGGATGCAGTTTTACATCTTTCTAGCTCCAATTCTGTTCAGTGTTTGCATGGATAGGGTCATGGGGTCCAGTAGTTCTGGGGCATAAGTTGGTGATGAAAGATTCACCGATACTGACTTTGCCGATGATGCTGTGATCTTTGTGGACTCAATGCAGGCTCCGATCGGGGTTCTCAAGAGACTGAGCGAGGAGTCCGAGTGCCTAAGCTTGCGAGAGTCCTGGATAAAAACCAAGATCCAGGTCTTTAATGATCTCCTGGACACAGCCATCAGCATTGTGTCCATCTCACTGAGAGGTTTACTTACCTTGTATGTGACATTCATGTCTCTGACGACTCTTCTATGAAGTCGGTCGATGGACTGGAAGAACATGGGGGGTTCATGAGGTTACTGGAAAGGGGTGCGTGGCTCTCCCAACATCTGTGCAAAAGGATGAAGGTTCAAGTCTTTAGAGTCCTGGTGCTTCCTGTTTGGCTATATAGCTGCGAGACATGGATGTTATCCAGTGACCTGAGACAAAGACTAGACTCCTTCAGTACTGTATCTCTTTGGAGAATACTTGGGTACTGCCGATTTGACTTTGTGTCGAATGAATGGTTGTTCACGGAGTCCCAAATGAGGCACTTAACCTGAATTGTGAGGCAGCATCAATTACTGCACTACTGCAATGTGAAACAATTCCCCAAGGGTGATCCAGTTTGCAGAGCAGCTGGACAAGGGACAAGGGGATGCCCACATAACACCTGGCTTTGACAGACAGATGGTCTTTTCAGAGATTGGGACTGGATCGCATGTCTGACGTGGAAGTTGCTAAACAGCATCCATAGCTGTTTCGTTGTGTGGTAGGTGCGGCAACGCACTGTACTAGTGCATGCTCCCCAACCTGACCGGATGTTAGAAAAAAAGGTCTGGCTCGCCAACTCCATTCCAGTTCATTCCAAAGGTGTTCGATGGGGTTGAGGTCAGGGCTCTGTGCGGTCCAGTCAAGTTCTTCCACACCAAACTCATCCAACCATGTCTTTATGGATCTTGCTTTGTGCATTGGGGCACAGTCATGCTGGAATAGGAAAAAGCCTTCCCCAAACTCTTTCCACAAAGTTGGAATCATAGTGTTGTCCAAAACGTATTGGTATGCTTAAGTATTAAGATTGCCCTTCATTGGAAGTAAGGGGCCTAACCCAAACCCTGAAATACAGCCCCACACCATAACCCCTCGTCCACCAAACTTGACAGTTGGCACAATGCAGTCAGGCAGGTATCGTTCTCCTGGGATCCTCCAAACCCACACTCGTCCATCTGACTACCAAACAGAGAAACATGATTCATCACTCCACAGAACAAGTCTTCTCCTGCTCCACAGTCCAGTGGTGATGTGCTTTACACCATTCTATCCAATGGTTGGCATTGAACTTAATGGTGTGAGGCATGCATGCAGCTACTCGGCCATGGAAACCCATTCCATGAAGCTGCTGCCACACAGGAAATGCCAGTGGAAGTTTGGCACACTTCATCAATGGAATCACCACAGTGTTGGCAGCTTTTACATACCATGCACCTTAGCAGTCCTTGACACCGCTTTGTGACTTTACATGGTCTTCTGCTTTGTGGCCGAGTTGCTGTTCTTCCTAAATGCTTCCACTTCCCAATAATACCACTTAAAGCTGACCGTGGAATATCCAGCAGGAATGAAGGGATGAAATTTCACAAAACATCTTATTTCAAAGGTGGCATCCTATCACAGTACCACACTTGAAGTCACTTAGCTCTTCAGAACAACCCATTTTGTTTCTATATCACGGTATTTTTTCAAAATTATACCGGTTTCATGGTATTCAACGGTATTTTTTTCCCCATGCATGAGTGGATGTTAACCACATTTTCCACTGCAATTACTGCAGTAGACTGGCTAAGAATAACCTATTCCAATGTCATGAGAATTGTACATTGTACAAAAAAAACATTTTAATGTGCACACAAGTATTAATACAGGTTTGTATGGCCCCATAAAGTGATAGTTTTCAAGGGGGTGGCACTAATGAAGAGAAGGAATCACATTGCATGACAGTTGCAGTCAAAATATAGAACCATTTTATTGAACAAATTTTACAAACAACTTAAAGTAAAATTTTGACAACATATTTTCAACCATCCAAAGAGGCATTTAGACTTTGTAAAATATCCAGAGGTGCTTATCAAAAGTTGTATTGCACTGAACAGGTCTTAGAAAAGGAATAAATAGTGATTTTTTTTGTAAACCAATTACACTTTCTGTTAAAGTTAACAATCTCTGTCCACTGACACATTAAAGTGACTTTTTAAACAACTTTACCATCATTAAACTGCATAATATTTAAACTAATAAACAGTAACAATAAAATAAATAATAGTGCAACTTCCAGTAATAATACTATTACTTCAAGACTTCAAGCCCAGGTGCATTACACAGTATTCACCAAATAAAAATAAAATAAAACAAGTGCAACTTGGTGATGACATCTTTACCAACTGAACCATCATTTAGACAAATTGCATTAATATGGACCTTGCTTCAAGCTAAGTTATATACATAAATAATAAAGTTGCAACTTGCATTTATAATGCTATTTGTGGTATAGTCCTACGGAATCTTATTAGGGCCACAGTGAAGAAAAAAAAACTATATGTCGAGAATAAAGTCGACATGTTGACTTTATTCCCGACATTTCCACTTTAATCTTGACGCTGATGTCGAGATTAAAGTCAACATTTCCACTTTATTCTCACCGCTTTTGTCGAGATTAAAGTTGACATTTCCACTTTATTCTCATAGTTTATTTTATAATTAAAGTAGAATGTTGTAAACTAAACTTCATCCTAAAATTAATGTTTAATTTACTAGATTTTCTCAAACCCCGTCATCCCAGCAAGCATTGTGCATGAGGCAGGAGCAAATCTTGAATGCCAGCATATCGCAGGGTGAATACATGCAAAACATACACTAGCAGGGTCAATATAGCATAACAAAACCCCACATCCTACATGAGTTTAAAAGGAAACTGAAGCACGCCGAGTAAACCCACCAGAAAAACATGCAAATTCAAGGCAGGGTATACCCGACACCCCCATGCTGTGAGGCAGCAGTGCAACCTCCACGCCACCATGCCCCCACATGATCAATACATGCTTTAATGCATTTCATCATGAAAATTATATAAATTATTTATCTTAGCATTCTAAATATTAAGGGAGCAGGAACATCATGAAGTGAATGTACTCTGTGCGGCGATCGCTGTCAGCACCTCCTCAGTACAAGAGGAAATCAGTTTAAGAAGCACGTACTGATTTAACATGGCTAGGGGAACACTTAACACAAAGCATTTAATGTGCTACATAACTTATGACGGGGTTTGAAAAAATCTAGTAAATTAAATATTCATTTTATGATGAAGTTTAGTTTACGATGTTCTACTTTAGTGACACATTACAAGAACAAAGTCAACATGTCGACTTTAATCTTGACATAAACATCGAGAATCAAGTAAAAACGTCGAGAATAAAGTCAACATGTCATACTCACTATTACACAGTACCCAGGTACATTACACTGTATTGAAAAAAAATAAAACAAGTACAACTTGGCTTGCAGTATTAACCAGTACTATAGAAACATTATTCACAGATCTGAACATAATGGTCCATACCCAACCTTTTAAAACCAAAGTACAGTAATCCCTCGCTATATCGCGCTTCGACTTTCGCGGCTTCACTCTATCATGGATTTTATATGTAAGCATATCTATACTAATAAAAGGCAAAGCCCTCACTGACTGATTGACTGACTCACTCACTCATCACTAATTCTCCAACTTCCCGTGTAGGTAGAAGGCTGAAATTTGGCAGGCTTATTCCTTACAGCTCACTTACAAAAGTTAAGCAGGTTTCATTTCGAAATTCTACACGTAACGGTCATAACGGTGGATAACGGTCGACAACGTCCGCCATGTTGAACTTTCTTATTTATGGCACCATCTTCACGAAATTTGGTAGGCGGCTTCCCTGCGCTAACCGAAACCGATGTATGTACTTATTTCGATGGTATGACGCCACTGTCGGCCGCCATATTGAACTTTCCAACGTCACTAATTTTCCAACTTCCCGTGTAGGTAGAAGGCTGACCCCATCTTCACGAAATTTGGTAGGTGGCTTCCCTGCGCTAACCAAAACCGATGTACGTACTTATTTCAGTGGTATGACGCCACTGTCGGCCGCCATATTGAATTTTCCAAACATCACTAATTCTACCTATATGGGAAGTTGGAGAAGGCTGAAATTTGGCAGGGTCATTCCTTACAGCTTACTTACAAAAGTTAAGCAGGTTTCATTTTTAAATTCTACGCGTAATGGTCGATAACGGTCAACAATGTCCGCCACTCTGAACTTTCTTATTCATGGCCCCATCTTCACGAAATTTGGTAGGCGGCTTCCCTGCGCTAACCGAAACCAATGTACATACTTATTTCGGTGGTATGACGCCACTGTCAGCCGCCATATTGAACTTTCCAACGTCACTAATTCTCCAACTTCCCGTGTAGGTAGAAGGCTGAAATTTGGTACTTATTTCGGTGATATGATGCCACTGTCGGCCGCCATATTGAACTTTTCAACGGTCTTTGTTACTTATGGGCCCATCTTCAAGAAATTTGGTACGCGGGTTCCCAACGCTAACTGAATCTTACTTACATACATATATACGTCCATAGCCTGCAGCTCGGTCACCGTGTGAGGCGGCGTTGGGTCCCCCATCCCAACGCCTCCCACGTTGTTGGCTGCCCGCCTATATAAGGCCGTCTGTCGCTCCAGTCTCTACATTCCCTTCGTTGCTTCGCCACGGTATTCATGTCTCCCTGCTGATAACTACAGCCTTTTTATTTAATCCACGGCTTCTCCGCTGTTTTATTGTTCATTTATTACGATTATAGTTATTGTGTAGGTATTTTAGACTTAGATGACATTGTTCAGGTACCCATTGCCTTTATCATTCCAACCGTACCGCAATTAACATGTCTATCGAGGTGATCACCATCGATCAAAGAACTGTCACTTACCAAGTGGTTTCCATGCCCGGAGATGGCACCTGCCTTTTCCATTCTCTTTGTTACATATTGCACGGCCATATCAGGCTCACTCTTGATATCCGAAGGAACATTGTGTCTTATGTATTGAATGACTGGGACAGGTTCAAGGTGTGGACTGATGACGGTACAGGAGATAATTATACTACACTGGAGCACTAGAAGAGTGAAATGCTTAAGCCCTTCACCTATGCATCTGCATGTGAGTTGATGGCTGCCGCTGAATTGTTCGGTTGTCGCTTTCAAGTGTACCGAAATGGCCAAATATTTTACACCTTTGGACAACCGCCAATGCCTCTTAAACATCTTAGATTCACAGGTGGCGATTTCAGTAGTGGACACTTTGATGTTTAGAAATGTTTAATCTCTCAAAAGCTGGATGTGAAGTAATCAATGAAACTGGTTGTATACTTACAACGCTTGACAGATGCCGAATGTCTCTTCAACACAAGTCCTACAAATACTGTCGTAATTGAAGCAAACCATGAAACTCAAACCGATTATGACAGCAGCAATCCAAGCTGTGAGATTTGAAACAAGATTACTGTTCACATGGCCAACTGTACGTTGCATGCTCAAGAGTAAGCTCAGCGCACAGCTACAGCTTGGTAATACAGTAATCCCTCGCTATATCGCGCTTCGACTTTCGCTGCTTCACTCTATCGCGGATTTTATATGAAAGCATAACTAAATATATAACGCGGATTTTTCCCTGCTTCGCGGGTTCTGCGGACAATGTGTCTTTTTACTTCCTGTATATGCTTCCTCAGTTGGTTTGCCCAGTTGATTTCATACAAGGGACGTTATTGGCGGATGGCTGAGAAGCTAACCAATCAGAGCATGCAGTTAAGTTCTCCTGACTGAGAAGCTAACCAATCAGAGCACGCAGTTGAGCTCCTGCGTGCTGAATGTAGTGTTAACCAGGAAGTCTCATCTCGCTCATTCAGCATCAACGTGCTTCGCTGTGTAAAGAGTTGTGCTCTTTAGTGTTTATCTTTGTGCATAGTCAAGCCCTTCATTATGGCTCCAAAACAATCTG
>JANRMT010062861.1:44970927-44994029 GCA_026402145.1 Polypterus bichir lapradei | reverse complement strand
TCGCTCGCTTCTAATTGTTTCGCTGCCTTCTTAATTATATAATGCATGTTTTCTAAAGCGCGTTTTGTAGCTCTTCCTGGCTTTCTACGTAATGCGTGATTACGTGAGAGGCGTGATTATGTCATACGAAACTCCGCCCCTCCAGCTGAACTCCATTACAGTAAATGGAGAAAAACAACTTCCAGTTATGACCATTACGCGTAGAATTTCGAAATGAAACCTGCCCAACTTTTGTAAGGAAGCTGTAAGGAATGAGCCTGCCAAATTTCAGCCTTCTACCTACACGGGAAGTTGGAGAATTAGTGATGAGTCAGTCAGTGAGTGAGTGAGTGAGTGAGGGCTTTGCCGTTTATTAGTATAGATATATACATATATATACACATATATATACACATATATACATACATACATATATATATATACACACACACGTATAAACATATATATATACATATCTACACATATATACATACATACACATATATATACATATACATATATACAGTATATACACATACTGTATATCTAAACAGAACTTGAAAAGATATATTTTTTCTAATCTGATCGCGCATTTTAGATTGACTTGACGCTCACTACATTGAGCCCGCGTGCTATTGTGCTCTCAACTGCCTGCCTCAATAAGTCACCGTCGCTTCGCTCTTCCTTTTTTACTGTTCATTTAATCATGGCTAGTCGCGAAAAAAATTAGAAAATGGAAGTAGGATTACACTGAGTATGGTTTTACCAAAACAATTATTGATGGCGAATAAAGTATCCATTATTCATAAAGCTTTAATTGGTGATCTGTTTTTCTGCGTTAACCTCATATTTTTTCATACTTCTTCTCGAAATCGGCCTCGTCCGTCACAGGGGGTGCGAGGGTAAAATGAATCGGGAAGCGCTGTTACATATGTATGTGTGTGTGTATATATATATATATATATATATATATATATATATATATGTGTGTATGTGTGTGAACATATCTATTGAAATAGTTTTACTGTCAATTAATGCAAAGAGTACGCGACACGTGTTTCGCCCTAATTCTGGGCTTATCAGGCGTACACTCACTGCACCCCCTCTCAAGAATCGAACCTTGGACGTCAGCGCTAGAGGCGAAGACTCTATATATATATATATATATATATATATCAAAATACCTGCGCCCTCGCAGCGGAGAAGTAGTGTGTTAAAGAAGTTATGAAAAAGAAAAGGGAACATTTTAAAAATAACGTAACATGATTGTTAATGTAATTGTTTTGTGACTGTTATAAGTGTTGCTGTCATCAAGGATTTGATTATCATTATTTCTTTCAATCAGGTTCGTATTTGGAGGATGTGTTGTGTTCAAGTTACATTCCGTGTTTGTTAACCGTTGTAAAGATAACAGGTTTCATTCATCGATTCCTTTCTTACTGCATCAATAAACAGCTCGTTTTCCTCTTTATCTGAGACGTGACATACTGCATGCACGGGTTTTTTTACACTGTCTTCCTTTAGCTGGACATTGACTTTTTCCACCGTGTGCTTTGTTTCCGTTGTAGCTGCACTTACGAATATGCTTGTATGCGTCACTCGCTCCATATTCTTTTGCTGCCTTCTCAATTGTGTAATGCGGTTTTTGTTCAGCGCTCTTTGGAGCTGTTGCTTTTTGTCTGTGTAATGCATTCACAGTAAGTTCAGGTTAGCCGCTCGGTGTACATGCATAGAAGGTTCTTAGCTGTGCTTGTGCTATCTCGTGCGATGTCCACGGCTTTATTTAATGTTAGCTAAGACCCGTCACTTAAAAGTTTATCTTGCAGTTTCGCTGAGTTTGTGCCAAACACCACCCTGACCATCTCATCTTTGTCTGCATAAGCACAGCCCTTCACCCGTGAATATTTAGCAGCAGAGTGTTTCTATTGGATTGCCACTGACGGACGGCCTTATATTGGCAGGCACTCAATTACGTGGGAGGCGTGACGATGAGGGACGTAACTCCGCCTCATATGGCCACCAAGCTGCAGGCTATGGACGGTATATATGTACATAAGTAGGTTATGACCTTTACATGTAGAATTTTGTAAGTAAGCTGTAAGGAATGAGCCTGCCAAATTTCAGCCTTCTACCTACGGAGTGAGTGAATGAGTGAGTGAGTGAGTGAGGGCTTTGCCTTTTATTAGTATAGATTACATAGAGAATTCACAAAAAAAATATTTTTGTTGCCGATAGATGGCAGCATCTGCCCTGCATTCCAAAATGGCGGGGAGACAGTTGTCAGTTGAACAGTGGGTGCGGTGTGTTCACCTTTTCATAATTGCATAATTAGATCTGGACCACCCTGTACTAGCCATCCCCCGCAGCTTCACCCACATATTAGTGAAACAGGACAGTGAGGAGGGCCCCGCCCAGCTCTCTACTCCCGACATCACTCATCCCCATCCCCTCAGACCGCAGCAGCGAGAATATATCGCTCCTGCACACAAACTATGATTCTTAGCGCAATGAGAGAAGTCGCAAGAATCAACGGAATGTTCAAGCAAATTATAGAAAAAAACCTGATCTAAATTTGTTAAGTAGTTATCTTGTGAGAAGCGGACAGACATACAAACAGGTCTAAAAAACTATAAGAAATTTCGTGCTTGGACCACAAAACTTTTTAAAACCGTTCCTTAGCAAGCACCTATGGGCCAAGGGTAACCTACATTCCAAATTTCAAGTCCCAAGTCCTCATGGTTGAGTGAGTCAGTTCTATTTGGCTTTTTATATATAAAAATACTGCCTGAAGAGCTCAGAGACAGAATTGTGGCAAGGCACAGATCTGGCCAAGGTTACAAAAAATTTCTGCTGCACTTAAGGTTCCCAAGAGCACAGTGGCATCCATAATCCTTAAATGGAAGACGTTTGGGACGAGCAGAACCATTCCTTGAGCTGGCCGTCCAGCCAAGCTGAGCTACCGGGGGAGAAGAGCCTTGGTGAGAGAGGTAAAGAAGAAGCCAAAGATTACTTTGGCTGAGCTCCAGAGATGCAGTCAGGAGATGGGAGAAAGTTGTAGAAAGTCAACCATCACTGCAGCCCTCCACCAGTCAGGGATTTATGGCAGAGTGGCCTGTCGGATGCCCCTCCTCAGTGCAAGACACATGACAGCCCGCATGGAGTTTGCTAAAAGACACCTGAAGGACTCTGAGATGGTGAGAAATAAGATTCTCTGGTCTGATGAGGCAAAAGATAGAAGTTTTTGGCCTTAATTCTAAGCGGTATGTGTGGAGACAACCAGGCAATGCTCATCACTTGTCCAATACAGTCCCCACAGTGAAGCATGGCGGTGGCAGCATCATGCTGTGGGGGTGTTTTTCAGCTGCAGGGACAGGACGACTGGTTGCAATCAAGGGAAAGATGAATGCGGCTAAGTACAGGGATATCCTGGACAAAACCTTCTCCAGAGTGCTAAGGACCTCAGACTGGGCCGAAGGTTTACCTTCCAACAAGACAATGACCCTAAGCACACAGCTAAAATAACGAAGGAGTGGCTTCACAACAACTCTGTGACTGTTCTTGAATGGCCCAGCCAGAGCCCTGACTTAAACCCAATTGAGCATCTCTGGAGAGACCTAAAAATGGCTGTCCACCAACGTTTACCATCCAACCTGACAGAACTGGAGAGGATCTGCAAGGAGGAATGGCAGAGGATCCCCAAATCCAGGTGTGAAAAACTTGTTGCATCTTTCCCAAGAAGACTCATGGCTGTATTAGCTCAAAAGGGTGCTTCTACTAAATACTGAGCAAAGGTTCTGAATACTTAGGACCATGTGAAAATATATATATATATATTTGAGAGAGAGAGAGATACTGTGTACTGTATATACATATATATGCATATATATACAATACATAAATACAAATTTTTTCTACTCATGCTTCTGTACATTTTTAATTTCCCCTTGGGAACAAATAAATTATATCCAATCTTATTATACAGATGATGAATAAAGATTCAGTCATGTCATACTTCTAGTCCATCAAGAATTATATTCTGCCAATACAATTAACAATAGATTGAAAAATCACCCCTTGAACATGCAACTCACAAGACGAAATGTGCACATGCATAATGATCCTCAAAGCTTTTGTCACCATTGTGCAGTTTTAATTTTTAAGAATAACAAATTTCTAATTTTACAGTTAAATCAGCTGTTAAATTTGTGTTTATTTACTCACTAGTTACAAAAAAATGCATTTTTAATTTACTGTTTAGTTTTAGCAATTGTCTCAAGATAAATGTTTCTACTTTGAAATATGCATTTTAATCTCGAAATGCAGTAAAATCAATGTATTTTTAAATGTGTGGTTACAAGCAAAATAGAAGTAAATCTGCCTTGTTTAATTAACGAGTCTATGATTTTGACAGATATTTAGGTGTGCATTTGAAGTTTAAGCACACTAACTTTTTTTTCTTCCCCATCCCGTATTGGCGTCCGGTGTCCCAAAAGTTTAAAAATTATAGGTCTTCTCTAGAACTAATTCGTTTCCTTGGGGAAAACTCTGCTGCCACTTTACAGCTTTACCGTTACTTCCAGTGTTAACACTGCAAGCTACCCGATCCTAGTTTAACTGAATCGTTCAGCATTTGAAACTGCGTTCCTTAACAGAACAATATGAAGCGCTATTTGTTTTGTATTTTATACATACCTCTATAGTTATTTTTAATATGTAAAGGTATATCCGTTAATAAGTCAATAATCGTCAGCGTCATGGAGATACGGAGAAGCCAATTGCGCTAGCTGGTTGGCTTTTGCTAGTGTGAGAGAGAATGGCTTGTTTTTAAATAAACTCCGGGTCCTCCCACAAAACGTAGGCGTGTGCAGCATTATTCATTGAAATGTGAATACCATTATCCATGGTTTGAATCTGTTATAGGCGATGGATACAGTGGTCCACGGCACACTTTGCGGAATGCATTTTCTGTTGCACATGGCAGTGTATGTGATGTCAAGCAGCATGCCGCTGGAGAGACGCACGCTGTTAACAAGGGAGGAACCCAGAGTATTGCACAATTCCTTGTGCCTTATCACCCGAAACAAACATGGTAATGGTGCATTGCTGATGTTGTGAATATGCTAATTTGATTAATAATAAATATATAAAAAAATAATTCAGGCAGAACTACTTATACCCAAAATCATGGCTATCACAGAGACCATGTAATAACCATAGCTAATAGGAGAAATATCTATAACTTCCAAAATAAAAGTATAAATAAAACTGTAGATTCCTGCTTTTTAATTATCTTTATAATAGGTAATACCAACTTTGATGGCACGTATTTATCACACTGTAAAGCACAATCTAAATTAGAACAGTCTAGAGTATGCTCTGAAATTAAATCTCAAAACCTTCTCCCGACTCGAAACTTCTGGCTGACAAGCTGCCATGTTGCTTCAACAATGCGGCGGATTGTACTTGCTTTTACTGAAGCTATTGGAACAATATTTTAGAAGCTATGATTTTGTTTTGAGGATTTTTCTTCTGGTGTTTTCAATGAATACAGTTAATGCACTTAAAAGATTAAAGTTTGGCTGTGAACTGCACATGCTGGTGAAGCTATTTTGGTTGCTGTTTGCCGTGAAACTGTTGTCAATGGCTGTAGTTAATGTATTTTACGTAGACAGTACTTTTTGGAAAACAAGATTATTGGGTTGCGAGAAAATACATTGGATGGAGTCGGTTGTTTGATAATAAACACACCAGCTAACTCCCTGTTCTACGCTCCACCTTCCACAAATTCCACAATACCCTCACCTGCCACTGCCCTAGGATTTCCCTTATTTTTGTTTAGGAAAGGTGATAGCCCTACAGCCACAGTCTCTTTTAAGCCATATTAAAATAAGAAGGTTTCTTCCTTCACGTTGGCGCACAAACACAACTGAGCAAAGCTTTTAATGTCTTGTCCTGCCGATACAAATGCAAATCCATGGGAAATTAAATACGGAATCGTCTGTCGATATTTCATTGCTCACCTTTGTTTCTCTGTCTTCACTTGACATCTTCTTTTAAAATGCAATACTCAATAACACCGTACCACCGAGTACCGTTTTCACAACAAAAAAACACTGTGTCGCAAAGTCCGTCCAGTATTTTTCATTGACGTCGCACAGAAGCGTACATATAAATTGTGCGACGGGTTTTCCAACGGTGGCCTATAAGGCTCATTCCGCGATTTCACGAACGCAACTTTTACTTTTAAAGTTCAGAAACATTGGATAAAACTAAAGACAGTAACAGGCAGCATCTTCTATTTATTTTTTGCTAATTTTCAAATTATTTTACTTAATAATCCTTTTAGTGTCATTATGTTTATAACATTTTAAATTCTTTTGAAATGAAATGGACTGGCCCCCTGTCCAGGGTGTTTGGTTGTTTAATGTACCGAGTTGGATTAAGCAGGCTTAAAATATGGTATTGTTGTCATTTTACATTACTTTCTTTTAAAACAAATTAAAGCATGCATTATATAGATACTTTAACTTTTTATTTATTATATAGGCTTGAAGCCATTTGTCACCATGAACATGGTGTATGCTTTGAACACAAAGCTTTTTTATTACTCATGACACACACATAAAGAGGTAATGTAAAACATATCAGAGTTGTTTTACAAGTTCCCATAGTTAACATCCATGCCAAATGTAGCATAAAGTTGTGTGTATTAAAGAAAACTGATGTCCCCTTAGCAAACCTTGGCTGGTCAGGATTTTCCATAGGCAAGACTTAGAGTTTTTCATCAAGAGACACGCTGCTGCACAGTGCTATTCTGAAAAGTAATTTTATTCAGTTTAATATGAAATATTAATTTTAGATGAACTGTTAGAGTGCCACATTTGATTTGCCTAACCTGGCCATTGGACAAAGTAAAAACAAATTATCTGAAAAATATAAATGCTGAATTTCTGATGTCAACAGAACATCAACACTCTCATGGTTCTTCTGTCCACTTCTCACACCAAACAGCAGTTAGCCTGGTCTTCTTATGTTCTACTTAGAGAGGGAAACAGCAATATAGGTACTATTTAAAAAAAAACAAAACATTGGCTTACTTTAAATTCTGACCACTATAATGGCATGACACCCAAAAATCCATGCAGTAAAAATGCCCACATCATTATCATTGAAGATAGATAGATAGATAGATAGATAGATAGATAGATAGATAGATAGATAGATAGATACTTTATTAATCCCAAGGGGAAATTAACATACTCCAGCAGCAGCAAACTGATAAAAAAAAACAATATTAAATTAAAGAGTGATAAAAATGCAGGTAAAACAGACAATAACTTTGTATAATGTTAACATTTACCAACCCCCCATGGGGTGGAATTGGAGAGTCGCATAGTGTGGGGGAGGAACGATCTCCTCAGTCTGTCTTGGAGCAGGACAGTGTTTACAATACCCATAGTCTCCGATATTCCTTTGTGTGAGAGATTAAGCTATTCATCTGAATGACTTCTAAAAACCTCTGTTTGCACACTCCCATCCTGCTTCCTTCAAGTTAAAGTTTAATTTCACATTGAAGTGTCTGTTAAGAGTATTAAGCCAAACCCCACACTATGACTTAATCTTTTTTCTTGAGAAGGAATGAGGAACATGTTTGTTTTGAACCTTGCAAATAGAAAAGACTGACATCTCATTTTTTTATAGAATGAAAGAATGTTAAAAAAAGATCAATTGCAGCTGTAAACCATTCATACAGCACTGGCTCAGTCAGGCAGCATGGTGCTGGATGTCGCAAAAAGGAGTGAGCTTGTGATACTTTGGAAATTTTAAACTGTATTGGAAAGTTGTCACACAGTTGTGCAATTTGACTTGCCCAAGAATTTCTAGTTGTGTAAATTGACACATTCATGCAATGTGATCAGCAGCCACAGTTGTCAAGTCTGACATACCCTCCAAGTACAGTCACGTAATGTGTCATGTATTGTTTTTGGAGCACCATATTGTATATGATTTCAGGCAGCAACAATGGAGTACTGTTGCCAGACTTGACATGTACTGAAAAAGATTTGTTAAGCATAAACACCTAAGAAAGGTGCTTTACAGTCCACCCAAATTCTGAATCCAGTGACATAAAATGCTATAATCAACAGTAGGGGTATAATGATACTTGAATCACTGGGTCTTTAACAATATGGTGTTTGCAATGAATAAACATATATAGTTTTAATTTTTATTCATTAGTTATTTACAACAGTAATAAAGCCCATTGCAGATTGCATGTAAATATTTTTGAGCTGGAATGTGGGGAAATCATTCACTCATTTTGATTATTTATGCTCATAATATGATGCCCCTGAATTACAAGGGCCAAAACACTGAAAGATGGTCACACAAGATACATGCAAGCAGCAGAATGGACTGGTGAACTAAAACCTGAACAAGTCAGTATACGAATTGCATCAAAATAATGTGCAGCTCTCAATGAATCAGAAATCATACTCATCTTGTGGCCCTATTATATACACAAAAAGGCATCTTGTTATGTATCACAAAGAGATTATTTATTTACTTGTATCTACAGTAAAGCCATTTAAAATTCTTCTTTCTTTGTTGTTGGTCACATTAAGAGCCTCTGTCACTTGGAGTGGCAAGATTTAAGGACTTTTTATGGGTTTTTTTTGGTTTTTTTGTAGGATAGGAATAAAGTAAAATAAAACATGTAAGAAAGAATTTCCTTATGCTGTGTACACAATAATAAACTTGAACCAGAATAAGAAATATCAACCAAAAATCTATACTTGACTGAACTTTAAATGTCTTGATATTAATCATTGAAAATTACTTTCAATTGACTTATTTAGCAAACTGGACAATTTATAGAAAAAGGTAAAGTTAACTGGTGAGGTCACGAATGTTGCCTGCATCTTTACAAAATGTTTCAATAAGAAAACAGGCATCAGACTTTTCCTTAAAGAAAACTACTTGATTTTCCGATGAGTGGTTGTTTAACTTTTTTATTCAAACTTTTGTTTAGAGTAAATTATTTATATAGTTTATATCTGTAGGTTATTGAGATGTTCTAGAATAATAAGTAGTTGCCAAAAATGTAGACATTATTAATTTTTTATGTTAAAGTGCTTCCAAGTGGACACATAGGCAAAAAGGTGGAGTTTTTGTTACACTTCAGCAGCCACATATATATTTACATTTTTAGACAGTCTAAATAAAATTTCTGTAATAATGAGTCTTGTTTGCCTCACAACACAATTTCTACTTCAAGCCTTCACTTTGTTTCACCTGAAGGGTTTCTCACATCCATTAAATTTCATTGAAATAAAATTTACTGTATTTTTGTCATTTGTTTATAACAATTATGCAACTTTTTGATATCAGTGATAGAATGTGGTTGAAATATATCAATAAAATGTTTCAAATTATTATTACTTAGTATGTATTCATTCTTTTGATGTCTGTTTTAGACGTTGGCTTAATTACCCATTGTGTTCATTTTTAGCCATGTCATGTGTACATTATAGCCTGTGAAGTTCTTAAACCTACAAGGGTTGACAGACAGGGCACAGCTAGTAGGTTTCAATAAGTAAGTGAACAAAGACAGAACCCATAAAATGTTTTAAGTGCCAAATGTTTGTCAATCTTTGCTCCTTTCAGCAGAAAACCTATGATCAGAAACAGATTTTTGTTATGGGACAACAGTTTATATGGATACGTAATGCTTTTACACAGTTTAGTTATTTAAACCAGTGTTTCTTAAACTTATTTCTCGTGACCCAATCTTGCATTTTCTATTGCCTTCAAGACCCAATCCATGACAGCCATCAAATTGGGGGTGTGGGGGTTCCTCCTTGGAGAACCGCTGACAGTAATCCCAGGAAGGAGAAATGCTGTCATCCATTGTAATGGAACAATGTTGATTGCTTAAACACACTGAGAGACACTACACAAATAGTATACAACCCCTTCCTGTAGAATAAAATGATGAGTCATGACTCTGCATGACCCTAAAGCAAACAACCTGCAACCTATTGTGGGTTGAGACCCATAGTTTAAGAAACTATGATTTAGATAATTAAAGAATTAACACAGCAAAATGCTTAAGGTCTTGTATAAAAAGGTGGGGTAGAACCAGTCACTCCTTCTGCTAGTTATAGTTAATTCAACAGGTATCATGGGAAGTCAGAAAGAAAAATGGCATTAGCTAGGGGCAACTGTAGATGAAAGTTTAAACTTGTCAATTCTTTATCTATGATAATGATGTACCAATTCAAAACAGTCAAGCAACTGTAGAAGAGTTAACTGCAAATGTTAATCTAACTTGACCAAAGGTGTACACATAGTGCAGACAGACGTGAAAACTAACAGATGTGCCATGAGGATATGATGATACAGTATTTGAAAATATAGCATAAATGGCTGGACTGAGTTAGAGAAGAATTCAAGTACTACAAAAATGATTGATGCAGTTTACTTAACTTGTCTTAATTGCCAGTCCAGAATGTTTAATGCTTCCTCCTAATGTCATTCATGTGACATATATACACAGTACTTATTTTATATAGACAGTTTAGGCATAAACAGAATAAGGCGGCTAATGGGAGTATTTTCAGGTTAACACATGTTTAAGCTAGATGAAGATGATTACAGGAAGGTAACTTGATGATTATGGGCAGTGATATTTCACAAAAAAACTTTACTTATGAGGTGATAATTTTTGGAACAAATGTGTTATTCTTTGGGTATTAAACATGTACAATGATAAAAGACCCATCTAAAACATTGCAAGGTACTGTCCCCTATAGGCTTACTTCAGCTGTTAGAATATTGGAGTGAAAGAGGCATTTAAAAGAAAGTTAAATACATCTTTCTTCAGCGCCATATTTCCTTGTCTTAGTATCCCTAATTGTTACTAAAGAGGGATCTATTGGTTTTAATGTGCAAGTCTTAAGGAAAATACTCCAAAGGAGCATATGCCCCAGCTGGATAATCATAGTTTGTCAAAAACTGAAGAATGAGAGAAAGAGTGATTTTTTTTAGGTGTATAAACCCCTTAAATACATACACAAATATACCTTTTGTTAGTGAAGTGGTGCAAAGAACATAGTAAGAGTTGATTGGGTAGTGGAAAAAAATTGACCTAGTCAGAGGACCCATTATTCATTGTATTCTCAGTAAGCAGATTTCAGTGGCTATGCCATTGCATTCAAAGAGTTTTGTTAGCATTCAGCAGGTTCACACTTTCCCTAAAACATATGGTGAATACCAATAAATACAAGTAAGTGTAAGTGATTGTGTTAATCTTATGTCAAACCTGTTCCATCCTGTTTTCAGTGTAATCTTCCAAGGCAATGCTCTAATTCATAAGGCACCTGTGGTCAGGTTGAATATATTTCACTGATTTAAATCGTAAACCACAGATACCCAGCTAACAGATTTAAATCCAGTTGAGAACTTATGGGAGATCTTGTAGCAGTGTCTCAGAAAGCCATCCACCTCCATCTCGAAAACACTAAATATACATTTCCAATGAAAGACATCCCTCTAATATTGTTCCAGAATCCATTGCAAGTTGTACTGAAAGTGCCCTGATGGGTCAAGGTGAACCAATACCCTGTTAGGATAATTTATATAGGCATTTTTGTGATTTGTTAGGCATCTGCTGTAAACTAAGCTATACTTAAAACTTATTGTGTTTCAATAATAATTATGGGATGAAACCTCTTAAGAATAATGAAACACTCAACTGACTGACAATCAAATGTAGGCTGTAACTGAAAATCAGATGTATTAATACTGTATGGTAGCAGTGCTATTTATTAGTGTACAAGTTTGATCTTATAAATAAATCTTTCAATTTTTTTTGTTTTTAGTCTACCAATTTACTTCACACATAGTGTAAAGTCAAATTTATATTCTATAATAAACAAATACAATTTCATAAGAAATGCAGTTTTGTCTAGTCAGTGCAGAATGTTTCGTACTGTCATTATTTCAAATGTACATATTGATTATTAATTTCAGTGGAGCCCTGGAAGATGTAAGAAATCATATCAAATTTTGAAGAAGTGGCATAAACTATAGATGAAAAGGAAATATTGATATTTTTCTGCCTTTTGGGATATACCAGTTGTGTTCTTCATTTTAAAACAACGGTGTGCCACATCAACAAAGATAACTCTAAAAGGAACTAGTAAGATGCCTCCAATTGATGTTAAATTGGACTAGAGAAAAGTATGCACTGAACTGTCAAAATCAGGTCAAACATGAACTGGTGTTATGTTAACAGCTACAGAATCCGTCTTTACTCAAGCATACGTGCTCTCTATCCCAGTCATTTATGTAAGAATCAACATCATAATAGTAGCTTGCAGTAAATGAAACAGGTTTACAGGGAAAAAAACACACATTTTATGCTAAAACACTCCAGATTAGACTGGCTTAACAAAGAAGAATACAGTTCATTAACCTTTAGCAGCAGATGTGTAAATGCTTAACTTGAAACCACTGTTTATTGCAAGTGTGCTTCAATAATGAAGTAGTAGGAAAGACAAGAAAAGAGACACAGTTATTTAGCTTTTGTCAAAACTGTATTTTTTAATCTTTCAGAATGAAAGATTTTTCACAGTATCAAAAGTGAATAATAATAAAAAAACAGAGAAGCCAACATACACTTGGCTCTTAATGGTACAGTATAAATCTACATTCCAAACCTTAAGATATTGTCTTGTAGTTGACTATAACCTGGATAGCACCAGAAACTTTGTAAAATATGAAACACAAAACAAGAAAGGTACACCATTTCATTCACGTAAGCATCAGTAAGCACTGTTCTCTGAAAACAACTGTCAAGAGGAGCCTGGGCTGGCATTTCATAGCTATGTCAGAAAGAGGAGCAGATGCAGAAGCCTGTACACAATATCTAACTGAAATACGTACCATTCTGGACAACTCTGTCAGTTTGAAAAAATAAAAATAAGAAAATAAAAACCCACAGCTTTGTTTTCAGACAAAAACGCTGACATTACATAGCTGTGGTATAAATAGCAGCACAGGACAAAAAAGAAGATGAGAATTCATCTGCATGTCCTATGCAAATTGAAGAGAGAACAGCACCGTATGTCTACAAGTTTATGAGGCTGCAATATGCAGTACAATAGGTGGCATGTCTGTACTGTTCAAGCTAAGTAAAAATGCAAAGAATTGTGTAAAAAAACAGAAAAGTCGGTGAAGACAAGCAATGCTAACTTTAAAAGTACTAACTGATAAAAATGTTTAAATGTTCCTGCCAAAACATGGATGTGTACTTGAATTATTATTATGGGGTAATTTCCAAAGTAATGTTTCCTAGAAGAAAAAAATTGCCTTTTTAAAAATACAAATGAATAAAATTTTTATTTTTGAATTTTTAAAATAATTCTTTATTCTTTTTCAGTTCCCACATCCTAATAAAATAGACTTAAAGGTGCTGAAAAAGAAAAAGTAAAGGAGGAAAAGAAATGCCCTGGCACAAGAAGCAAGGAAGTGCCTTTTAACACTAAAATGTAGCTAATTAAGAGTATATCATGATTTGGTAGGGAGGCTGAAATTCCATAAAATCAGAACTATTCTAAGTACTTGTGCAGTGTTTTTTATGACACCTCCACCTGGGAAAACATATCCAAAACAAAACTATGTATGGATCATCATTGGGCAAGAAAATATTTTAAATATTTTCTCTCTTTCATAAAACTAAACTATTAAAATTTAAAAAATACTCAGTTTTAAATTAGACTGAATAAAAAACACAAAATAATTATGCCTGAAACATGGGAAAAACAACGTTTTAAGGAATGTGTGCTTCTGTCTTTTATAGACTAGGAACAAAAAGAAAAAATAAATTAGAAAAACTATACTATTAACACCTAAGTATAGCAGTCTTTTCAATATTTTGTACTGAGAAGATAAAAAACATGAATTCAGCTTTAAAATGAAGGGCATTAGCATGCTCCTGCTCCCACCTCTGAAGGACAGTCAATTAGATATTTTAAACAATAACAGTAAACTACTGATCAAAGAACAGGCTTCACCAATGAATACTAGGTCAGTCATCGCATTCCCATTAACAAAACTAGTGGACGAAAAACATGAATGTAGAGAATAGTGAAGAAACTGGCCATAAATACTCAAGTCCTTAAAGCTCAACCATAACAGGCAAGCATGTCCAGGTTTCAAGGCGGTGTATATGTTAAATGTGGGAAACAAGTGGAGTAGAAGCTCTTGTTTAGGGCAAATTAAGTGCCGACAGAAGGTCTGTCTTCAATCAGGTCACTGCGTAGGAACTCTATAGAAGAGAGGAGTACCAAAAGTCTTGTGCACGAGGAGCTGCATTTCAGGCAACTTTCTTGAGGCTGAAGTTGGACCAATTCACAGCTACTTTCTGCCGCGTTTGTTTAGCTGAATCGAGGCAAAATCTGAGGGGAGAAGAAAATGTTGAAAACAGTATTAATGGAGCTACTTAGTCAAATGGCTCTACCCAAAAATGCCTTAAGATTTGTTGTGATTGTTTCTCTAATGCTGCAAGTCTTTCCCTGGCTGGAGTGCTTCTGTCTTTCAGATCCTTCTTGAAGGTTGGGTCTCCACCCCTCTCCAGGTGAGTAGCTCTGAAGATGACACCTTTAAATTTTTTATATCTAAGAAGACAGAAACTGACTTGACTTCGGATTAAAGATTGATGAAGTCTTTTGTTTAACCTATTGTTGAGAGATTCCAAAATTGTTTCTACAATTACAAGAACAAAGTATGCCTGGAACAGAGCTACAGAGATGACACCATGAAGTCAGATACAAAAGAAAGAAGCACACCAACTGGGGAAAGGCTATTATTACTGTGTGATATAAGACAAGCATGTTAAGATATGTGATATCAGCTGATTCTGCATCCTTCTGACTCAAGTTATTAAGAATGTGTAAAGTTTCCTTTGTAACTAAATCATCCCTAGAAAGTGAAAGTGCAGCTTTCACAGTCACTCACACACACACACACACACATACATACAGACAGACAGACAGAAACACATGCACACCCCTACATATTCACTCACTCACAGTTTAATCTGTTTAAGATTGGGATTATTATGGCAACACATTATTAAACCACTTGATGCAAGTTTTATTATCAATGACTGTAGCCTTCATCAATTTTAACCCCTTCTGCATAAGTGGTTTTTGGCATTATTGTGCCTAAATTTCTGCAAATGGCTGAAAAGTAGAGAGTACAACACCCCAAATCTTTAAAAGAAAGTGTTTATATAATAAAAACTTATGTTTAAACCTATATCAACCAAATAAAACAAAAAAACATTTTTGCGCTTTAATGATTTCTCAAAAAAAAAAAAAAAAAGATTTTTTGCAGTACATAACCAAGATAATTTATGATACACAACCCTCAATTCAAATTTTGTTTTGTGCGCAAATCTGTTAGCTATCATTGTACCATTGTATCATATACCATAGCATTCCTAAGTTACTGTTTGGTACAATTCACCCCCTATTTGGAAAGACTGCACTGCATGCCTTTTTGCAAACATTTAGTCTTTTGCAGTTATATAATACACATGCAAGATATAACTCTGAAGCACCAAGTACACAATGTGTAATGATGTATGTATAATTATGTACTTTTCAAAATTATTTTTTATGCCAGTACTTTAAACACCACTAGACAAAGAGAAACCTTACAATTTTTACAACAGATTGGAGTTTTTATGCTGCAATTCACCCATCTTCTCCTGCTGTCTGTTGCAGTTAATCCACAAAAGTTTAGTAAGGTTTTTTTTTGCTGTTGCTTTCTTCTTACATTTCACGTCTGGAATAAACTAAGGACATACAAATATTTTCATGCCAGCTTCTTTCAATGCTGGGTTAAGGAGATTGGGAAATGCCTTTCCTGGCAATGCTCATGTAAAACTTCAAGTGGGTACACCAAAAAGTTGAAACTGTAAGAGCACAGGGAGAACATGCAGCAGACAGCATCTGGGTATGGTAATTGAACCCATGACGCTTGACATGTAAAAGTGCACGCTACAATGCTTCAATGTTAAACTAAGGAGGAGGTTAGGAGCACACACTGATACAGTGCATTGCCGCACCCACCACATGACAAACCAACTCAGGATACAGATTAGGACCAGAGTGCAGCCATGCAACGGGTGAAACCTCAGCTAGCCAGTACTCATAAATCAAGCACAGCACTGAGTCCTTAAGCAAACGTGTCATTCTCAATAGGGTTAAAACTATGACTTTTCTAGGACTTCCCCAACCATATAATTTAAAAAATTGTTTTTTTCCATTTCCTTAGTACAAACTTCAAGTCTTATTGCACAACAACCAAACAATCCTCATGCAGTGTCACAGAATCCTTGTGTGTAAAGATGCGTAAAGATTAGCTATCATACATGCAATATATTTTCTGTCTTTTTACACATCAGTGACATGTGCATTTGAAGTCAGAAGTTTACATAACCTTAAGGTAAATTCTTTAAAACTGATTTAATAACCCCTCCACAGACTTTATACAATCTTTTATGCAATTAGACAATTAGCCTAACTGAAGTCTACATGTGGATGTATATTAAGGCCTACCATCAAACTCATAATGAGAAAATCAAAAGAAATTAGCCAGGACCTCAGAGAAAAAAAACACGGCAAACCAGGTGTTGGTGCTGCCCTCTAACTCTTTCTCTGCAGAACAACTGAAGAATCAACAACCTAACAATGTCACTCCAGTTCCATCCCTTAAGACCCCACCTATTCCTGATGTCACTTCCGGTTCCAGAATGCTATTCAACCATGACATCACTTCCTGCAACCAACTATATACGTCACCTCCATTTTTATTTTTGTCAGTTCACCTTTTTTTCCGCTACAGTATATGGGAGATCGCCCCAAACCTTTGACAGTGTTTGTATCCCCATTTTTCAACGTGTAACATTGAAACCAAACTAAGGACCTGTGCAGTACTTAACTTTTTTTTTTAAGCTAAGTTACAACACAAACTAGCACTAATCAAAATAAAAATCAAATTAATGTCTTTGGCATTCTGGGCAATAGTGCTATTGTGCTGTCACCACTGGGCATACATTACACAGATACTGAAGGGTACCAACATAACAAGCATTAGTACGATATTAGTATGAGTAAGAGCTAAGTATTATTTACAAATAAACAATTTTAAATGGTATTACTGTAAGCAACTGTCCATTCAAGTACCTATTTTCTCCTTTAGAGGAAGCCAGAGCTTAGTCATTGTATTACAATTAATTATAAGGATTTTGGCTATTCTCATTAAGAACTAACCCTAATCTATATGTTAAACAACAAGAGATGGGAACAATACATAACTGTAAATTTTCAAACTATATGAGTGCTCCCTGAGTGTACGGACAAACAACGCATACTTTAGGGTTCTTGTTTTTATGTTATGGTAAATCATGAGAATCCTTACAAACTCTTTGAATAGGAAGGTAAGGTTTATTTCTGTAAAATAAAGAATATAAATTTGGGATGTTAATGACTAACCATGGTTTAACCTAGTAAAAAAATGTAATCTATCAAGTGGCTAATTTAAGCAACTGGGATGGAAATATAACTACAGTGGAACCTCGGTTCACAACCATAATTCGTTCCAAAACTCTGGTCGTAAACTGATTTGGTCGTGAACCGAAGCAATTTCCACCATAAGACTGTATGTAAATACAATTAATCAGTTCCAGACCATACAAACTGTATGTAAATATATATTTTTTTAGTTTTTAAGCACAAATATAGTTAATTATACCATAGAATGCACAGTGTAATAGTAAACTAAATGTAAAAACATTGAATAACACTGAGAAAACCTTGAACAATACAGAAAACTAACACTGCAATAGTTCGCGCTATAGTGCTAGGAACCGCTCGCTAAAAACACATTTTTTTAATGAGTTTTAAGCAAAGGGAAAAAAATTAACATTTGAAAAATTTGTAATTTAATAAACCACCAAAAAAAGTAACATTGCCACAATGCACGCTATGAACCAATCGCTGTAAACAGAACTGAAAACAAAAACAAGCCTTTTCTACCTTATGCGTTCAGCCCTTCCTCTCTTGCTCGCTCTCTCTTTCGTGTGTGCGTGCATCCTGGAGCGCCTGTGTGTGTCTCTCTCTAGCGCGCTCCTGTGTGTGTGCCTCGCTCTAGCACACGCCTGTGTGTGTGTGTCTCTTGCGTGCCTGTGTGAGTGTGTGTGCCTCTCTCTCTTGCGTGTGTGTGTGTGTGTGTGCGCCTCTCTCTCGCGCCGCCTGTGTGTGTGCGTCTCTCTCGCTCCGCCTGTGTGTGTGCGTCTTTCTCCAGCCGCCTGTGTGTGTGTCGCGCTCTCTCTCTCTCTCTTGCTCGTTCGCTCGCTGCACAGGAAATGCACAGGGAGAGACTGAACATGTACAAACCGAAAGGGAAACTGGCTTGTTCGTATACCGAGTGTGTGGTTGTAAACCGAGGCAAAAGTTTGGCAAACTTTTTGGTCATAAACCGATTTGTACGTGTACCAAGACGTTCGTGAACCGAGGTTCCACTGTTCTCTGCTGCACTGCAGTGACTGATAGTGACTCAATCTGATATATGTTGCTCATTTAATTAGGTTCATAAGTGGTAATACTTTCGCTATACACTTTTGGTACTTTTAATTCCAGAAGCAGAATAGACAGCTTCTGTAAAAATGAAGAATTCTACATGTGGTTCAATTTGGGTGCACTTGTAACAAAAGGGTTAAAAAGTCTGCCAAAAAGGTATAGCATGTTTAAATAACAAAAACTGCAGATCTACAAATGCATTACCAAATACCAAACAAACATATGATTGCAAGATTAGACTGCAGCAATCTACCATATTACACTAGGCAGGAAAGCCAATGATGAACAGTCACAGGATATCATATAAATATTGCATACAAGGATAAAAAGCCAGACTGGTTACTGAACAGTACAGTTGACAACAAATCTCCTAAACAGCTTTTAGTTATCTTGAAGCAGGAGACCATATTCTATCTAGAGGCACTATCAACAGATAGAAAACCATCTTGCCAAAATGATACAAGTGCTGAAAGCCCAGTTATGCACATCTGATAAGCTCTGAAAAAACTGATCTCTTAGCTACACTAACAACACAAAGTTGTATCAAAACAATGTGTCACTACATTGAGGAAGACTGACAGAAGACAGGCCCAAAGTTTTCCAATCACATGTACAACCTATAGCCTTGCATAGTTTGATCTGACATGTAAAACAGCTTGATCTTGTTGATGGCCAAGTTCCACTAACTTTCAGAAATTGTAATTAAATGATCCCATTTCAAGTGTTAATTTAAAATGTGAAGTGCACTTTTAACTCTTTGTTCATTAAAAAAGGTTAATAGGATGCGCAGTCTAAGAGTTATTTATTTATTTTCAAGAAAATAGTGATAGAGACCTGGTGTAGTGTTTCTGGTAGTATAATTTTTTCTTCAGCTTTCTTAAACATAGATACCATTAACAATGCTAACTGAAGAGGCAGCTTGTTATATACTTCTAAGGGATAGCTCTCTGTGCCTGCCACTTTTCCTCTTTGTAAGAATATAATAATGTCTTGAATTTCAGAAAGCCTTGGATGTCTATTCAGGTCCTCTAGGTACAGTGTATCCAGCTGTGGCATTTCTATTCTATCAAAGAAATCTCCTGTATAGGCCCTCAACTGCACTGCCTTTTAATGGAAATGAATTCTTACTTATTGTATATATGCTACTTATTTCTGCATAAGAATGTTGTGACTTGCAAACTAGTTGCTGTTTCCTGTGTTTTCCTTGTGGTTGGTAATTCACAAATAACAAAGGCGAGTACTTAACTACAATGCATTAAAGCTAAGAGGGAGCACAGAGTGGAAAACACAGTAAACATTTTATTTTACCTTTTTGTTTAAATATTGAGAATGTCAATATTGTGTGCACACTTTTTTTATTTATTTTTTTATATTTATATAAGTACATTTTTTGCCTATTTTGGCCTTCGTTTAAATAACTATATGTTTTTTTTTTCTGATCTACTTGCTGAATTACACTATTTTTCAATTTAGAATTCTTGAGATCTTTTTATCTGTTGCCTTTTGTACACTGTGCTGGACTAAATTTAGTGATTCATAGTAGTAGTAGCAGCAGTTCTTCTCCCCTTTCATGTAAAGAGAGTCATCTTTTAACAATGTAGCTAGCTTGTTGGCACTTTGTTTAGATAAAAAATAAGTTCTGCTTGTTTTATGAATATCACTTCATGGTCAATGTTAGTAGTGGTATATAACTAACTCATAATTAAATTAAATAATAAAGTTTTAGGGTTAGTGTTAGATACCATCTGATTTTGATCTCCCAAATGAGTTATCATTATTAGTTGTCGTCTTCATAATATTACCTACCGATTAGATCAGCTAAACCGACTGATTATAAAAACCTCACTGAATTTCTTTATATGTAGATAAGAGAGCAGCATCATGGTATTTATTTATTTTACCATTTTACAAGAGCTGTACGTTAAAAACAACATTTCAAAGTTGATTAAATCTGAAGTGCAGAAAGTTCTATTTTTAGCCTGTTGAAAATATTTAAAAAGCAAATTAAAAACAAGTTGGTTTGTGTTAAATGTATAAAATAGTACTTAAAATTGTTGTTTCCTTTGTAAGTTAAATTATTGAAATGAGGTGGGAACTATCCTGGTCAGAGTCCTGGAAAAAGAGACAAAACCTACTACAAAACACAAAAATGTAGTTTTTATAAATCCTGATAATTACAATAAAAAAGTTGACAGTATGTCCAGCAACAGGATAATAATTAACCCTCAGCACACAAGATTAAAATTAAATACTAATTTTAAAAAAATTCTTTGATTCTGCTTATTACTGACCTCTTTTAAAGCACATTAACCTGAACTTTCATCTAAAGGGTCTGCTTATAGAAGGCAACACTAATCATCAGTAGGAACATTTATTTTAAAACATGATATAAAGATGAAATATTACAACAGTGTGGTGGTTTGTGACTTACTTTCACTTAATATTAAATCACATTATAAAACACATAATACATAATGCATATTTAGATTGATCTTAGCACATTTTAAGTGTGTATTTTTTCCATAAATTTCTATACCTTTTGAAATATTCTACTTCTCGATCTATTTCATCCATTTCGGTCCCATCCAGATCTTTGGGGAGAAACACGTCATCTGCAGAGAAACAAATACAAAAACAATCAACAGGAAGAAAAAAGCAAAAATTGCACAGGCTATACCTATACAGTAGGTAGCAAAGACCTGCTTCAAGACTTGTGAAGCAGTGATCTTCAGTTTAAGTCTTTCCCTGTATCTAAATTCAAATTTCAGAACAATTTTGGTAAAGGACAATGGAGTGGAATAAAACCAGAATAGTCTCATAATTGAAGTATTACAGGATGAACAGCAGACAAAAAAAATGTTAAAGTTTGTGTCTCTTGTTTTATTTGATTCATCTGTCCACTCACTCAGCAAATCTGCCTGATTTAACTACCGGGCTGCACATTATGGAATCTTCCACTGAACAATTCAGTAAATGTAACTTGTAAATGTGTACGGTTCTCTAGACGTTGACAGCTAATGGAAAGTTTGAACCATAAAAAACTGAATTAAATTTTAAATATGACTAGAATAATTTAATAGAGTACCTCCCAAATGAACGAAAAGGTGAAAAGTTAAAGTTAAATTTCAAGTCATCTAACACACCAAAGATTAAAAACAAAACATTTGACAAAAAAAAGTCACTAAGCCTCACAGTTCACCTAGTGTACATTAGGTTTTTGCCGTTTTAAGGGGGGGGACCTACTGAGCAAAACCTAAATAAAATTTAGTTATTAAAAAAACATTCTCATTTATAAAGGTAACAAAGGGCATGGTTTGTTACAGAATGTTCATAAAGAGAAGCTAAAAATATGAATACAGTAGAAATATTAATATAACTCTTTACTGTCTTAATTAAGAAAATGCAAGTGAAACACAGTGCATGTAATTGAAAATTGACATACAAGCAAATCTTAGAAAGTTAATGTTTGATGTTAAACTCATACAAGTATTTGCTAAATTTCTAGAGAATACCAGTTTCTTATAGCTACCTAAAATATGGCATAACCTTTTACCCCTGAAAGTTAACATGTGATAGAACTTTCTTAGCTATATCTGTAGAACAGAGTGTTAATTAAACCTGTGAGGAAATAGTCCTACTGCTAGCATGGACTATTAGATATGTTTGCAAATAGAATAGGAGATGTCATACAGTGCTCTGACCATGCTTGATTTTCTTAACGTGCCTCAAGTATGACTGTATGACCAAACTTATAGAAATGAAACAAGATTAATGAACCTTAAACAGAACCTTTCTTAAACAAGAACTTTTCTTTAATATCAATTTTTTCTCTATTTTTTTGTGTGAACTGTTTTGTTTAAAATTTTGCTAAAACCTTTAAAGCAAAGATATTTGGTTTGTGGAATTATTTGGACGCGTGTCACACTATTGCCTGAATCATCCTATGAAGCTGCAGAACTTTGGTAACTTTGGATAAATTCAGCTACAAGGGAAAAAAAAATGAATTATACAAATATGAAACAGCTATCAAAATGCATCTTTTTGTACAAATACAAAAATATATAATAACACTAAACCAAGATAAGAACCATTATGTTGAGCTTTAAGCTTGCCACACTGTAACACCACTGAAACACAACCAACAAGATTCTTAAAGTTGTTTAATCTAACTCAGGGCTGTAGAGGAGCTGGATATAAGGCAGGAAATAACCTAGATAAGGTCTAAGTTCATCACAGGCAGGACCCAGTCCTGCTGAAACCCACACCTGTATTCAGAAAGGAGCCAGTTTGGAATTGCTAATTAAACTAATTTACACATGAATACGGATAAGGAAGGAAAACCTACATAAACAGGGAGAGAATGTGCACTCTCCAAACAGACAACACCCTACTGCAAAATTCAAACCCAAGATCAAAGACCACCAAGACCACAGTGCTACCCACTAAACCACTGTGTCACCTTGGTAACAT
>JANRMT010062861.1:44939959-44959977 GCA_026402145.1 Polypterus bichir lapradei | reverse complement strand
TTTTAAGTGGGAGAACTTGCACAATTGGTGGCTGACTAAATACTTTTTTGCCCCACTGGTATATACACATATACATATATTCACACACACACACTCGCTTCACCAGCCACTTCAAGTCTCTGCCGCTCGCGTATGTGGATTTCACATTCACCAAAGAACAAATGTTTTAATTCTCACAGATACGCCTCTTCACTGGAACGAAACACTACTCTTCCCTGATGGCAACATGAATTAGACGATCTACAAATCACCTAAAGCCGAACAATATCTAAATACTTCTGTTATATCACCTATGTCCATATATTCGATCTCTTTTCACTGTTCGTTATTTCATTGAGTAAAAAATTTCACTTTGTTAGCGCTAATGCAATCTTTACTCTGATTTTTGAGACTCTCGAATTTTATCACTTTCCTAATCTCTAACCTGCTATGCATGTGTATCGTGCCAATGTTTTCAAACCTCTTTACAATGTTCTACTTCGTCTTCTACTCTTTATCTTTTATTTCTAACCCCACTTGGAGCTGAGAGCGCAGAAACTGTGTCTGACAATCAGGGTTGCCAGACACTTGTTTCAAATCCCCATTTGTCTAGAAAAAGTAGCCCAAAAACAGCCCAAGGACTGCATTCAAACCTCCAACAGTAAAATCGATCAAAAATGGCACTACTCATCTATAAACAGTCAAAAACTAACCTTATTAATCTTTAGTAACAAAATATTCCTCCGGTAGAACGTCGTCGTCTTGCTTGTCAATGGAATAAATTCTTGTGTTGAATTTAGCCAGCACAACTGTTGTTGGAATAAATCCATTACAACAGATCCCTCTTCACCTCATGTAGCTTCTAATGCGTAACAAAGCTTCCAGCATGCCTTGCCGCATCCTGTTTCTCAGTTTCGTTTTAATCAGATTCATTTGACAGAAAGTTCTTTCCACTGCTGTATTATTGAAAGGCATCGCCAGCAAACTTAAGGCGAAATGTCCAAGCTGTAAAAAGTCAAAATCCCCTGAACCATCCTTGTGATTTGCAACAGTTATCCAAAACTCCTCAATGTTGTTATCGCTGAATTGTGGCCATGACACTGTTCTGATTCGCATCCACTGCAGCTCTAGATCACCCAAATTACTGGTGTACAAAGGCAAAAATGACAACTTTGACAGTTGTGGTTTCTGTGGTCCAAGGACGACAGAAGGTGAGAGATCAGACAGCGACTCCAGCTGTTGCACATTTGTTGGCAGTCTCTGATGCAGTTCCCTTAGGAGTTCCAGTAGATAATCACAACAGCGTTCTTTAATATTCTCTGCTACATTGCTGTCAAGTTTTGAGTCATGCAAACGCAAGTTGAATTCTATGCCAAAGTTCATAGCTGCTAGGGGTAGATAGTTTGAACAATTTTTCAGATCAAAAGTCATTGTTGATCCCTAAGACGTAAATGTAGTCGGTCTCATAATTTGTTGAAGCATGTTTTGAAACAAAGTTAACAGTTCAGTGAGCAAATTTACAGGACTTGCTCTGTCTGACACAAATAATTTGTTCACTCTGTTCAGTTCCTGTAATATGGGGCATAAAAACAGCAAGTAAAGTTTGTTCTCTGGAGAACTGAACATCTTATACAGGAGCTCAGCAGTGTAGTCACACAGTTCGTCTTTGATGATCTTAAAATACAGCTTCAGTTCGTTGTACTGATCAAGAATTCGCTGAACGCAAGGAGCGATAGATAGCCAACGAGTATCTGATAACATCAAAATCTTTAGTGGTTCTTGGCCAACATTAATACACTGGAATAATTGCTTGTATTTCAGCGGGCGAATTGTACTGTGGGCAAACCAGTTATAGGCTTTTGATATCATGAAATTAACGTTTCTTGGCATCACCTTCGGTGCATGTGATAAACTTAGTTGAATTGAATGACATATACACTTTATATGTACTATGTCAGGGTAAAGTTTGCGAAATTGTTTTATGGCTGAATTGTTTTTTCCACACATAACATTACAGCAATCAGTTGCTAATCCCAAGCATTTCTTCATAGGCAGCTTGTTTGACTTGAGAAATTTGGAAATTGCACTGAATATTACATCTGCTGTACCTGATTCAAGCAATATTATTCCCAGAAATGTTGTGACAATAGAACTTAGTGAACAACTGTAGTATTGCACCATCACACAGAGCTGTTTTTCTAAGCTAATGTCTCCACTTTTGTTAATTATTAGGGAGTAGACAGTCTCCTTACCGTCTAACTGCACTACGTTTGAGATTAATTCTTCATGCACTGAAGGCCTGAGAACATTATTGATGAGTGTGGAATATTTCGTTCGGTGGAGTGCTATGTCTTTACCTAAGATGTCTTTAACAAGCTCTCCTATGTGATCTACTGTTGCTATACTGGAATTGTACGTCACATGAGCCACCAGCTTCAACTCTGCTATCTTGACAGTGTTGTCTACAGTTTTTACATGGCAACCAACATCAAGTAAAGTTCGTGCATTTGAAAAAAGGCACGGCATTTGGTTTGTGCTTTGTCGTTTCAGCATGATTCACTAAATCGCCATGATGGGCACGGATGTCACATTTGCAATACCGACAGAAAGCCTTAGTATCATCAATGTGTACACAATCCATTAATGTGGCTTCTTTCTCCCAATTTTTGTTGTATCACTTTTCGTACTTTGACCTCTTACCCATGATAACTACAGGTGAAAAAGAAGAACACACTATGCGATTTCAGTTGATTAAAATGAAACAAAAACCACGTGTGTACACTCTATAGCAGCCACTCAACAAGATGTCTTCCAAGTAAGTAACAAGTTCCAAGTTCCAAAATTGGAAAATAAGTAAGCATTGTAGCACCTTTGTACATATACTAGGGTTTTTACTTGAACACAGTATGCGTTTGTAGTGCTGATTTTCATTTGAAAGCCCGAAAATTTAATAAATATTTCTTGCAGCCGAAATTAAAGCAACAAAAATCAGAAACCAGCCCAAAAAAATTGCAATCCACAACTGCTAAAAACTTCCTGCAACTAGCTTTTGAAAGCAGCCTAAGTGGGCGAGAAAACCGCGGACTTGGCAACTCTGCTGACAATAGCATTCACAAGAATGAGAAGTGATTGGACCATGGGCGCGGCTGTATCTCTTGGCAAAAAGTCTTGTCTCGCGGGACCTGAAATTATATATATATATATATATATATATTTTTTTTTTTATATATATATATTTAAAAAAAAAAAAAAAAAAAAAAAAAAAAGCCAAATTCTCCACAGCTTACCCTGTATAGGATCTTGCAAACAAGGTCCCCATTAAGAGTCCTTCGGGGGTGCTGCGCATCTGCCTCTAGCCACCAGTGCCTCAGCGCCTGTGGGAACACCACATATCGGGGAACTCCTACCACTTGGTGATCGCTCAAGAGGAGCACCCTTTCCTCAGGCACCGTCAGTTCAGAGGCTCACACCTGATCACCTGCCTTCACTCCTTTTGGCATGGCTCTCTCAATCCTGCCTCTCATTATCTCTCTTTTCCTTTAACCTCCATTCTCTTCCTTCTTTTATTTATTCCCAATCTCTTTCTTGCTTTCAAGACTCAATCCCCTCTCTGCTATGCAGTCTCTCCTTATACTCAGCCTTCCTGACTGGGTGCAGGTATAATTCGTCACCTCGCCGAGACAATAAAGAGGCACCTGACTGACGCCCACGTTTGCATGTACACATGCAATCATTCAGGCACCCCAACAGTGCCAGGAACAAAGAATGTTCACGCACACCTATGCCTGATTAGACCCTGCATTTAACAGGGTGTGATGATTTATTTAAAATATTCCCATCGCCACGGACCACTTATCACACTGTGGCATAAAGCAATACACTTTATTTTACTCCTGAAAATAGAAGTTATATAAAAATAAATAAATAAAATAAATAGTGCAAGTTAGTAACATACATTCTTTAGTATTGCTGGCAAATACATTACTACCCTGTTATTCAGGGTGGTACTCCTACATTCTCAAAGCTGTGCAGGTTTGGTTACATTGCCTCAGTGTAAGTGTTACTATGATATTACTATGTATGCGAGTGGACCCTGCGATAAATCAGTACCCTGATCATACCCTTTTCCTGAATTGCACCCCATGCTGCCAGGATTAGGCACTTGCATCCTGCTACTCTGAACTTGAGTAAGTGGGTTTGAGAATGACTATGGCTATTATTAAGTTTGCTACTGAACATAACGTGTTTTATTTGAGATGAACTATTACCAAAACCAAATGACATTTCTAAAATACCATAAGAGAAAAATGAGGTGTACTTTGTTATAATAGAGAAAGGTGTTCTAAGTCCTAATTGTTCTGCTGAAATTTCCTTTTCAGTTAGGTGGTTGTCTTAGCCGTGGGTATACAGTATCTACCATTAATTTTCTTGAAAGTTACCCTTGAACATTCTTTATTTGTTTTGTATGTGTCACTGACTTACTTTACAGTTTCAGGTTTAAAGGCATTCAGCCCATCATAACCATTTCAAAGAAATGATTATTACACATATAGTGAGTCAGTGAAGCTACAAGTTGGAAAAGGATGGTTCATCAAATAAAAAGGATGGAAATGAAATATGAATTCACTAAACAAACCAAGTCAATTTTAGGTTTTTGTTTTCTAATTGAGCACAAGAATATATACTTCAGCCTGTTTTTAGTTTTCAACAACAAAATTGAGTTGAAGTTCTTCTAAAGTTTAGTTTAAACAAAAGGCCTTGACTCCGGTTGTGTAGTTGCACAACTCTGCTGATCAGCAGCTCCACGCTCAACTCAAAAGCAACCACAACCTATGCACATGAGCTTAACAAAACAAACACAATGAAAACATATTATTCATTAGTAACAAATTCAGAACAATTATAAAACAGTAATTTTATAAAGGCTTTGAATATTCTTGCAACAACCAAGAATGATACCTTAATGAATTAATATGAGCCTGAAATTCATGCACTTACAGACAGAATTTTCACGAATTACTCAATTTGTGTGGGATACCCACAATCCTGCATCAAATTTCAAGTCCTGCTTTATGTTATGTTTATTAATTGAGGACAGGTTGAAATTCATGGTAATTTAAACAACAAGGCTACCACAAAGGCGTACAGTTATTTTTCTTGTGGACACTACACAATTCTGTAAAATAGGCTGACACCTGAAGAAATTTGCCAGATGTCACTTCCATTTGCTATTGTGTTGCAATAATGAAAACTAATAAAATATTTTTTTTTTTTTAAGATGACTTATAATTTTGTATTAAAAGTGGAAAGTGGTCACATTTAGAGAAAATTATGTAAGTAATGAGATGCATTGAAAATTGCTTTATAACTACATTGTACCGTGCGGTGTCTTACGATTGCAACGCTGCATACTGTGATACAAATATAATTAGGTTGTGAATTTTAGTTATTGAGAGCCTATTGCAACCAATATGACAAACAACAGCAGGGCAAAAATGATGAAAACTTGGATCAGACTGTCATGAGGATAAACTGCACTTTTAAAAGCACAACTCAAACGAACCCAAATAATACGCCAGAAAATACATTTTCATGCAAAATATTCAGGCTTGAAAATCGGGTGGGGGGGGGGCGGAGAATGTGGTAAGTTTGATTATAAAGACATCAAGCTAATGTAGGCTGTTATGAACATGGCTCTATAAAATGCACACCCCCAACGTGTATAAAATGTTGGCACCTAAGCATGTGCAGTGTACTAACAATTCCTGTACATAAAAAGTAGGCAAAAGCCTTCATGAGAAGAATATAATTAACCAATTTAAATTCCACTAATGATTTCCTAAAGTGATTCAGAGGAGCAACCAACAAAACCTTTGTATTAAACAAATTCTTCTACTGTTAAAATTATTTCAGTGTCTGTAAGTATTTGTTTAACATATAAGTTAAATCTTCTAGATCAGATTAGGCCTGTCAGCAGCACATTCAGTTTAAAGTGACCAGCACACCTTACACAATGATATATTTAAGATGCAAGTTCTCAATATTTTGAGGAGGGCATTCATTGCAAGCTAATCAACTTAGAAAAGCAGCATATTGCCAATGAAAACAAACCCAACACACTTACCTATAGAGCTGTTGGACTTGTCCACCTTATTTTTGTTCTTTTTGAGCTTGTTCTTAGACTGCTGACAGGCCTGAACTGTCGAAATATGAGATTTCATCTCTGGTACACAACCTCCCTTGGGTCCTCCCTTTGTGTCTCGAGACTCTGCACAGTTCCTTTCTAGCTGCCTGCAGCCACTGGAGTCCAAGCTGCCATTTAAACCCTTAACTGCCATTGCTGGGCTCCTTGGAAGCTCCACAGGGGCAGTTAGGCATTGGACTTGTGATTTTAAGTTAGGCTTTGAGCTGCATCCTGTTTCAGAAACCTTGAACAGTTGATCTTTAGTTTTCTGACTTTCCATCCCTGGGACAGACTTGTTGACCTTTGATGACTGCTGTTTTTTGCCCTTTTTCAGCTTCCCACTGTTTCCAGTTACTATGGTTTCTTTAGAGTCAGAACAGTCATCTTTGTTCTTCATGCATGATGAAGATGAGGCTGTGAGAGAAGAGTTTGTAGGACTGTGGTTCCTTTCTGGTGTACGTACACGAATAAGTTTGGACAGATTTGGGGTGGCATTCAGCCTCCGGACATCATCACTGGCACTGCAGTCTTCTGAAACAGGGTCCTCCCTGCCATTGACCAGATGGTTTTTCAGGCTACCTAGAGTCAGTGGTGAAAGGTCTAAGTCGATCTGCTGCTGGTCAGAGGAACCATTAATATGTGATAACAAATGGTTGCTATCAAGTGTGGCCGCTTTCTTAGGAAAGTCATTTACATCCAAGTTGAGGTCATACATGCTAAAAGAGGCCCTGATTGAGTCTTTAATGGTATTTTTAATTTCTTCAAGCCGACTAGTTAGAAAACTGTTGACTCTCTCCAGCTCCCTCTGAGGCCACTCAAGCACCCTATCACTTTCACTGTCTCCAGTAACTGCTTCATTAGACTGCTGGCCTGGAGGAGGTAAGCGTACATCTGGCCTTTGGCGGTCCATGCTACACTGCTGAGCCTTCTCTTTTTCCTAAATTGGTCAAAAAAGAAAAAGAACAAATTAAAATTGCATTTCCTGAGAGGCAAATGATTTGATCAGAACAGCCGTAAGTATCTGCTAGACCTAAACTTTGTCTATTTTTTGGAATAAGCATTGGCAACCTTGGGAATATCTTTTACAAAGGTGGCTTAAATTGGCTTTTTTTTGGTACAACCTTTGAATAACCAGTATGCAATGGTTGTTCTCAAGTAGTGATGCATGTTCTCAATGACTTACTCACACACAGTCTTTACAGCACTGAGAGCCAGGGGAATACTTCTCCACCCAAACACTTGTGAATCCATGAAATAATAAAGTGATCTTCATGTCTGATTGCAAACAGCAGCTTTTCATTAAGACTGCAAATTGATACAACTGCAGTGCTTTTTATGACTATAACGTCTGTGTCGGTCAAGAAAAAAAATATGCAAATCTCTAAGCACAGTTCACAATCTGTTGTCAGTTCCCCTTTATACTATTCCCCAATAATGCTCCTTTTAAATGGCAAAGGCATACAGACAGATTAACAATGTTATTATCTATGGGAGAAATATACTAGGAAGGAAACAGGTCTGGGTGCCTTAAGAGATTACGTCAGCTAGTGTCTTTTTGCTGAAGTCAAAAACATTCTAGACCAGTGCAGTGTCTCCAACCAGGTATTAAAAACTTTACTCAGCTGTACACCCATCCTCATCATGAAAGATCTAAGGACATGAATGAGTGTATCTCCATTATGGCTTACTATCATTCTCTAATGATCATACTGTCAATAGAGTAAAGGAAGTTGCTCAAGAAAGTTGTAGCCTGGTGTTTCTGGGGTATGGGTTGGGTTGTGTTTGAATCCAGAACATAAATCTGATAGAAACTTATCAAATCGGGAAAATGCTCAACTGGCAGGAGAGGGAGATAAAATAGCAAATACTTTTGTATGGTAATAATAATAATTAATTACATTTACATAGAGTATTTTCAACCTAAGACGGCGCAGTGATAGCACCACTGCCTCGCAGTAAGGAGACCAGGGTTCACGTTCTTGGTCCTCCCTTTTTAGATTTTGCGTGTTCTCCCCATGTCTGTGTGGGTTTCTTCCAGGTGTTTCGGTTTCATACCACAGTCCAAAGATATGCAGGTCAAGTGAATTTGATATTCCTGTGTGATTGGGCTGTGCGTGTGTGTTTGCCCTGTGATGGACTGGCTCCCTGTCCAGGGTTTTTTCCTGCCTTACGCCGTATGCTAGCTGGGATAGGCTCCAGCAGGCCCCTGTGACTCTGTTCAGGACTAAGCGGGTTAGAAAATGACTGACTGATTACCATCCTTCTCAAAGCACTTTTAAAAACACATTGGGGAACCACTTCAACCAACAATGCGTAGCATCCATCTGGATGATGTGACGGCAGCCATTCTTGCACCAGTATGCTAACCACGCTTTAGCTATTAGGCGACTAAATGGTGAGGGAGATAGAGTGCCAATAAGAGACAGGGGATGGGCCAAAATCACCAGGCCATGCTGGGTAATTTAGCCAGGACATTGAGAAATATCTTTACTCTTTTTGAAAGATGCCCAGAGATCTTTTATGATCACAGAGAATCAGAACCTCGGTTTTGTATCTCATTCAAAGGATGACAGCAATTTTTACAGCATGGCATTATTGCATTGGGACATTGGAATCCACACCCAACCCACAGGTAAGCACCCCCTACTGGCTTCACCAACAACTCTTGCAGGAGAAACACAAACTTTTCCTAAATGGTCTCTCATCCAAGTACTGGCCAGGCCCAAACATGCTTAGTTTAAGGGGGATTATCTATTCAAAAGTAATCATCCACTCCTGCTCAACATATTTCTCTAGGGTTACATATACACAAAGTTTTTTTGTTTTTTTTAATATAGCCAGTGTTTTGTTTGATAAAAAAATGCAAATGAAAATTAGAGCTGCTAGGAAAAGACAGACTGAAAATTATCTTAAAGTATTTGGTCATCTCTGGTATAGCTGTGTAAAACAAAAATATCAAGAGAGCTGTATGAACAAGCAGCAAAAATTATGGAAAAGCACTGCTTGGGTCAATTTTAATTAGAGATTCATCAAAGAAGCCAAAAGATATGCCCTAGGCATGGAGGTTACCAATGTGGATGTAGTACAAGCTCCTAGTCCTCAGTATTATATAGTGTGGCATGCCAATTTCTATATACAAAATCTCAGAAGTGCAAGAAAACCACAGCAAAAATAAAAAATCAAGATCACACAGAGTAATAGCAGTCCATAGGTATGCTTCGTTAAAATGATGGAAGACTTCACATGTACCCCAAACCACACTCCTTAAGATTTATGCAAATTGTTTTTGGTGATGGCAATTTTTTTCAACAGAGATCTGCAGTGGATACTTTGAATTACTCCAAACCTTGGCAGTAAAACTCCATAAGGAAATTTTTAGAATACAGGATGTCAGCACACTGATAAGCATATTGCCTCATACATCCTATATTTTAATGTACTTTAAAATGTGCGGAAAAGCTAAGGTTCATTTCCTTACAGAAACAAATTCTTGAACATCTTAGTCAAGGCCTCAACTAACAGTTATGGTTGGTCTTATTCTTTAACCATAAACGCTTCACTATATAGTGAGGAAGTTGATTTAGTACAAATTTTTGACGCAAAATCTTCAAATCTCTAATAATAATCTTCTTTATTACCTAAGGAATGAATTGTATGTATGTATGTATATTAAAAGTGATTTAAAATTTACAGATCTCCTTAAGTTCTACAATTTTTCATGTAACCTGACTTAAATATAAAGTTGTTTTAATAGGTGACTTTTATAGTTATGTTGATGGTCAAACTGCCAGCCTCAACAAAAGCTTCCACTGCTCCTTTAACACATTTGGTATTCCAAATTATAAGTTAGATTTAATTAATGTCTTTCCCCTTTGTTGACTGAACTATTATGTGGCAATTACAATGAGTGCCTGATACTAAGCATTTGTAGTTTGTTTAATCATCTGTGACCTGTAAGAGGCTTTGACATTATATCTATTTTGAATCAAGTGAACTGAATTTAACAAGGGGTATATGAATTGTATCAGTTAATCAAACAGACTGACTGTCTGATCAATTTGCTAGCCCGCATCAACCATCCCTTTATGAATAATTAAACTGTTTATAAAAAAAATCCACTGAGCTGATGACATTATAACTCAAGCTAGATCATTTTGTAAAGGAAACAAAGATGACATTTTTTACAGACAAATCCCTGAAAATAGGAGATTCAATACACAACTGTATGTACAGAAAATCAACTTGTATAATATTATAGAGTTATAGATTAACAGTTATAGCTACCAGCTTGTTTTGCCTATAGAATATTCAAATTCAAAAAATTCAACCAGTAAATGCAAAAATTCGCTTCTAATGAGAAAACTACTGTCCATCAACAAGATGCTCCATCCCATCTAACTGAAAGAGGTTTTCCACTATTCACTGCTATGATACTGCTCTTGATCAAGGTGCTCCAGGAATATAAGGCTTACAATCATTTACATCCTTCTGTGATGCAACTTAAGTTTTCAAGAAAAAATAGAGATGCACAATTCAGTACATAACAGTCAGATTCTTACCTTCTTTTTTTGCTTGTGGCGTGCACGTTTGGCAGCCTTAGCACTATTAACAGGCTTGGGCTCAGTACTATTGATGAAGTCAAGCAGTTCATCCACATCTCTATGATCTATGGCACTAGGCATAGTCAAGTCAGAATCCTGCCGCTGGGGGAGCTCCTCTTTTCGCCGAGTCAACCGCGATCTAAGCTTTTCTCTAATTTCTGCATAGTTCCGACTTGTTGGGGCAGCAGGTGGCTATAAAAAAATAAAATATGAAAAATTTACTTTTCACACACAGGTGGCAAAGGCAAATTTCTACAATTACTATCAGCCATGGTACAACCTATGGACAATTTGCAATAAATCAGTGACACTGCTGGGCAACAAAGAAATCCAGAAGATAGCAATGCTGTGAAATCTATTGTCATTTTCCTAACCACAAAAGAAATATTATTTGCTGGTCTCAATTCAACATTCCATGAACCATTTGATTTAACAGCTATACTAATAAATTCAGAACGAGTAACAAAACAGACATGCAACTACCTCCAAAAATTAATTTTGGACCACACTGCATTTAATTGACAAGTATTTTGTTAAATCCTTTTCCACAAATTTCCTTTTATAGAATAAATGCTACATGAAAGATGCATTAAAACGGTAAACATGAACAATGCACATAAAAGTGCTTCTATTAGAGAAAGCAGAGGTTGTCCATTGGGCTGTTCCTAACAGGCAACTTTAAATGACTTTCTTGGAAAATATATTTCTGTTATAAATGAAGAAAACAGCAGCTTCCAAATTTTATTTAACACTGTTGTCTTAATTTATTAAGGCATGCTCTTCGAGAACATTTAGCCGCAGGTTCATTCTACCACGATTTGCTAAGCAGTGCTTCTGGGTATATTTTCTGCCCACTGCTATCAGGTAATTCAAGATTCCCATTCTTTCAAATCTGTCTGATATTTCTGCACAATATATATTTATTAATTTATTTTATATATTTATTTATCAATTGATTGATTGGCTATATTTGTCCTGTGAGTGGGTATCATTTTATTTTAAGATTTTGCTGATGTATGCATTGAAATGTGCCTTTGGGGTTAATAAAGTTTATCCAGTCTAATGTATTTCACTTAGTAGAAACAACACTGAAAAAAATAAGGGCAAAGTTTAAAAAAGGCAAAAAGAATGCCAACTGCAAAGGACTGGGATTGTTGCTGTTTTCTATCTGTCTGTCTATAAAGTCGGACTTGGCTACGTCAAAGCTACCTGAACAATAGCTCTTTTTGAAGCTGGTACCAGTGATTCTTAAACCATCAAAGGGACCCACCCCCAAGATCATATAATAATATACCCCCCCAACACATGTAAAAGTAATAATGAATTTTGAGGAGGAACAGGAATGAAAAGACCAAACATGCGTAAGTCGTGATAGTGAGACGGTATGCTTTAGGGCAAAATGAAACACCAGAGCAGCCACCAGGGCATTTTCTATGACCATAACAATGGAGAAAAGGCAGTCAGGGATGTAATTAGTTATAGTTTTTCTTACTGTAACATTGCTTAAAGACACTGTTTCTTTTTTACATCTTGTAACCTATAAAGAAGAATAAACCTGTCTTTTTATTATTTCCATAATCTATGTTGTAATCCTTTCTCTTCTACCCACATGTAAGGTTGCTACAATAGGAATGTAATTGTACATGAAATAATAAATCTGAAATAAACTGATTACACTATATACTAAAGCAGTGCCTTACATTTTTGACAAAAAGCCAGTGCCATTGTCCACCTGCATACACATCAAACACTGCAAACTCGCAATACCAATCAACAATCAGCTTTATGTGCTTTTTGCAGCATGTCATGTGCACACATGATAACAGAAGGCAAAAGGGCTATAGCCAAGCCACAATGAAACATAAAAAATAATTCTTTTCTAAAACATATGTTGAGTTGCTTTTTTGTTTAGAAGATGGTAGAAGGAAAACAACTGTGGACTATGTAAAGGTAATTAGTAACTTCTAGTTTCCTGTTGCTAGACATTTATTTAAATCTATTTTATGATAAGGCAGATCTAATTTTAGAATTTTGTGCCAAAATGGTATTGTGATTTGTTGCACTTTTAAATGAAGTTGGAATGAATCACCTTTAAATCATCGTAATAACATTACCAAATACTGCTATGTGTGCCAAGTTGCAGCAATCTGTGAGACAACAAAACTACTGTACCCCGAAGTAAAATGCCCACACACCCTACACAACTCCCCCCCGCCCCCCCCCAAGGTGATGGTGTCATACATTGTCAATGTTTTGAAATGACTAAGTGAACATTTAAGATATTGCACAGTCCTAATGTGATCCATGTTATGCTTTTACATTTATACACAGTAATTTAGACTAGTATGATTTTTTTAGGTTTATGTCTATCCTATGTAAGTAAAAATGAACTTTCTACTTTCTAAAAGTGTTTATAGCACCTTGCATCTACCAATTTTTGCACAAAATTCCCAATATATTTCTCAGAATTGTTGGAACCTACCGAATAAGCTCTGAGTGATTTGCAAACGTTGCTTTATAGAGGCAGCATTTCCCTAAATGCATACTTCTAAATAGTTGCTTTAAATGTCTGATATATAGTATGTATGTTATCCAAGAGGGATATAATAAGTCTAGGCATACCGCATTATGGCCAAAGAACTCGCAATAGCAGCAGTCGCAGTACTTCCCATCCTTCTGATTGTTAGATGAAGAAGCACAAGAGCTTCTTTCAGAGCTGGAGTCCTCATCTTCGCCCAGCCCTTCCTCCAGCTCACAGGGTGGGTGACACGAAGTGCAGTTTGCAAGTTTGTGACTTTTGCAAGTCTGATCTCTGTTGAAAGACAAACACTGATGTCATTGTAAGATTTAACTTATTTGCTTTCAAAAATAGGCACTCAGGAGATTTGCACATTTTAAATTGATATCCACAAAATTGACTGTTTTAATCAAAGTCATTTCACCAGAACCAATATGAGATTTAAAGAAATTTACTGACCTGCAGGCAACAGAAGGTAAATGTGCTGTACTTGAAGGTGCAACGGTGCCATTACTATGTCCATTGCATGGATGACTACATGCTGTTGTTGGGGGTGGCACTTTTGGGTGGGGTGTATTTGCAGTAGGAATGTGGGTGTTTTTGCAGGTTCCAGGCTTATGTATGGAGGAGGCAGGAGTGTCCGGCACAGCTGCCATCTTTGATATTGGCACATGGAGGTTTGGTACCAAAGGGTTAAAAGGAACATGTGTGCCCATCCCAGGGGAAGAAGTTACATGAACATGCTGACTAGACATCTGCCTGGGTAGAGGAATAGCAGAATGCTGTGCAGAAAGACCAGTTGGACTGTTTGGTGGCACTGCTAGGTCCGAGTGCTGATGGTGCTCAGAAGAATGAAAGGCTTCACCTGTAAGAAAAAATTGTTTTCTCATCTGAAAAATTATAATACATTTAAAAATAGAGCAAAGACTCAAATACTTAAGATTATTAAATTAAGTATAAGAATTTAAACTTTCTTGCAATGGTGAAGATTTCAACAGGTTAGTAGATCAATAAAGAGATAGTGAAAAATTTAAGACTACTTAGTTTAGGAAGCAAACAATGCCCATTAACACATGTGAGGACTATTATCTAATATCTATAAATAATAAAAATCTCATCAATCAATGGCTGCACGGTGGCACAGTGGTAGCGCTGCTGCCTCGCAGTAAGGAGACCTGGGTTCGCTTCCCAGGTGGAGTTTGTATGTTCTCCCCATGTCTGCGTGGATTTCCTCCAGGTGCTCCGGTTTCCTCCCACAGTCCAAAGACATGCAGGTTGGGTGAATTGGTGATCCTAAATTGTCCCTAGCGTGTACTTGGTGTGTGTGTGTCCTGCAGTAGGCTGGCGCCCTGCCCAGGGATTTGTTCCTGCCTTACGCCCTTTGTTGGCTGGGATTGGCTCCAGCAGACCCCCGTGACCCTGTGTTAGGGTATAGCGGGTTGGATGATGACTCACTGACTGACTGATCAATCAATTTTCAATAAATGTCACAACTTTAAAAACTCATTGCTCACATTTGTACTATACCAAGTTATGAGATACGCAATCATTCATCCCCTTCCCCACCAACACATACACACCTACAATAACATAATAAGCAACTCGGGACATAACTTACAATCATTTAGTCCTCACCAATTTCTACGACAGATAAATCTATCTTCAGGTTTAAAAAATAATCAAACACAAACGCAAAGAGGTTGTATTTTCCCTTTACATTCTAAACTCAAAACACGCGATAGTCAACCGCAAGTTTAAAAAAGTCATTTAGAACCATGTTCAGCAGCACTAATATGGAGTAACAGTTTTCTATATAGGTTTATGACTCTATTACTGTACATTGGAGGAATTCTGGCCCAATTCTTTATAATATTGCTTCATTTAATTTTGTTATTGTGTAGCTTTTCTTAAGGTTTTGCCAAAATCAATAGGCCTACAGTTTGGACTTTTGACAATGTCATTCTAAATTCTTGATACTGTTTTTCCAGCCATTTAGTTGTAGATTTGTTGGTTTGCTTAAGGTCATTGTTCTGTTACATCATACAGTTTTGAAAAAGCTTTATCATTTGGACAGATGAACTTACTTTTTCCTTTATAATATGACTTGCTGACTCTGTAATTGTGAGATGTCCATATCCTATGGCTGCAAACAAACAAACATCACCCATCCACCACTGTGCTTGACAACTGAACAAAGGTTCCTGCAGTTATATACTGTGCTTGATGTTCGCTAAACATGACATATTTAACAACCACACAATTCATTTAAGTATTCTGGATGGATGAGACTGTTGTTCCAGATATGATGTAGTTCATTCAGATTCACGTTTCTAAACCAAAGCCATTCTGCCATTTTCTTCTTACAGAGAAGGAACCATCTCCTAACTAACCTGTCATATATGTTCACTTAATAAAAATACTCTACAATCAGAAAAAAAACTTGCAGATTCCTGGGTGAACCTGTTAGGTTCTTTGTGATTACTCTTTGCATCACACTGATATTTTTTGGGTGAGTTCTCTGCAAAGGCTGACAGTCCTGAATGTTTTCTACTTCTAAAAGAAAAAAGCTGTTCATTATTCAAATTGTTTGGAAAAGGTATTAGAGCCCTTTCCAGACTGATGAACAGTAAAACTTGATTCACTGCGATTACTGCAGATGTCTTTAGCTTGAAATAACACAAGGAAGAATACTCTAGACCATGGGTTCTCAGACTGAGTCCTGGGGAACCTCTAAGGGTGCAGGCTTTTGTTCCAGCCACATTCACAATCAGTAACAATAACTGATCTCATTTAATTAGTTGATCTTTTCTCTCTTCTCTTATTCTACATTCAGAAAAGCACAAAAGTTATGGTTTTTACATTAATAAAATATTTAGAAGTATTTCTATTTTTTCAATATCTTTAAATGCTTAATTAATTTATTTCTATTATTTGGAACATTTCCTCTATAGCTTGCTTCTTTCGTGGTTTCTTAATAATGACAATTAAAAAGAAGCAGAGCGGACATCTGGGAAAACAACACTGAATGATAAAAAGCTGCAACTACTTTAACATCACATCTACTAATTAGTAAATAATGGATTAAATAACCAGAAAACCTGGACAGGAACAATGAAAATTAGGATGAAAATATTGTCAAAAAGGTAAAAAATGAATTTCTCATACAACTGCTTAGTACATTGTAATAAAATTTTACCATACTAAGTTTTGTAATTTTTACACTGACTCCAAAACACAGAAAAAGGGTAATAAGAGATCACTTCATTAGGCTAGCAGTCCAATTAAAAAATATATTTAAATTTTTTTTTTCGGTAAAATGATTTTATTTACTTTAGTTATAAATGCAATGAAAAGCAAAAAAAAAGTTTTTCTTAACCACAATTTTTGTGGTTATATGTGACCAAATAAAATCGTGGGGCGACTGTGAGGGAAAGTATATTAGGGAGAGGTGTGGTGAGAGAGAAGGATGTAGAGAACAGACAGTAATTAAGGATACTTATAAAGGCACCTGTCTTCTAACAAAAGAAAAACAGCAGAAAAAAGGGAGGAATATAATACATAAGTATAATCACACAAGGATATATTCCCACTAGGAGGACACACATGGAAGTTCCAGGATTGTACATTGCACTCTAGGTGCAGTTCAGCAAGAGTTTTACAATGACATTTGATGAAATAACAATGCATCAGACTAACACAAATCAGTTCTGCTTTTATAAAAAGAAAAACTTGTGTAGGATAGGATTGTATCCTAGAGTAGCACAAAAATGTCTTGTAACACAAAGTGTTTAACTTAAAAATATAACAAATATAAAATATGACTTCAGTCTGAAAAATAAGCTTTTATTTTAAATTCTCATTGTAAAATTATTATAACTAAAAATGGTAGAGGCAGCAAATGTATAATATCAGAATGATGTCTATAGTCAAAAACTGGAAAATTACTCACTTTCATAGTTTGTCAACAGGAAACTTGTCTAAGAAATAGGTGTATGTAATAACAGTTAAAGCTCACCACATAGGTAGGAAAATGAAAAGAAAAAAAAAAAAACTAACTAACTTGAATTCTTTATTTAACTGATTGGCAAATGCTACTGAAAATTTGAAAATGTTTGACAGCTTCAGGCAGGATACTACTTGGTACAATTTACTTATCTCCATGACTTTTTTTTAACCCCATCAAGTACGCAGAGGCAAAAAGGCATATTATCTGTGGCCAGAGGAGATTAAAATCCTTGGTGACCACTTTAGTTGCGTATTGTGTACCACTCCTTATAATACACTACATCATGTTATATACTGTAAATTCCGCCATTCCTCATTCTTATGAGAATACAAAGCCAGTAGGTTGGAGAATATAGTTTTTTGTCTATAACCATTAACTCATCTCATACAATCTTTCCCTTCAATATGATTAATAACTCAGAGCTTTACTTTTCAATCCTCACAGAACTCAATAGCAGTATAAGAATTATTTAATCAAATTAAAAAAGTGTTCTTTAGCACTCTAGCAGTTAACACTTGAGACAAAGTCCAAAGCTAGAAACAGAAATTATTTTCCACTACAGAAATTAACAGTGTGAAAACTTCAGCATACTGTAATTAGATTCAGTCTATGCAAGAGATAGTCTTCTTACCAGGAGGTGTCGGTCTGCGGCACATAGTCTTGAAGTGCTTGGGGGTGTTCTTACACAAATCAGCAGAGGTAGAGATGGGAGAACCAGGAGATGTTGTACCAGAATTCTGAGATGCTGGATGGCTATAAGGGCACACTTTGGTCCCAGGAGACTTTGCCGTTTTGCCTGGAGCCTCATGAGGAGGTCTTTTATCATGGCATGATGGTCCCATGGTGCTAGCTAAAATAGTACAGACCAGTTATGTAAGATACTCCAAAAACAAGAAGAGTAAAACAAATAGCCAATACACAGACATGTAAATACAAATAAAAAGATTTCAAATACATAATCTGCAACTCTGTGATCTGAATCTATTTTTTGGTAGCCACACAGCCCTAAAGCACTCCTTTCCATTACAATGAGATTGCATATAATAATAAACACAACAGTATTATAGCTGTAAGACATTATAGTAACCAGTCTCATATGCAAATGTTATGAATATTTATAATGAGACAAAATTAATCGGAAGGGATCTTGATTCAAAATACAGTTGCACATTAAAACACACAGGAAGGACTATCAAAATATTTTAAAACATACTTTAAGTGCTACTTTTAACTTAGTGATAATTCTTTGACTGGTATGACAAACTTAAATTTAACACTACTAGTACTACTCTATATAACTGATGGCTTGTTGTTCTAGGTGTTTGATTCTAGCTTTACGTACAAGATAACCAGGATTCAAATCCCAGACAAGCCCTTCTTAACATCCTCACTTGTAGCATAATGCTATCTGTTGCCACAGTGATTTTAAACAGTTGTGTTCTCTGCACTGCCATGCAAAGCTTGTGTGACTTGCAAAAAGACATCTGATGGAAATTAAGAGGAAGTGCATTTAGGACAGAAGCCAGGAAGCACTTCTTTACACAAACAGTTGTGAGAGTCTAGAACTTGCTAATGAGACACATAGGTGAACTAGACACCTTAACAACAGACTGAATGGTCTTTTCCAATATATCACATTTCAAACATTAGAAAGGTACATATTAGAAGGTACATATTTAGAAAACTAAGTGTACAAGTGAATCAGTTTAATTGTACTTTAAAAGGAGGTTCGGAGTATGTGCTGATAGTGTGTACTTTAGAAGGCAAGGTGATAAACCACAAAGATGACTAACATTTTAAAGTACCGTATAACTTTCAGGAAATAACTTACTAACACTTCAGTATGTCAATAGGAGAGTTTGAGGAATAGTAGTCTGTTAGTTCAAAAACAATTACTACAGTGTTTGCAATATTACCTTTCAGAACACTTGGCATAAATTCGAAAAAGGGTACATTTGAATGCTGTATTTAAATGCAAGGGCCTGCTTTATGTTCAGCAATAAGGGAAGAAAAAAGGAATGGGAAAAAAAATAATATCAGAAGTACTAATGGTAAAGATCTAACACTAAGTGTTGATAAAGTTAACCCTGGAAAAAAACATGAAACCTCAAGACTGGATGTTAAAAACCTGCTAATGGGGCCAGCTCAACTATCCCATTGTTAAAACAAATTCATTTTGGTGTCCTTGCAAAGTAAATAGAATATGCTTGCGGATTGTAACTCTTTGTAATATTACATACAAATTAACTGAATTAATGGATTAAAATTTTAAAGAAGTGACTCTATATTAGGGCCAGTACAGTGACATTCCATTAGTGTTTCTATGGAAAGGTTAAGGAGGTTTGGTATGAATCCAAGCTTGTCTTTGTTAGTGCATGTTAGTCTTCTCCTACTATGGTTTGCTTCACATATCCTAAAACTAAAGGTAGTGACTCTAAACCAGTCTTATGAGAGTATGATTGTATGCATAAGTGTTCCATATATTTAATGATGCCTTAAAAGCAAGGTTGTTTCCTGCATTACACACAATGTTGTAGATATGGACTCTTGTTCCCTGCTGTTCAATATGTTGATTAGGCAGGTTCAGACAATGGATCAGTGGATGTGCATAGTTAAGGAAAAGCTTCGTAAATAAAGCTACATATACACATATATACATACATACATAATGTATGTATTTATATATTTATGTATGTATGTATGTATGTATGTGTATATATATGGTATCCC
>JANRMT010062861.1:44927697-44939859 GCA_026402145.1 Polypterus bichir lapradei | reverse complement strand
TGGATGTAATAAGGCAGTAGTCTGGATGGAATCTGCTTTAGGGATTTAGATTGAAGACTGCCAGAAGAAGAACAACGGCGGTGCTACACAGTCCAGGGTTCCCACTCTTTTTAAGGAATCATTTTCCAGGACATTTCCAGGAGCTTTTTCCGGAAATTCATGACAGGATCTGGTCATACAGTCATACACTTTAGTCGCAGGCTTAACGCCATTTTAATTTCTCTTTGATTATGCAGGGACTTAGTATCACCGATATGCTAAATTACATAAAGGCAACACCAATTAATGCACTGATGTATAATGGAGTTGTTTGACCTCTTTCTGTTAGAAAAGCAGAAATTTCAAGTGATGAACTGATGTTCTGTTCTCCTGTCAGCTACTGACAAGCTAGAGCAACGAGGGTCAAAACTCAAATATAATTGCCTATACATGTCTCAGTAGGTGGAGACATTGCGCAGCAGAAGCCACGAACAGACTTACGAACAGCAAGCTGTTTCAAACAGAAAAATTAAAAAGCAAAAACAGAAATAAAATTCCAGGACAAGAAAGATTATTTCCAGGACATTTGGCCATTTCGATCAGTTTCCAGGTCATTTCAATGACTGGAAAATAACCCTCAAAATTTTCAGGTTTTCCAGGACGCGTGGGAACCCTGCAGTCGCCTGAAGAGGCTCCTTTAGAAGAGCTGTAACGCTGTCCTTTGTTGTGCAGTAAAACTAAACTCATCGTTATCGGACAAGTCATCGTGGGTGAGTAACCATAATTAATTTTCTACTTACAGTACTTAGTACATGTACGTATGTTTAGTGTCACTGTACACACATTTACTGTATACAATTTTTCTTGCATTGTACGCATTTATTGCTGGTGGCCTGTCGTAATGGCTGTAACATATGTGATATTGGAGACAGTCGATATCTTTAAAATAATATTTAGGTTTTACTGTATATAAACAGTGTGTTTACATACATAATTTCAATGAATCGTACCTAATAACTAAGTGCATACAAAGGGTTTATGCTGTACAACTGTGTCGGGAATATTTATAAACAGTGTGGGAGAGTTTATAAGGGCTTAAAATATATAAAAATAACCATACAAACATATGGTTTCTACTTCGCGGATTTTCACCTGTCATGGGTGGGGGGGTCTGGAAAGCAACCCCCGCGATTGAGGAGGGATTACAGTATCTCCAGGCAACGGACGCGACTCCTTTTTTTCGGCAAAAGTTCTTCTATGTCATCATGTTCAACTTTATCGTCTGCTACAGCTTCAGTTTCGGAATGTTCTCTGGTCATTTTCACCGTGCAATACCTCCACCACCCAGCACTAGGAGACAGCATGGCTAAGTGCTTGATTTTTATAAACCTGTGGCAATGAGCCTGATTGAAACACCTGAATTCAATAATTAAGAGGTGTGTCCCAATACTTTTGTCCATATAGTGTATCTGAAAATAAAACTCAAGTTTTGAGACTCAAATTGTTGAGATTGTGACCAGGGTTATTAAGAACAGTATAAAAAAATCATTTTTTTTTATACCATAGAAAGTAGCTTCTCATTCTGCTGTCCTTTGGATCGCTGTATTTTGGTTTTCTCTTGCTAGATTGGGAATGGGTTCTGAATGAGTAGCACATTCAAAATTAAATAAATTATAACCAGGAAACCTCAGGAAAGTAGATACTTGATAGATCTTGGGTTTAGGAAATTACAGTACTTCCTCTGTTTCGCACTCTTGCAATTTTGTCAGCCCCTAGCAAAGATAATAATTTAGAGAAATCTCCAATTTTATTTCATTATTATAATTTTTATTAGATTTACCATCAATCTTTTCTCCCTGATACTGATAAGGACTGCCTGTAGGTGTGCCAAGCTGTGACTTCTAGTTCATGCTAAATACAATTAAGTTGTCAAGGTACAGATTTACAGTGGTGTGCAAAAGTATTCAATCACCTTGAAAGGCATTATTTTCTGAATGACAAAAGATTTGTAAATATATTTACAGTAATCCCTCCTCCATCGCGGGGGTTGCGTTCCAGACCCCCCCGCGATAGGTGAAAATCCGCGAAGTAGAAACCATATGTTTGTATGGTTATTTTTATATATTTTAAGCCCTTATAAACTCTCCCGCACTGTTTATAAATATTCCCCGCAGAGTTATAAAGCATAATCCCTTTGTATTCTCTTAGATATTAGGTAAGATTCATTGAAATTATGTATATAAACACACACTGTTTATATACAGTAAAACCTAAATATTATTTTAAAGATATTGAGTGTCTCCGATATCACATATGTTACAGCCATTACGATAGACAGGTCACCAGCAATAAATACGTACATTGCAAGAAAAATAGTATACAGTAAATGTTTGTACAGTGACACTAAACGTACATACATGTACTAAGCACTGTAAGAAGAAAATTAATTATGGTTACTCACCAACAATGACACGATGACTTGTCCGATATCAATGAGTTTAATTTTACTGCACAACAAAGGAGAGCGTTACAGCCCTTGTAAAGGAGCCACTTCAGGCGATTGTGTAGCACTGCCGTTGTTCTTCTTCTGGCAGTCTTCAATCCAAATCCCTAAAGCAGATTCCATCCAGACTACTGCCTTATTACATCCACTTACAACTCGTTTTGCACCCTGGTTAAAAGGACGCTGCAGCCGTAGATCTTATATTCCTTTCCTACTTTTTAAATAAAAAGAATCGTAGCCTTCAACAAATCCAAAACGTTTACCTTTTCGGCAATCGTTAACATCTTCTTCTTGCGCTTGGGCACGGCACCTGAAGCAGTAGCAGATTGTTTTGGAGCCATAATGAAGGGCTTGACTATGCACAAAGATTAACACAAAAGAGCACAACTCTTTACACAGCGAAACACGTTGATGCTGAATAAGTGAGATGAGACTTCCTGGTTAACACTGCATAGCTCCTGCGTGCTCTGATTGGTTAGCTTCTCAGTCAGGAGAACTTAACTGCGTGCTCTGATTGGTTAGCTTCTCAGCCATCTGCCAATAGCGTTCCTTGTATGAAATCAACTGGGCAAACCAACTGAGGAAGCATATACAAGAAGTAAAAAGACACATTGTCCGCAAAACCCGCGAAGCAGCGAAAAATCCGCGTTATATTTAGCATTTATTTAGTTATGCTTTCATATAAAATCCGCGATAGAGTGAAGCCGCGAAAGTCGAAGCGCGATATAGCGAGGGATTACTGTATCTATTCAGCATTCTTAATTTAAACTCTTATGCTACAACAATACATGTCCAAAGTCAAAATAAACCATTTTCTGTAGATCTTTAACTGAAGAACAAAAGTTAGTGTTTCCATAAGTATTTAAACCTCTGTACTTTGGAAACTCCAGGTTTACACAAACGACAAATTAATCAGAAACACCACAAAGGTGACAGCCATTTGACCATAATTAACATAATTAATTAGTACTTTATATGTCTCTGGATCTAAAAGCACCCTTTGTAAGGACCATATTCTTTATTGGACAATCACTGCAAAAATGAAGACAAAATGAGCATTCTGCTGATGTGAGAAACAAAGTCACTGAAATGCAGAAGGCAGGAAATGGTTACAAAAAAAATCAAAAATAGTGTGAATTTCCTGTTAAGCACTATTGGATCCATCATCAGAAAGTGGAAGGTTCATCACAGCACCCAGAATCTTACTAGAACAGACCATCCTTCAGACCAAGACATCAACTGGTGAGAGAGGCTACTAAAATCCAGCCAACACTCTGCAATGCTCTTTGGCTGAAACTGGAGTGAGGGTGCATGGGTCCACAATTTCAAGAGCTTTCTATAAAACAGGCCTCTGTGGGAGGGTGGCAAGAAAGAAGCCATTTCTTAAGAAGGTCCACATAAAAGCATGCATGGCATTTGCTACAAAACATTAGAAAGATGTGGGGAGAAGGTTTTATGGTAAGATGAGGCCAAAATAGAACATTCTGGCTAGACATCAAAGAGGTAGGTGTGGCATAAAACTAACATTGCCCGTGCCTCAAGAAACACCATTCCAACAGTGAAATATGGTGGTGGCAACATCATGCTATGAGAATGCTTTTCATGTGCTAGGACTGGAAATCTTTTCAGAGTTAAAGGGACAGTGGATGAATACAAATACTGCACAACATTGTAGGAGAACTTGTTCCAGTCTGCTATGAACCTACAGCTCAAGAGACGATTAATCTTTTAGCATGACAATCACCCTAAGCATAAGACCAATGCAACGCTGGAATGGCACAGAAACAGAAAGGTGAATGTTTTGGAATGGCCAAGTCAAAGCCCTGGTCTTAGTGCCACAGATTATCAACAGGGTTATTTAAAAACTGCTGTCCAGAGGCGCCATTCCACCAACCTAGAGGATCTCTATAAATTCTGCCAAAGGAATGGGGAATAAACATTCCTGAACAATGTGCAAACCTGGTACACATTTTATCCAAAAGAATTAAGGCTGTTATAACAGCAAAAAGGTTCTTGACAAATTTTAAAGTGTAGGGCTTGAATACTTACACAAATACTAACTTTTCAGTTTTTCTTCTTCAGTTAAATATCTACAGAAAATAGTTTGACTTTGGAAATGACTTGTTACAGAATAAGAGTTACAATAAAATACTGAATGGATAAATATGTGCACAAATATTTGGTCATGCAGAAAATTATAACTTTCAAAGAGTTTCAATACTTTTGCACGCCAATGTAAATAAAATGGCATAGAACACCAACATACAAACTGTAGTATCAAATATTCAAAAAAATCTGTAGAAGAGATGCTTTCTTATATTTAGACTCTTCTACTAGGTTGTGCTAATATTGCTTTGTCAGATTGAGAAATCTTACACACCATGTTATCTTAAGTTTTTCTAGAATTAGTCAACACATGGCACTGAATATACAATGCCTTTCAAACCTTATTCCATTGCCTAATGTCAACAAAAAACCTGATACGGTCATAGTCCTAGGCAGAGGTGTGTAGCAACAAGTTACACTTATTCCGTTACATTTACTTGAGTAACTTTTTTTTAAAAATTGTACTTCTACGAGTAGTTTTACTGCACCATACTTTTTTACTTTTACTTGAGTACATTTGTGAAGAAGAAACGCTACTCTTACTCTGCTACATTGGGCAACACTCGACTCGTTACTTTTTTCCATTTACACATTTATATACGCTATATTTTAGTCGGAGAGAAGTCACCAGTGGATCTACTGAATGACTGTTTCACCAATCAGACATAGCAACAATAATCACATGACTTCGTTTCACCAAACAGATGTAGCAACAATAATCACATGACTCCATTTCACTAATCAGATGTAGCCATGCAGTAACAGGACCACACACAAACTTCTTGCATCTGCAGCCTGTGAGAGACTTTTTAGTCATACAGGGCTCCTGATCACTGCTAAACGGTCACAGATTCACTGCAGGAACCTTGAGCCAACTCCTGCTGAAGCTTAAACATCACTTCACTGAATGAAGAACAAGAAGGTTTTAACCAAACATGCACAGACACAGGCAATCAAGGTAAAGTGCGACTTCTTGTACGTGCAGAAGCTGCCTTGTTCTAATGTTATTTTCTACCAGATATGCTATTTGGAGGGCAAGTGAATACGCAGTATTATACTGTCAGTGTACAGGATATCTTGTCACTGCAAGTAGTTTGCACTGTTCAAACATACATGTTACCTACTGTAGGTAATGGCTTCAAAAGCTTTGTTGTGAAAAACAGATTTGGAACTTTGTGTTATTTGTGCATCTTTATTTTGTAAAGATATTATTTATTTTTACTCATTTTTTATTTTATTTGGAAATAGCAGAATTTGCACATTATTTTATATTTTTGTCTGTCTTATTAAATTTCTAAAAAATAAATCATTTATTATGATCAAACAGTTACTCAGTACTTGAGTAGTCTTTTCACCAAATACTTTTTTACTCTTACTTGAGTAATTTTTTGGATGACTACTTTTTACTTCGCTACTTGAGTAATATTATTTTGAAGTACAGTGATCCCTCTCTATATCCCGCTTCGACTTTCGCAGCTTCACTCCATCGCGGATTTTAAATGTAAGCATATCTAAATATATATCACGGATTTTTCGCTGGTTCGCGGATTTCTGCGGACAATGGGTCTTTTAATTTATGGTACATGCTTCCTCAGTTTGTTTGCCCAGTTGATTTCATACAAAGGACGCTATTGGCGGATGGCTTAGAAGCTACCCAATCAGAGCATGTATTACATATTAAATAAAACTCCTCAATGATATACGATATGCTTCCCGTGCGGTGCTTGATTGTTTACTTTTCTCTGTCTCTCTTACTCTCTCTGCCTGACAGAGGGGGTGTGAGCAGAGGGGCTGTTTGCCTAGAGGATACAGACAGACGCTCCTCTATAAAATGCCGCTTTTTTGCGGTGCTTCGGCATACTTAAAAGCACGTATTGATTTTTTGATTGTTTGCTTTTCTCTCGCGCTCTCTCTCTGACATTCTCTGCTCCTGACACGCATTCTTTGAAGAGGAAGATATGTTTGCATTCTTTTAATTGTGAGAAAGAACTGTCATCTCTGTCTTGTCATGGAGCACAGTTTAAACTTTTAAATAAAGGGTGTTATTTCATGTCTAGAGGGCTCTAATAATGTTAACAGTGTGGGAGAGTTTATAAGGGCTTAAAATATATAAAAATAACCATACAAACATATGGTTTCTACTTCGCGGATTTTCATCTATCACGGGGGGTTCTGGAACGCAACCCCCGCGATCGAGGAGGGATTACTGTAACGCTACTCTTACTTGAGTACAATTTTTGGCTATTCTACCCACCTTTGGTCCTAGGGCACAATGATCCCTATACCCTGTACAACTCACAAATAAATTCAACTGGAGTCCCAACAGTCTCTCTTTGATCCCCTAATCAGTAAAAGATTCACAATGTTTTTAGCACTACTTTGACTGCAGAATTACAATGCTTCCTATGGATTCAATATAGACAAACATGAAGTTTTAAACCAGGTTCAGGGATTCCTCATGATTGCTAAATTAACTGGGCTAAATGGCCTGTTTATTCAAATTGTTCTAATGTTATAAAGGCCCCGATAATGAGCATTTTGTACATTTTCACTATCTTTTATGATCAGTATGTTAAGGGATGATATTTGTTGTCATCACTTCAGCGATTCTTTTACTGGTATTAAGGACACCAGAACAGTAGCATATGATAAGTTGTATGTTCAAAAAGTTTGAGCAGATTCTGTCAGTGTTTCAGTCTTGAAATAACTGGGCATACACAAGGCAGAGTAAAGCTGTTGGTGCCAGACTGGCTGGTCTGAGTACTGTTGCTGACCATGCCCATTCCTCTTCTGATGGCTAGTTTCAGCAGGATAATGTGCCATGTCACAAAGCTCAAATCATCTCAAACTGGTTTCTTAAACATGACAATGAGTTCACTGTACTCAAATGGCCTCCACAGTCACCAGATTTCAATTCAATAGAGCACCTCTGGGATGTAGTGGAACAGGAGATTTGCATCAAGAATGTGCACCTGACAAATCTGTAGCAACTGTGCAATGCTACTATGTAAATATGGACCAAAATCCCCAAGAAATATTTCCAGCACCTTACAGCTGTTCTGAAGGCCAATGGGGGTCCAAACCGATACTAGCTAGGTGTACCTAATAAAGTGGCTGGTGAGTGTACAAACGACATCATTTATTAGGTACAAGCAGATGTAAAATATAAAGTGATCATATCTGTCGTTAAAAGAGTGAATACCAAATCCTTATAAACTTAGGCACCTGAAACCTACACAGATAAGAGCCAAAAGCAGCCAAGCCAAACCCCACCCTCCACCCCTAAACCATAAACACAAAAATTACATTTCTATCATTTCATTTTCTCTCTGTAAATATATAGTATAAAAATGACTAATCTTTAGTGTGTTAAAATATTCACAGATTTACTGATCAGTAAAATACAAATTTCTCCTAATTTGAGAACATAAAAAGGAAGTATATATTCCCTATAAAACAATACAAGAAAATATTTAATAGAAAATGACAACAATCATTTTAACTTCAAAGATGAAACAAACCTCACCTCTTCCTTCAGCTACACTTTCCAGGATCTTTTCCTCCTCCTTCAACTGTTTCTCTTTTACAGATTCCTTGCGTGCTGTGATGAAAAACAAGAAAAAGAAAGGGGGATATGTGAATTTAGATCATAAGGTCTGACTTAAAATTCATGGAGCAACTGATCACTATCCTCCAATATCAAACCATCCCACATTAATACACAGGTCTATTCTTTGGAAAAAACATACCAATCTATATAAAAAAATGGTATGCAAACATTTTGTAAGCACAATATAAAACTACACATCAAATATGAAAATGCCTTTAAATTTTTCATATACCTACACCAGATTTAGAATCATACACAAACAATATAAAACAGTATGCTGATATAAATCACTATATACAATGACACACCTTCAGCTTTAGCCTTCAGATTCTGGTGCTGATCCAGTAAGCTAACATTGGAACGTGGACCCAGACCTTCATCATCATCTCTGTGCTCACTACCACTGTCTTTCTGCTCTTCTTCAGTCAAGCCCTTTCCCCGCAAATGCAAAATCTTCTGTAACTGAAAACACATTACAGCTATTATTGTCAAATTCATATAAAATAGCATATATTGTAAATTTCAGCAGAACATTCTATACACAAAGACTTGGAATACAAAACCCACCTACTTGAATTGAATTTTCCTGTGCTGAACATAATTTTTAGCAACTAATAACACTTATGCAGAATACTGTTACAGAATACTATTAATAACTGAGGAAATTTTCTCTCACAATAAACCATTTTAACTAAAGAAATACATGAACAACTAGAAAACTCTATAAAAATCACATATGATATATACATTTCACATATGATATAAATCAAAGTATAGCAACCACACATACCATTTGCTGTTTTCTCTTCTTGACAGGAATATAAGGCACGTAATCATCATCAGATTCACTACTCTGTTCCTCCTCTTCTTTATAGTAGGGCCGCTGTTTGTAGTTATAAAAAATAATGAATAGACACAAAACAGTTAAAATGCTCCTTTTTAATTAGTGCATAAAAAGTCATTTATATAACTTTTTCCTTCTATTCTTTACAATTAACAAAATAAGATTTATGTCTACTTCTGCAAAAAATAAATTTAAGTACATATGGTGTATTTGATGTAAAACTAAATCTTCAACATTACTGTAAGTCAAAGATCACTAAGGTATACTCATGACTTTTTATGGGGAACCCCATAATAAATATAATTGTAGTTAAAATATCTTACATGTTAAAATTCCTTAAAGAATGTGTGTTCTGTTGTTGGCAATTATGAATACAAAATAAAGTGAACACTTTAGCCTCATCATTTACTGAGAGAAATACAGGTCAAATCCCATTGTAGCAAATACCAAAGTAACAAAATTTTCAGAAAAGCAAATACTTTTTGTAGGCTCAGACAAATGTTCATAGAACATCATGTTAAACGAATCTCATTTTACCAAAATGTAAATCTCAGTAACCTGGACATTTTTTTGACCAAAAATGGCTACCGAAGATAATGCGATGCAAAAAAATAATTAGTACCCTTTCCACACTTTCCATGCAGAGCCTCGGGAACTCTGCAACAGGTTGCCTCAAAGAGAGACACAGTCTGTTGTGAAATTTCCAGTCTTGGGCAGGCTTGGCGAGAGTGTGGATGCAACATAATATAAATAGCCAAATTTAGAATCAGTGCTCCACAGAGTGGCGCGTGAGTAGTTGTGTTGTGTACAGATACTGTATTGTTCGAGTTTCATAGAGCTTCTCAAGACTTTCTTTGAGATGAACAAAAAAGTGAGAAATGGAATCAGCTTGCACTGAAAGAAAAATGAACAATCCTGGAAAACACTGACTCTGGAATGAAGAAAAATGATATGGCGAAAGCATTTTGGAATCGGGCCTTCATCATCATCTAAAGACATGTATTCATTCTGTATCTTCATACCTGTATTTCTAATAAAAAAAAAAGTAACGATGAATGCCTCATTTCCATTCTGTGTTCATACCTGTATTTCTGTTTTTAAAAAATTACATCTAACATCTCATTTTCATACTGTATTTTTATACCTGTATTTCTATTAACCTCCTCAGCATTGCATTTTATTCCAAAAAAATATGTAAACAGTGTTGTATTTCTTTTGGTAAGAAAAATGACATCTTTATGAAATCTCAAAAGTATACAATAACAGCATGTCTTTATTCAGATTTTCTTTCTAGATTAATCAGTATTTGAACAGCACACTGCACAGGTACAAGTTGGATTCTGTATCTTTTCTGTTGGAGGCATATAATCAATAAAATGTCAACCAATAAGATGCTCTGGAATGATCCGCAATGCGCTGGGTCGATGGCGTCTCTTCAGTGATAGTGTGGATAGTGAATGTGGCAATGATTTGTCCTACAAACTGGCATGTAAAGTTTGCATGAGATACAGTTTTGCCAGCTTTTTGTTTGTATAACATGAATGCATTCAAAGTGCACTGTTCCACCAGACGATAAAATATATTTTTGTAGTAATTCTTTTGTTGCTTCTGCATAACGGGATAGAAGGTCATTTCTTGATCTACACGATTTACGCCGTCCATTGTGGTATTGTACTCAACCACAACACAAGGCTTTATAACCTGCTTGTTGCCTTTTGCCAGTACAGTGACTGTAGCTGCATTATGTTCAGTGCTAAGAAGACAAACTCCTTTCTTGTCCTTTATTTTCAGCACATGCACTTTACCCTTTTGCCAAGCTGATGGCACACCTCACTGTAATTTAGCTCTGATCAAAGACGGTTAGGATGCATTGTTTCATATGAATCAGGCTTTGTAGCAAGATGTCAAATAGCTCTGGCAAAGTATAAAAATAGTCCATGGTTACACAGTAACATTGATCCAGCAGAGCATATATCAAAGCCGGCACCGATGATGTAGCAATGGGACACTGATTGTATTTTTGAATCAAACATTGTCCACTCTCCCTGTGTACAGAACTGAATTCCAAATATATCCTGTCTGAGATTCACAAAGCTTGAGAAGCTTTATGCCAAATCTTGCTGTTTGACACAATGTGCTGTATCCCTGACAGTCTGCCATGAGACTTTCATTGATGCTGAAATCATGGTCCGGAATGAAAACACCGAAATTTTACTAAAATTGCCTGGTATATCTCCCAAATTTTCATCATTTTGGGTGCAGGGTGGGTATTCTCATCAAAATCTTCACTGTTGTTAAAGTGCAGATATGTCATAATTAGTAAAAACCAACATTCAGACATAATTTCTCCAAAGAATGGCAGGATTGACAGTACTTTTACAGCCAGAGTGAAATCTTGATTTTAACGCTTACGCAAGACACATCTCTGTACAGCTGCCTGAGTGACAGTTGGGACTAATGCTTTTAGCACATTTTTTGCAGCCCGAGTAATGCTAGGGTCTAACGCTAAGGTGTTACAAAAAGTGTCTAATGTCTCATTTTCAAATAAAATAATTTTTGCAGTATAAGAAGCTTTGTTTTTTTTTTTTACACCAGTATTGTCAAGCATGGGTCACAAAGTTGAATGACAGACAGGAAGATGAGTTCAGGTTTTCAAGGAAAAAAACAGGTATACTTTATTACTGTATAGAGAAGGAAGATACAGTCTTAAGACTTCATTCGAAATAGAGGAGCTGTTGAGAGCCGCAGTATGGGAGATTGTCCCGATTTAGCTCCCATCATCAGATCAGAAGAACACCAGCAGCTTGGAATCACCGCTGTAACATATGCGGTCTGGAGAACACAGATCAGGAGAGTATACATATATATATTTTATATATATATATATAAAATATATACACATACATACATACATACATACATACATACATACATATATATATATATATAGCAAAATACCCACGCTTCGCAGCGGAGAAGTAGTGTGTTAAAGAAGGAAAGAAAAAGAAAAGGAAACATTTGCAAAAATAACGTAACATGATTGTCAAAGTAATTGTTTTGTGTAATTGGCGGCAGCGTCACAAAGTTGTTTTCGTCTAGCTGCATCAGAAAATGTACCAC
>JANRMT010062861.1:44892409-44903608 GCA_026402145.1 Polypterus bichir lapradei | reverse complement strand
CACCCTGACCATCTCATCTTCCTCTGCATAAGCACAGTCCTTCACCCATGAATATTTAGTGGCAGTTTGCTATTGGATTGCCGCTGACGGACGGCCTTATATGGGCAGGCACTAAATTACAAACGCCAGCGGCAGCCTGTCTATGAACTTAATTTAAAGTTTAGTTTTACATCGTGCTTTGTTTCTGAAGTAGCAGAACTCATGAATATGGTTGTATATGTCACTCGCTCGCTTCTTATTGTTTCGCTGCCTTCTCAATTATATAATGCATGTTTTCTTCAGCGCTTTTTGGAGGTCTTCCTGGTTTTCTATGTACTGCGTGATTACGTGGGAGGCGTGATGATGTCACACGAAACTCCGCCCCCATGGCGTTCAAGCTCATCTCCATTATAGTAACTGGAGAAAAATAGGTTCCAGTTATGACCATTACGCGTAGAATTTTGAAATGAAACCTGCCCAACTTTTGTAAGGAAGCTGTAAGGAATGAACATTCCAAATTTCAGCCTTCCATCCACATGGGAAGTTGGAGAATTTAGTGATGAGTCAGTGAGTCAGTGAGTGAGTGAGTCAGTGAGGGCTTTGCCTTTTATTAGTATAGATAAATGAGAAAATGTAGACACAAACTATATAATGTGTGATGCCTGAAGTCCAAATATCAAATAAACACTTTCACAAAAGGTTAAAGGATGGTACAACAGTTTCCGTGGTGCAGTGGTAAGAATTGCTGATTTGTAATCAAGAGTCCCCCAGTTCGATCCTGATTGCCTCGTATATTTTCCGTTTTGAGTAGTGAGCTGCTCTTATTTTTAATATTATACAGTAAACGCATACATTTGGTTTGTATCTGTAAGAGTCGGTGTACATTTATAGTACTTGTAAAAGTTAGCATTTTTTTTCACTTTTATTATCTCAGTCACGATAACAATACGTACTTAATGCAGACGACCCCCCACCCCCCTGGGATCTGACTCTGTTAGTTTTTATTTGAAACTAGGAATAACTGTAGATGTGAGTGGTGTTTTCAGACAATGAAACTTGACATTCTCAAAGTCAAAGTGAACTTTATTGTCATCTCAAACATATACAAGTATATAGATAGATGAAATTGCGAAGCTTAGGGTCCACAGTGTAACAACATGATGTGTAAATAATAAATTAAAAATAGAATTAAAAATTCTATGATCTGGATGGATTAAAACTTACACACAAGTGCTGGTGAATCTGTCTTATTCGTATCTCGCTGTCATTTGATTTTTTTTTTTTTGTTCAGTTTTATTGAGTGTTTCTGCTTACGCTGAATTAGTATGCACCTTGTGGTCCATGATGTCAAAGCCACACTGATAAAAAAACAGAGGCATAGGTATATATGATATTTGGAATTCTTCATTTTATGACCTGTATAGTATATTTTGGAAAACATTGTGGCACTGATGCAACATTATTCATATTAATTCGCATACCATCTTGCGGTTGTAATCAGTGACCACTTGTTTTTTTTTTTTTTTTTTTTCCTGATCTTGCCCAGTCTCCACATGTTGCTGCATGGTGGTGGCTCTTTTGTACTCCAGGACATGTAGAAGAAGGAATAGTACAGAGAGGTCAGTTCCACACTATATGCAATCATCAAATTCAAATGTTAACAGTTCCCACACACCCAAGGACTGTCCTTCCTACATTTACGACATGTGTACTGATCAAGGTGCCCTGTGGGACATTGTTAGATTTTACAGGATCTTCTTGAAGTTGCTAGATACTGTATTATGTCCAGCCTCTACACTGGTACTGTGAATGCTTTGCATAGTGGAGGCAGAACCACTTCATTTTTTCAGTTGATTATTGGGTTCGTTACGGGTGTGCTCTTGCTCTTACCCTGTTCAATGCTTGCATGAACTGGATATAGAGCAGGGTCATAGGGTCCAGCGACTGTGGGGCATCTATTGGTAAAGAAAGATTTACTGATTTTGACTTTGCCGATCATGCTGTGATCTTCACAGAGTCAGTGGAGGCTCTCATTGGAGAGAATGAGTGAGGAGTCTTGAGTATCTGGGCCTTTAATGACTTCTTGAGCATAGCCATTAGACTCTTCCTATGAAGTCAGTTGACGGATTTGAGAGCGTAGAGGGTCATGAGGGCACTGGAAAGGGGTGTGTGTTTCGGATATCTTTTAAAAAGGATAAAAGTTTTTAGAGTCCTGGTGGTTCATGTTTTGCTATATGGTTGTGAGACATTGACACAATCCAGTGACCTGAGAAGAAGATTGGGCTCTTTTGGTACTGTGTCTTTTTGGAGAATTTTTGGGTACCTCTGTTTTGACTTTGTGTCAAACAAGCAATTGCTCACAGAGTCCAGAGTGAGGCCCGTTACCTGCCATGTGGTGTGATTCCCCGAGGATGATCTGGCTTGCAGGGTCCTCATTGTTGAAGATCCAAGTGGCAGAACCATGCCAATGGGATGTCCACATAACCCCTGGCTGCAGCAGTTAGATGGTCATTTCCAGAGTGTGGGACTGGACCGTGTGTCTGCCTGGAGGTTTGCCAACTGGGATCCTGAGCTGTTTCGTTGTGGGTGCAGCAATATGCTGTACCAGTGTATGCTCCCCAACATGACCTGACCTGACCTCCTAAACTTAATTTTCACCTAGATGTTTCTTAATGTTTATGTATTACATGTTTGAAAGCTGTTAGAATTTGTATGTAACATCTTTGTTTAAATATTTTATGCCACTTAACTACATAATTATGTTAGGAAATAGGTTGATGAATGCATGGTACTATGAGAAAGGAGACTCCACTAATGTGCTCCTAGAACTAAAAATTAAACATTGATTGCTTTGCAGTATAGTACAATGCATTTTCTTATTAATGCTATAGCCTTTCAGACATAGCTTTGGGTTAATCTGTATCTTTGAAATTGAACTAGCACTTCCAGTACACTTTGAGTGCCTATTAATGAAGCAGCATGCATATGTAGAACATTCCAAATATGATAAATAGATGTTTCAAATGATAATACAATATAAAAAATATGGTATGATATTTTATTGTTTTTGTAGAAACAATCAAATGATATAATGAAAACATTTCTCTCACCCCACATGAACAATAGGCCTAAGGTCTATCTTTGGCATCGCACTTGAGTATTCACGTTTTTTGTAGCAGTATACGTGGAAGGCTTTTTTACAGTGTTAAATAAGAGAATATTTAAAAAGCTTTTAGTGGAAAACTTGTATATTTAAACATAATTAATTTGTATGTTTGAAACATTTATACATATATATGTTTTGTGTTAGAAAAAGAAAAATAGGAAAAATGCTGGTACAGTATGTTTAGGCTGACTTAAGGTTGGGTCAGCACCAATGTTCCCTCTAAGCTGCGCGGTCGTGTGGCCGCGCAGTAGTTTTAAACCTGCCGCACAGTCATTTTGTAATCCTGCGCACAGATCGTCAGTGACAATCAGTGATGTCACCCTGTGAAGCGAGATAAAGGCGGCAGACTGTCATTTACATGCAGACGTGTGTAAATAACCAGCGAACCACATTAGCTAGCACATTTTATTTCGTTGAGTGACCAGTCGCTGCACTGTCTACTATACTTCACTGAGTTCAATTTCTCTAGACATACAGTAGTGCGTTAAATTAACAGTTTTCGTGTCAATTTCGTTAAATTAACAGTCTTTGTGTCGATATTTTAAAATGTTGACGAGAAAAACGTACAACAAGTGGTATAGAAATGCAAAATAAGAAAGCACAAGATTCATTTAAGCCCGAATGGTTAAAAGTAAAAGTAACCACAGATACGCCAGGTTCAAGGAATGTTGCAGTTGAATTAGGTTGCATATACGAATACTCAGAAGAGAATGGACTTAAGTGTAAGTTCTATGTTGCTAGTTCAAGGAATAAGGCTGACAAAGAATATGTCACCGGAAAGCGTTGGGATATGTGGAAGCTCGACTACTGTAAACGACATTTATCGTCGCGTATTCACTTAAAAAATGTTGAAATTTTGTACAATCGCCCACACGGAATCAACCTGAAATGTCTTCTGGTTGAAACAAGTACTGAGCGAGAAGAACGAATTGAGCATAACGAGTGCCAGCGACCAAACGAGGAGCAAGTTCGAATCTTAATGGATAATGTCTGTCTTGCCATCAGGATGAACACTTCGATGTTGTCAGTGCAAATGATTTACGACCATATGTGAAAATATGTTTCTATACCAGACAGTTGGCGAAGTAAGAACTACGCCTTTGAGTTTGTTGAAGCAATCAACGAAGTGGTTGCAAACAACATATTTATAGAACTTCAAGCTGCATCGTTCCACACGCTCATCGTTGATGAAAGTACTGACATAACAGTACATCCATCCATCCATCCATTTCCCAACCCGCTGAATCCGAACACAGGGTCATGGGGGTCTGCTGGAGCCAATCTCAGCCAACACAGGGCACAAGGCAGGAACCAATCCCGGGCAGGGTGCCAACCCACCGCAGGACACACACAAACACACCCACACACCAAGCACACACTAGGGCCAATTTAGAATCGCCAATCCACCTAACCTGCATGTCTTTGGACTGTGGGAGGAAACTGGAGTGCCCGGAGGAAACCATAACAGTACATAAAATGCTAATCATCTACTTTAAATATCGTCCAACAAATCTGTTTGATTACAAAACCATTTTTGGTGGGATCATTCAGCTAACAGCATGTGATGCTTCAGCCCTTGAGGCAGCAATAAGACTGATCACCGACTCGATATGAACCGCATGTTTATGATAACGTCAGATGGGGCATCAGTTATGTTAGGCCGTCGGAAGGAATTGGCCGTTTTACTCAAGGCAACGGTTCATCATCTTGCTGAACAGCACTGTGTTGCTCAACGAGAAGACGTGGCACTTACTGATTCTTGGAAGAATGTTAGTTTGTTTAAAAAAAAATTGAGATTCTGTTGCGTACTGTTTATACTTTATTTAGTCGATCTTCAGTTAAAAAAGGTGCACTTGAAGAATTGGCAAATGTAAATGATATGGATGTAATTTCTTTTCCTTTGCTTTTGTTAAAAATCTTGATGTTTTAGCTGCATACTGTGAAGAACAAGTGCAAGATTGCAATGATCCTGTTTGTAATTATGTTTTGAAATCATTACGAGATCCACTGTATCAGATTGCTCTGTATACAGCAAATGATGTTTTAACTGAATTAAATAATTTATCCATGTTATTACAATGAAGTAATTTATCACCAATTGAAGCACATCAGTTTTGCTTTTCTAAAATCTGTAAATTGGAAGTACAATATTTGTGTGAGAATGTTTACTGGAATGATAAAGCCAAGCAAATTTTGAGTGAAAATGAAGGCACTGACACAAGAAAAATCACACAGTTCATATGATCAGTCTGTGATCACTTAAAGGTAAGATTTCCAGCGGATGAGCTACAATTTTGGTCAGCTTTTGATCCCACAGGTTTGAAAAACTGCATTTGATTTTGGTGTCAAAGAGATAAAAAATCTGTGTATAGAGATTTGTTACATACAACAAATGATGAGTTGATTATTACTCAATACAATGACTTCAGATTTCCGATCAGAGAGAAACTGAAATCTGGTACCATAAATTCACTACCTGAAATCGCAGGAGTTACTTTAAATGATTAACAGTGTAGCTCACTCGCAATGTTAATCAATATTTGCTGTACTTTTCAAGTATCCAGTGCTGATTGTGAACGAGGTTTTAGCCTCATGAATAGTGTTAAAGTGAAAACACGAAGCAGGCTTGACGTTACTCATTTGGATCATCTTATGCAAATAAAATTATATTTAAATGCTGGAAAGACTGGATTTGCACAAAACGTATAACTTTTTGAAGGAATGTAGAATTAGATGTGAAAAGTTGTAATACCACCTTGTTAATTTTATCAAGCCAGATTTTTAACTGTATCATACAGTATATAAAACTGTTGTGTTTTATTGTGTTTCAATACTTTAAGAACATGGTTGATATTATATTATCGTTATGTTATTAACAGTGTGGTTATTGGTAGTGTCACTGCCACTTAGTTGACTTACAGTGCATTAGTTATTATACTACATGACTTGTATAATACTCAAGTCAGTTATACTGATAGCTTATTGGCTACATGTATTTTGTTTGTATTTATGTTTCTCTATAACTGGGCGGTAAATGAATAAAGTTTCATACATATTATATTAATTTATCACAATACAGGCCTTCATCACATATTTAAATTGCAAGACTAAAAATACATATTACCTTGCACAAGTTGTTTCAGAGCACCGCCCGCACAAAATATATTTTGCACACATGCCCTTGTTCTTTAGAGGGAACATTGGTCAGCACTAATGAATAGTTATTCCTACTTAAAAAAAATTAAACGTTTATGTGATGTATTTACAGTACAGCATCTTTAATAACTCATTACCTCCTTTTAACAGAAATAAGGACTGAGTTACAGATGTGCTAAGACAGAACATGAATATAGTTTGTGGGTATGGGATGGCTTTGAAATTCGAAAGTCTTCCCATTGGACAAAAAAAGATTATGATGATATAGAGGTAAATAGAGCTAAAGTGAGTTTTCCATTATTGTATAATGAGACAAATGGGTAGTAGTTGTTTTTTTTTGGAAAAAGTATGGTTTGGACGATTTAGTGCATATGACTGTAAAATCTTTTGGAGAAAGGGTTAAAACAGGATCACACATTCTGATCATGGCTCATACAAAATCTGCAATCAAGTGTACTATTCTGTAGGCTGCTTTTTCAACAACAGGTCAACCTGCCTTCTTAGTGTGTCTGAGGATTTTATTTTCCTCCAGGGAGTACTGAGCAGCTGGTATCATTTAAAGTATAACATAGACTATTTATACAGAAAAAAAGAAAACAAACGGCTGTTGCTATGTTGAATGCAGGCAGCAAAATAATAGGAAAACTTGATAATTATTTGTATGATTTTATAATAGTCTCCCAATGGCAGTAAATGGAATTAACTTAGTAATTCTTTAAAGGATAGCAAGAAAGAAAATGAAAAAATAGAAAAACTGGAAATTTGCATCGGAATTTGACTGTAGGGCATATAGAGGAGGGATATATTAATAGAATAATAGAATAAGCAATTAACATTAGCATCTCTATATAGATCATGATATCTCTGTACATTATTCTTATATTAAAACTAATATTAATTACAGATTTAAAGTTTGATTGAACATTTACTGACACAAGTAGATTTAGTGTTGATATACACAGCGCCTTGTAAAACTATCTAGTCAGTCAAACAGATTCTCTTAATTTTACTGAATAACAAGTACTACACTGATAGTTTGTTCCCATTTGATATTCTGAGTTTCAGTGCTTTGAAATTAACATTTTTATGTGATATTTTGTATTACAAAAAGAAAAATCCTGAAGAAAAATAGGAAAAATGCTTTCTGCATAGGTTTTCAGTCCCATATTTTTATATTCTGTTTATAGCAGTAGCAGCTTTAATCTTCTAGAGTAAATATGTACCAGCTTTACCCACTATTTGTTAAGGAGTCCAATCTCTACCCAGATTTGCACACCTTCCTCATTTGATCAAGGGGAGACTGTAAACTATGCCCTGATCCAAAATTTCAATACTTGGAGTACTGGTGGGCTTTTCTTTTGTTTTTTTTCCTCTTCCCTTCTACTTTAATATGAGGGCAATCCCAAAAGTAAGGTCTCCAAAGTGGTGGGGACGTAGAGAAACTGTTCATACAGCTGTTGGCCACACTGTTGTGATTGGTGCTTCCTCCACTCCCAAACAAGCATGCATGGCTTCACTAGAATGCTCAATCTTGGCTTGGCAGCCCTTGAAAATGGAGCTCCCATTGAATGCTACCGCCAAGTGCGAAGTTCGCGAAGTTATTCGATTTTTGAATGCAAAAAACGTTAAACCGCTTGAAATTCATTGCAAATTGACGGAAGTGTATGGACAGTTGTGCATGGATGTCAAAAACGTTCGCAAGTGGTGTAGAGAGTTTACAGCCAGTCGTACTGAAATTCACGACAATTAAAGGAGCGGGAAACCGTCAATTTACGACGAGACAGTCACGAAGGTTGAGGAAAACATGCGTGAAGATCGGCGGATCACTCTGGATGCTCTCACTGCTGGACTTGGCACCCAGTGACTACCACTTGTTCCCTAAGTTGAAAGAGCATTTGTCCGGAAGGCGATTCTGCTCCGACGAAGAGGTGAAAGATGAGATTCAACGCTTCCTGAAGGACATGGCGGCGAGCTGGTATGACATGGGCATTCTAAAACTGCCACAGCGTCTACAAAAATGCATCGACCGAAATGGCTATTATGTAGAAAAATAAATAATTCTTCAACCTTTAAAATGATGTAAATATTATAGAAAACTAGCAAAATACCCACGCTTCGCAGCGGCAAAGTACTGCATTAAAATTTTTATTAAGAAGAAAATTAAACCTTTTTAAACTGAGGGAAAATATGCCAATAATTATTTGTTAAGGATCTCTTTGTATACCATGTTGTCATTTCGGCCCTCCGGTTGTAACATGACCAAGCTGTGCGCTGAGCTTACTCTTAAGAATGCAACGTACAGTTGGCCATGTGAACAGTAATTTTGTTTCACATCTCACAGCTTGGATTGCTGCTGTCATAATTGGTTTGAGTTTCATGGTTTGTTTCAATTACGACAGTATTTGCAGGATTTGTTGTGTTGAAGTGACATTTGGCATCTGTCAAGCGTTGTAAGCACACAACCGGTTTCATCGATAAAATCACATCCAGCTTTTGAGAGTTTAAACATTCATAAACATCAAAGTGTCCACTACTGAAATCGTCACCTGTGAATCTAAGATGTTTAAGAGGCATTGGCGGTTGTCGAAAGGTGTAAAATATTTGGCCATTTCAGTACACTTGAAAGCAACAACCGAACAATTCAGTGGCAGCCATCAACTCACATGCAGAACCATAGGTGAAGGGCTTAAGCATTTCACTCTTCTCGTGCTCCTGTGTAGTATAATTATCTCCTGTACCGTCATCAGTCCACACCTTGAACCTGTCCCAGTCATTCAATACATAAGACACAATGTTCCTCCGGATATCAAGAGTGAGCCTGATATGGCCGTGCAATATGTAACAAAGAGAATGGAAAAGTTAGGTGCCATCTCCGGGCATGGAAACCACTTGGTAAGTGACAGTTCTTTGATCGATGGTGATCACCTTGATAGACATGTTAATGGGGGTACGGTTGGAATGATAAAGGAAATGGGTACCTGAACAATGTAAAGTAAGTCTAAAATACCTACATAATAACTATAATCGTAATAAATGAACAATAAAACAGCGGAGAAGCCGTGGATTAAATAAAAAGGCTGTAGTTATCAGCAGGGAGACGTGAATACCGTGGCGAAGCAAGGAAGGGAATGTAGAGACTGGAGCGACAGACGGCCTTATATAGGCAGGCAGCCAACAACATAGGAGGCGTTGGGATGGGGGACCCAACGCCACCTCACACGGTGACCGAGCTGCAGGCTATGGACGGATATATGTACGTAAGTAGGATTCAGTTAGCGTTGGGAACCCGCGTACCAAATTTCTTGAAGATGGGCCCATAAGTAACAAAGACCGTTAAAAAGTTCAATATGGCGGCCGACAGTGGCATCATATCACCGAAATAAGTACCAAATTTCAGCCTTCTACCTACACGGGAAGTTGGAGAAGTAGTGACGTTGGAAAGTTCAATATGGCGGCTGACAGTGGCGTCACACCACCGAAATAAGTACGTACATTGGTTTCGGTTAGTTCAGGGAAGCCGCCTACCAAATGTCGTGTAGATGGGGCCTTGAATAAGAAAGTTCAACATGGCAGACGTTGTCGACCGTTATGACCGTTACGTGTAGAATTTCGAAATGAAACCTGCTTAACTTTTGTAAGTAAGCTGTAAGGAATGAGCCTGCCATATTTCAGCCTTCTACCTACCGCCTTAACTGTCAATCCCCCACAAACAGTCTCTCGGAATTTGCATAAGCACACCCCTTCACCTGCAATTTTAACTTAGTTACAAAGTGATCAAAACTCTCGTTTATATCCTGCGTCCTCTCATTAAACTTGTATCCCGCATTACCCGTGGGCATATCGAACCTCGGACGTAGGCGATAGAGGCAAAGCCTCTACAATTGCGCCACGGTGTATGGCTTATCTACAGTATTTGAGAGTATGTAGATCGAGGTATATATATATATATATATATTCGCAGCGGAGACGTAGTGTGTTAAGGAAGCTATGAAAAAGAAAAGGGAACATTTTAGAAATAACGTAACATGATTGTCAATATACAGTAATTTTTTGTGAGTGTTATTGAGTGTTGCTGTGATCAAGGATTCGATTATCATTATTTGTTTCAATCAGGGTCATATTTGTACGATGTGTTGTGTTCAAGTTACATTCTGTGTTTGTCAGTCATTGTAAAGATTAAATTCTGTAATTACAGCCACATTAGCTCCACAAATGAGACACACGGGTTTACCGGCAATGTCAGTAAACATATACTCAGCCTCCCATCGGTTTTTAAAGGCTCTATTTTCAGAATCAACTTTTCTCTTCGGCATCGTGTGGGCTAGCTTCGCAATAACTTCACCATCATAAGCTAGACTTGATTAACGCGGTAAGTGTTCGGCAAGGCAGCTGAAGCGCTGCATTATGGGATCTGTAGTTTATTGTGTTACCAGCGCTTCATATACCCGGGCCATTAATAACCATAATACAGTATATAAAATGATCTCGCGGGCCGGATATAATTACACGCCAGGCCGGATGTGGCCTGCGGGCCTTGAGTTTGACACATATGGACTAAATAGAACTTGAAAAGATATATTTTTTCGTACATCGATCCCGCGTGCTATTGTGGTTTTGCCTGCGTGTCTCAATAAGTCATCCTCCCCTCGCTCTTACTTTTTTACCGTTCATCTAATGAATACACTGAGTATGGCTTTACCAAAACAATCATTGATTGCGAATAAAGTATTCATTATTCGAGTATGTAGATCGGGGTATATATATACATATATATATATATACCCGCGTATCGCAGCGGAGAAGTAGTGTGTTAAAAAAGCTATGAAAAAGAAAAGGGAACATTTTAAAAATAACGTAACATGACTGTCAATATACAGTATTTGTTTTGTGAGTGTTAC
>JANRMT010062861.1:44859094-44871526 GCA_026402145.1 Polypterus bichir lapradei | reverse complement strand
TAGACAGTAGAATTCATGGTTCCATCTATCACAGCAAGCCTTCCAGGTCCTGAAGCAGCAAAACAACCCCAGACCATCACACTACCACCACCATATTTAACTGTTGGTATGATGTTCTTTTTCTGAAATGCTGTGTTCCTTTTACGCCAGATGTAACAGGAAATTTGCCTTCCAAAAAGTTCAACTTTTGTCTTATCAGTCCACAAGGTATTTTCCCAAAAGTCTTGGCAATCATTGAGATGTTTCTTAGCAAAATTGAGACGAGCCCTAATGTTCTTTTTGCTTAACAGTGGATTTTTTTTCTCCCTAAATAATAAAAACCATCATTTAAAAACTGCATTTTGTGTTTACTTGTGTTATATTTGACTAATGGTTACATGTGTTAGATGATCAGAAACATTTTGTGTGACAAACATGCAAAAGAATAAGAAATCAGGAAGGGGGCAAATAGTTTTTCACACCACTGTATATAGTAAATGTTAAACAATTTTATTACGTTATTTCAATTTCATTATTATATTTGGCTCAGAAAGCTGTAGAAAAAATCTTGGTGTGATTTTTGATAATGTCTTTAAATTTGACAAACAAATTAACTCCATTGTTAAAGCCTGTTTTTATCAACGGAGAGAATTAGCTAAAGTCAAGCCATTTCTTTCTGTAGATATTGAAAAACTGGTTCCAGCTTTTGTCTTGATTATTGCAATTCATTATAACATTGGTATTAATCAATCATCTCTTGCTCATCTACAGTGCATCCAGAATACTTCTACCAGGCTTCTGACAGGAACATGTAAACAGAATCATATTTCACGAATTTTAGCTTTTCTCCAATTGGATTCTTTACAGGAGTGAGTTTAAAATTTTACTGTTTGTTTTCAAGTCCCTAACTGGTGTACCCCCCACTTATTTTACTGATCTTACACCCTTAGTCTCCTTCACAGTCACTGAGGTACTCTGACCAGAAGTTATTGGTCATGCCGAAATCTACAGTGGAACTTAGAAGGGACCGTTCTTTTACAGTAGCTATTCCTATGCTTTGGAACTATCTGTATATTAGGTCAGTGCCAACTGTTGTTACTTTTAAATCTCATCTGAAAGCTTTTCTTTTTGTCTTAGCTCTTTAAACTTATTTTATTTATACTGTTACTTATACTATATAAATAGTTTATAAATATATTGAGTTGTTTCAGAAAGATCCCTTACAGAAAAAAAAAGAACAATATAACAGCTTTTAATAATGAGAAGCACTTTATTTTCTTTTATACCATATGTATTATGGATACATATTTTGTATACATTTTATTAGTTGAAAGTATTTCAAGGAAATTCTATTTATTTTAGAAATTTATGGTAACTAAACAATAAGCCTACAAAACTTAATTTTGTTAATAAAAAATGAATATTTAAAACTTGTGGTCTATAGTTTAGTTATAAAAATACCAAAGTTAACACTTTATTATAAGACATAAGACTTATTAAGGCTCGTTATGCAGAAGCTTAGTGTAAAAACTTTTTTAATGGTAGGAATCAGCCAATCAAGTTATATGAAGATCGGCAATCAGTACCTGCCTTAAAAAACCTAACTGAAGCATCCCAGAAAAAGATATTCTTACTTTTTGTAAAAAGTTGATTACTCTCCTCTCTCTGACACTACAGAAGAAAACAGAAGACTACATATAGTGTTTAACCTTGTTTTATGGTTCACACAGTGGAACAGGAATATCAATCATGTTTACTTTTAACTTTAAACTTATTGTGACATGAACTTAGAAACATAAAATTTTTACTGATAAAATTAAAATACCTAGAACATGCAATCAATATAACAAAGTTAATGAAACAGTAATAAAGAACAATTTATCTTGAGTTTTACCTAGATACACACAAAATTATTAAGTAATTTGATAAAAGTTTCACTTGTACAGAACAGATAAGATTATCTCTAGAAATCCTTCTGAAATGTAAGAAATGTGTTTTTGAAGTGTAATATTCAAGAGAGTTGGGAAGCTGTTTCCATTTTTATTCTAACCCAGAGTGGTAACACATTTTTGTAACATTCGTCCACTTACTGGAAGATGTAGAATATTGGCTGCTTATTCACTGTCTAGGAAACTTGCTATCTTCTACATTGCAATTTTTTTTAATTTTATTGATTTTATTGAAATCACACAACATTCCATACAAATAGATTAATTTACAAGAATAGGACTGAAAACAAATCAACCCCCACCCCTGAGAAAGAGAGCAAGGGCATCAGAATAAAACTTAAACCTAGTAAAAATAAATAAATAGATGAATTAATAAGTGAATATAGATGAATGGAGAAGAAAAAGGAATGGGGAGAGAATCTAATTCCTCAGTGCTTTAAAAGCTTATTCTAAAATGTTTTTGATTAGATCCTGCCAGGATTTGAAAAATTTCTGCACAGATCCTCTAAGTGAGAATTTGATTTTTTTGCAATCTCAAATAGTATATAACATCAGTTATACACTGACTTAAAAGGGAAGAGTTAAGATTCTTCCAGTTGAGTAAGATAAGTCTGCGTGCCAATAGTGTAGTAAAGGCACCAATAGTGTAGTAAAGGCAATCACAATTTGTTTGTCCTTCTCCACTTTAAGCCCATCTGGAAGTACACCAAACACAGCTGTTAATGGGTTAGGAGGGATTGTGACACCAAGGCTGTCCGAAAGGCATTTAAAAATTTTGGTCCAGAATGATGTTAATTTGGTGCATGCCCAAAACATGTGACCCAGTGAAGCTGGAACTTGATTGCAGCATTTGCAGGTCGGATCTTGCCAGGGAAACATTATGGACAATTTTCAGTGAGACAGATGTGCTCGATATATAATTTTGAGTTGAAAAATTGTATGCTTTGTGCATATGGAGTTTGAGTGAATTCTCTGCATTGCTACCTTCAACTCCTTTTCTGATATGTTGAGTGAGAGATCCTTTTCCCATTGTCCTCTTGGATCTTTGAAAGGAAGGGACTGTAAAATGGTTTTATATATTGCAGAGATGCTGTCTAAGTCCTTGAAACTGATCAATATTTTTTCCAACATAGAAGGAGGTGGAAGGAGAGGAAAATTGGGCAGGTTCTGTTTAACAAAATTTCTAATTTGAAGATAATGAAAGAAATGTGTTGCTGGAAAGTTAAATTTTGTGCAGTTTTATTATTTATGTATATAGCTTAGCTTGAAACAAGATCAATATTAATGCAATTTGCCTTAATGATGGTTCAGTTGGTAAAGATGTCATCACCAAGTTGCACTTGTTTTATTTTCTTTTATTTTTATTTGGTGAATACCATGTAATGCACCTGGGCTTGAAGTCTTGAAGTAATAGTATTATTACTGGAAGTTGCACTATTATTTATTTTATTGTTATTATTTATTAGTTTAAATATCATGCAGTTTAATGATGGTAAAGTTGTTTAAATAGTCACTTTAACGTGTTAGTGGACAGAGATTGTTAACATTAACATAAAGTGTAGTTGGTTTACAAAAAATATTTACTCTTTATTCCTTTTCTAAGACATGTTCAGTGCAATACAACTTTTGACAAGCACTTTTGAATATTTTACTAAGTCTAAATGCCTCTTTGGATGGTTGAAAATATATTGTCAAAACTTTAGTTTAAGTTGTTTGCAAAATGTGTTCAATAAAAGGTTCTGTATTTTGACTGCAAATGTCATGCAATGTGATTCCTTCTCTTCATTAGTGCCACCCCCTGGAAAACTCACTTTTATGGGGCCATGCAAACCTGTATTAATACTTGTGTGCACATTAAAATGTTTTTTTTTTTTTTTTGTAAAATGTACACTTCTCATGACAGTGGAATAGGTTATTCTTAGCCAGTCTACTGCAGTAATTGCAGTGGAAAATGTGGTTAACATCCATTCATGCATGGGAAAAAAATACCGTTGAATACAGTGAAACCGGTATAATTTTAAAAAATACCGCGATATAGAATTTTGGTCATACTGCCCAGAACTACATGGCAGGCGACGGTAAGTGCAAATTTTTGTTTCAATTATTACCTATATTAATTGGAGTACTAGCTTAATTAATTAAATACACCTTTATTTGTTAGCTTGAAAGTTTACCGTGTCCAATCCAGAATGCCCAACAGTGTGTTTACTTTTTAAAGGAATTTAACAAGTATGATTACGCTAATCTTTTTTTAGGATTCGGCTCTTTTATTTCTTTTTTTAAGTGGGTTTCTTTTAAGTTGCTTGTTAAAAAACAATGGAGTAACTGGTCCTGTCATTTGCACTTATGTCTGCTCTTTGTTAACTGACACTCTTAGAAAAATATAATTCTGCTTCTAATTAAACTCTTCATAAATTAGTTGTCCTTTTCAGTTTCTCATTTTACTGTCAATATAATGACTCAATGTGAAATTTACATTTTCTTGCATATATTTCAATAAATAGAAGTCTATTGTCTATTTTCTTCTTTTTACTTTTATTATAGAGTTTGAACTTCAAATTATATCCAAACATTGTCAACTGAAAAGGACTGTACATAGGCATTAAGAACTAAAGAGAAACAACTACTTTAGTAATATTTCCACCTGTAAAATCATTAGCAGGTAATTGCTAATCTCAATATCTAGAAAATTACTTTTTTTTTTTTTTTTATAAAAAGGTATATATGGGGCAATTTTGCAATGACACAATAAAGTGTCTAATGCAGAAACAAAGAGTATGGATGTTTATTTTGAACAAAAACTCAATGCTACTGCAGCCCTCCACAAACTAAGCCATGTTCTTATTCCGTAGTTTTTTTCCCCAGTATGACGCGTATGATGTTTTCTGTACGCAAGTCATGTTTTTTTCTTAAATGTACCAATTTACAGACATATTGTAACTCTTGCTTTTACAGAATGTTATTTATTGTAAGCAGTATCTTAAATTAAATAAAGATGTCAGTCCAATAACAGTGTTGGTTGATAATGTTACTCCTTCACATTGGTTACAGGAGGTTGGTACAAACACTGGAAGTATGGCAGCTTTGTGGAGTTTACCTGATCTTAATGTGTTTTCTGGATTTCTTCAAGGCATGGTAATTACTTTTAAATGTCCAAGGAAAAGGATATAATTTTTGCAGCCACTCATGCAGGCAAGGTCTTGAAAATGAAGTTTACACCAAATCATGACCTCTCATTTTTGATCATAACTATTTATACTTATTGATAATCTCAAATATTCATACTAGTAGAATTTAACAATCAAAACTCTGCAATACTGGATTCCAATGAACATGAAAGAAAGAATAAAGGGCTGCCTACAACCCACTCCTAGAGTTCTTTACAATGCTAAACTGTGACCTTACTGCTTGGGCCTACGGCCACCCACTTATTTGACAAACAGAAAAATACAGCCTGTTTGGCCAAGAAAAAGAATAGAGGATGCATTACTTTGTGCAAGCATGCCTTCAACCTAAGCTCTGTCATACAGCAAAATGATGGAAAAGTCATGAATGGTCAGTAGTTTAAGAAATCAAGGGAACAACACTAAACTGTCAAAGTCAAATGGTGACAGAGTGAGTCAGGAAGGGAGTTATTTTCTCACATATTCAGATTCAGTTCTAGAATTTACACATATTCACATACCTGCAATGATTTTTTGAATGATGATCATCTGCAGAAAATCATATCTACTGTATAGTCTATGCGTATGAACAACCTCATTGCCAACTGAATAAAAATAGGAAATAAATAACATCTTTCAAATTTAATACACCACCCGAATGAAACAAAGGTCTTATAAATAAGCCCACAAAATTACCAAAAAAATAAATAAATCATTTATAGAAATCCTTAAAATCAAAATTATAAAGTGAATTATATTTCATCTCCAAGCAGAGAGCCATACTGTCAAATCAGCCAGCTTGTCTGATGTAAAACAGTTTTACAAAACAATTAAGTCTTGCTAGTTAAGTGGAAAACAAATAACTAAATATTATAAATAAGTGTAATCTTAGTCAATGGCCTAAGTTCATGCTTCTAAAAAATTACTTCAGCTTCACAAAAGTACAACTGAAAGGTAGTGAACTTCACCTAGCAATCAGCTCCAACATAAATGCATATACTTTAATCTTTGTCTACCACAATGTGTCTGCACTTAATTCCTAGTATAAAATCAATTGTCTTTTCAAAGGTGCATACTATTTTGGTTACAGTTCATCATATTCTTCCTCACTGCAAAGGTTTGACAGATGAATCATACATACATTTTAAAAGAAAACTGACATTTGATGTACTGAATTAGTACAAGAGAACAACATCAATTAATTAATTTCCGAACTTCTGCTTCTTCTTTCGGCTGCTTCCGTTAGGGGTTGCCACAGCAGATCATCTTCTTCCATAATGAATTAATTTCCGAACACTATTGTTAATCTCATTCATAATATATTTATGTACTTATACATTTCTATAAACATTATTCACATATTTCTCACTACATGTTGCAAGGTGTTTTGATGCATTCATTTTTTATATCCATGCCAAATATGTAATTGCAGAGAGCCCTGTGGACTTCTGAATGTGCATTCACTATAAGTAAATAATTTAAGATTTATTGGGTCAAGGTCAAACATGTTCTGTTAGGAAACTATTTCTGCCATACTTTTCCTTCACTATAGTGCCATGCCTAGAGAAAAAGGGCATTTAAAACATTAACCAGAATGCAAAGAACCAGCAATGGATTTAAAAAAGTGTTAATGTTTCATTAGATTACATAGCAAATACTCCACACTCTCTTACTTACATAGGCTAGTGAGCATTTCATTTTAGGTAATTGTCAATATAAACTTTTTTTGTCAGATTGTCAAATATTTATATTCTGAATCTGAAGGCAACATATATTTCGCGTTTGTAAGGATGCAATAGACTATTCATGGTTTTGATACAGACTGTCAAGATCAAAAGTTAACATGTCTTAAAATTACAAAGTGGGCGTACATAATTTTGTGAAAACTTTGAATGCAACAATAACAAATTCAACTCGAAAGAGCACATTTTTTGATTAAGAGGGATAGAGTAATTGGTTAATTGTGCAATTGACTTATTAGCTGTGTTCACCTCAGAAAAGTGACGATGCCTTTTCTTGTAATTTACAAAGTTTTGCAATGTGAGCTGCATATATATTCATGTACAGAAGTAAGCATGCAGAGGATTTAAATCAGTAAAGAGCAGCAGGTGTTGAAAGTAAAGGACAGCTACATCATGCACTGCATATACACCCCCAACCCAACAATGGGAGGTGCAACTAAAGGGATGCATTCTCTGATTGAAAACAAAGCATTTACTTGCTTATTTTTCCTAGAAACGTGGACTAAGACCATTTAACACATGGAAGGCACTTATCAGCTTCTGTCGTTCTTTAATGCACTTCATATGATGCTAAAAGCTTCTCTCACAGGTCCGCCTGAGCGTTTCCAAAGAGAGCTCCGCTATTTTTGGGAGGGGTGAGTCCTATTCAATTCTTCACTTTCCGTGATCTACTAATCAACATCAGCACTCAGCGATCCAGGTTGTCGAAAGAAAACATGCAAGAAATACAGACACAAACCGCGCTCTTGTGGCCTGCCTTTTCCTTCCTCTGAAATACGTTAGGCTTCGAAGGACCTCTGCCACTTACAAAGAACAGAAACAACATAAACGCACACAATAGGAACAGCATCATCGAAACCATGCTTAAGCGTTACCCGCGGTAGTGTGACCAAAGCCGGACAAGGTCCACCTGCCCAGATTCACAGCAAGTCTAACGTGTACTATATGCAGCTGTCCAGAACACATTTTCATACCGCCATTCCATATTTCTGAGAAACGCACAGCTCGACCACTCGCTGGAATTTACTATAGGCATCCTGCAACAAACTCTGCAAGATGAAGTACAACCCTGCAAGTGGATTATTAAAGGATAAAATAAAATGTAACCTGGTTCGATTTGGCTAGCCTGTCTGCTCCGGTATCTCCTGCTCCTCCTCCTCCTCCTCCTCCTCCTCCGCCGCCGCCGCCGCCAGATGCATCTGCGGGAGAGATGGGATTCTTCACAAGGCTCTGCTGCCCTGCACCCAGTTCCTTATTCCCGGACCCCTGCTGTTTGCTTTTTTTTCTGGCCATGTTGGAAATGTGCTCTATGTCTTCCGGTCCAGTTGGTATCGTTTTCACTCGAGCAAAATCCAACACATTCGTAAACTCCTAAACCGACAGCCTTGCTTGCCTTCCCCAGCCAAGACAACAGCCAATATGGCGGAGAGCTGGCAAACCCAAGAGTTCAGAGGTCACAAAGTACTGGCAAAAAAGGCTGCAATTCATTTTCAAGCCGAGGAAGTCGCCGGTTTCCATTTTTAGTAAGGGCAGTTAAAATCGTGTCCGAGAGGGGGCATGTAACAGACCTAAACGGGCAGCTAATGCTACAGAGGTTAAGTTGCTAAGTGAACCAGTAGAAGCTGACGTCGGAGTCACTATGCAGTATTTTCAATATTTTACTTCTTCGCTTTAAATGAAAACTTGCCTTTGGTTTGACAAATATAACGTATAAATTACACAAAATTATGTGAGAACATGAGAATTTATTTTCATAATAAAATGCTGCAATTGATTTTAATATACTGTATATTGTCAGCACATTCTATAAGTTTTACTGGTGGAATATTTTGTAAATAAATAATTTAATTAATTCACTTCTTTTTTGATCTTGCTTATCCTGTTTAGAATTCTATTGCTTATTTTCATGTTAGTAATGTATGGCATTTAAAATAGCATTTATGTTTGAACGAAGGTAGGCAGGGCTAACAGCATTTTATTTTTTAATATATTATTTACCTTTTTTATTTATTTATTTATTATTTACGCCTTTATCCAAGGCAACTTAGAACATCTGAGATACAATTGGTTACATTTCTTTTTCCAGTTGGACCACTGGTAGGTGAGGTGACTAGCTCATGGTCACACAGTGCAAGTAGTTCCCACAGTCAATCCCTGTGTTACACAATGCCCTATTGTAAACTCTCTAACATTAAGTTATTTATTTAGTTAATATTTATTGTTTATCACATATTTATAATTCAATTAATTATTTTTGAATAATTATAAAGTCATGTATTGTCATTGTCCCTAAATATTCTTCTTAATGGCATAGTAATTGGAGGTGAGCGACTAAGCATTTCACTACATATTGTACTGTATGTGTAATTTGTATGTGACAAATAAAATTTTATTTCATTTTAACTCACAACCTCAGAAGTCTGAAGGCCAAATTCTTAACCATTATGTTACACTGTCTGCCTGTAATAATAATGCTTATTAAAAATTATAATATTTTGACCATACCATGTAATGTTTTTGTAACTCTAGCAGGGCTGGTTCCTGCCTGATATTGCTTTTATCTCTCTGTGACTGTGTAATGTAAAAAACAGATGACTAGTAGGGAGGAAATTAAATTTTGCGGGAGAATACCTACATTTTAGATGAGCAAGACGTTTTAAGAGCACAATCAATTTAAACCATTGCAGCATAAAAAAAAGAAAAAAAAAATCCTGCTTAGATTTTGTGGCACACATTAAATATGGTGCAAGAAAAGATTTACTCATGGACTTAAGGTTAAACTGAATGACAAAACCTTTGGGGGTGCTATTACAGTGTATACATGTATGCAAAATGAGACAACTTAATTTTAAACTTTCCTTTTATTTCCTCTGATTTTTTTTCAAAAGAATGCCTTTTGGCACAGTGGACACAATTAGTTATTATTGGGATTTCTATCAGAATACCACAGGGATGCCTTGTGCAAGAATTAATGGCCATTTACTGTTGAAATACACCATCATTAGTAAGCCTTATATGTTCAGCAGTGTAACAAGTCAGTTTGGGCCTATACAGTATGCAAAGCCATACTGTTAAGAAACATGTCCAAAAGCAATTCTGAACGACTGGCGCTGCAGCCCAATATAAATTGAAATGGCAGATTCTTACTTAACCAGCAAATTACCACAAAATTACAAACTCTTTAAGCAAACTCATCTATTCCCATCACATCCAGCTCCCTGTGTGTATCCTCAGCTAAAAGAATCGACAGTCCGGACAATTTACCATAACCGACTGTCCTGTACAAGTATTTTTGTTTTAAGTTTGAAAATGACCTCACTTCTGACGCCACAGTAACTGGGATTCTACGAAAAGGGCAATATACATTGAAGCTAGCCGTAATATTTTTTTTAATTGATATGTCTTGAAAGCCGCATGGAATTCGATTATTTGATCAAGAATGGATAGGGATGGGACTATCCACAAACACCTGTATTCATTCATTCGTGCGTGTTTTACGTCAGTCGCAAAGTCTCACCACAAATCCAGAGTTGATTGAAAAACTGAATTTTGCAGATGGTTATCTATTATTTTAAGGGAATTAATAAAGTCTACGGTGATCATTTTGGGCACGCACACGACGGAAATTGCATCATATTTGGATAAAGGTTAAACGAGGGGTATGTTAACCCTTAACAACTCGCACAATTTTTCATCTCGTAAGTACTCGCGCGGTGTACTTTATGCATTAGTTTTTAAATGGATATTTATATGCACGCTGTGTGGGTTTAATCTAAAATTTTGCAATAATCTTAAATTGCACACGAATGTAAATTAATACCATATTACTGAATAGTATGACACAGTCTAGGACTATCTGAAAATAAATCTGATCCACTTCTCCAGTGCTCATTCGTCACCGGTCACACTGTCATCTGCTGCAGGATGTGCACGTATCATATTTCAATTCAGTTGTTGAATGTTCTGTTCAGACAAAGTCATTGCAAGAAGAGTAGTGTATCAAGCTGAGAGTAGATGGCGGATGATGCCGGCAGGTTCAAGTAGGACGTTAGACAAAAATAACTGAGAATGGTGTACAAAATACATCAGTGCGAGTAGTGAAGGGTTAAAGAAGCATCAGTCTTGATCATGTACTCAATGTACAGTACTGGGAATGGTTACTCCCTGGAGCGTGGAAAGCGCAGGGCCCTTTGGAAGTTCTTACTTTGATTGTCCAGACTCATAAATCATTGATAAGTCGATCAGAAAACAGGACATAACTAATTATTCCAGCGACTGTCTGTGGTTTACGTAGAATATATAGAGCTTTGTCCTTTTGGGGTTTCGTGCGCGTTGTAAAAATGTATGTTAAAGGGAAAAGCAGGTGTAACCCCTTTGGTGTTTCGGTCGATTGAAAACGGGACATTTTTGTACATTTCGTGACGCAACGCAGATAACTGGGGTTGATTGACCAGCCTAATCATTAAACACAGTCAACTTTACAATGACTGGGGAAAAAGTTAATTGAGTACATGTAGGCATCAGCATACATGTACTGGGACTGTTGCTTAGTGCATTAGTAATAATGAATGTGAAAGTACACCCGAAAGCCTCCAGGTGGCAGCATCATAATGTGACAATACTAACAAGCTAGCGATCTAATAAAGTAGATAGTAGAAGTTGCGGGAAACTGCTGATAACAGTTACATTGGCTTTGGAAACAAAGTAGTGGCAGCGTCATTATCTTTGTCCCAAATCCAGTTTCATTGATTGCATGATCCCAGTATGTATAATATTAAGAAATCTTTCTCAGACTCGCATAATTCAGTTCAGGGTGAAGGTGTACAGGAGCCGGTGCAGCATTAGGTGCAATTAGGTAACATTAAAATATCCATTTACCTTCATTTAGCAGCTGACAAAATGGTGCACCATTAAGTCTAATTACATGAACTTTATTTAAAGTTTCAAAGAAAACATTAAGAAATATCAATAGTGGTCAGACATCTGTTCGAGCGACCTTGAAGCAAATCTAACTTTCTTAAATAAACCAAGGTTCTTAAATAAAAACACATCACCTTTTTCCGAGCTGTAGCATTCTTTCTGGACTATTGTGATGTTTAATCTAATCTGCATCGTTGACATAAATGTCCATATTACGGTAGTATGACTGAGAAATTCCTAGCTAGACTCGAGTGAAGACAGTGAAATTTTTATTGCACGTTCCTCGGAAATGTGTTGTATATATCAAGTATATCAAGTCATTAGGCTGAACGTGTAAAATATGTTTTCACTGCATAATTAAGCTTGGGAACCACTAGATGGCACCATCATATGATAAACCAGTCATTCTCAGCTTCGTTTTGTAGCTGCAGAAATTGATGTAATTGTTTAATTGCTTATTTATTTTTTATTTTTTTAATTTATTATCCAGAAAAATGTAGTAGTATGAGATTTACACTTACATGCAATGAGAAAAATTTTGCATTTTTGCCATATCTCTAAAAGCTTACATTTGTTTTGTTAATTTTATTTATTTATTTATTGCTATTCACTTTTTCTGTGGAGTTTCCTCTCTTAATTAATTAATTAATTAATTAATTAATTAATTAATTAATTAAT
>JANRMT010062861.1:44816085-44854394 GCA_026402145.1 Polypterus bichir lapradei | reverse complement strand
ATAGATAGATAGATAGATAGATAGATAGATAGATAGATAGATAGATAGATAGATAGACAGATAGAACTGTATTTATCCCAAGGGAGAAATCTGGCTTTTTACAGAAGAAAGAAAACTACATGGGAAAGAAAGCCTTTGCAAATCTTGTAATTTCTTGCTTTAAACAAATTATTTGATTTACATTTTTTTGTTTATTGCTGTATACATACTTTTTACAATACCAGTCATTGAAATGTCAGGAGAAAGGTGTTTTTCCAAATTAAAACTGAACAAATATTATCTTGGGCCAAACATTATCTACGCTCAACAGTCGTGCAATATTATCCTTAGTTTGTGAAGGAGCATAACCTTTTTGACAAAAGTTTGAAAGTGGTTGCAGAAACGAAAGTAAGAAAGTATAGTTGTTTTAATGTTTATGTTAATTTACATACATTATTTTGCTTTTAATACAATTTGCATATAATTCTGATGCAGCATGTAATTTAAAACTGTCATAAATTCAGAAGACGAAAAAAACTAATTTTGTCCCTCAGTTTCTAAGGCTGGGCCTGGGTACTGGGAAGGGCTTGTTGTAGTGGTTAATGGTTAAGGGGCAATGGGGAAAGCGGGAGAATGTGAACAGTGGGGAACTGGGCAACAATGCGCTGGGGACGGAGCGGGACAATGTATGAAAGAGCACAGTGAATTGAGTAGCGTTCCAATTCAGGGAGGAAGCGGCAGGTAAGACGGAGTGCTGTTGCTGTTCTCAAGGTGCTGACGTCAGTCGAGTCATTCCGCAATAAGGCGTCGACGCGGAGGATCGCTTCAGTCCCAGACAGTCGGCGGAGCAAGAGGGAAGGAGAAGTTTGAGAAGCCGAACGAAGATCAAAGGAACATTGGAATTATAAAACGGCAGCAACTCTCACTCAAAGGAAAAACAAGGAAACGGCGTATCTGAGCTTTTTCAGGTGACAAAAGCTGTTTAACCCCCCCCCCCGGAATATTAGAACTCTCCGAGCCCGTAACAATTGGAATCTAAAAGAGCAAGAAGTAAAAAAGAAAGGAAAAACAGACCACCCGAAAGCCAATAGCTTGGTGTGCGGAGACAGACTTGTAAAAATCGACGCTTTGTCTTTCCACGTGAAACTTCTAAAAGTAGAAGGTAGTGGGTTCGAAGAGAAACAGAACTGGAAGTTTTCGTGACAGCCATGAACACGAACACACGTGTATTTCTACTAGAAGTCCACGGCAGCGCGGAAACAAGCAGGAGGATCTGGTGAAAGTGACTTGCTTGTCTTCAGATTCACCTTGTGGAAAAAATCATAGGATTACAGACGGCAAAGTACGGAGACTTCAAAGTACTGCTTTGTTCTGTCACTAGTCGCATGTCTAGGTGTATATATGCGCAAAACGTGTTAATACTCGTAGATTCGGGGTCCCAGAGGGCTGAGCGTTTCCATTTTCATGGATCTTTTTATCAGAGGCTTCTCTATTGAATGTAAAGTTTAATTTTAGTTACTTGTTTTCCACATTCTTCGCCCTAGTGATGAGTCAGGCAGTACTTGGAGTTTGTGTGTGTATACGTGCGCGCGCGTGTGTATTTTGCGTTTAGCAAATGTTTCAGTTTAAGATTCGCAGTTCTCAGTACTGCATTCCTTTCCTCCCTTGTTTATTAGGGGATTAATGTCTAAGCAGTTCCTAAATGGGGTGTGCAGTTCTGAGGAACTGACAAGAGGTTTCCTCAGAAGACGCACAACTACTCATCTGAGTCTGTTCACTGTATTTTGACGTCCTTGAAAAAGCCCTTTAGAAAGTATACAGTACATTTTAAGAAATTGAATATGCAATCATTAGAGTATCACTAGGAAATAGGCAGTGGTTGTTAAATCGAACTAAGAAATGATTTATCTTCTTATACCTGGTCTGATTAAAAGATTGGTGAAAATGGCAAACATCAGTCATCGGGATCACTTGGAATCAAATTAATAACCCTTTATTATATGGGGTAGAGGTACAAGTTCATTAATATTCTTGTAATGAGAAAAACGTTTTGGTATATTTACTGTATGTACTGTAAGTATAGGTTAATGACATAGAGTAAACATAAATGTGCACATTTAGTATTATATCATTGTACTAAAGTGTGCAAAATACATAGTATTTGTGTGAACATATGTGTTTATCTATAGTACCAAACGATAGTGTAAGTTTTTAAGTGATTTTTTTTTTCTCTTTTCTAAAGATGCTACCTGCACTTATGAAGAGATGGCTCTGCAAGCCTAAGGTAAGGATTGGTGTAAAGTAAGCACCTGGATTTAGAACAAGTACAGCATCAAATCTAAACAATGTGTTTGGTTTATGTGTATATGCGTGTATACTTTTTTTTTAATAACCTTGTGTATAAATGTGAAATTAATATTCATTTGAAAGCAAAACTTTCCTATTGACAATCTGGATGCTGCAAATACTACACTAATTATGACAGAATCACTCCTTTGCACTATGAGGATTACTTTCAGTTGATCGTGCTAGTATAAAGTAGCAGTTTAAACTGGCACAGAAGTTAGAGCTTCTGCTTCATAGAAAAAGACAGAGTTTTCACACCCCACTCAATTGCTATCTATGTGGAGTTGGCACATTAGGCCTGTGTGTGGGTATTATTATTATTATTATTATTATTATTATTTTAACCATGGGTACTCCAGCTTTCTTTCCACATTACTACATGTGTATTTCGGGTTAATTGACAATTCTATATGGGGCTGGTGAATGTATGTGTGATTGAGCTCTGGAATGGGTTGATTCCTGCCTTGAGCTTGATGCTGCAGGGGATGTCTTCTGTCCTGTTTTGACCCTTAGCTAGATTAAGTGGGTTTGAGAATGTTGTGATACATGCATTCTAAAGTGCCTTTCATGGTACACTGGCTAAGAGCAATGCACCACTTTTAAAAAGAAAAATTGCACAAGGTTCTCTACTAAACACAGAAATAAGAAAAGTAAACATAATGATAATAATGCAGTCATGCCCATGAGAGGTGGAATGGGAGTTAGAGTTATATTATTTTTGGGTTGAGGTTGAAACAGTTCCTTAATACTGTGTGCTTCTGATGTATTTTACCAAAAACTCTCACAATTTACCACTTCACATCTAGCTTTGTGTCTAAACCTATGTTTAATTGTAACTTTATTTATTTGTTATAAAAAGTAAAATAATTATCAGCATGTCAATTATGGGAATGTATTTCAGACTCAGATTTTCAGTATAATGCTTTCTGTTTTACAGTTTAAAGTTCACATATGATGTCTTGCTTTGTGCAGTGATAAGATAATCTATCTTTTTGGGAACCTCAAGTTTCATGATGTGTGGTGTGTTGTTGATGATAGGTTACTGTTTGTCAGTTTGTTTGATAACCATCCTTAAAAGGCTTCAGTGGTGTTCTAGCAAAATCCTCACTGATGACAAACTCATTCCAGACCTGTTAAATTAGTAATACACTGAGAGAAAACCATACTGAAATGAAATGGAGTATTGTAACACAACTGCTCACTTTATAGCTAATTATTTAATTGGGAGAAAATCAGCTGATGCAGAATTTTGTAAAGACAAGCTGAAAAATATGTTAGTAATATATTTTTTGGGATACAACATCAAGCATTTTTTGTTAGACACTTTTATGATGGGTGGTATTATTTTAATTTATTCTCTTCCATATGTTTTGTTTGTAAGGAAAATGGTGGACTAAAACCAAACCTATATTAACCAACTAAGCATTAACATTGGCTGTCCTCTGCCAAAGAAAACAATACAGTAGGCAACACTTTGTACTATTGCATGTGGTAATTTAAGGCGGTAAGACCCTGAATTAATTGTTAATATTTTTTTCAAATATTGAAATCCATTATGTTCAAAATCTGCCTTGGCTACTAATATAAAAGCCAACGAACTCCAGATAATTCAATGAAAATCCACTGCACATGTTTTTCTATATATCAAGGTGTCTCTTTTTACCAGTTTGCTTTTCTAATTCTTTGCTCATATTATGGAGGCCTTTACAGATGAGTGCAGTGCCTTTGTTTATTTTGAGTAAAACTGAAGTGGCACCAAGAAACATTTGCCACAACCTTGTTCACATACTGTATCATCATTCAAAATCTAAATCTCTTATCTGCTAGCTGCAAACTCAAAACTCTTAAACAAATGGTGGAATGTGTAAAGACTACTTTGGTGCTTAAGGCATGTTTGATAAAATGGTCGGAGTGGGCTAATGGCATTGATTAGTAAAAGGTCACAAATAGTTCAAAAATATTATCACAGAGATAGCTAATCTGGATATACAGTTTTGTTGGTTAGGTTATTTGAGTGAATGTAGAAGGGTGGATTCCGGATTTCACCAGGTAAGGCTCCAGCTCCCTCTTGCGCTGTACAAGAAAGTGTATATTCAGAAAATAGATGAATGGGAAATGTATGTGATTTACAGTGCCAGCTGCTTATTTATCTACACTGACTCTTTGAGGTTTTGGTTTAAAAGGAGTAAGAATAACTAAAAATTGTAATGAATCTGTGCACTTACAAGAGGGAAATATGTCTGTGAGAGCTATTTTTAAGCCAATCTGACATGCATTGGCACTATATAAAAACTGAAAAAAAACTGCAGGGGAAGAAGACAAGTATGTACACACCATAGAACCAGTAAGTCTAGAACACAGCAAGTCATGACTTAATATAATAGTTACATAGGAATACAAACAAGATCTGTTTATTGTTTTGTTTCAGGAGCTAAGCAACTTTTCTTAAGAATGTAAAAAAAAAAAAAAAAAAAGTGGAAATTGTGGGAGAGTTGCACTGAGAGTAGATTACTTGTACGCTATTCCCCTTTTCATAGGAAAACAACTAATACCTCTAGTAGGTTCAGTATGGGATATGAAGAAATGCCTGTTCTAACTGGGGGTCGGCACAACAAGCTTGTGAGAGGAGGGCAATGGGCATGCTAAATCTTCTCCTGTTGGCAGTCTTAAATTTGGGAGTGATACTTAAGCTAGGGTTGGACACTTAAAAAAGACAAGATAACGACATACCTGTCATGGTTCTTTTGTTTAGGTAAGAAATTAGCTCTTCCGGGTTGTGCTATATTAGTCCTTTGGGTGGTGGTTATTGTGAAAAACTCTGCTTACTGCAATATGATCGCATACTTTGAGACAGTCAAAAATAGATATGAGGTAGCATCCCAAGTGATGAGAAAAATTATATGATACAATTTTTATGCTTATGTGATAAGATGATGTTCTATAACACATCTGCCCGGGTATTAGTGGCATTCTATATTCTGTAACCACTTGATATTATTCAACTGGAATTAGTGAGTTTCACAATGTTTTGTTAACTTGTGCCTTTGGCACTAGAACTTGCTTCTTTGTTCTGCTCACACTTTGCCATCCAGAGAGTGCGCAGCAATTTCAGGAGACATTTTACCCTGTTTTCTGGTCTTGTAAAGCAAACATTCATAAATTTCTCATCTGAAAGTGCATTCTTCATTACAGGGTTGCAGAGAGCCAAAGACTGATGCAAGCAACCACGCAATTCAATTGCAGGACATACTTCTATGCTCACCATACCAGATAAATATAGAGCCACCAATTAACTTAGTCTGCATGTCTTTGGGATGTGGGATGAAGCCAGATAATCATAACAGACGAGGGGTAAATGTACACAGACTCTGCACAGATAGTGACCGAGTGAGGAGTCTAAGTCAAGTACTAAGAGGAAAAATCAAAAATTAAAGCAACCACACCATTCAAAAGAAAACCCAAACAAATAAATAAATAAACCTTATTTCATATAAGTCGGCTGTTTCCTTTACTGTGATCCTGAATTGGACAGGTAGATAAGTAAAGGGATGGATGGCATTTTTCCATTTTTCCACAAATGGAGCACTGCTATCTGTTAACTGATTTTCTCATTGTCAGAGAGTGGATGGGTGGGATTTAAATTGCAATCATGTAATTTATACTCCATCATCTTTAATCATGAGATCAGAATGTTATTCACAGGGAGTAATCATGAGCATTCCAGAAGCATGCATTCCACAGAGTGTTCAGTATTAAGACCAACAGTGATTTGTATAGGCAGCAGGAATCCTCATTTTTTAAAAAGTTTTGTCATTTCTATTACCCTTGTGATCTGATTGATTTGATTTGATTTTTAAGTATTTGCAATGTACTTTAAGGAATAGCACTAATTAGACTATTTATTGGACAATTGACACAATAACCATAATTGTGAATGTGGCTTTATTTTCTTTACAAATTGTAATTTCTGTTTGGATAAGGGAATCTACTAATAAGTAAAACAATGTAAATGAGTGCTTATTTGTTAATACATATCCCATGTTGGTAATTCCTCTCCTTTTCTAATGCTGAGAAACTTGACAATGCTTTTATCACGTCCCGCATCGTAATTATTGTAACTCCCTACTGGTAGGTGCTGCTTCTAATCTTGTATCAAAACTCTAGTTGATTCAAAACTCTGCTGTAAGAGTCCTTACATGGACCAGCAACAGAGAGCACATCACATCCATCCTGCTTCACTGGTTCCCTGTGTCTTACAGAATTGAATATAAAATTCTATTATTAACCTACAAAGCTTTAAATGGCCTTGGAGCAGACCTCATCAGTAACCTTCTCCATCACTATGCTCCTGTTCACCCACTAAGGTCCTCTGATTCTGGCAATCTTGTTGTGTCCCATACTAACATGCACTCTATGGGTGACAGGGTCTTTAACTGTATAGTGCCCAGACTTTGGAATGACCTCCCGAAATGAATTAGGTCAGCTGACTCAATCCATTCTTTTTTAAAAAAAACAACTTAAAACTCATTTATATAGGAAGGTTTTTCTTAACTTAACCTGACATTCTGCTTCCTCTATGTCTTCCTTTCTGTCCAGATGCTCAATATAATTTGTGTGAGTATGCGTGTGTTATATCACAAATTGTTATTTTCTGGGCTTTCTTTTAGTATTGAATTTAGCATTTTACTCTGGTTTGTTGTCTTTTATTCTGTTTTAATTCCTTTGTATATCCTGTATCTATTTTAATCTATTCAGGAAACATCTCTATGCAGTGTTACATATAACTGCTGTTTCTTTATGAGACTCTTTGAAGCACCTTGAGCATGGGAAAGGTGCTATATAAATACAAATTATTATTAATATTATTATTCTTATTATAGCTAAAAGCAGTAAGTACCCAAACACTATATGCAATTAGAATCCAGTAATTCTCAAGAAATCTGAGGAATAGTCCTTGGAAGAACCCATTAAAAATGCATTCTGTTGTTATAACTTCATATACTGCATTTACATTTTCTTAAGAGTTTGTGGATTAATGTCCCTTCTGAGGATTCAAGTGGGTTAGGGTTTCATTAAGTGTATATGACTGACTCACTGTGAAGCCTTTGCAGGTTATCTTCACCTACCGTGAGGACAACAGTAAAAATGCATAAGCGGTTAAACAGTAACACACCATGGTTGAAAAATATTAGAACAGTATTTATTATGGTACCTGCCCTGATAATCTTGAACTGGATTATAAAGCTTATTCTACAATATGAAGTAACAAATGAGATTCTTGCTCTTCCATTTTATGTATCTTTGTTGCTTTGAAAAATCGCTTAGTGCAAGTTTCAGCTGAGGAGGGAACTATAAAAAAGATTAATGTGCAGTTTTTTCCACGTATTTAATTTTAGTACTACAACTTTCTCTTCAGGCTCTTCTCAGTTGTTGCAGGAACCTACGCTGCTACATACAATATTCTTTCTTAAACTAGACATTTAGCTATCTAAATAAGCTCCTTTTGCATTGCCACTAGAGGTAACTCGCATTCAGAGGTGACTTAATCTGGTTTGCTGAAGTTAAAACCTTCAATTTCATATGCCTTCTTTTTGGTTAAGAATCGTATATTGTTTTTTATTTATAGCCTTTATTAATAAAGCTGATTCAGTTAGCACCTCTGTTATGTTTATTTTTTTTACTAATGAAATTCTGTTCTTAGTAATTATTCATTCATTTTCTATCATGCTTATTACAGTGCAGCATTGCAGGAAAGCTAGAGTCTATCCCAGCAGCTCATGGTTCATTATCAACTCTGGATGGGCTGCCACTCTACTACAAGGCAAACTCTCTCACATAATTACTCATGCAGGCCAGTATAAAGTTGCATCCTTGCATCTTTGTAATGTGTGAGGAAACCCAGTGACAAACTTATGTAATGTAGGCATGGACAGAGTATGCAAAATCCTCTTAGACAGCTTCTAGGCCAGGGCATACATTTCATACTCATAAACTGTAAAAGGCAGGAATGCTAACTTCTAAGCCACAATGCTGACCTTTTTAGCAGATACTGTTCAAATAGTCTAGAGATAAATCAATTACTTGTATTCCAAAAATGGTCTACAGAACTGAAATATTTCTAGGGATTTTCAGTTGTAAAACTAACTTTTAAAACGTGGGCTAGCCTAAATGATTTGGACTTTGTTTTAGATTGTAAAAGACTGTCACACATTTGGTTAAGTAACACATTTTAATATTTGTCTTTGAAAATAACACATGTATAATCTTGAATCATATTTTTAATTCAGGAGATTTTACATATCAGATTTATTGTCTATAAAAGTGATGCAGTATAGCGTCTGACTTTCTAGGATGTGACGTTGCTATATATGGATTATGTAAAGCAGAGGAAAATGTTAATCCATTGTTAAGAAAGTGAAAGTGTTTTTACACCAGGAAATAGTTTATGCTTCTTTTGCATTCTGTGCTGCGTGTTCTTAATGTTACAGTGATGGATCAAGTTAAATGATCTTCCTTAAAATATAGTGAGAAGTTGAAAATCTGAGCCAGTCTGGGGTGGTAGTAGAGACTTGAGGTTTCTTAAAAGTCCTTGTTGTACTAAAAATGCCGTTTTGCATACTGATAGCAAAACAGGTCCCAGCAATGCCAGAGTGTTTGTTTATTATTGAGTTTCTCAATAATAGTTTGAAAGGACATGGTTTTTCATGCCTGTAAAAACCTTGTGGAATGTGTGTACTTTCTTTAACTACAGGGGCCGTGATGGTTTAAGGAGAAGAAAGCAGAAGGTTAACGTAAATGCAAAAAAAGGATTGTAAAGAATAAGCGATGCTTGCTTTTCTTTGTAATCTTTCAGCACGGAAGTCTATTTTATTTGTGGTCTTGTTTACAGTGTTTGACTGATACTCTGCGTGCCTGGCACCTGGCAGAGTTGATTTATCACATGCTTGGGGAGAAGGCTGTACATGTTCACCACTAATATCACAGGGCAGACACCGGCAGAAATAGCAAATTATAACTTTCACTTTCACTGTGTGAAGGTTTGAATGTTTGTAGGTGTAGAAAGTAGAATTCTTTGACACATTGTAGTCATTGCTTCTCCTCTTAAATTAAAATCCTGGCAATGATGAACTGCTTTGCACTCTTTTATGACAACATTAGCAGAACTACACAGTCAATTCCCTGTCAAGTGAGCTTAAGATAATATTCAGTGGTAGAAGTGTACTTGGTATCAATATCTGAATCTATGTTCTGTCATAGCCAACTCTTACAAAAGGTCAGCTGAGTTTGCCACTGTCCAGAAACCAAGGAAAGCTTGGTGAAAGAAAGGCCTGTATACTTTATTATTCAACTATTATTGGACAACATTAATACAGTGCATCATTTTGTATGTTACTCTTGTGGAGGCCTTACAAACTGATATAAATAAGGAGTGTGGAACAGTAGGCTTTACAAAACAAAATAAATATGCATCAAAGTTTGAGTGGTATAATGCATTGGGTGCAATCACTGTAACATCAGAAATTTTTAATTGTCTTGTATTTGTTTCAGTAAGTAGCCTGATTGTCCCATAATATTCTTCTGCACTAACAGCTATGCAGACAATCACTGTTTTATAGACAATTCTAAACCTTTCCCAGGACATTCAGAGAAAATTCTTCCTTTTACAGATTACTGTATATGTTTTGAGTTATTGTATCATTAACAGCTGTCACCCTCCAGGACTTAATGTTTCTTCATAGAACTGGTTTTAACTGTCAAGCTTGGCACTGGTTTTGGAATGTAGGAAATAACAAAGGACAGAATCATACGTGAACAGGCATGGAATTTTGGAGTGAAAAGAAGTGTACATTATGTAAAATTGCCTGTAAAATTAAAAAAAAAACCAAAACCAATCCAAGAAGCATAGAGTATAATGATTCTAAAGTTTATACTATGAGAGTGGGTAATTTAGGTAGAAGTTCGATGAAGGCAGCCTTTTCTAATTAAAATCTGACAAGGAAACTAGATTTTTATTTTTTTATTTTATTGAATTTATTAAAAGCAAGTAACATTCCATACAAACAAGTCAAACTTAACAAAACTAAATTCAATTCATCCCCCCACCTGTGAGAAAGAAAGGAAGGCCAACCGCCAGAGTGGAAAAGAGGGAAGAGAACCCCTTTCCCCAATATAAATGTTTATTCTAAAATGTTATTGATTAGATCCTTGAGGTTTTTAAAAATATTTTGAACAGATTCTTTAGGTGAGAATTAGATTTTTTCCAACTTCAAATTTTCTATAACATCAGTGATCCATTGACTTAAAAGAGGTGGGATAGGATTCTTCTAGTGGAGCAAGATAAGTTTATGTGCTGTTTAGCTGAGCTAACTGCAATATAATCGTGTTACATTGTAGAGTTAGCTTAAGTCAGTTCAGGGACATAAGCGGACATTGCATACACTTTGTATTCAGAGGTACAAGAATAGGCTAACGTGGCACATGCACCAGTCCATTGCAGAACTTACTCATGCACATACCATTCATCCATCCATCTATTATCCAACCTGCTATATCCTAACTACAGGGTCATGGGGGGTCTGCTGGAGCCAATTCCAGTCAACACAGGGTGCAAGGCAGGAAACAAACCCCGAGCAGGGCGTCAGTCCACCGCAGTCATGCACATACCTACGGGGCTGATTTAGGACTGTCTATTCATCAAAAATGCACATCTTTCAGAATTTGGGAGGAAAAGTGTTGTATTCATAGTAATTCCCATGTAGACATGGTTAGAACAGCTGTAATCCATGCACAGAATTCAAACCCAGGTTACTGGATCTGTAAGATAACATTAACTGTTGCACCACCACAGTCTGTTTAATTTTAGGTAATGGTTGTAATTATAATTAATAGTTCATCAAATGGAAGTCATTTAAATGTCAAAATCCAACATGAAATTAATGCAACTGAACCAGCTTATTGTGTTGTGGTAATTGTTTGACCTGAGCAGAACATTAACACCTGCATTACTACACATTGAAGAATTAATTACATTAGTGTTTACAAAGCCTGAGGTCCAAGGGATCTGTTCTTGAAGTGGATTTACAACCGACTTCAATATACATGTGGATTATCATCTCTGTATTTTTGGAACATGATGACGGCATGTTTTCAGATCTTATGGCATGCAGATATTAAAGTGTAGCTGATCAATTCCAGAATGTTGAGGAATTGCCATTGTCACCATTATTGAAGGGATTTACGTGCAGCCATGTATAAATGCAACTTGATACTGTATGTCATGTTGTAGTTTGACTAGGCTGGCTAAGAGGTTTACGTTCAGCTGTGTCAAAAACAGTGGTAGACCTAGCATCTCCCCCAAAGCATAGGTCATTTAAGATATGAACATGAGCATTTGGTTTGCTGTGATGAAGTCAAAATCAAAAAAAGCAAATCTTTTAAGAGATGTTGAATGAGCTGAAAAGAAATCATGCACTCAAGAGTTTGGAGGAGGAAGGTTCCATTTGAGATGCAACAAAGAATGGATATTGATATCATTATTACTTATCTTTTCAGTATTGATACAATTTGTACAAGCTTGAGGATGGCAGGAATTGAACTTGTCTGAGGTGATAGGTTAGATAGATAGATAGATAGATAGATAGATAGATACTTTATTAATCCCAAGGGGAAATTCACATAATCCAGCAGCAGTATACTGATACAAAGAAACAATATTAAATTAAATAGTAATAAAAATGAAAAAAGTTAGCATTTACTCCCCCGGGTGGAATTGAAGAGTCGCATAGTGTGGGGGAGGAACGATCTCCTCAGTCTGTCAGTGGAGCAGGATAGTGACAAAAGTCTGTCACTGAAGCTACTCCTCTGCCTGGAGATGACACTGTTCAGTGGATGCAGTGGATTATTCATGATTGACAGGAGTTTGCTTAGTGCCCGTTGCTCTGCCACAGATGTTAAACTGTCCAACTTTACTCCTACAATAGAGCCTGCCTTCCTCACCAGTTTGTCCAGGCGTGAGGCGTCTTTCATCTTTATGCTGCCACCCCAGCACACCACCGCGTAGAAGAGGGCACTCGCCACAACCGTCTGGTAGAACATCTGCAGCATCTTACTGCAGATGTTGAACGATGCCAACCTTCTCAGAAAGTATAGTCTGCTCTGACCTTTCTTACATAGAGCATCAGTATTGGCAGTCCAGTCCAATTTGTCATCCAGCTGCACTCCCAGGTATTTATAGGTCTGCACCCTCTGCACACAGTCACCTCTGATGATCACAGGGTCCATGAGGGGCCTGGGCCTCCTAAAATCCACCACCAGTTCCTTGGTTTTGCTGGTGTTAAGATGTAAGTGGTTTGAGTCGCACCATTTAACAAAGTCTTTGATTAGCTTCCTGTACTCCTCCTCCTGCCCACTCCTGATGCAGCCCACAATAGCAGTGTCATCAGCGAACTTTTGCACGTGACAGGACTCTGAGTCGTATTGGAAGTCTGATGTATAAAGATTGAACAGGACCGGAGAAAGTACAGTCCCCTGCGGTGCCCCTGTATTGCTGAACACAATGTCAGACCTGCAGTTCCCAAGACGCACATATTGAGGTCTGTCTGTAAGATAGTCCACAATCCATGCCACCAGGTGTGAGTCTACTCCCATCTCAGTCAGCTTGTCTCTAAGGAGCAGAGGTTGGATGGTGTTGAAGGCGCTAGAGAAGTCCAAAAACATAATTCTTACAGCACCACTGCCTCTGTCCAGGTGGGAGAGGGATCGGTGTAGCATATAGATGATGGCATCCTCCGCTCCCACCTTCTCCTGGTATGCGAACTGCAGAGGGTCGAGGGCGTGGCGGACCTGTGGCCTCAGGTGGTGAAGCAGCAGCCGCTCCATGGTCTTCATCAGATGTGACGTCAGAGCAACAGGCCGGAAGTCATTCAGCTCACTAGGTCGTGATACCTTTGGGACAGGGGTGATACAAGATGTTTTCCAAAGCCTTGGGACTCTCCCCTGTTCCAGGCTCAGGTTGAAGATGCGCTGTAGAGGACTCCCCAGTTCCAACGCACAGGCCTTCAGCAGTCGTGGCGATACACCATCTGGACCCGCTGCTTTGCTGGCACGAAGTCTTTTCAACTCTCTGCTCACATGGGCTGCTGTAATTGTGGGTGGGGATGTCTCACCTATGCTGGTACCAGCAGAAGGATGGTTGGAGGATGCAGTACTTCGAGGTGATAGTGGGTTAGGGTGATCAAACCTATTAAAGAAGTTGTTCATTTGGTTTGCTCTCTCCACGTCTGTCTCGATGGCGGCACCCCGCTTCGAGCTGCATCCAGTGATAATCTTCATCCCATCCCACACTTCCTTCATGCTGTTGTTCTGCAACTTTTGCTCCAGCTTTCTCCTGTACTGCTCTTTCGCCGCCCTGAGTTGGACTCGGAGTTCCTTCTGCACGCGCTTGAGCTCATGCTGATCACCACCTTTAAAAGCCCTTTTCTTCTGGTTCAAAAGGCCCTTGATGTCACTTGTAACCCATGGCTTGTTGTTAGCATAGCAGCGTACTGTTCTTACTGGAACTACAATGTCCATACAGAAGTTGATGTAATCAGTTGTGCATTCAACAGCCTCTTCAATGTTCTCACTATGTGACCCCAGGAATATATCCCAGTCTGTAGTTCCAAAGCAGTCTCTCAGAGCCTGCTCTGCCTCAGGGGACCACTTCCTGAATGAGCGTGTGGTTGTAGGTAGCGCCCTCACTCTTGGTTTGTATTGAGGCTGTAGCAGAACCAGGTTATGATCTGCTTTCCCAAGCGCAGTTAGCGGGGTGGCGCTGTATGCGTCTTTAACGTTTGCATACAGTAGGTCGATAGTCCTGTTTCCCCGGGTGTTACAATCCACATACTGGGAGAAGGCAGGTAATGTTTTGTCCAGCGTTACATGGTTAAAGTCTCCAGCGATTAGCACAAGTGCCTCAGGGTGCTGCGTTTGTAACTTAGCAACTGCGGAATGGATGATGTCACTCGCTATCTCCGCATTCGCTTGAGGGGGGATGTAAACAATGACAACAATCACGTGTCCAAACTCTCTGGGCAAATAATACGGACGCAGACTTACGGCCAACAGTTCGATGTCCCTGCAGCAATTGGAGATTTTAATGTTTACATGTCCTGAGTTGCACCACTTTGTATTGACATAGAGAGCGAGTCCTCCACCTTTCTTCTTCCCGCAGGTACTTGCGTCTCTGTCCGCTCTAACTGTGCTAAACCCGGGTAGCTCCACGTTAGCATCTGGGATGGTAGTTGTTAGCCACGTTTCACTAAAACACAGCAAGCTGCATTCTCTGTAGGTTCTGACAGTTTTCACCAGCACAGCCAGTTCGTCAATCTTATTTGGTAGTGAGTTCACATTTCCCAGGATCACAGAAGGCACCGACGGTTTATAACGCCATTTTCTCTCAAGTTGTCTCGATTTAATCTTATCTTTTATCTTTGCGCCGGCTCGGCTGCCCCGATATCGTCTTCTTACCTCGTCAGGTAAATAAGCAACCACACCGGCATGTGCATTTCTTCTCAGTGCTTTAAGCTGACTACTTGAATAGGCGATTCTCGGAGTGTAAAAATCCATGTCAAGTAGTAAAAATAGTAAAAAGTGTCTAGGGAGCAATTCCACATAAAAGAAAGTGGTAGAAGTGATCAGTGAAATAGATAAAAATAGAGATAAAAAGGTAAAAAGATAAAGTCATATACGGAGCTGCTGGAAAAGGCTGCCACTCGGATGCGGCGCCGGAAATGAATCAATGCTTGAGGAGGGAATATGCGGAGAATGAAGACAGAAGGCAAGAGACATTGGGTACAAATATATTGTTCACTGGAGAATTGGGGGCAAGGTGGCAAAAATGTGAACAAAGTTATTTAAAAATCATGCCTGCTTAGAGAAGATGAGTTAGCTGTCTTTTTACATCAGGGTGTAGGATCTTGATGGCATTGTCTCTTACTGATCATCATAGAGTTCAAGAGTACACAAAATTGTAAAGAGCAAGGTGTTCCCTAAAAATACCAGAGTTTAGAATGATATAATACTACATTATATTTACATAGCACCTTTATGTTGCTTTATGTTCAATAGGACCTCTTTCACTATAAGACAGGGAATTTGATCCCCCAGAGATGGTCTTGATGTAATGCATAAATAAATTTAATAACTACAATAAATACTTTTATTTATTTATTGATTGATTTTTTCCCACAGGTTCTCCAATTTTTCATCTCACATACTAAAATCGTTTAAAAACATGTTTAGTTTATTTGGCCATGTGTGAGTGAGTAAATGATGTCTGCCCTGCAATTTACAGTTTCCTGCCTTGCGACTAATGTTGCCAGAATAGGCATTTAATGGTACAGTATCAAACCTGAACTGGATTAAGTAGATTCAGAAATAATCTGAGTGCTTTTTGTGGTGAAGAAAGTTTACCCCCTACAGGGCTGATCTCTTGGATCCCAGTTCCTAGCATCCCCTTTGGGTATCTGAATGGGTATCCAAGCCAGGGGTGCTGCAAGCTGAAGTGACAGGGGAGAAAGTACTCCAAAGTTGAGGTCTCCCCCAGTCCTTCCATTGCACTGGTCTCTCAGTCGGAATGAAATAAGGGACCCTTACCAGTGCAGTAGGAGGACTGGAGAGAGAAGAACTTTGGAGTACTTTCTCCCCCATCAATTAGATGGCAACACCCTGATGCATGCCATCTGTTACAACCCCTTTATTTAAAATGTAAAAAACAATTTCCTTTTTTCCAGAGTATTGATTTGAGACTAAAAGTTATAAATATTGAAATAGTTTTTTTCAGAAAAAAGTTGTTTTGTTTTTATTTCAAACCACAGCCATACTAAAGGGTGGAGTGGTGGCTCTGAGGCTAGGGATCTGCACTGGCAATCGGAATGTTGCCGATTCGAATCCCGTAAAATGCTAAAAGGGTCTTTTCTCTGTTGGGCCCTTGAGCAAGGCCATTAACTTGCAATTGTTCTGTTCTGGGTATGACGTTAATCTGCATCCATCCCTGCATGTCGGCCCTCCAACCTGCAGGGAAAAACTTGGGGGTTGGTGGCAGAATTGGCAGTCCAGCCACCATTAAAAAAAAACTCACACTGTTCCACTTCATCTGAACTAGTGTGGTGCTGAGGTATCACCCGTTGCATGGTTGCACTCAGGTCCTAATCTGGATCCTGAGTTGGTTTGTTGTGTGGTGGGTGCGGCAATGCACTGTATCAGTGCGTGCTCCTAACCTCTCCTCCATACTAAAGCGTTCCTGTGTGTGTCACACCATGCAAACTTTAAATGGCTAAAATTACCCCTTGAAATCATTTTACAGGTGAAGCGTATAGCATGGTCTTTTAGGAGCACATGCAGCGTGCCTTGACTGACTTGGGTGCAGGCATTCGTGCACCTATGCCGTATCTTCAACTGCCCTTTTTCTGCATAGATCATGGCCAGACTAAGACCCCCTTGGACTCCCAAGTTAAACCTCAAAAGGCCCCCTCCTGATCTTGCCTCACTACCTCCTTTTAAGACACTCCAGGTGCATCAATATATTCACAAATTCTATACATCACATATGTAAATTTATAAATTTATTATTATTATTTTAATTTTTTATTTGTCCAAGGTGACTTACAACATTTGATTTACAATTGGTTACATTTCTTCTGTTTTTTCTAATTAGAGCACAGGCAGGTGGAGTGATTTGCCCATGGTCAGACAGTGTCAGTCGGAGGATTTAAACCCACAATCTCAGGGCTTGAACTCTTGAAGTCTTAATCCCTACACCACCACGATTAAAGTATAAAGTTTTAGATTTTTCTGCCAAGTCAACTTGTCCTTCATGTTTTGTCCATTTATGTATTGCAAGGTATGTAACAAACCAATTGATGCGTGTAATATCACATTTTTTGATTTCACAGTGAATAAAAATTAAATGTTTTTAAAAGGCCTCTGACCACTTTATGGCAAAAAAGTTATATATAATGGAGTATTTTGGAGCCCATAAAATATAAAAGACCAGTAAGGGATTCCTTAATTCGGGTTTGCCACTGTATGGTGTGTCTTATCAACTGCAGTGGCCTTGTGGTCTGCCACATTGTTGTTCATGTCTGTGTCGGTGACTCCACAGAATTAGACTGCACTTTGAAGCGGTGAGATCATCCCTCTCTTGACTATCTGTAAGGACATTAAACATTCTCATTGTTTTTAGATGCAGTATTTATGGCTTGTTTAATGTACTTGTTCAAATTATTATTATTATTATTGAAATGTCAGTTGTAGTTGTCAGCAAAACAGTGTCTTTTGCTTCTCTCTCTCTTTTTAATTTTTCTTTTCAATGCACTTCTGGGCTCTGGTTTTGAATGACTTTAACACATCAAATGTAAGATCTCATAAAGGTGACCAATTAGACATCTGCTCTCATTGTGCCCCATCCATATCAGCCAACCAGGACTCATATTTTTTACTTTAAAAGCTATATTTAAGTCTAAATGGGCTTATAATCATTAATGATCAAGTGGAGCAGAATTTGTTTAGGATAGCGGATTGCTGTAGTGTTGATGAAAACTTGGAGTTTTTCATGTGTAAGTCACCTTTGTGAGCTGGGCACAAGGGTATGCACCCAGGTCATCCTAATGATAGGCGTGGCCATGCAATACACATTTTTCCTAATGCTATGACAATTCTGGCACGCTTAAATAATACCTTTCTGATTATATAACTTTTTGTCATCTGGCTTTCCCAGCAGATTCCACAGAAGGCAGGAGGGCCTCCACTTTCAGCTCTTTCACATGTTTTCCTGTAGTTTAACAGACTGACCATATTTACCTATCACCTCCCCCAATTCCTTGTAACCACAGCAACACTCAGGCATGCCTGTGTATGTCATAGTATATGAACTTTAAAATGATTGAATTCACACCAAAAACGCTTTGCAGTGGAGGTATCCATTCTTACAGTATCACCAAACCAATTCTGGAAAAATGCTAGTGACAAGCCAGCATGGATTTTTGTGGCAGCTCAGCAAATGCTGATATACAAGAAGCTGCATGTAACGACTATCTGTTTATCCAGTAATACCAAACCACTACAGATTTTGAGCCTGCTATTATGGCTGTTCTATCAGCTAACTAATCCAAAAACAAGCAGTACAAATGCACTGCCAACTCGCATTATATGGAAAATTTGTCCATTGTGAGTGACAGCAACACTGCTTAGATACTGCTTACAGGTAAAGTATCGCATGCAGCCACTGAAATGCAGTTAGTGGCTAGCAAGTACAGCTGCATATTGTAGTTCCATTCTGTGTGTGCTAATACTAGTAACAATCTCTGTCATATTTATAGTGTGCTAAAACTGGTACAATGCCAGATAAGGTTATTTAACCAAGTGCTGAAAAGTGCCGGATGTAAAATTGTAACAGTTAACTGTTTTGCACTGTACTTTAAGTTGAAATGTACCAGCAGCCTCACTGAATATGTTACAAAAGGGGTAGTAAAGTCTTCACTAGGTTACAGCATATCTCCGGTTAAGTTGCCCCTCTGGGTACTATGATCAAATGCAGTTTTATGGCAAATGTCATTTTATGATTGTGACATTTGTGTAAATCAATCTGTCAGGTGTCTTATTCAGATTCATTTATGAAAAGGAGAGACAAAGAAGTGCAGGAAGACTGTGGCAAATACTCCATTCTTTTCCATGATGTGGAAATATATGATTAACCTTTGCTTATCCTAAGGCAATTCTTCCAAATAGTTGCCTATATGGGTTGCTGATTCATGTTTTTAGAGTGATTATATGCTTTATCACATTACCTGTGGCGATTAATTAAAAAAGGGAAAAGGCACATACACTCACTGCCTCTGCACTCCCTCTGTGTTCTCTTGCATCTCTGCATTTATTGAAAAATGCTGCATGTTGCAACAGTGTAAATGAAGCAAAAACATTATTGTGAGTTAGGAGACAACACACCCTGCCAGTCGCCGCCGGCGCTTGTGGGGCACACTGCCAGGGCTAATTTTTGCCAACTTTCTGACCGCCTCTTCAGTATGTCAAGGATGCTTGCTGCCCATTACCAACCTACACGTTCAGTCTTGCCGATAGATGCGCCCACAGCCCCACCTCTCCTGAGCCACAAGGATTGGTCTGCACCTGCCTGATTGCATTCCAGCTCAAGCCAGTCTGGCTGCTTCCCTAGCACCGTCTAGAGGAGTGAGTCCTGGCTTGCAGACAATAATTAAAGAGTTTACGCCACGTCAAGTAATGGTGGGCACCATAAAGGACAATATAACAGGATACTGTGGTAGGGATTCACAGGCAATGTCTAGACGCCAAGTATTTGTGAGTCTAGATCACCTGCTTTCTGTGCAGCAATGCTGGGCACATATGTCAATAGAGGAGACAGTGTGGAAAGCTGGGTAATGTGTTGGTAATATGCCCACACATGCATATCATCCCCAGTTGCCAGAGATGTAGCCAAAAACGTCATCTGTACTCAATTAGGTATCCCTTGTCTAATATTGCGTCATGGATCTGGGATGATGGAAATGTGATGTTTCATCAAAATTAAATAATACTTCATGCGCCCAAGCCCCCCAACTGGGCTTGAATCCTGTCTTTACGAAGACACTGTGAAAGCATGAAATCTTTATAATTTTTAAGTCATTCTGGTTTTCCTCCCAAGAATATGTGTGTTAGGTTAACTGAGCCTTAACTAACTCTGTATGAGTGTGGGTGTGTGCATGATTACCTTGTGATCAGCTGGTTTCCTGTGTAGGAGTTGTTCATGCCTTGTGCTCAAAGCAACAGGGGTAAGCTACCTCCCTACCACCCTAGAACTTACAAAGTGTGCATTGGTAGTGGATGGATGGATGCACAAACTATACAAACTGAGTTCTAAAATGTAATACTTCAGGACCTACGATGAGCAGTGTAATATAGTCAATATAGACTTGGAAATTGTTTCAGAGTAGAATATTTTGTAATGGAAATTATGTACTACAACTACTTATCTGCAATGTTTTCAATGGTTCTTCTAATATTTTTGGAGTTCGGTAGTCTGCCTATGTGTATTTAATAATGCCACACAATCTTCAAACTCTCAAACTCCATTCTTTTTTCTAATTCCATTATTTTATTTACTTCATTTTACATAAAACCAAATATTATCATTCAGAATGTACCAATTTTCTGTGGTTTAGCTTATGCGGTGTTGGCAGGCACCTTAGTTTATACAAGCATTAATAATCTGCCTGATCATGTACTTCATTGTACAGTTACTGGTTTAATTGCAAACTGTGTGTGTCAGGAGAAACAGCAGCTGAATTATTTTGTTCATAATTTATTGGATTCATTGTTATGAAAATCCCTCTTGGAAAAAGCAGATCACTTAAACTTGTTTTTCCCACTAGTACTTATTTTTCACTATTATTATTACTGTATTTTTTCCATGTCCTATGAATTGGCTTGAGGTTTCAGCATCAAGACTGCTTTGTAAGAATTGTTCACCCAAGACACTGCTTACATAAAACCAAAATGAAATCAGAGATCATAACATCTGACTGTGTGTCTGTGGTGTATGACAAATCTCTTGTTCTGATGCAAAACAAATTAAATGTGTACAAGAACAATAGACAGTATTTGACCTGTAGCACACATCAGTGCTTTATCAACACTAGGCTGACCCGCCTTTTAAGGCGACCGACTTTTAAGTTGACCACTTCTTAAGGCAATTCAATATGTAGATCAATTTGATATTTTATACAAACTCATTAATTTGGTTATATTGCATTTGAGCGGTATTACTTTAATACTCGTAGTTTGTTATTTTTGTGATGAAATTTAAACTTTTTTTCTATATTGAGGTCGCCCTTTTGACCCCCCTGATATTTACTACGTGGTGAGGCATTTGTACTCCATCAACATTAATTATTTCCAGAGACATAATTTTGTCTATTTTTCCAGCGCATTGCGCACAAAAGCAAGGGAACGATGGGAGCACCAGAACTCTGCTCACATCATGTTTCTTCGTGCTGCAAGTAGTAAGTCTGTGATAAGTGGAATACCGCTACGCTTTCCACTCACGGGATGGAAGGCCAATCCCGACCGCTTTTATATAGTAAGAAAGAAGAAGAAGATATCGCACAGTCTGGAGTAGAAAATCATCTTTTACCTGGAAAAACGAAACTACAAATCCCATCGTGCATTGCAGCATGGACGGGGCGTGTGTGAATTTCCGTGCTACTCGCATAGTCTGGAGTAGAAAATCATCTTTTATGTGGAAAAACGAAACTACAAATCCCATCGTGCATTGCAAAATGGACGGGGTGTGTGTGAAACTCCGCGCCTGCATAGCACTCACGGGACGGAAGGACAATCCCGACCGCTTTTATATAGAAGGATAACATCAACATTTATTTTTGTAGCACATATTCATACACAGGATGTAGCTCAAAGTGCTTTACAAGATGTCAAAGAAACAGTTACAAAAAAGAAAAAAGTTAAATTAGGAAAGAATAATAATAAGAAATAAAAAATAAATCAATATAATCTTATATAAGATAGATATATAATAAGTAAAAATATATTGTATTCTAATTCTCTAAAGATGAGACCAACGATTAGGTGAGATGGCTGGGAGGACATGAAAAAAAATCTCCGGGCAAGTTGGAGAAAAATAAACAAAAACCTGCAGGAGTTCAGAGGCCAGAAGACTTCAAAAGACCAACTAGGCATTCTACCTAACATATATTGTAAATGTTCTTAAGTCATCCATCATTGTGGTGGTAAAAAATGCCACCACAGAGAAACTGGAAAAGAAGGCAGAGAAAAGTAGACATTAGTAATGATTGCAAATCCCTGAAGAATATAATTCTATGCATGTATATTATATTAAGGGTACGATTAAAATGTAGTTATGAAAAGACCATATTTAAATAATGGGTTTTTAGTAGTTTTTTTTTTTTTTTTTTTTTTTTAATATTCCACAGTGTTAACATGGCAAATTTCAGTTGGTAAAGTATGTTTGGTGCATAACATCGAAAGGCCACCTCACCACTTCTTTTATGCTGAGCTCCTGGAACAATTAGCAGACCACTACTAGAAGATCTAAAGTTCCGACTTGAAATGTAGGGAGGCAGATACTCAAAATAATGTTGCTCCTACCTATATCTTGAAGTATTTATATCGTTAGTAGTATTTTAAAGTCATTTCTAAACAACACAGATAACCAATGTAACAAAGCTAAAATTGGTGAGATGTGTTCAGATTTTTTTTTTTGCCTGGTTAAGATTCTTGCTTCTGCATTCTGAACTAATTGTAACTGGTTGATGTCTTTCTTAGGTAATTCTTTTAGGAGTGCATTATAAAAATCTAGATGACTTAAAAATAAATAAATAAATAAAATTGTGAATTAATTTGCAGTGGTATAAAATGACGGTTCATTATTACCTTATTATTATTATTATTATTATTACCTTATTGTGGTGGAGGGGTTTGCGTGTCTCAATGATCCTAGGAGCTATGTTGTCCGGGGCTTTATGCCCCTGGTAGGGCCACCCAAGGCAAACTGGTCCTAGGTGAGGGATGAGACAAAGAACGGTTCAACAAACCTCCAATGAAGAGTAAAAACTGTGGACGACGTTTTCCCTTGCCCGGACGCGGGTCACCGGGGCCCCCCTCTGGAGCCAGGCCTGGGGGTGGGGCTCGATGGCGAGCGCCTGGTGGCCGGGCCTACACCCATGGGGCTCGGCCGGGCACAGCCCGAAGAGGTAACGTGGGTCCTCCTTCCCATGGGCTCACCACCTATGGGAGGAGCCAAGGAGGTCAGGTGCAATGTGAGTTGGGTAGTGGCCGGCGGCGGGGACCTTGGCGTTCTGATCCTCGGCTACAGAAACTGGCTCTTGGGACGTGGAATGTCACCTCTCTGAAGGGGAAGGAGCCTGAGCTAGTGCGCGAGGTTGAGAGGTTCCGGCTAGATATAGTCGGACTCACCTCGACGCACAGCTTGGACTCTGGAACCAATCTCCTTGAGAGGGGCTGGACTCTCTACCACTCTGGAGTTGCCTCCGGTGAGAGGCGCCGAGCAGGTGTGGGCATACTTACTGCCCCCCGACTTGGAGCCTGTGCGTTGGGGTTTACCCCGGTGGACGAGAGGGTGGCCTCCCTCCGCCTTCGGGTGGGGGGAAGGGTCCTGACTGTTGTTTGTGCGTATGCGCCGAACAGCAGTTTGGAGTATCCACCCTTTTTGGAGTCTCTAGAGGTGGTGCTAGAGGGCATACCTTCTGGGGATTCCCTCGTTTTGCTGGGAGACTTCAATGCCCACGTGGGCAATGACAGTGAGACCTGGAAGGGCGTGATTGGGAGGAATGGCCCCCCCGATCTGAACCCGAGCGGTGTTCTGTTATTGGACTTCTATGCTCGCCACGGATTGTCCATAACGAACACCATGTTCAAGCATAAGGGTGTTCATATGTGCACTTGGCACCAGGACACCCTAGGCCTCAGTTCGATGATCGACTTTGTGGTTGTGTCGTCGGACTTGCGGCCATATGTCTTGGACACTCGGGTGAAGAGAGGGGCGGAGCTGTCAACTGATCACCACCTGGTGGTGAGTTGGCTTCGATGGTGGGGGAAGATGCCGGTCAGACCTGGTAGGCCCAAACGTGTTGTGAGGGTCTGCTGGGAACGGCTGGCAGAGTCCCCTGTCAGAAGTAGCTTCAACTCCCACCTTCGGCAGAACTTCGACCACGTCCCGAGGGAGGTGGGGGACATTGAGTCCGAATGGGCCATGTTCCGTGCCTCTATTGTTGAGGCGGCTGACCGGAGCTGTGGCCGTAAGGTGGTCGGTGCCTGTCGCGGCGGCAATCCCCAAACCCGTTGGTGGACACCGGCGGTGAGGGATGCCGTCAAGCTGAAGAAGGAGTCCTATAGGACCTTTTTGTCCTGTGGGTCTCTGGAGGCAGCTGATAGGTACCGACAGGCCAAGCGGAATGCGGCTTCGGTTGTTGCTGAGGCAAAAACTCGAGCATGGGAGGAGTTTGGAGAGGCCATGGAGAACGACTTTCGGATGGCTTCGAGGAGATTCTGGTCCACCGTCCGGCGTCTCAGGAAGGGGAAGCAGTACAGTGTCAACACCGTATATGGTGGGGATGGTGCGCTGCTGACCTCGACTCAGGACGTTATGGGTCGGTGGGGGGAGTACTTCGAAGACCTCCTCAATCCGACTAACATGCCTTCCAATGAGGAAGCAGAGCCTGGGGACTCTGAGGTGGGCTCTCCCATCTCTGGGACTGAAGTCACCGAGGTGGTCAAAAAACTCCTTGGTGGCAGGGCCCCGGGGGTGGATGAGATACGCCCGGAGTTCCTTAAGGCTCTGGATGTTGTAGAACTGTCTTGGTTGACACGTCTCTGCAACATCGCATGGACATCGGGGACAGTGCCTCTGGATTGGCAGACTGGGGTGGTGGTCCCCCTCTTTAAAAAGGGGGACCGGAGGGTGTGTTCCAACTATAGAGGGATCACACTCCTCAGCCTCCCTGGAAAAGTCTATTCGGGGGTTCTGGAGAGGAGGGTCCGTCGGATAGTCGAACCTCGGATTCAGGAGGAACAGTGTGGTTTTCGTCCTGGTCGCGGAACAGTGGACCAGCTCTACACCCTTAGCAGGGTCCTGGAGGGTGCATGGGAGTTTGCCCAACCAGTCTACATGTGCTTTGTGGACTTGGAAAAGGCGTTCGACCGTGTCCCTCGGGGAGTCCTGTGGGGGGTGCTCCGGGAGTATGGGGTACTGGACCCCCTGATAAGAGCTGTTCAGTCCCTGTACAACCGGTGTCAGAGCTTGGTCCGCATTGCCGGCAGTAAGTCGAGCCCGTTTCCAGTGAGAGTTGGACTCCGCCAGGGCTGCCCTTTGTCACCGATTCTGTTCATAACTTTTATGGACAGAATTTCTAGACGCAGCCAGGGTGTTGAAGGGGTCCGGTTTGGTGGACTCAGGATTGGGTCACTGCTTTTTGCAGATGATGTTGTCCTGTTTGCTTCATCAGGCCGTGATCTTCAGCTCTCTCTGGAGCGGTTCGCAGCTGAGTGTGAAGCGGCTGGGATGAGAATCAGCACCTCCAAATCCGAGACCATGGTCCTCAGCCGGAAAAGGGTGGAGTGCCCTCTCAGGGTTGGGGGCGAGATCCTGCCCCAAGTGGAGGAGTTTAAGTATCTCGGGGTCTTGTTCACGAGTGAGGGAAGAATGGATCGTGAGATCGACAGGCGGATCGGTGCGGCATCCGCAGTGATGCGGGCTCTGCATCGGTCTGTCGTGGTGAAAAAAGAGCTGAGCCGTAAGGCAAGGCTCTCAATTTACCAGTCGATCTACGTTCCTACCCTCACCTATGGTCATGAGCTATGGGTAGTGACCGAAAGAACGAGATCGCGAATACAAGCGGCTGAAATGAGTTTCCTCCGCAGGGTGTCTGGGCTTTCCCTTAAAGATAGGGTGAGGAGCTCAGTCATCCGGGAGGGGCTCAGAGTAGAGCCGCTGCTCCTCCGCATCGAAAGGAGTCAGATGAGGTGGCTCGGGCATCTGATCAGGATGCCTCCTAGACGCCTCCCTAGTGAGGTGTTCCGGGCACGTCCAACCGGGAGGAGGCCCCGGGGAAGACCCAGGACACGCTGGAGGGACTATGTCTCCCGGCTGGCCTGGGAACGCCTTGGGATTCTCCCGGAAGAGCTGGAAGAAGTGGCCGGGGAGAGGGAAGTCTGGGCTTCTCTCCTTAAGCTGCTACCCCCGCGACCCGACCTCGGATAAGCGGAAGAGGATGGATGGATGGATGGATGGTATAAAATGTCTAACTTCTGCAGTTTTCCTCAAGTGAAAAAAATGAGTCCTAATAATCTGGTTAATGTGTGATTTAAAGTTTAGGTCAGAATCCATGATTACACCCAAATTCTATAACTCTTCTTAACTTGTAATGTCAACACATCAAGTGTATTTCTAATATCCTCATTATTTCTATTTTTATCGATTGCTGTCTGTTTTTTTTTTTCCCTTATTTAGCTGGAGAAAGATACTACATATCCATTCAGAACACATAAAATTGTACAAAATTATTACAGGTATATTTGTAAAATGTTTAATTGCACTGGATATTTACTGACTGTCACTGAGTGTCATTCACATCTTATTTTTAAAGTCACTGTATTTAACTGATATTACTCATGCAATGGTATTCTCAAGTCCTACTAAATAAATTCTTTAAACTTGAAAATTTTGCTATCTTTTTATATATAGGGTGGTCCAGATGTAATTATGCAATTTTCATTACGCTATAACTTAAGTTTATTACATAGAGAATTCACAAAAAATTATTTTTGTTGCCGATTAGATTGCAGCGAAATCAGTAAATTAATTCAATGTAAGTCCATATTTCGAACAATTCTTTTGTCTTGTTTTCCTGCATTGCATTAAAAGTTGCATAATCGGATCTGATACCAGCAAAAAAAAAAAACCAAAAGAAACAATAATTGAGCAATTTTTAAATATTGAATTTAATATCCATTGTTGAAACAGTATGCAGAACTCTGTAAAACTCACTGGGGTACAGAGCACTTTGTTATAGAGTTTAACTGGAGACATATAAATATGTATTCCACTTGTTTATTTGATCCTTTTACCCTGAACAATTTACAAATAACTGGCTGTCCATAGTAAAGCTGTTCCTACTAGTATTCTGCACTAAAGTAACTCGTTAATGACCACACAGTGAGTCAGTGGTGGAGAATGAACCAACAGCCTTGTACTTTACAATCTAGTCTCTTAGTGACCAGGGAAACGCACTGCTTGTTGACTCCATTTTTGTATTTATACAAAGGTGATGTGGCAGTAGCTTTATTGAAGAAAAGGGCATAAATCACAGAAGTGCAAAATGTTAACTTATTGTTATTTTATTTATTTAGTGACTTTACCATGTATAACAGTTAAGGTATAGACAGCTTAAGGTAGTTGCTTAATGACATCCAAATCAGTCAAAATCAAAGTCAAAACTTACTTCAGTGCTTTAAGCAATATATTTAAAAAACCTTGAAGTGGCATGATGTCTCAGTGCAATGATGATAATGTGTCAATGTGCTTCATCACCTGGCTCTCACAATTTTGCTGCTGCCTTGTCTTGTAGAGGTCTGACATGCGACCTTTGGCTCAGTTCTACTATGCTGATGAAGATGTGACACGGGTGACAGCAGAGTTAAATGGACTCGACCTCAGGAAGGACCTACAGAAATATCTTCTATTGCTTCACCAGCTCAGGACACTACAGGTAATCCAGCAGTGGTTCAAGGCTGTTCAAGTCAACAGTAAATCCTATATTTTAATGATTTGTAGAAGTAGTAGTACTAGTAACACTCAACAACAACAACATTTATTTATATAGCACATTTTCGTACAAATAATGTAGTTCAAAGTGCTTTACATGATGAAGAGAAAATAAAGACAAAGTAAGAATTAAAATAAGAGAACACTAATTAACATAGAATAAAAGTAAAGTCCGATGGCCAGGGAGGACAGAAAAAGCAAAAAAAACTCCTGACGGCTGGAGAAAAAATAAAATCTGCAGGGGTTCCAGGGCATGAGACCGCCCAGCCCCCTCTAGGCATTCTACCTAACATAAATGATCAGTCCTCATTGTATTCAGGGTTCTCATGGAAGGACTTGATGATGGTCACGTGGACTTCCAGCCTTTAATCCATCAATGTAGGGACATCATGGTGCTTTGATCACGTGGTGGTGGCGCAGATCGCCACCACAGAAAACTGGAAAAAGAACAGAAGAGATAGTAGGGGTTAGTACGGATTTTGGAGCCACCATAATTAGTAATGATAATTAATTGAATATACAGAGCATCAGGATTAAACCAAAATGAAGTTATGAGAAAGCCATGTTAAAGTAGTATGTTTTTAGCAGTTTTTTAAAGTGCTCCACTGTATTAGCCTGGCGAATTTCTATTGGCAGGCTATTCTATATTTTAGGTGCATAACAGCAGAATGCCGCCTCACCACTTCTTTTAAGTTTAGCTCTTGGAATTCTAAGCAGACACTCATTTGAAGATCTAAGGTTACGATTTGGAATGTAAGGTGTCAAACATTTCGAAATATAAGATGGAGCGAGATTATGTAAGGCTTTGTAAACCATAAGCAGTATTTTAAAGTCAATTCTGAATGACACAGGTAACCAGTGTAGTGACATCAAAACTGGAGAAATGTGCTCAGATTTTCTTTTCCTAATTAGGATTCTAGCAGCTGCATTCTGCACTAATTTTAATCGATTGATGTCTTTTTTGAGTAGTCCTGAGAGGAGTGCGTTATAGTAATCTAGTCAACTGAAAACAAAAGTGTGAACTAATTTCTCAGCATCTTTCAATGATATAAGAGGTCTAACTTTTGCTATATTTCTTAAGTGAAAAAATGCTGTCCTAGTGATCTGATTAATATGCGATTTAAAATTCAGGTCAGAGTCAATAGTTACCCCCAAATTCTTTATCTCCGTCTTGACATTTAATCCTAATGCATAAAGTTTATTTCTAATAACTTCATTATATCCATTATTGCCAATCACTAAAATTTCAGTTTTCTCTTTGTTTAGCTTGAGAAAATTACTACTTATCCATTCAGAAACACAAGTAAGACATTGTGTTAGTGAATTAACAGAGTGAGGGTCATCAGGTGCTATTGATAAATACAGTTGTGTGTCATCAGCATAGCTGTGGTAGCTCACGTTATGCTCCGAGATAATCTGACCTAACGGAAGCATGTAGATTGAAAAGAGCAGCGGACCTAGGATAGTGCCTTGTGGAACACCATATAGCAGGGGTTCTTAAGCTCGGTCCTGGGGGACCACTGTGGCTGCAGGTTTTTGTTCCAACCAGCGTCTGTTTTTAATTGGACTCCTGTGCTAATTAAGTGAACTGTTGTTTCCCAGATTCCCTGTTTTGGGGAAAAATATACAAATTAGAAATCTAAGTTTGGTAAAAAAAAAAAGTAGTAAAATGTACTAGGCAGTTATATGTATTTGTTTCTTTTTAACAGTTTTTTCATCTTGATTGTCATTCTAGGTGTTCTTATTCTTTAATTAATCCGTTATTTACTACTTTGTGGGGCTGACGCAAAATTAGTTGCAGCCTTTCACGATCGAGTGTTTGCTTGGGTTTCTGCTCTGCTTGTTTTTAATTTTCATTATTAAGATTCAATGAAGGGAGCAAACTGCACAGAGAAAGGGTGAGATATAATAAAAAGAGTTAAGCATTTAAAATCATAGCAAAAACAGAAATATTTATAAGAAATGTTTCTTATAAATGTAAAAATCATGCTGCTGTGCTTTTCTGAATGTAGAATAAAATATAAATAAAACCAGCTAATTAAAAGAGATCAGTGCTATCGGGTGTTGTCACTGATTAGGAATCTGGTTGGAACAAAAACCTGCAGCCACAGTGGTCCCCCAGGACCGAGTTTAAGAACCCCTGCCATATAGAATATCATGTGTCTTTGAAGTATAATTACCACAACTAACAAAGAATTTTCTTCCTGTCAGATAGGATTCAAACAAATTTAAGACACTGCCAGAGAGATCCACCCACTGACTAAGGCGATTTCTAAGAATATTGTGATCAATGGTATCAAATGCGGCACTCGGATCTAAGAGGATGAGAACAGATAAACGGCCTCTTTCTGCATTTACCCGCAAGTCATTTACTACTTTAACGAGTGCAGTTTCTGTACTGTAATTTGTTCTGAAACCCGACTGAAACTTCTCAAGAATAGCATGTTTATTGAGGTGGTCATTTAGGTGCATAATGACTGCCTTCTCTAGAATTTTACTTAAGAAAGGCAGGTTAGAAATAGGTCTAAAATTTTCAAAAGCAGAGGAGTCAAGATTATTTTTCTTGAGTAGGGGTTAACTACAGCAGTCTTAAGACAGTCTGGGAAGACCCCTGTATCTACTGTAATGACGAGTTTACTATGTCAAGAATACTATGAATTAGAACACCTGTTACTTCTTTGAAAAAACTTGTTGGTACTGGGTCAAGGATGCAGGTGGAGGGTTTCAGTTGAGAAATTATTTTATATAAATCAGGTAAACCTATCCTGATGAAAGAATTTAATTTGTTTATAACGGAATACTGGGGCTTAAGAGGATTAGTGTTGGGGAGATATACTATATTATTTCTAGTATCATTAATAACCTCACAAGTTTCACTGGAAGTATTCTGGAGGCATTCCATTGAGTTACCTGGGTTTAGCAGACGATCAATCGTAGATAATAAGACTCTGGGATTACTAGCATTGTTATTTATAGTTCTAGAGAAATAGCAGTGCCTCTCAAGATGGACTGTGTTATTGTATTTTGTTACTTTAACCTTCAATATCTCATAGTGGATAGTTAGTTTAGTTTCTCTCCATTTACGCTCAGCTCTCCGGCATGTTCTCTTTAAACCAAACACTCTTTGGGTCTTCCGTGGTATAACAATGTTAGAAGATTTTTTTAACTCTCTTTTCAGGTGTGACTATGTCAGCAGCAGCTCTCACTGTAGTAGTTCAATTTTCCACCTCCTCTATGCAACTTTAAAATGAATAACATAAAACACAAAGTAAAGCATCCATACCTCATACTGCATAAAGTGTTTTACAACTAAATTCATGGGCATTCCAGTGATTACTGCTGCTCTTTCACAGATTCAGCATTTTGGGTTTGGCTACAATGTTTGTAGCTATCCATGTGGAGTATGTATATTGCTCACAGTAGGTGCATATTAGATTAACTGATGATTCTAAACTGGCCCTTTGTGTTTATAAGTGGGCTCTACAATGGACTCTGGTCTTCAAACCAGTTAAGATTTTTTGAGAATATCTAGAAAAAGCATGGATAGGTAAAATATAACGAATGCTTGTAAGGGTCATGTTGATACTCTGGTCTGTCTTTAAATTCAGATGTGTACTGTGCTATTTGGCAGCTCTTACCTTCCTATATGTGCTGCTCTGTGAACATTCATCTTTTAATTTGGTGAAACATCAGCTAGGTGGTAGTACATAGAAATAATCAGATAGTTCAGCATGTATAAACGTTTAATAAACTGGTAGTAGTCGCTGCAGTCTGTACATATGGCAATAAAAACGCTACAAATCTATAAATATTTTTTATGATGGCATCAAAGTAGAAATTAAACTAAGGAAAAGAGAGTGGTGAACCCACCTTTATATTACAGAAATTCTAACTGTGACAAGGGAAAGTTGTCTTTTTGGTACTCCATGTATACAGTAAGGAATACTATGAGTTCTGCTTTGCTTGAAATTGTAGTGTTAATGTTTTCCAGTGTCTTACTAACACCCCTATCTCTAGTTTAAAAGATAACATCTCTTAGTTCAGGGTAAGAAACCAACTGGACACATCAGAAATTGTACAAAGTTCCTTTGAAAATGATAGAGTGCGTGTGTGTGTGTTTTGGGAAGCACAAGTGACACTTCAATCACTTAGCTGTACTAGTGCACTATGGGTCACCTGTCAGTTTTCCAAGAGGATTATTAATGTGTACAACATGCCACAGGACATCACGCGGTAACAACCTTTTGTAATTCACAATAGGACCGCATGCTGCAAACTATTGAGGCAGTGATGGAAGAGTGCATTCCTAACCAGAGACAGAGCCGGGAGTACCAGATCAAATTCCCAGACGAGATCCTACATGAGAATCTTGGAGTTCAGCTATGGTTTGCTGCAGAGGTAAGTATTGTTTTTGAAATTCTCCAGGCTATATTAACAGCTATTGAGGCAATCCACTGATCAGTGTATGCCTGGGGGCATACATTTCCTAGGACTCTGGTTTTTCTCTAGGTTTTTCTCTGGTACTTTGGTTCTCCTCCCATATCCCAAAGTCATGAATGTTTGGTTAATTGCCAGTTTGAAATTGGTCCCATGTCAGTGTGGGTGTGTATACGAGTGGGTGTATCAGTGGACTGGTGCTCTGTTTAGAGTTGTTCTCTTCCTTGAATCTGATGCTGCCAGAACGGGATCTGAACCCTAAGACCCTGAACTGGATTTAGCAGGGTGGTTAAGTAGTATGAATTGGTATGAATATGGAATTTTGACTGTGATGCATAGTTTCTGCTGCTCTTTTTCATTCATCCAACCAACTGTTCCTTAAGCATTACTGTGCCTTTGTGAAAGGATACCATGGGCCAGGGATACTTTTACTTATATGGCTTCCGTTGGAGATACCCTCACGCCAGTGTTAAAACATGATTTGCTTAACGTACCACCTTGTTATCTGGTGTGTGTTGTATTTTACTGCTTTCTTAACACCTTTAAATGATGCTTGCCTCTAAAGGTGTTATCTGTCCACTGTTATATAATAAATCAATAACCTGTGTATATAAGGCCCCTGTGAGCAGTCTGTTGGTCAGTGTTGCTTTAATGACATGATCCAAAGAGGAAGTGCAAGTCTGAGACACACGGACACAGAATAGTAAAGGCAAAGGAGACAAACCGAGTGTTGCCTTCAAAGGCAGGAAGTTTAAAAGTGGACAGAAGATGAAGGTGTCTCAAAATGACAGAGTCTGAGAAGCTGGCTTTACGGGAGTGCTTCTTGAGAGTAGTTTGTACACACAAGGGTACAGAGGAAAGTCACTGAAGGTAAAGGTAGGGCAAGACGTATCAGTATTTTTAAACTGTTCTATTACCTGTCCTCAGTAGGTAATTTTGCTAGCATGAAATAAAGACTTAATGACTTACAGTGCTTTTCTGAACATGCACTACAAACCATACGTCTGCATTGTACAATTATAAAGCCAAGCTTTCAAAGCTGCAAAACTGTAGCTGGCATCACTTGTTGAGTTTTACCTGTGCATTCAATATCACAAACAACTGAATAATATGTGAGGCATTAGCTCTCATGCCAATTCTTAGGAAAATCAGTCAGTAATTGTTTATTTTTATGTGTAACAACATCACTAGAACTTAAACAAATTCTGAAAATGTTAGATTAAAAATACATTACATGTGTGTCATAGCAGATGCAACCAGCACAGTACAAGTAAATCAACAGGATAGTTGAAACATGCATACATACTTGGGGTGATGGTGGCATCTATATTAAGAGCAGTAATAGCAGTTTTAAGACATGTTTGAAAACTCTACGAATTTCATAAAAAGGTTAAGGTAGATTGTTTTGTTATTATTCAGTAAGTGGTATCTGGTGATGTGGGTAGAGAGAAAGTCAATACCAGAAGATTTCTTCCACCCTATGGGTTCAAATGAGACCTACAAAGGGTAAGTAGTGGAGACGTAAATTCTGGAGATTCTGTTATTATTGAGATAGATAGATACTGTATTAATCCCAAGGAGAAATTCACATTAAATACTTACCAAGACACATACAGTCTTGTGAAAACAGGCATCCAATGCTTGTTGGTTTACATCTGGAGTAAAAAGAAATTCTAAGCGTGCATAATTGGTGCACAATCTTGAACATAACTATCTTATGTGTGCAGTGGTTGAGAGCAGCCTAAGTGGCAAGATACTATAGGTGCAAAGCAAATTTGCATTGTGCTTACCATATTTGCCTCCAGATGTTTTAACATTTAAACAATTATCTCAATTTACAGAATATACAGTGATATTTTCACTTTCCTGTCTTATGATTTATCTTTTGAATACCCCTACTTTGATAGTGTCTTTCTGCTGGTTCCTTCCTGGAAGTTAGAGAGGCAGAGGGACTTCTATTACGCCCTCTGGCAGAAGACCTGCTTCGCTCACTGGAGGTGGTAAGGCTGCTGCTGAGGGAACAAAGTTTGGGTGACTTTCGAAGTTACTCGGCCCATGTGCAAGAGGCCCTGCTCCAATATGACCACTCCTACTGCCAGTTTGAACTCAGGTATGGCCTTTAGTGTTGTCGGCATTTAGCAGTGAAAAACAATTTAAAGCTGTGCTGGCTATGTAGTGTGTTGGCAGAAGTGTTTAAATTGTGCTCTTTATAAAGAAGAATGTATCAATTTTCTTTAGATTTTTAACTGTATTTTAAACTATGCTTTCAAAGAATATTAAAAATGTCAACAAAATGCATTTAAAGCATGTGTTTATAAATTTTGATTTATGTTCATACAGTATATTCTACTGTTCACTGGCAAGGAATCCATTTTAATGATCATTGGGATCCATTAGCAGTGGTAGAAAGTGCCTTTGCCTCAGAGCTAGATTTCATTTTCCCAGGCATACAGGCACAGTTTCTCTAACTGGGTGGTACAGCAGAGACATCTCACCCTCAGTGGAATGAGTGGCTTTTGGAAATGGATGGGAATATTCTTGCACAAGGTATTAATTTGTTACTGAATTACTTGATGAACTAGGGGAGGCTCGGCTTCCCTGAAAGGATTACTTGTAAAATTTTGATGTAATCCCTTTATCACTTAAAAGATTAGTTTTCAATTGTTTAATTAATTACAATGGTGGTTAAAAAATAATTAGGTAAACTAACTACTTTTTCGCAAATTTTCATTTTGCTGTTTTCATTATGCTGCGATTGCATTAACCGTCAATCCAATGTAGCACTGGCCCTGTCAAACTGGAATTCACTTTTCTAGGTTTTATGTGAAAAGCACACAAACATAAAAGTAGTCTTAGTCAAGTGTTTGTGATCTACATAGAGTGCAAAGTCACTCCTGAACATTCATTACTGTTTCTTTTCTGTGTCTTTCAAACAAGAAAATGCCAAAAATAAAACACAGAGCCTTGCTTGCTAAGGTTGGTTTTGTTAGTATATTCATTAAAGTAAACACACAAATACATTTATTTTTGATTTTCAAAAACGCAAGTATTTCCTGTTTTCTTTTGTGGGCATTTTATATGTTTGTGTCATGCAGTGTTGGGAAGAATCCTCTCAGTATAGAATATGCATATTTATGAACACTAGTGATATTTGACCTGCAAGGTGTCACATGAATAGGGTAAAAGTGATTTGCTGCTACTAGTTTACAAAAAACTTCATTATAGATAAGATGCATTTAGCCAGGTATGAACATGCAAAGGAGGAACTGTCTTTGATGGAATGTTTGTTCTGCATTCCATGACTAATTGGCACTAAGCCTAGGGTTGGTTTCTGCCTTGCATTCAGTGTTGCCAAAATAGGTTCTGACCCTATGACTTGGAGTTAGCCTAATTTGGTTTAGAAATTGGTTGGATATGAGAATGTGTGATATTTCATCTAAATTTCTCCCACATTAAGTTGAACCAGACAAGTTCTGTGCATACCGAAGCAGTTGTACTACTTATACTGTAATGTTTCTCGCACTCCTTTCTTGCATTTTACCTAAGTCAGCTCTGACTTTTTTCCAGTGCTAGATACTCTTACTTCCTTCTGAAAACCCAGATTCTTTGCACATTTCCTGAAAAGGACAAATTTTAATAACCTGTCCTGCCTTTTTGTGTTCTTTTCCTTTTTCCAGATATATTTCCACTGTGATTCCAGTAAAGTCAGCTGAAGAATTGCAACAGCAGCAGGAGATTGTAGTGCTTTTTTGTGAGACTGTTAGCAGGTAAGAGTGAAATAATGGACCTTAGCAGAACTTAGCAGCTTTTCATCTACTGTTCCTCATGTTTTTGACACCTAACACAACTGTATCAGCTGGACATGAACTCTTTCAGTGTTCCCTTTGGAGTTAATATTGCTTTTTACCTGAAGACAGATTTATATAATTGGGCGGTTGAGCAGAACACTTGTGTATCTGTTGTATGACACCCTTAAACGTATTTTAGCACACTTCCTCATGTCAGCTCTGGCAAGCTTTATAAAGCACTGTGCACTTCTTTACATATGCCAGATATTTGCAACATGTTCTATTTTCACACATGAGAATGTGAGGCACTAAATCAAAGATGGGACTGAACGGAGTATTCTTGTTAAACTTCCTTCTAGATTCATTCTCTCTTTCTGTTTTTTGCTTTACCGTTTCCATTTGCCTTCCTTGCCGATTCCGGAACACACTTCACTGCATTGTTTAATTCATCTTGCTTTGTAATTTTGTGAGTTGAATTGGAAATTAAACTTACCAAAAATGTACAACTTAGAATAACAATTCCTTTCTGTTTACCTGTCTCATGGAGTGATCTATGGTTTCTTGGGTAGCACTTGGAGTTCATACTGAACTTATCCACAGCCTTAGTGACATCTGGACCCGCTTGGCCTCATGGGTTCGTGATGCCTTTCAGTGACCTGGGCAGAGCTGGTTCTTGCAGTACTTTCCCACCACAGAAAATGTTTCTTGAACTAGGGACTTTTTAGAAACCCAGGGCCTTTTTGTAGCATTTTCACTGCAGGAATTCAAGCTATTTGTATTTCCTGGTAGGTAGGTAGGTATGTGTATGTATGTGTGTATATATATATATATATATATATATACTAATAAAAGGCAAAGCCCTCACTGACTCACTCACTGACTGACTGACTCATCACTAATTCTCCAACTTCCCGTGTAGGTAGAAGGCTGAAATTTGGCAGGCTCATTCCTTACAGCTTCCTTACAAAAGTTGGGCAGGTTTCATTTCGAAATTCTATGCGTAATGGTCATAACTGGAAGGTATTTTTCTCCATTTACTGTAATGGAGTTGAGCTTGACCGCCGTGGGGGCGGAGTTTCGTGTGACATCATCACGCCGCCCACGTAATCACGTGAACTGACTGTCAACGCACTATGTAGAAAACCAGGAAGAGCTCCAAAATACGCTGAACAAAACATGCATTATATAATTGAGAAGGCAGCGAAACAATAAGAAGCGAGCGAGTGACATATACTACCATATTCATCATTGCAGCTACTTCGGAAACAAAGCAAGGTATAAACCTAAACTTTAAATTAAGTTAATAGACAGGCTGCCGCTGGCGTTTTTAATGCCCACGGGTAATGCGGGATACAAGTTTAATGAGAGAACGCAGGATATAAACGAGAGTTTTGCTCACTTTCTAACTAAGTTAAAATTGCAGGTGAAGGGGTGTGCTTATGCAAATTCCGAGAGACTGTGTTTGTGGGGGATTGACAGTTAAGGCGGGTGGGGGAGTCACGTCATCATATCCCCTCCCATTTACCTCATTTCGCTCTGAGCTGAGCTCCGCGGCTAACGCCGTCTTCCGAAGCAACTTCATCACACTGCCACCTAAAATCAAAACTTAAATATATAAAGTCAGCGTCGGAAAATATATAAACTCAGCGTCGGAATATATTGTCACGCTTGGGTCACAGATTTGCACAGAGACACAGGAGGTCGTAGAAACAAGAAGGATTTTTATTCAAACACTGCAAACATATGAGCTTAAACGTGCTCCATGACAAGTCAGAGATGACAGTTCTGCTAGGAGCAGTGAGAGAGAGCGATAAAAGCAAGCAAACAATCAATTTTCAACTGACAGGCGCTGCACAAGGCTTTTAAGTTAGCGGGGCAGCGAAACAATAAGAAGCGAGCGAGTGACATACTACCATATTCATCAGTACAGCTACTTCGGAAACAAAGCAAGGTATAAACCTAAACTTTAAATTAACTTAATAGACAGGCTGCCGCTGGCGTTTTGCATGCCCACGGGTAATGCGGGATACAAGTTTAATGAGAGGACGCAGGATATAAACGAGAGTTTTGATCACTTTGTAACTAAGTTAAAATTGCAGGTGAAGGGGTGTGCTTATGCAAATTCCGAGAGACTGTGTTTGTGGGGGATTGACAGTTAAGGCGGGTGGGGGAGTCACGTCATCATCTCCCCTCCCATTTACCTCATTTCGCACTGAGCTGAGCTCCGCGGCTAACGCCGTCTTCCGAAGCAACTTCGTCACACTGCCACCAAATACAGAGAAATCCACAAGTTAATACACACGCTGTCTCTAGACTTTCTCCACACTGAATCCTCCAGGCACTACTTACAAAAGGTTACATTGACAATCGTGTTACGTTATTTTTAAAAT
>JANRMT010062861.1:44774352-44791085 GCA_026402145.1 Polypterus bichir lapradei | reverse complement strand
TTATGTGTGTGTGTGTGTGTGTGTGTGTGTGTGTGTGTGCATATATATATATGTGCATGTATGTGTATATATGTATATATGTATGTATATACAGTGGTGTGAAAAACTATTTGCCCCCTTCCTGATTTTTTATTCTTTTGCATGTTTGTCACACAAAATGTTTCTGATCATCAAACACATTTAACCATTAGTCAAATATAACACAAGTAAACACAAAATGCAGTTTTTAAATGATGGTTTTTATTATTTAGGGAGAAAAAAAAATCCAAACCTACATGGCCCTGTGTGAAAAAGTAATTGCCCCCTGAACCTTATAACTGGTTGGGCCACCCTTAGCAGCAATAACTGCAATCAAGCGTTTGCGATAACTTGCAATGAGTCTTTTACAGCGCTCTGGAGGAATTTTGGCCCACTCATCTTTGCAGAATTGTTGTAATTCAGGTTTATTTGAGGGTTTTCTAGCATGAACCGCCTTTTTAAGGTCATGCCATAGCATCTCAATTGGATTCAGGTCAGGACTAGGCCACTCCAAAGTCTTCATTTTGTTTTTCTTCAGCCATTCAGAGGTGGATTTGCTGGTGTGTTTTGGGTCATTGTCCTGTTGCAGCACCCAAGATTGCTTCAGCTTGAGTTGACGAACAGATGGCCGGACATTCTCCTTCAGGATTTTTTGGTAGACAGTAGAATTCATGGTTCCATCTATCACAGCAAGCCTTCCAGGTCCTGAAGCAGCAAAACAACCCCAGACCATCACACTACCACCACCATATTTTACTGTTGGTATGATGTTCTTTTTCTGAAATGCTGTGTTCCTTTTACGCCAGATGTAACGGGACATTTGCCTTCCAAAAAGTTCAACTTTTGTCTCATCAGTCCACAAGGTATTTTCCCAAACGTCTTGGCAATCATTGAGATGTTTCTTAGCAAAATTGAGACGAGCCCCAATGTTCTTTTTGCTTAACAGTGGTTTACATCTTGGAAATCTGCCATGCAGGCCGTTTTTGCCCAGTCTCTTTCTTATGGTGGAGTCGTGAACACTGACCTTAATTGAGGCAAGTGAGGCCTGCAGTTCTTTAGATGTTGTCCTGGGGTCTTTTGTGACCTCTCGGATGAGTCGCCTCTGCGCTCTTGGGGTAATTTTGGTCGGCCGGCCACTCCTGGGAAGGTTCACCACTGTTCCATGTTTTTGCCATTTGTGGATAATGGCTCTCACTGTGGTTCGCTGGAGTCCCAAAGCTTTAGAAATGGCTTTATAACCTTTACCAGACTGATAGATCTCATTTCTGTTCTCATTTCTGTTCTCATTTGTTCCTGAATTTCTTTGGATCTTGGCATGATGTCTAGCTTTTGAGGTGCTTTTGGTCTACTTCTCTGTGTCAGGCAGCTTCTATTTAAGTGATTTCTTGATTGAAACAGGTGTGGCAGTAATCAGGCCTGGGGTGGCTACGGAAATTGAACTCAGGTGTGATACACCACAGTTAGGTTATTTATTAACAAGGGGGCAATTACTTTTTCACACAGGGCCATGTAGGTTTGGATTTTTTTCCTCCCTAAATAATAAAAACCATCATTTAAAAACTGCATTTTGTGTTTATTTGTGTTATATTTGACTAATGGTTACATGTGTTTGATGATGTTTTGATGGTTGGTACTGGTTCATAAAACATTTTACTAAGTTTACTGGGAAAGAAAAATGTACAGGTGTACACATTTCCAATGCAACTACAGTAAATGCTTCAAGTATTTTGTCAATTAATCTAAGAAACATTATCCATTAAAAAGCAGAATTGGATTAAATGAAACCTGCAGCCACAGGGTTGACTGCCCTTAGCATTGTGCATGTCATTGAGAATTATACTGATATGCTCACTAATTGCACCAACATGTGAAAGAAGTTGTATACAAATTAAAGAATGCTTGTATTTTTTTTTTTTTTTTTTTTGGCCACTCACCTCTTTCTCTTTGTGTCCACAGAGCAATGACGTTGGGTTACCTCTCACAGGACCTGATTGATGGCTATGAGCCGCTCCTGATGTTTACGATCCCCAGACTCGCCATTATTTGGTAAGATTAGAGGGACAAGGGTGGGGATTCTGGGTTTTAGGCCCATGTGAATTTCAGTCTTTGATTGCTGAAACGTTTAGTGGAGAAAGCTAGTTTTCATACATAAGCAAACATATCACACATCTAATGAAAAACTGAGTGCACCCTAATGCCATTTTTATCATTTGACATAGTTGTCCTTCACCTCTGTGATCCTGCAGTAAAAAACATTGAAGAAATTAATTGTTCATCCAAATCATAATACATTAAATACGCTTCTTTTAAGTTTATTTAAAAAAATAAACTTTTAATTACAAAGCAAGTGCTTTCTCTATTTGAAGATTGTGGCACTCTTTTAGTGGCAATCATTTAAAATACATTTCCTGTAAGGGTTGGTCAGCCTCTCATATTGACTGAGAGGAATTTTGTTCCAGTCTTCCATACAACAAAATAATATTTATATTTGTCGGTTTGCTTGTATGCAAAGTTCCTTTTAGGTACCATCATGGAATCACTATGAGACTGATGTCTAGTCTTTGATGTCGCTATTTCAAAGTCCCAAATTTCTTCTTTCTTTTTTTTCTGTTCTATCATAGGCCTGCCTTTGTTCAATTGTATGGGCAGTGTGCGCTTCAGCTTTGTGTCACAATTTTCCTCTAGAATTCTTTGATTTAGCGTGCAGTGACAACAAAATATTAAAACCGGCCCAAGCTATCACCCTCTCACCACCTTCTTTAATGGCTGATATGAAGTTGTTTTGGCAAAAGCAGTGCCTATTTATTTATTTATTTATTTATTTATTTTTACCAAGCCTGATGTTCTGTATTTTGGCCAAAAAAAATGTCCTTTAATTCATCTCATCAGAATTGTATTGTTAAATAAGTGGCTCATTTCATTCATATGTTGCTTTGCAAACTTAATCCTTTCTCGATTCTGGAATGATAATTTTTGCCATTCACCATAATGGGAGAGTCATGTAATCACCAGCTATACCCTGTGGGCTCATTCTGGCTTCAAGAATTATCAAGTGGTTACATAATGAAGAGAGCTAGGACAAGCTATCATGTGTAGATTGCTAACCATCTTAAATTATGTTTATTGATAGACTTTGCAAAGCCATTTTTCAACATTGAATTGCTTCCGAGACTCATAAGCACAAACATACATTTTTTCAAATATATTATTACAGATTCATCTGCAGTGTTCTTTGACTGACAATCTAGTATAGTCTTCAGAGTGGTGGGGGTGGTGGTTTTGTCTGGGGTAGGCTGCAGCCCACCTGCAATGCTGCCATGGCCCACAGGTTTGGAAACACTAATCAAAGCTATTGTCTGGCATGTATTAGCCTTTAAATGCCTAGAGATCATATTTTTGGCCTTGCATCTGAATTATTAACAAGGTTGGTTTGAGGTCACAAAATCTTAAGGCCACCAGGCCACAGTGCCCTCTGAAAAAATTGCTCCACTGAGTTCGGCCTTACCCTCTGAAGTAGAGCCTGTGCTGTTTATTTACTCATGTAGATATTACGTCTCCATCTGTCCCAGACAGGAGAATTCTGCTACCACTTGCTAGCTCAGAGGAATTGCACTAACAAGGAACATTTGACCACACTTTTGCTCTGTTTAGTGGTGCACCCTGTTTTCCTGTATTGGTATACTTACTATTGTGGGTTTCTTCTGTCTGTCTAGTCCTCAGTGAAGCCTGTTAACTGTCCTATATCACCCTGACCACCTTTTAACTTGGCAAATCTTCTGAAAAACCAATCTCTTACAATACATATTGGAATTACTTTATGTTCACCATCTAATTTCCTTTGTTTGTTTTGCTGCCAATTACACCAGTATACTGTAGCAAAACTTTGATTTTAGAAATCACTGAAATGTAGAGCATTAGATAAGTAAAACATAAATTGGGGGGAAATGTGTGATGAAAGAGGAAGCATTCATTCTCTGTGTTTTAATGACTTTATACCATTTTTTTATATTGAGAGCTAACTTTTATTTTGTTCAGTGAGTGACTAAGGGGAGAGGGAGTTATATGGGGTTGATACTCCTAAACATTTCTGTTGGACTGATGACACATTTTTGGATAAGCTTTGATACAGGCAGGCAGTGTTCCTTAGTGGCCAAAGCATTAAACTTTAAATCACAAAGCTTTCTAATCAGTCCCCTGTACTGACTCAAATCATTGCTATAAGCAAGTTTCTTAATTTAAACTGTATTCCATCTGTTGATAAAAAATGTAAATTCTTTTAATACAGTTAATTTTACCAGCTGTAGTAAAATGAAGTATGTCTTCCAGTGTAGCACCCATTTACAAACATTATTTTTAGGCAGTAGCAGGCTGGGGTCGTAATGGGAGGTTCATAATTAATTCTTTTTGAAAATCTCTTTTCAGTGTGCCATAGGAGTTGATTCGTGAGGACAAATTAATTGATTCAGTGGAGCTGTAGCACATGTGCGATGTTGTCAGTATATATTTATTTTTTGCTGGTGGATTATTAAAGCACATGTGCAAGTACCACCCATCTGATTAATGATTCTTATTCAATTCACTTATAATTTTCTTCAGTTCAACTAAATAATTACCAGAAAATGAGATCTCTGCTACTGACGATTCTCTCATTCTTGATACAAATACAATATAGTAACATCACCTTTATAATATATTGTTTGTTTTGCACAGTACACTATGAATCTAGTATGTTTATGTTCCTTTGCACATTTCAAAATAAGTCAAATAAAGTTTAAATTTATGAAAATATTCTACTATCTAACATTAATTTCTTTCAACTTTAACACACACTTTTACGGCTTATTGGCTAAAATTGTCATGTTTCATTCACTGATTCTTGAATATTTGAATTGAATCATTACCAAGATTGAAGTACAGGATTCTCATTCATTTGATTTGCGCACAAATACATCACCAGAGAACAAGGCATATGATTCTTGTTCATTTAATTCATAAACTGGGTCACTGCCTGGGACCAAGTGTTATACAGTGTTATATGATATGGATTACCAGCATGTTTAATATATGTTATTTATGTAAATAATATATGAATTACTTGATTATAATTTTTGTGATTCATTCAAATGGTACCCCAACCAGAAAGTTTGCTTTTTTTTATTTTTATTAAACTACTGGTAGTCCTGGATGCTATTGATGGATCAAACCAATCAAATTAATTGATTTACTTAAATGATTAAATCAGCAGACCCCCGTGACTGTGTAGTTAGGATATAGCGGGTCGGATAATGGATGGATGGATGGATTAAATCAGTAAAGTGAAAGGGAATACCCATCACAAGTCTGAGTATTTACTACCACCCTGTAATTATACTTAGTGTGTTGTATCTGGCAGAGAGTGATCGCTCATTTTAGAGAGTCATCAAGAGGGTTGCACATGGCAACCTGATACACATTTTCCCCCTTGATAAAGAGAAAATAAAACTAACCAAAGGACTGCATTTAGTTTTTTGTTTTTTTTCCTTTAATGCTGATCACTTGCAATCTCTAGCAAGAACAGCTAAAAACTGCCCATTGGAAAGAAGATGCCAACAGCAAAGACTTTCGTGTCTCTGTTTTCTTCAGTTGATTTTATCGAGGAAACCGTTGTGAGCCCAGATCCGAGTAGTGTACTCCAAGCAAGGACATCTTCATTTGCTGATTTTTATCAATGCTGTAAGCAGGCAGTTGCAGATGTTTTTGTAAAGATGTTGTTTCTTGGAAAACATGAAAATCAGGACATAATCCTACGTCCCCTTTTTTTTTTTTTTTTTTTTTTTTTTTTTAAAGCAGTTCTTTGTCTCTGAATCAGTGCATCAGATAAGTGCTTGGTTTCAGAAAACACATATTAACTTTGAGTAAAAATACTTATTATTGCTACTGATAAGTGTTTGGTTTCATTTTCATATGATTTACAACTCCTCTGCCTGTAGTCTCACTTTATGTTTTACAACCTTTGTTTCTAGAACATTGCCTGAAGCCTCATTTTATCTCATTAAAAGACATTGTTTTCTAATGGTTTCCCATTGTGCTTTCCTATAATGTCTGTGCAGCTCTAGAATCAGTTTACAGGTCACAATGGCACATAGCTTATTAACCACAATATAACATTCATTAAGTGAAATGATATAACTATGGGTGCACATTGTTTTTCACATTGAGCACTGAACGTCTAGTCTTTTTTATTTGCTACATATTGCAAAACTAAAATTTAGTATGGCATGTCAAAGGAGGTAGTTTTCATATACTTCTAGGCAACAATTAAAAGTTACAAATGTCAAACAACATCTTTAAGGGATATTTCTTTTCACTACGCTGTACAGTATATACACAAAAAGCATACTTAAAAGTGTAAACAGCAGAATCTCCCAACTCTCTGTACATTGTTGTAAATGTGGCTGCATTTTTTTAAAAAAGTGACTCTTCCAAGTGCATTTTTTTTCCTTGTTTTTTTTTTGGGGGGTGGGGATTGTAGTGGACTACTGATATACCCAGAAGGGCCACTGGATCTCCGAAAGGGTGCAGATGAACTGTCTCCTCTGTTCAGACCCTTCTACTCACTACTAGAAAAGATCAGGTCAGTAAAAGAATTTACATTCACTTTATTTTTGTTTTTAATAGAAGTGCTTCGACTTTTTTGTTACCACATATCTCTTTCCGGCACTCATTACAGGGACTTGCTGCTTGTGCTGACGCCTCAGGAGCTCCACATTCTTGAGAAAAGCTTGTGTGCTGCTGAATCCAATGGCCTACTTTGCTCGGTACCCCCTGCTGGGAGTGACAAGAATACTACTGCCCCAAACACTTGTGAAGCTGCAGAGTGCATGCCATCTCTTGAAACCACTCAGCAGGACTTTGTCATGGATTCTCGAGCTTCCATTACAGCACAGCCTGGTAGCCAATCTCTGCCATACACTCACAATGACCGAGCCCCCTCTGGCCTTTTTCCTCATTGTCCATTCAACCAGAATTCATCCCAAGACCTTCCTGGCTTGGAGTGCAGAACTCTTACACCTGTATCTCAAGGAGGATGGGACAGGAGGACTTCCAGAATGGCTGTATCCAATCAGACTTTGATATTTCATGGCAATGGGCACCAGCCAGCAGTGAATATACAGGAATATGGGACAGATGCGCAATATCCTTTGGCAGAGAGTAGTCAGGAGATACTAGCAAGTGGAAACGGACTAAGTGGTTTGAATCAAGGAAGGCCTCAGAGATCAGGGTCATGGAGCATTGCACCCAAGATCCATGAGGTAGAAAGTATGGATACAACTAAGGTACCGTACAGATGGGAGTCACCAGTAGCAGGACTGCCACCCCAAGTCAATGGCAGGTAATCTGTTGCTTGTTACAAAATTATTCTTGAAAGAAGGAGCGGAACAGTAAGCATAAAGGTGAATGGGGGAAGAACTGGAAAGAAAAGGAAATCGGTAATGGTAACAAATGGGGTGGGAGAAGACTTTGAAGGAAGGAGGAGATTTTCATGCAGAATTGAGCACAAAAGGTGTATTTGTGGTTTACAACTTAAGTGCTATGGTGACACCAGTCTTTTGCTGAAGTGCTGTTTTCTGTAAATGATCCCTTTTCCTTTTGACGTCTTCCTCTGCTTTGGCAGAGAGTTGATATTCAGACACTAGAAATTAACCCAATTTCCACTTTTTTATGACTGCAGAACATTTCTTGCAATTACAGAGAAATTCATATTACAAAATTCTGCTGTTAGGGTTGGGTTCTATGAGACCAATCTGTCCCTGATTTGGGGGGGGGGGGGGCCAAATATTTATTTCTCATTGACAATGTGCTTGCTTATATTCATTAAACAGTTTCACATTTGCATGTATCAGTTCTAGAATCACAGAAATGCATCACTTCTGTAGATGCATGACTTTTTGTTCTGATGCAGGACATCAAGCATGCCAAGGGGCCAACAACACTACACTATGGAGGACTCAAGAAGGAAGGAGCTTCGAGCCCGCTACCGTAGCAGCAGTGACATGATTCACCGACTCTTTGTGTGCATCTCAGGTGCTATTTTGTTTACTTTTCTTACCATGTGACAAAGTTTAATCTTGTGTACATGACTTCACATCTCCCCAACTTCCGGGCTAACTTCATGTGTGACCAGGGATGACCTGCTTTACCTGCTGGCACACTAGGTGTCAGTGTAAAGGGTCACAGGAGATACATTCATTGTGAAAACAAACTTTTTAAAATATAGTTGCTTTTTAGAGCAAGAAAGTAGAGTAAGCTACTTAGTCTTTGCAGACAAAGTAGCATGTAATATGAACTTGACACAGCCTGCAGATTTGCATGTATAAGGGTCCAATAAATGTTATGCCATATACTCTGCTTATAGAAGAATGAGCTGAATGTATAGTATATAGGAGTTGATTAGCAGCCAGAATATTTAGGCAGCATGGAAAATTAAGTATTTGTCTAATAATAACACCAGAGATCACCAGTTGTATAAGAGAAAAATGAATGATGCTTCAGGAATAATTTGAATGCTCTGACTGATGCACAGAGAGGCAAAGACTGCCACAGGGCAGGAGCCACAAATTATATAAATGGTTGTTAGATCTGCAAAGCAAGGCTTTACTCAGGAAATCTTAGGTGTCCCTCAAAATATCCTTTGGCTGAGTAGCCAGAAGAGAATTGGTAGTGAAAAAAAGTGTTGGTTTACAACCAGAATGGATAGATAACATAGGAGATAAAGTATCAGTCCAGATTTGTACATGTTAAGCAGTGAGAACATGGTCTCTGAGGATGTTAGTCTTTATTTACAGCTTTAGAATGTGGTAGTAAAGAAGAGAAGATTATCTAATATCTGACAGGAGGCCAGTATACAATATCAATTTATATCTTGTATAGCCGAAAGCCACACAATTAATTTCTCAATAGGCTTTAACAGACCTTGTTTTTTTTGACAGCTTCCCAGCTTTGACTCTCCAAGAAAACCAGAATAAACTCCGCCCCCCACCCCCCCCCCCCCCCGAACCCCCCAAAGTGGAAGAAATCTTTGGAAAAGGCCAAAGACAAGCTTTTGAATAGTATTGTGTAACACTGTGCTTGGTAGCGCACCCATACCACATGCACTTCAGAACAGGTAATCCATCTGAAGCTAAGCATGTTTGAGCCTGGCTAGTACTTGGATGGGAGGCCAACTAGGAAAAGCTTGGGTTGCTACTGGAAGACATGTTAGTAAGGCCAGAAGGGAGCATAGACCCTGTGGTTTGAACGTGTATCGTAATGCACCAGTGCAGTGATGAGGACGCTGTGCTATAAAAGTGGCGCCGTCCTTTGGATGAGACATAAAATCAAGCTCCTGTCTCTCTGTGGTCATAAAAGATCACTGGACATCTTTCATAAAGAGTAGAATGTTTCCCAATGTTCTGGCTCAAATTGCTCACCAAGGCCTAGATGTGTGGTGAGTGCACTGGCGCAAAATGGCTGCAATTGCATCATCCAGGTGAATGCTACACATTAGTGGTGGTTGAAGTGGCTCCCCACTCACAATGTAAAGTGCTTTGAGTAGTGAGAAAAGTGCTATAAAAATGTAAAGGATTATAATTATCAAGAATCACAGCACCTCTTTAGGGGAAAAGTACATTCTTTTAGGTCTGGCCCCATAAGGCACGCTGAAAAGTTCTTCACAATGCAAAGTGTATGTCTTTAAAATGGTGATAATCATCGCTATACCTTCACGTAACGGTTTGCCTGGCAGCATATGAATTTAATTCCACTGTCTTTTAAAGATAACGTATTAAATAATGTAGAAAGCCACTACTTGTCAGAGCCATGTCACATGGTCTGCTTTTGCATGTCATTAACATGTACCCTATGACCCATCCTTGAGTAATGGCTTGAAATTAATGCCACCAAACTAAGAGGACTTAAAAAGCAATTGTAAGGAAAGCGGAACACCTTGGATTTCAGACACGTGAGATCTAAAATATTCTCTCTCCATGTTTCCTTATGCAATACTGTACCTTCTAAATTCTGGAGAAACAAAAGATTATGCATCAGCTCATTGTAAATGAACAAAAATCTAAAGCATCTTAAACCCTTATTTTTTCTGTTTACTTTCCATAAGCTTTATCCCTGAAACTCTGTTCAGGCACACATTCCAAAGTGTATTAAAAAACACAAAAATACTGGGAAAGCCAACAGCCATGCATTCCAAGCTTAGTGAGTACCACGTCTATGAAAGCCAATGCAGTTTGTGTACGCAAGGGGCAGGAAATTAGTTGCATGGTGGAAAGGCATAATGATGTAACTGTACGTCTGTCTTTCAGGCGTGGCGGACCAGCTTCAGACCAACTTTGCCAGTGATATGCGGCTGATCCTCAAGTCTGTCTTTGAAGTGACAGCAACTAAAGTGGAGATTGATGACCAAGATTACCTGCACAATCGTGAGTCATACATCCATGGGCTAAGCTGGTGAAAAACTGGGGAATGAATTAATAAACAGATGAAGAGTGCAATGACTTTAGGGATGGATGTGTGTATTGAAAAGTTTAACATGCCAGTGAAGTTCATGGTAAGAGCAGCAAGGCCATAAGAAATATGCTTTTAGACTGATAGTCTTTGGAATATAAAAAAGTGTACCCATCTTTTTTGCCCAGGTAGTAACATTGAGAAGTTAATAGGTATTTCATTTCATATGTACCAAATACCCGCTGAAGTATCTTTTCAATAATTTTCAATCGAAGTAAAGGAAAAATGCTGATTCCTCAATGTCTAAAGTAGCCATAGAGAAATCCACACTTTAGCGATACAGTGACTATGACATTAGTGTTAGTCTCCATAGTATGTACTGCTTGTGGCACAATGCAATCCAAAATATCAGTTGTTTCCCAACCAGGCTGTTTTAAATGGTGCAAGTAGAACAAATCTCTTAATAATGGATATAAGGTAACATTTATGGCATTAGAGTATACTAGCTAAATCATTTAACTTGCATGTGATCTAATTGTAAAAAAATCTTTCAACAGTTACAATGTACCCTAAACTTGAAAAATAATAACTTTAATGTATTTTTTGTGGCTATGTCACTTTGCAGTTATTTGTATGTATGCTTTGAAGTCAAATCTCCAATCCAAATTGCAGGCTGGTAGACTGTAATTGCTAATAACTAATAGAACTGACAGTCCCTTCATGTAATAAAAAGTAGTTAGGTTGCAATTTAGTTCAGAATTTTATTTTGTAATAATTTTAATCACAATATCACTGTTGGTTGGGTTTGGTATGCACATCCTGGTATATGTTGCTACATTTTGAGAAGTCATGTTTAAGTACGGTGCTGACCTTTTGAGGTTAACATGCAGACAGTTCCCAATAACTCTACATGCAAGGCAGAAAGCAATCCTGGATGGTACACCAGTTCCTGTCAAGATGCACTCATGCACACACTGGGAGAACTGGGTGTCACCTGTCAATTCAACTTGGACATTTTTGGGATGGTAGATGTCACTAGGGTTCAGCACGACTTCAGATGCATATCTAAAGTATTTCAGATGGTGTTCACCATGAAATTAATTTTTATTTTTCTTTGTGCTTTCACATCACACTCCTCCACAGCAATGCTTTCCATTTTAAAGAGTCCGGTTATTACAAATAATTGAAATTTTGAGAGAAAGTGTAAGGAAATAATCTACAGTATTTGGTGCAAGGCAGAAATTAACACTGGTTGGAATGCCAGTTCATCTCGGTGTGCTGTCACACAAATGGAAATGTAGAGTCACCAGTCAGTCTAGCAATTTAGAGTCCACAGTAAATCTACTGTGTGCATCTCTGGTATGAGGGTGGAAACATGCACTCCAGCTGTGAAATTTCATATATTTGGAGGACACTTAAGTTAACAAGAGAAGAACATGTAAACTCCACCATTGTACTGCCTCGGCTGGGATTTGAACTCAAAATTCTAGAGTTGTGAAGCAGTAGCACTAACAACTGCGTCATTGAACCACTCTCTTTATGGACCAGTCAGGTTTTTTTATTTACAATAATTCTAAGCATGAGAAACTGAACTGCAGTTGCACTCATCTACTGTACATTTTTGAAGAGTGCAAGAAACAACATGATATACAAAAGGTGATCTAAATTTCCGGAGCCACATCTGAATGCCCACAATAATGCAGCTGTTTAACTAAGACCTACTTGTATTATATGAGCAAATAACAAATCAAGATGTAGGCAATGCCATGTGCAGTGCCATTTTAGTTTTAGCACTGAAGTGCATAATGTTTATACTGTATCATCACAGTTGGAACCATTCTTAGTATTGTTGCCTTATAGCTCCACAGTTTAAAGACCAAATCCCAACCTGCTTACTGTATCTGTTAATTCTGCTTATTTTGCCCATGGGTGGATGAGATTATCTTTGGATACTAGTGGTTCCTGTAACGTTGTCATGCAAATGTTACTGTGGGCAATTGGGGGGGGGGAAAGTAGAAGAATATGAATACAATACTAGACATGGAAAACAATTACAGAAATTTTGTGGCCTGCTTCTTCAAGGTCGGGTCTCCCCAGTAACAACCACTAAAAAGGTATGTTGGAGTTCATCTGGAATGCACAGAATGATGCAGCATTCCAAAATGTTAAAAAAAAATCATAAAAAGAGAACAAGGCCTTGTGCTGTCCTATTTATACCTTAACAACTAACTAATACTCCAGACAGAAGCATCACAAATCAGGCTTAGTATTAGCTTACAGAAGGGTGGAAGGTCATCATTTACACACTCAAATTCCTCACAAATAGTGGAATAAAGTATGCTTGGATTGACATGGGCTTACATGTTAGCTTGTTTTGGGGCAAGCATTCTCACTAATATTTCAGTGGACATCATGTTGTTCTACTGAGTGACTCCAAACATCTTGAATTTTTAATATGCCAAAACAGTTTTCAGCAACAACATTAAGACTATAGAGGGTAGTATTCAGCTCCAGAGGAATGATCTGAGACTTAACTAATCAAACATGTTCCTACTGCTGCCACACTGTGCAAGAAGCCATGTTCAGAATAAGAAAACCCAGCCATGCATGTACATACCTTGTACAGCAGCCATGCATTTGAGTATTGTGAAGCTGAATGATAGGCTAAGAAAAGAGATGGTGCCCCTTAAGAGTAGAAGAGCCATGGGAAACAATAGATGAGTTGTTTCATGCTCAGGGGTGAAGAGATAAGGGACACAAGATGAGAAATGGCATCATCCTTCCTATCTCATTAAGAGTAGAGGTGATGTGACACGTTCATGAATGTCTCCTGAATATGGGGAAAAATGTAAGTGGATAGAGATGGCATGGGACATTATTTCTGGGCTTGATAAAAAATTAATTGAGGCCATGGCATGTTATACTGGCCCAATTACTTTCCCTCCAATGCAAAACAGTCTGAGGTAAGCCACACAATCCCAGATGGGAAAAGTTATAGGAAGGGACAAATTTTATATTGAACAGTACACTATGCCATCATATTACCTTCTGTGGAAGGTATTTTAAATGTCACAGCCTGTATAGAATCAGTATGTGTATGGCGACCATCTCACATTACCCTTAAGGTAATGGACTAGCAGGGAAAAATTGCAGATTGTCATTAAGGTAGAAATGAAAAAAGTCAAAGTGGACCAGAGAGATACTTAGTTTTTTAACAAAACATCCTAGTTATCAATTGCTAGATCTTAGTAAAAGTGGTGATAGTTACCGGTGGTGAGTAGCTACTTAGTCCTTCCAAGTATGAAAAAACAGTTTTAAAAAGTATGAAACATCATGACATAAAACAGGTCAACCAAACCATTTTCATAGCTATGCAAAGAAGAAACCATCGAAAATGAAAAGCATGTTATTAGAAATTAACAATTTTCATTCAGCCGGTGGAGACCAAACATATCTGTACTATAGAAGGCCAGGAATGTGGCATATACTTTCAGCATCTGCTCAGCAAAAAAAAATAAATAAATAAAAAAAAAAGAAAATGACACACAAACACACATACTGACCTTTGACTGTCATACTGATGCACTGTCAATGAGGTAGGCTCACAATACCTGCCCTTTACTATGTGAAAGTGAAAAACACAATTATATTTTAGATTTGTCATTGTACAATGATGTTGAGTGGTTGTGCATTAAAGTTACATGTTGAGCTGCATTCTTCTTTTTTGTTTTATTAAAAGAAAATGATGTAATATTCCTAGCAAATGCTGCATTTTACAGGGACAGTGTGGGTTCAGTATCTTGGGAGATTTAGAGTTTATAAATGGCCAAGTTGTGACTACTAAGTCAGATTGTGTGTGTTATACTGTATAGAAGATGAAGCTATTCTTGAATATAGTTCATGTAAGGTCAATAAACAGTTCCATAGACTACAAGATAAGACAGTTGACTCTTGATAATTTGACAATTTTTTTGATTTGAGTGTGAGGGCAGTATAGACAATGATTTGACCTTATATACAGCCTCTGGAGTTCTGTGACTGCTTTAAATGACGGTTGTGTGATGTGAACAGGGCTAAGAGGTGAGGGGAGACCAGCGAGTTAATGATGAGCTTGTACTTTCAGTTAGAGTTGCTGGTGGATTAGGACATGAACTGAGACACATCATACATTGATTGGGCTACAGCTTCCTGTTCAAGCATATTCCCTCATTATGTCGAAACTGGCTCCTGTTTATGTATAACATTTTATTTTATAGTATTGGGATAATAATGGGATAATGTGATTGTACATTTTGCCTCTTGTATTCAGTGGAGAACTTTCTGTTTCTCTTCTTACCTCATTTGTGTCTCTTTCCACAGCAGAGGAAGAAGTACTTTGTCCAAGGATGGAAGTCTGCATACTCTGTGAGGAGTTGTCCAGTGGCCATTTGGAGACCAACAGCCCTGCAGGTACATTTCATCTAGCCAGTATCTGTGATCCATTATTACTGTACATTTGAGTTAAGAACCATAAAACAGAAGATATCTATACTAATAAAAGGCAAAGCCCTCACTCACTCACTCATCACTAATTCTCCAACTTCCCATGTAGGTAGAAGGCTGAAATTTGGCAGGCTTATTCCTTACAGCTTACTTACAAAAGTTAAGCAGGTTTCATTTCGAAATTCTACACGCAATGGTCATAACGGTCGACAACGTCCGCCATGTTGAACTTCTTACTTATGGCCCCATCTTCACGAAATTTGGTAGGCGGCTTCCCTGAGCTAACCGAAACCAATGTACGTACTTATTTCGGTGGTATGATGCCACTGTCAGCCGCCATATTGAACTTTCCAACGTCACTAATTCTCCAACTTCCCGTGTAGGTAGAAGGCAGAAATTTGGCAGACTCATTCCTTACAGCTTACTTATAAAAGTTAAGCAGGTTTCATTTCGAAATTCTACTGAACTTTTCAACAGTCTTTGTTACTTATGGGCCCATCTTCAAGAAATTTGGTACACGGGTTCCCAACGCTAACTGAATCCTACTTACGTACATGTATACGTCCATAGCCTGCAGCTCGGTCACCGTGTGAGGCGGCGTTGGGTCCCCCATCCCAACGCCTCCCACGTTGTTGGCTGCCTTCCTATATAAGGCCGTCTGTTGCTCCGGTCTCTGCATTCCCTTCCTTGCTTCGCCACGGGATTCACTTCTCCCTACTGATAACTACAGCCTTTTTATTTAATCTACGGCTTCTTCGCTGTTTTATTGTTCGTTTATTACGATTATAGTTATTGTGTAGGTATTTTAGACTTACTTTACATTGCTCAGGTGCCCTTGTCCTTTATCATTCCAAAAGTACCCCCATTACCATGTCTATCGACATGGTGATCACCATCGATCAAAGAACTGTCACTTACCGAGTGGTTTCCATGCCCGGAGATGGCACCTACCCTTTCCATTCTCTTTGTTACATATTGCACGGCCATATCAGGCTCACTCTTGATATCCGGAGGAACATTGTGTCTTATGTATTGAATGACTGGGACAGGATCAAGGTGTGGACTGATGACGGTACAGGAGATAATTATACTACACAAGAGCACTAGAAGAGTGAAATGCTTAGCCCTTCACCTATGGTTCTGAATGTGAGTTGATGGCTGCCGCTGAATTGTTTGGTTGTCACTTTCAGGTGTACCGAAATGGCCAAATATTTTACACCTTTCGACAACCGCCAATACCTCTTAAACATCTTAGATTCACAGGTGACGATTTCAGTAGTGGACACTTTGATGTTTATGAATGTTTAAACTCTCAAAAGCTGGATGTGAAGTTATCAATGAAACCGGTTGTATGCTTACAATGCTTGACAGATGCCGAATGTCACTTCAACACAAGTCCTGCAAATACTGTCGTAATTGAAACAAACCATGAAACTCAAACCGATTATGACAGCAGCAATTCAAGCTGTGAGATTTGAAATAAGATTACTGTTCACATGGCCAACTGTACGTTGCATGCTCAAGAGTAAGCTCAGCGCACAGCTTGGTCATATTACAACTGGAGGGCCAAACTCACAATGTGGTATACAAAGAGATCCTTAACAAATAATTATTGGCATATTTTTCCTCAGTTTAAAAAGGTTTAATTTTCTTCTTAATACAAATTTTAATGCAGTACTTTGCCGCTGCGAAGCGCGGGTATTTTGCTAGTATATGTGTGTGTGTGTGTGTGTAATATATATATATATATATATATA
>JANRMT010062861.1:44731724-44764352 GCA_026402145.1 Polypterus bichir lapradei | reverse complement strand
ATATATGTATATATAATATAATATAAAATTTACACACACACACATCAGCATTTCACTTTCCTGGTACCTTGGATTTAGTCGCGGTCCTCTTCTCATTTTGTTATCAACATTTGTTCTTATAGTCAGTTTTTATTGCATCTCTAAATCTGTAATGCTTACACCCCACTATAGAATCCTCGGATGCTTGTGCCATTAGGTTAGGTTTAAGTTGTATGTTTCCAATTAAATAAAAAAGCATTTCATTATTAAACTTTACATGCAATTAGTGTCTAAAATAACATTCTTAAAATATCTATAGACTATTCTCGTCGTGCTGGAACAAATGTCCAATTTATTGGTCTCACTTTCTTCCCCTTTTTTTTCCAGATCTTTTGCTCAAGCTGCTCATCCAACATGGCACCTATACCCCGGTTTGGACTGATGAAACCTGTTCGTGTTTGTATTCACTGTTTTAATTTTCACACTGGTGGGGATCCTACACAATGTTGACGCAATGAGAAAAGTAGTCAAATTTGAGACTCTGCAAAGGACATCTATCCAAACATTGTTTTCCTGGAAAAATGACTTCCTGCTGAAACTTTTACATCTCTACTTTGATATATATAAAATATTGTTTTGCAATTTACTGTAAACTAAGTCAAAGGTGCAATACATTTTATTTTGCCTCTTGCTGTATAGGTGTGTTTTTTTTAAATGAAATTTCATGAATATACGGAACCAAGATGTACCCACAAGAGGGCAGCATTCAGTGAAACACCAGCTTATCAATCATAAACAATGGTTTTCTTCTCCCAGTTAAGTTTTTACAGAGGTATTCACATTTCAAGTGTAATATCATAAACTTTTTTATACATTATATGCAAGTCTCCTCTTACATTCCAAATGGTTAACTCAATTGTCCTCTTGTTCAAAGACATTCACAGCAAAATTTAATATTTAAGCTGTATATGGGAAATGTCCATTCATTTATTCTCTTCACCCACTTATCTTATTCAACTTTATATTAACCTCAGCATTATCCAGCACATTGTAAGAACCAGCCCACTGCATAGTTTTACACACACACACACACACACACACACACACACACACACTCACTCATAGTGCATAGACTTATAGTTCTCCATCAACCAAACCTGTCCATCAGTAGGAAAAGGGAGGAAAGCCAGTGAAAATACAACATAGACAGTGACTAGGCTGGGACTCCAATCCCATCCCCTGAAGCTGTGCGGCAACAGGTCTCAGCTTTCTGCCACAGTGCTCTTCTATGAGGAACATTTTACATGCAAGTACACATGCATTGAAAAACCACAGCACCCTTACTGGATCTCACCTTCTAGTAATAATCAGATGATCAGAACACTAGCTCCTACCAAAATAGTTCTGTTTATGATAAATAACAAAACACAGAGAGTCGGTTGAGAGAAGATAAAATACATATAAAAGGAAATTGACAGCTTTCAGCAGAGAAGGCCTGTGTACTTGCCCACCTCCCTCCTCTTTTTGTCTTGTTTGATCTGACCCTGTGCCCTAAATTTCATCCTCACTCTTGATTTATCTCACCATGTGGCTTCTACCCACCTCCTAGAGTCAAATACGATTAATCCCCTCACTCACAACATCAGTCCCTCCTTTGGCTATGGTGATGCCAATCTAGAACTTCCCTTAGTGGCCTCTAGTGTCCCTATATCCTAAACTCTTATGTCTCCTCAAAGAGCTGGGTCTGCACAGCAGCTCCACTGATGCCTCTTCCTGCAAAGGGGCAACACACTCTCATTTCTTAAAGTTAGAGACCATGTACTGCTGCCTTGTTACCAACTAGTAGGATATTAGCCCCCTGGCATCCTTTCTGGCCTTGCCATTTAATGAGTCCCATGACCCCAACTTCCTTCTTAGCCAGTAAATGGTAAGCAAGATCTTGTGCTTTCACCTGCTGGCCTGTGGATCTCTGGGCCTCTTGACACTGAGGGTTGGGAATCTGCTACTTATGCCCCTAACTCTCTGCTATCAGGTGTGCAAAGGTGTTCTGTGGATGTTAACCCCATTACCCTACCTGTTGCCACCTTTGTGGCACAGTTACCACCCAGACACACAACACTAGTGATTTTACTTTGCCAAAAAACATTTAAAGATGACTTTTTTCTTTGAGCTGTTGCTTCTCAACTTTCTTCACCAGGTGTGACTCTGATGTGGAGGCTGAAAAACATTTTTGCAGCCTGCCAATCCAACAGTCCCATTCACTTAATTTGCATAGAAGCATATTGTGTGCAAATACACACACACACACACTTTTTTACACACACAGCTGTACTTAATTGAATGCTGTACTTAATTATTCAAGAATCAGTTTAACATAATATTACTATATAGGGTGGTGAGTAACATTGCTGCTTCACAGATCTAGCATCCTAGGTTAAAATCCCCAAAAAAGTATGCATGTGTTCTTTGTCCCTTGGTAGATTTCCTATTATATTCCAAAAGATGCGTTTGGTTCATTTCTGATTCTAAATGGCAGCTGTGCGGCTGTGTATTTGAATAGTCTATGTCAGGGCTGGTTCTTGCCTTGCAACTGATGCTGTCAGGGTAGTTTTCAATAAAATGGGCTAAGAAGATGTGCTTCTTGAACCAATAACTGATTACACCTTCTCTGGCAAAAATAACTGCTACCAAATGTTGCCTAAATTTACCAATCAGTCTTTCCAAGTGCTTAGGTGAACTTTTGGTCAACTCTTCTATTGAACTGTTTCAGATTGGTTAGTTTTGATTTTGAGGCATATATTGCTTGGTTCTGGTTGTGTCACACTATTTCAAACATGTTTGAGGTTGGTCTTTCATTAGTATCTCCATCATTTTACAGTAAATACCTTTTTCTTCAACCCTTCTAATATGTGTTTTGGATTATTGTCTTATAGTTTGACCTCACACATTGGTGGTCTAATATTTGAATAATATTATAACAAAGAACAAAAATTGTGGTTTCAGTTAATGGTGACCAATTATCCAGTTCCTGGCGTAACAAGAGATTCCCAAAAACACAACACTGCCATGACCTTGGCATGGTTTATTATAAATGGCACGAATACTGTGGAAGAACAGTGGTAACTTTTCTCCAAGAGGGCTGGGCACATGGTTGTTAAAATAATTTTATTTTTGACTCAATTGTTCCTTGAAAAATAAGTTGTACTTCTCCAGGATCATCCAAGTGCATTTTGATAAATATGAGACTTTGCAGTCATTCGTGAATAGCTGTTTTCACCTTTCTGCTTACGCCCTGATACCCTTTTGGCAAGTGTCCACTTGAAGGTAGACTCATAAACATTGACTTTAACCAAGGTCAAAAGAAACTGGCAAATATTATTACAGTTTTATCATTTTGGAAGATCACCAATCCTGAGAAGACAGACTATTATCCCAAACCTCATGCATTTAGCCAATACAACCCTGACAATAGTGCTGTTGAGGGCCAAAGCCTTAAAAATAACTTTTTAAACTTTTGTAGACTGAAAAACATCAATAACTTTTTTTCAGAGGTTTTAATAATCCTAACATGTCATCTCTAGAAACAAGGTAGTGACAAGTTTACTGTTATAGTTATGACCAAAACTAGTTATATGCAGACTGAGTTGCCAGTTTATTGGGACACTCATCTAGTAGTGTGTTGCACCTCCTTTGGCCTTCAGAACAAGATGAATTTGCCTTGCCATGGATAATACAAGATGCTGAAAGACTTGGTCAGGAATTTAGTATTATGTAGAAATGATTGCATTAGCAGTTGCTGCAAACTGAACAGCTGTACTTTCTTGTTACAAACTGCTCTTTCCAACTGACACCAAAGAGGTGAGATAGGTTTGAGAAACAGTGAATGTGCAGGCTACTAAAATAAGGAAAACTGTCATGTTTCAGGAACCATTTGGTGATGATACTTGCCTTATGACATGGTGTACTACGATGTTCAAAGTGCCCATCTGACTGTGGATAAACTAATCATGGAAGGATGAACTTGATCAGCAATGAAATTAAGACCTGCTTTGCTGTTCAGATGTTCTACATGTGCTAGAAAAGCATTCCACACATCATCATACTGCGACTACTTCATGGTACTTTTGACACCAATCAAAATGGCTTCAAGGATGCTGGCTGCTTATGCCAAATTCTCATTCTTCCACCCGCATGATGCAAAGGGCAACTGGATTGTGCAACCAAACAACGTTTTCCACTCCTTAACAGTCAATCCTTAGAGACACATTTTCTTCTTTTTTTGCTGATGACATTGGTACCAATCTAAACCTTCACCTGTTGTATCCCATTTAAGACAACATCTTATAAATGGTGCTTTCTCAGATGACTTTCCAAACATAAAACTTAACTTGAATATGAATATGATTTACCTGGTTGTAGCTTATATGTCTGCATGTTCAATTCTCATTAGACTCCGCTAATCCACAAGAGCTTGTCTGATGTGATTACAGCCATTTGGGTGATGCTAGAAAAAACACACCTTATGCCAGCTATCACGCCACCTTGAAATACATTAAGGTCACTTGTTTTACTAATTCCAGTGCTCAACTGAACACTAGCTGATGTTGGTCTGCCCGATTTATACCGCACATCACTATCATGTGATATATGACACGTTGGAATGTAGAATTTGAGTGAAGGAAGGGCAATGTATAAACTGGCAACTCAGTGTATAATTAGCAAACCTAAATTAAATCAGGCCTGATTGATTACATTTGTATTTAGTCTTATCCACCCCTTTAACTGTGTTTTGTTTATTACCATTGAGGGGGAGTGTAATATATTTTTTACAACAGAATACTTGTGTGTTAGATTTCTTTGCTTAACAAAAAATGAAAAAAGTAACACATTTTGGAGTATTTTTGTGAGACTTCTCTGTATAAATTACTTAAACAGACACAAAGATCCACCAAAATTAAGCACAACAAATACACTATAATGCAGAAAATAAGACAGAAGACAAATATTTTATAATCACTCTGTGCACCCAGAAAAGAGGCCTAAAAAGCTTAAGGAAAATGGGACTAACAAGGATGTAGGCTACACTGTTTACTTCCGACACTGTGAACTTGTCTAGTCCAATTACAAGAAAAGTGGAAGAAAAAACAGTAAATACTTCAATAGGAAATGAAACGATCACGCAGTGTACTTGGGTTACTGCTAAAACAGGGGTAGAACCTGTTAAGAGAGCTAAATTTACTTGGAGTTACTCATGACCAAGGAGAGAAGTATGAGGGTTCTGGAGAGTCTGGGACACCTGACTAACCTTTTGGGCCCACTGATCCAAAATTGTGGGAGGCTCCTTTAAAAGGTTTTTAAAAAGCATAATATCTACTGTTTAATAAAACACTAAGGTCTGTGTGTCCAATCCTCCTGAACAATCTGATTTTCGGTGACGTGAGGAAAGAGGAAGAGCAAGTGTGAGACCCACGAGGAGGAGTAAAGGCTTGTGCTGAGGCAGTTGCCTTCAAAGACAGCAAGTATGGAGGAGGTGAGAAAGGTGCTTTGAAAAATAATGAGAAATTCTGAGAAGCAGGCGTTACAGGAACACGTGTGAGAGGAAGAGCGCCGGTGAGGAGACATTCACACACACACGAATACAGAGGAAAGGCACTAAAAATACACACTGGGGAAGAGGTGGCAAATATTTTTTTATTTCTTCTATTACCTCTCTTTAATAGGAATCATGGCTAGTGCTGTTATAAATCACTCTGTGCCCATTACTGACTTTGCGAGAATGCATTGAAGCAGTCAGTAGACCTGGCAGGGAAGTGAAGTGCATCCCTTGTGAAGCTGTGGGAGGATTTGAGAAAGTGGTGGAAATTTCCCTGAGAAAAAGTGTAACTAGGTCCTCACACAGCTGCTGGTGCTCGCCTTGGTTCTGGTTATGTGGAGGAGGGTGACATTGGATAACAGAAAGTAAGGGCCATTGCTGATCCTGTGATACCATACACATTGCAGCGTGACGCTAGCCAGTTATGTGCTTTGAAGGGGTTGTCTGTGGTCTGTAACAACAGGAAAATAAAATAATTAGCCTCATTAAGCTCTAATAATATAATGTTGCTGCTTATTATTGCTCACTATGCATGTCTGTTTTGAGGCTAAACTGTTATTTAGTATGTGTCTTAGTTTTTACATTTTGGAACTCTCTACATTACGCTCAAGAACAAGTAATTGTCATAGTGTTGCCTTTTATTTCAGTCTGATGGCATGAAAGGGCACATTTCTGCCTTCTGTGTTCTTTACAGCAGTGACTGTTTACTTAGGTTATGCGTAATCTAAGTGAAACCACTTTCCATAGCTGGTTAATTGCATAGGAATGGGTTAATTCGTGGGCTGCATCAGGAGTGGGCAGGAGGAGGAGTATAGGAACCTAATCAAGGACTTTGTTAAATGGTGCGACTCAAACCACTTACACCTGAACACCAGCAAAACCAATGAGCTGGTGGTGGATTTTAGGAGGCCCAGGCCCTTCACGGACCCCGTGATTATCAGAGGTGACTGCATGCAGAGTGTACAGACCTATAAATACCTGGGAGTGCAGCTGGATGATAAACTGGACTGGACTGCCAATACCAATGCTCTGTGCAAGAGAGGGCAGAGCTGACTATACTTCCTTAGAAGGCTGGTGTCCTTCAACATCTGCAATAAGATGCTGCAGATGTTCTATCAGACAGTTGTGGCGAGCGCCCTCTTCTACGGGGTGGTGTGCTGGGGAGGCAGCATAAAGAAGAGGGATGCCTCACGCCTGGACAAATTGGTGAGGAAGGCAGGCTCTATTGTAGACACTGAGCTGGACAGTTTGACATCCGTGGCAGAGCGACGGGTGCTTAGCAGGCTCCTGTCAATCATGGAGAATCTACTGCATCCACTGAACAGGATCATCTCCAGACAGAGGAGCAGTTTCAGCGACAGACTGCTGTCACCGTCCTGCTCCATTGAGACAGCAGTCTGTCGCTGAAACTGCTCCTCTGTCTGGAGATGATACTGTTCAGTGGATGCAGACAGACTGAGGAGATCGTTCCTCCCCCACACTGTGCCACTCTTCAATTCCACCTGGGGGAGTAAACGTCAACATTATAAAGTTATTGTATGTTATACCTTCATTGTTATCACTCTTTAATTTAATATTGTTTTTTATCAGTATGCTGCTGGAGTATGTGAATTTCCCCTTGGGATTAATAAAGTATCTATCTATCTATCTGTCTATAGCATTAATATCAGAGTACGTATTCAGTCAACATCCAAGCATTAACAGGATCCTTTGACTACCACGGGGTATACCTATAGGATAAAGAAAAGAGGCCATTACCCCAGCAAGAGTTTCATGGGAGTCACTATCATCTTCATTTTGGATTAGAGTGGACAATTATATATGAGTGCATGGAACAGCAGAGTAATTCATTAGAACAAAGAAAAAATCAATTTACTAAATGGCTCCTGCTTTGACTTGCAGCTAGGGCATTTTACTTTAAACCATGAGGCTGCTGGTTCAGTCTCTTCCTCAGACCTGCTGCCTCCTATATTATGCAACTGTGTACTTCTGTGTAAATCTCATTGGGATGATGTTCACTACAGAATACAGCAGATACACAAATGTTTCTGTTTCCTTTGTATAAAAAAATAATATAGAAGCTGCATATAAAAAATAAAGTTGGCTTCCCATAAAATGCACGATGAGAGAGAAAAGCAAATTCTTTCACCACATTGCAAGACCAGGTGAGAAAAAAATCACACCTGTGTAAAGAAACCACACCTAAACAAAAAGAAAATAAATAAATAAAAGTAATAAAATACTTCCCTTCAAGGAGCACATCTGTTCAAGGCAGTGAAGGACATGTGGGCTTCATGGTGGGCAATGCATGAGACACAATGAAAGAACAAGGGATGTGCGAGGAAAGTAAAAAATAGCAAAATTGTATTTCATTAGGAAATTTAGTGTTATTGTCAGATTCAAACAGAAACAAATATGCATTAACAGCAAAACCAGTCAGTTCATAATCTGTTTGTAACCCTTGCTTTCAAATTGAGAGTTGGGGTGAGGCAGACCCTTTCCCAGCAACAGCAAGACATCTCTGTATATGTGTTGTAAATGACAACAGTTAAAATCATATTTAACATTCAATAATTTAAAGGACATATGCCAAGAATTAGTACAGAAAAAAAGTCATTGAATGCCTAAAAATATGAGTGACAGACAGAATGACAGAGAAGGCTAAAAAAGCACATTTGCAAAGACCATAAAAATGTATTGGTGACAGCAGAAGAAAGCTATGTTTTGGAATGAACATTTCCATTTTCCATTCATTTAGGCAATCTATTTTCAGAACCAGCTTCGTTTGTTAATGCCTTCCAACATGGCAGAGAGTCAAGTTATGTCACAAGGATCATGACCAGCCCTAAATTGGATGAGAGTCAGTCCATCTGCTGGCGCACTCACACACCCATACTTACTCAGTTTCCTTTTGTCCTTTCTGGCATGCCGTTTTATGTTAAGATAACCGTTTTCATTCAGTTATTAACATGTAGGTGACCCTAAATTGGAAATTGCTTAGTTAGTTGATGCGCGACTACTTAAGCACATTAATATCACAATTTAAAGCATGCGGATACACACTGATGCCTCATAGCTGCCAGCTCAGTCCTTACCTCTAGCTTACCGTTCAGTTAAACGAGTCGCTCACTCTGCCTGTGGTAAAAAAAAAGAACAATAAAGTTAAAAATCAAGGGAACTCTTCTACTGGACCTCTGTAAATCACAAAAGACATTGAGATGGTGTTGTACTAAGGGTGCTAGATAAAAGTTGTCATTTATTTTAGAAAGCATATACACACGCATACGTATTTATACGTTCATATTGTTCACACACCGTTTAATATTTTGCTTCAGCGCTGTGATTGTGTTTTGTTACACGTTAAATGTTTTGTTTTCAACAACACATTCGTAGAACGTTTTTGGTTTTATTAACGAAATTGAGGTAACAAAATAATTTAAAGTCTTTGGAGTGTGGGAGGTCAGAGAATTTTTTGTAGGAAGAAATGCCAAAAAAATGCAACAGGTAAAATTAACTTTACCCAGTAAGATTTAGCTTTAAGCCGATGTGTCTACTACAGGGTAAAGGAAGCAAAGGTAGAATATCACAGAAATTGTCCCATGTTGCAATTTCACGATCCGTAATCCACTCCAGGATACATTCTGCTTTGCTTCTGTCAGTTACTTTACATTGTTCTTTTGCGCATGTAAACGGCTTTGTCGGCATCACCTCTCGATAGGACGAGAGCCACACCTCTACAGGGACTCCAGCTTTTGTAGCAAACGTTTATACCATATTTGAAGATCATCTTCATCCAAATTTATGCGAATTACTCAGCGTGTTTGGTTTATTTTTTGTGTATTCTTGACGAACTTTTGACCAAAAGTTTTTCTTAATTTAGACTATGGCTCACTTGTGATCATTGCAATGCACAAAATCCAGAGCCCAAAGAATAACGATAATTAGGTGTTTAGCTAAGACTCCTTAACCCTATTTCATTAGAATACTTTCGACTTGAAAATGTTTTTTTTTTTTTTTTTTTTTTAATCAAGGACAATTTGTATATTTCCTCCTAATTTTTTTCATTCACAACTGCAAAACCCTCAGTTGCTGCCAGTACATTCAGATTTCGGCCATTAGATGGCGATTAAACACCAAACAACGAAACTTCGCCAGGCTCTGAAGTTAAATCTGGAGCAGATCTACAAACACTTTAATTCTCTATCAGTAAATAATCCACGGCCGCAGCAGACAAAATTAAAAACGGGGTTTAAACTTAACCACCTGCCTCTGCAGCTGGACCGTTCATCCATTTTAAAGAGTCACGACCGCGGAGTACCACAGTTTGTCCTGGTGGCATCTGCCAAAACACAAGGCTGTTAAAATATAAAAAGCTGTATTTAGATGTACTGATGCGAAACCGTAGTTTTTGTAAAGAAATACAGAGTAGTTTGCACCTCTTGTCAATTTAAATTGTATATTACCTTAGTATTGTTCCTTCTGATTAAGATGGATCCATGTGGGCAGCCTTCTTGTAAGGTTTCATTCACAACGATCAAGGCAAGGGACCTCGAAATAGCTGTAAATAGTAATCTTTCCAGAACTTTCTGAAGCAACAGGCTTCTTTAGAAAAAAAAGTACACGCCTCCTAAATTTCAATGACAAGTTATAAATTGGCTACATATTTCCTTACGCTTTAGGAACTTCACACGTGACCATAATGCGCATTTAATCTAGACATACTGATTCTTTTCTCTAGCTCAGATGGGCTTAATTGTTTAAGTCATTCACAACTGAATCTTACATCTGCCAAATTCTACTGTCGCAGCCCGATCACCAGGCCTTGTGGTGTCCGATTGAAATCGATGATTTTTGCCTTCAGTGCTTTTGCAAGATATACAACATAATACTGTACAAATTCGGAATAGTTTAAGACTAAATGCCCGCTTACATAACAAGTTATAAAACATGAACACACCCGTTTTAACACAGTAATAATTATGTTGAACATTCAAACCTGTTCAAAGTGTAAACGTAGAAAACCAGAGCTTTTTGGAGGTATTCGTGCTCGTAAACTGGATCCGGTTTAAAATTTAACGATCAGATAAGAAGCAGAATAATTTTATGTTAAAATGTCATCTTTCATCGATTACTTATGATAGTAAATGGCTTGCCGTGGGGCGCACTGACAGAGAGTACTAAACATAGAATTTAAAAGCAATTACTCCGCTATAAAGTAATATTAAAAAGTATGTACACGGCCAATTACTGAACACTGGTTCGAAGGGTGCAAAGTATTTTCTTACACAGGAGATATACATTGCAGACATTCCAAGCTTTGCATGTGCATGAGGTTTTGTGGTAGTATTGACACCACTAGGGATGATCTTCTACACATGGAAAATGAGAGGCTGCTCTCAGGATTGTGTTGGGATTCGCGGTGCTTTAGCTAGACATTAGACTCAAGCCTTTACAAACCAACATCGGGTAGAACTACAGACGTCCATAAGGTGAGACCGATCACCAAAGTCTTTTAAGAATGGTTTGTTTTAACATCATTAAGCTGGCGTTGTAAATTAAGGTTTGAGAGATTATGAGCTGTTTTATAGCGACAATAATGCTCATTCTCGTCAGCACTAACAGCTTCGATTGGCCACCGTACACATTCTATGGCATCGTTCGATTAATGCTCAGAAATTAACACCAAGTGCACCAAAGGTTGATATCTAAAAGAGTTTTAACCAAACGCAGATCCAGGTGCAGGTGTAGGCTACAGGTAGCATATAATATGTGGGGGCCTTCAAATGGAGACTTCACGTCTGTCGAAAAGATGACGATTTATGTTCAGCCGAAGTTTTTTCTCAAAAAGCTTCGTATATTCTGCTCAATGCCGGTCGGACGTGGACAGCAAACTGGTAAAACTAGTTTAAAGTTTATATATATATATATATATATATATATTATATATATATATATATATATGTATTCTATCTCACAAAATATATATATATATATATATATATAGTTATATATAGTTGGTGCTAAAATACATTTATTTTCATCATGTACCTCATGCCAAGCAATAATCTACATTTAAAAGTTCTAGCCCTCCTCTTTAAGTGTCCGCTGCTCGTGCTGAGCCTCAATCAGCTGTAATTTCGCTTGATTATTCTCCAGTCTGGAGTCTTATAACGTTCTTAAGTTGGACCCTTGTAGCTTTCTGTGGCCTTTAAACTTGTACTTTCTTAATAAAAATTAACATTTTTTGTAGGTATAATGTGTTATTTTTGAAAGTTTTGCACGTTAGAGAGTTATTGGTTTTATTATCACTATTACTATCAACATGATGAAACTCCTAAACGTAAGTAGGAATTTTAACAAATTATAACATCCACTTAGGGTCAGATACTTTAATATTAATATTTAAAATTTTGTGCATGTAATCCATTTAATGTATTGTATAGTTTAAAAATCTATTTATTATTAAATTTATGAATATTCGTAGGGGATTAATACAGTGTACCAAATACCAAAATTATTTTTTATTTTATTACTAATAAAATAATAACAAAATTAATAATAATACAGTATTATTATTCTACTACTACTATATCATGTCAATAATTTCTTTTGACCCATTTATTTTTTCTTTAACCTTCATTTTTGTCATGGCCTAATGATATCTAACACATTTTATAAAACTGTACAGTTCATAAACCTTTCAACATCATTTTTTTACTTTACTTTTCGCCCAAACACGTATAACTAGTTAATAAATTGTTATTTCAAAAGGACGACTAAAAATAAATAATCTAACTTCCAAATAAAGTGTTTGTTCCCTTTTCATTCATTTGGCTATAATGTCATAAACAATGATCAAGTCATTTGGGCTTATTTTAAATTGTATTTATAATCCTAACCCTAGATAGCACCTATAGCAAATCCGATGAGTCTTCTTTAACTGCTTTCAAGCAGGTAATGGACTCACTGGAATTAAATGTTTTCATCGTCTGTCTGTATTCAAAAAATGTTACCCCGTCTACCTGTGACTCAATTCATCCTCTAACCAGCTTATTCAGTTCATGCGAAGGACTGTATCTAAGATGTCATTACTAATTATAAACTATCCAACCATACCATAACCCTGGCCATAGCTGTTTTGAAAGGGTAATGCAAGTAAAAAGGATGCTGCGTGGTCTATTGTGCTCGAGTGTATATGCTTAGTTTACACATTCTTCAGAATATTTAGTATAATTTTGGGAAAGCTAAATGATAAACAACATAAAAAGCACCACTGTATAATAAAACAACTGGGCATTCATGTCATTAGAAAAATGTTCCTTAAATGTGTTTGCATTTTCAGTCCATTAAATTTACTGTATCTTCTAAAACTCATCCATTCATACTTTAAAGATATTTTTCTCTACCATTACAATAAAAGTTTAATAAACACATACACCCACTTTACGAAAAATGGATAAGTTGGTCGTTTCACTGTAAAAGTAAACAAAGAATATGCAAGTATAAATTAAATAATGCAATCGATTTAGCATTTAGTTTAAATGGTACCTGTTTTTCTTAATTAATAACGGTACATTTTAAAATATTTTGGCTTCAACATATTCATTAACATTTATTAACAAGGTTGTTTCATTGTCTGCCCTATTCGCTGTACAGAATAACATAGAATTGAACTTAGCATATACCTGTAGTTGCTTTTTAAAATGGTTTCAGCACAAGATATAAAGTATTGATTTAATCAAAACTATTACACACACGCACAGAACATATATACATATATTAATAAATAAATAAATATATATATATATATATATATATATATATATATATATATATATACACACACACACACACACAAAAGTAGGTATAATTGTATTTTGTTGACAGGGAGCTAAATTAAATTATGCCTTTTATTATACAGCAAATCGGCGATACTGGAAAAGGACTACATGATCAATAACGCTACATTTATTGTTTAGTATTAACAAGACATGAGATTTGCTCAGTTTTATTGAGTTCTTTTCCAGTCTTACTTCAGTCACAATGGTTATTTATTTTATTTAATGTAATTTCACTTTGAATATTAAACTCGTTGTGATACTCAGACTGACACAATAAAAGGTATGTGGTGTCGTCCATGGCAAAATCTATTCCTGGCCACGGCGGCATTTCAGTGCCGGACACACGACATGCCCAGCCACACCGTCTCATTTCTAAGACATGCAGACTAACTTGTACCTCATTGGAATGTGTTAAGGACAACAAGATATGAGTACAAGGATAACATTGATGCGGGCAATTCCTGCGCATGCAGGATTTCAACTCTTAATTTTAGAATGAGACGTAGCAGTGCTGAGTATAGTCTTGGAGGCTACATAGCCGGATTAAGACCTTTAGAGGACATAAGCATTTAGAAGATTTTGTGCCTCCATATATATAACTGTACTCACTCTGAGTGGACGACTGAACAGGACAGCCTACATGACCAAGACGGGAACGATCACATGAGGCTCGGTGGGCCTTGTGGCAGTTACCAGATTCTACCTTTGTTGTATTCCCAAGATGAATATATATTAACCTCCATTATTACTATTTTATTATTATTTGTATTAGCAGCCGAAAGAAGAAGAAGATTGTATTATATTTGTAAATGTTTCATTGTGGGAGCCCCTTATCATAGAACCTGGTTCAGATTAACTATCTGGAGTTTTGCACCATATGGTCCATGGTAAATCGGGCAAAAGAACATTTCTGTGTGCCCAAACCCCCTGCATGGGCTCCTACCATGGATTGAATTATGAAGTTGTGTTACCATATGATCAAAGTGGAATAAAGGGTCTTATAGTTTTTACACTTATTTAACCAATTCCCTAAAACCTTAACTGGCGTGATAAAACCACTGCTACACTAAATGATGTTGAGAATCTGAACAAATACTTTTAACAAAATCGCAGAAGAAAAATACATAGGACTTGGGCTAGAAAATGCATGCGTTTAAATGTCAACTAACAGAACAGAAAAGTAAATAGATTAACAAACAATACGTTTATAGAAAACTCCCTGGTGACGTAATGAGTAAATATATTTTCAATTTAATGGTACAACACTTTCTGTTCATCCTGAATATAATTATTTCATTATTACAGATTAAGGTGCAAAAGGTGTCTTTCGGAACTCCTCTGAACGGAGAAATGTAATTCCTGCAGGCAGACGGCACACAAAAGCTCTTTAAAGTTCACTTTTCTGAACAATATATTTTCTTGACAGCCTTTTCTTTACCACGAGATTAAGAGAAGTCACAACAGAAACAGACGCGACGTGGAAAGCAACTGTAGGCGCTAGTCAATGACGGGGCGTTCCAAGGAGCACAACCCATGTCAAATGTTTTTCCATTTTATTTACACTTCGTCTGTTATTTCCTGCTAACGTCCCCCTTTGTGACTGCAGGTGTGTGTTTCGGATATTTTGGATCTGTTTACAGAGTGACAACCTTGCAGATTCCATGCAAGCTCCAAACCTGCGTATAATAAAAGTTATGGAAGCCTTATCAAGGACAGTAGCCCGTTCTATCTTGCAGCGAATTTGCTGGGTTTACCGCCGACCTTGTACGATTAATTATTTCCAGAAAATTCAGCATTCTGCCGGGTTATTGGGAAACACTTTTTTTTTTTTTTTTTTTTTTTAAATAATATTGCTTCTGACTACTTATACATGTGACACGCACTCGTTACATTAATTCTGTTCACCCTGCTGCCTTCCGCTCCGCTGTGTGCCTTTCTGGTCTATGGATGCAAAAGATGCGAAGTCTGAGCTCACCTGTTTTCTAAAAGTCGCGGCAAGGTGAGTCTGTTCGCCTTTCACAAACGGAGTTACTTAATTATTCAATGTTGCACTACAATGATCTTCACTGAAAAAAGTATAACATTGATGTTATTCATTCAACGTAAATTTTCTCTTTCAAGAAACGTAAGATTAGTCATTTAGTGTTGTTAATTTGTACCAAATTAAGTTATGGTGAAGGGAATAAACGTAAAAATCCTATTTCATTTAACTTAATATTTTAGGTTGTTCATGTGCTGTGTTTGGGGGCCGTTTGTATATTTCTTCAGTCGAACTTTCTAGTTTGTTGTCCAACTGCCAAAAAAGAAGAACAACTTAAAAAATAGATTTACTTCAGTAAAAAAAACAAGTGAATTGCACCCAATAACTCTAAATATTTGCCTCAACTTAAAAATTGTGGGATCAGTAAACTAAAAAGAATTATATTGGTTCAGATTGAAAATATTAAGTGTGAATAATTCACATTTTTTTCCCAGTGCATTCCCTTCTCACTTTTATTAACAGCAATTCTGCTACTACGTAAAAATAATAACACAATTACATTTTAAAATAAATCACAAAAGCGCTAGTTAAAGTATAAACAAACAAATAAAAGGTTTGTGTAGGGTAGATCAAGTGTACGGAGCAAAATACGCGTATAGCAGGGCGCCAGAGCTCGAAGAATAACACAGGATTAAATTAAATGGGGAATTTTTCCCTTCACAAATGCATAAAAAATATATGTAACCTTAATACTTATGTTTCGCTTTTGTTTAAGGAATTACATGTCACGCCAGCAGGGAAATAAGATATATTGCAGTTATCTTCCGATATGTTTAAGTTTGTATGCAACAGAATCTCAGCTTCGAATTGTATTCGAAGAGTGATATTCACTCTGACAGCGCTGTAATAATTCGTCCTGGAAAAGCTACGAGAAATAAACAAAGACTGACAACCGTTGCTGATTCCTAAATTAATTTGATTCGATCCCGTGCTTCACTTGTGGTGAGTAGTAGGAGCTCGGGTGCGCAAAGATCACGGAGAAGCATGCGTTTTATATATTAGATAGATAGATAGATAGATAGATAGATAGATAGATAGATAGATAGATAGATAGATAGATAGATAGATAATTGCTGGATTGTTGACATTTGCTGTATTTTGTTTTTGGTTATTTGTATTTTATTCTGCGACACACGGTGCACACTGGTTACCAGATTGTCCAGTTCAGAGAATTCGTAACCACTAAAGACAATTCATCCACTCCAGCGCTTTTACAGTGTCTTAGGGGAAAACAAAAACCGTGGGACATCTTCCCAAATGTAAAAATTGCTTGCAGTTTTACCTGACATAGCCTATCACAGTTGCAAATGGTGGTGAGCCCAGGATAGTGAAGAATATAGGCTCACATCCACAATGGAACAGGAAAAACTGAATCATTTGAGTCTAATGTCAATTTGGAGTGCTCTGGTTCTGAAACTGGATGTTTAGTAATTTAATCAAGGACTTTGTTGAGAAAAAAAAAAAAACTCCATAAAAATACAATTTTGAAAAGCAAGCATTTGTCTGTGTTAATATGTTAATGCCATGATAAGAAGTTGCAATTCTTAATTAATACTGTGACTGACGTTCTAATTACCAACTGCATTAAAAACGTACAATTCACAGTCGGATTCAGATAGTCAAGATAACAGGTTTTGGAGGCATAAGTCTATGAATTTAATGAGCTGCAGTCATTTTTGTTAGAAATATTTTCAGAGCGCTATCATATACAATTTCCAGCATTGGTGATGCTGTTCTCTATGATAGTATTAGGAATAATGGGTGGAAACAAAGGGGAAACGCGAGGATTTAAACAGTAAATTATTAAATATTTTCAATTTTTATTTTGAGTTGGTTGTAATAAACTGTATTACCTATGAAATAAATTACAAGTATAACGTGCAACAGTTTACTACGCGTTTTTTTTTTTTTTTTTGGTCGATTTGCTTTAATCCCGATTTATTCTGCTAATTGCCAATTTGTTAATTTAGTCAAAGTGTAAACGTCATTTATGGGGTAACGACTCCCCATTTTGGTTAATACATTGCATCTCTGTATTTTCCAACTCCCCGAGATACTTGATTGAACTAAGTGGGTTTGACAATGTTATCTAATACTTTGTATAAATTCCTGTTAAAACAAGCGTTTTTTGACCGATTTTGACCAAAACTTTTCTTGCCGTGGTTCAACCTCAAACACCGAAAACCTATTTCTCTGATTTGTTCTGTTTGAAAGGCATTTCCACATTAGTAAATAAAATTTTATGGTCTGTTAAAATCAGCAGTATAATTTTTTGGTCCATATGATAAATATAATTTAACGTTATTTTTCAAAATCCCTTCGCAGTCCCCGAGTTTTCCTTTTAATTGATTAACTTTCAGAAAAAAAACGAAATTCATCATTTAGTGAATTCTATACGTTAAGCACGACTTAGTTAAACTAAAAATGCTTCCTCAATCCTGTGGTGGGCTGGCGCCTTGCCCTGGATTTGCTCCTACCTTGCGCCATGTGTTGGCTGGGACTGGCTCCAGCAGACCCCCTTGACCCATGTGTTAGGCTATAGCGGGTAGGATAATGGATGGATGGATGCTTCCTCAATCACATGTGTCTCGATTAAAGTTGTTTAAATGTACCCATGACAAGATCCAACCTGTGAGCGAAGTCAACAAGCACCTGCATCGCTAGGACTTGTTTTGAGAATGCTATACCATTTGGGGCAAAGAACGTTGCATTTCCCTTGGGCAGCCTTGGATTTGGTTGGTTTAGGTTTATTTGTCATATATCGGTTAACACAGGGTCAACATACAATGAAATGTGTATGACGAGAAAAACAAGTTACTCAGCCGGATTTCTAATCACTCATACAACTTTAACAACAATACTTGGAAGATTACCAGATGGGTTAAAGAACTACTGTGAAAAAATTTGTTGTAATGTCCTATACCACAAAGTAGCAAGAAAACGTACCGTATTTTGCTCAATTTGTATAATCCGGGTCCATCACCTATAACTCAGTGTGAAAGCGATGCTGTGTGTAAATTTAAATTAAAAAAATATATTTACAATATCGATTTAAAACTGAGAATTTGTCAAGAACTTAATATTTCTAAAGCAATCATGCGTAACATTTTCTATTCTACTTGCTGCTTTATCATATATCATAAACAAAGAATTATTTTAGATGGAACTCCCCGTTTGTATTGATGCTGAATTCTGATGTTCGGCGTTTCTTTTTTAATATGTTTCCGAAACAAATTATTGTACATGCCGTGCTAATCTCATTTGTTTCATCGAGTTGTATTTTGTTAAAGTGGTTTGTTTCTGAAGAAAATGTATCAGAAATAAAAAAAAAAAAAATCACTTTGTTTAATCAGTATTGATTTGCTCTTGCTTTGATCACAGAAAACAGATGTTAGGTTGCATGATATACTTTTGCATTTATATATATATTACATACACTAGAACTGTATTTACTCCATAAGTTTAAATAACCAACTTTCCTTTACTTTTTTACATTCTTCTTTCATGTGGACTTTGTTAACGCACTTTGTGAATGCTAAAACAGCAAAGAGTTCTGTTGCGGATACCGAATATATTAATGCTTTGTTGTCATCTTCATATGTGCTGATAAACAGATTTAATGAAAGTATATGCATTTTGGAAAAAATCCCATCATTCAAATGCCTCAAGGTAATTTTACTCAAAGTGAATGTTTTAGTACTTTATTGAAAATATATTTTACAATAAACTTTATGACACGTTACAAAACTATTAATATGCATCTTTCTGAAATGTCAACGATACTTTCATTGTCTTAAAATCAAATGTGCACACACAAAGATGGACCACTTCAGTGATGTAATATACTCTTAAAAAATCAAGGTGCCAAAGTGATTCTTCAGAGTAATGCCATTGGGGAACCATTTTTGGTTTACATAGTAACCATTCCGAAGATGGTACCAGACTCCATGAAGAACCTTTATTTATTTAGATCCACATAGGCTTCATAAAAAACCATGAAGAGACAACAGATTTGTGAATTACCAATGGATTCACATTCTTTCAAACTAACTATCGTATACAATCAAACAAGCTAAATTGATATTTTGTTTATCTGTCGGTATCCTCCTAGCTAACAATATATTAAAGATTTCTGTTCTGTCCACATTAGGAATCTTGTCAAAACCCAAAGAACCAGTTTCATGTAAATTACTCTTCCCCAAATCAAATGGTTCCTTGACAAGTTATGGCTCTGCGGGAAACAACACAAACCATTTAAGAACCATTATTTTCAAGAATGCAAACGACTTTCTTTTTCTTTGTTTTTAATCATATAGCTTTTTTTTAAAAAAAAATTTGGTTTGTACATGTTGTTTTTTGCGATTTTCAAACGGTTTCCGCAGGTATAGTTTCCGTGCATAAAGAAATATCATTTGCTAGCTAAGTATGCAGTCAAACACAATGACGTAAACTTTCTTTTGATTCATCAAACCAGTTACCTGGAACTTTTTGACATAAAAGTTAACTATTTTTAATTTTTTTGACTGATCGTGTATAATATAAACACTAGATCAAAGACACATTTATTTTAGTTAGTTTCTAATTACTCATTCCGTAAATAAGTTACAGAACAACTGAGACACCATATACTGCATGTCATATTACGCACCAGATAAAACAAGCTATTAAAATAAATTTGTAAGTTATCTTCTCTTTAGTCTCACTTTCAGTTCATAATATAATGTTGCTTTACAGGACTGATTTTCAGCCTGTAACGGTGTAGGGGTCCTGTCTCAATTCGACCCTGAACTGCATAAACAGGTTAGAAAACTGACGTGCAGCTGAATACAGAGAAGGCTTTATGCTCATTCAGACAAATGCAGGGTGTTAGGTGGGAGGGGAGTTTATTGAGGGACCAATTTTAATAAATGTACTTTTGATCACCTGCGACGGTCAGTTGCTCTGCACTTGATTTCTGGAATACTATAATGTGAAAAATAAAGTCAAATAAACATATATGTAATTTTCTATAGTTGAGCTTGATAAAATATTCTGCTGAGGTAACATGTTTTAACATGTTATTTTTTAATCTTTGATTTAAACGAAATTACACGTCATCTTATATCTCACAAAGTGCATTAACAGCCTTCAGTTTTTGATTTCTTGTTTTCGTGATGGTTGAAATATAAAAAATAACTTAATAGGTACCATATGGAAAAGGTATGTTGGTGACCTTGCACTACCTATTCCGTGAGGCACAATTGATTTTCAAACTAGCTATTCTCATCCAATTAGAAAGATTCTTTATGGAAGTTCACTCTGAAAATGTAATTATAAATGCAATAAATTGTGCGTGTATTTATGAGGGAAGCCTTTATATATATATATATATATATATATATATATATATATATATATATATACACAAATATATAGCGCCAGATATAGTTATAACAATTCCAGATACCAAAAATATACAGCATAACATAGCGCAAAGGGATGAGTGACGTGTACAAATACGCTTCTGTATACATTCAGCTAGAAATAAAAGGCGTAATTTTTTGGAACTGATACCATGCCACTACTGTTAAATGCGTCACCGTCTATTCTCTAAACATGGACCTTTAAATTACTCACTGAAGAGTCCTTATGAAATGCAATGCCTCTCACTGCATATTTCTGAACTCCTCTCGTTAACTACAGAACAGTTGTCTTTATGGAAATAATAACTGTATGCCGGAGTTGTCGGTTACGATCAGTCACCAAATCTGCTATCGAAGTCCACATTAGTGTCATCAGTTCTTGACAGTCTAATGACAGTTGGTGTGTAAGAAACTACAAAGCAGTTAAGTTTATAAAATTATCGCACATTTAATGACTGATGAGAATGGTCATGTCCATTGAGATGTTTATTTGCCTGAATTCATTAAATAAGCAACTGTAAATAAACGATATTGGCAATTAAAGATAACAATCAGGGGAATGACGATAAACCGATGGAGTGGATCATACATTCATTGAATGATACCAACGCCCACAAAGCTAAAATGGCTTGCATCACTTTGGAATAGACGCAATAAAATGGATTTTATAATCTATAAGCCTGCTCCAGATATAATCCCTCCTTTCATTGCAGAGATCTGAACCCTGTCATTTCCAAAGGCTACGCAGATATTAACTATCCAATAATTAATGAGTAGGATAGAAACGCTGAGCAAACGGGCACAGCCTTTGTCACTACAATGACAAGAAATGCAACCGTGAATTCAATCGAGGATACAGAATGACTCAGATTATAAAGAGGCATTAACAGAACCGTATCATGCAATAGCATAAATAATCACCATTAGCAAGCTCAACACATCTCAGTTTATATTAGCTGTATGCTAACTGGGGAACGAACGGGTGTCAGACAGTGTGCAAAACACTACACTCAGAAAACAGAAGTAATTGTCTGAAGACAACGTTCTCGCTTTAATCGTAGGTTTGAATACAACGTAAGCTTTCAGATGTACTTGAAAACACCACTGGAAAAACAACCAAATTGGACACTGTTGGAAAAGTACGGATACTTGGATAAATACAGTAAATTGTTCACAAACCCTTCAAGTTGCTAAGGTTATATATATTAGAAACAGGGGCTGAAGTGTAGACTCGGAAAAAAAGTGTGTGGGGTGGCTTTACATACTATGGGCGTAATCACTTAAGCAGAAGAGCAAGTAACCATAGGAACAAGGCAGACCTGACGTTATAGTATACTGCAGTGACAATGATGGGAAATACTAAAGTAATAATACGTTTCCAGATACGATTACATTAGCCTTGACCGTACTACATTTCCACTTTTCTTTAGTATGTATTTCATTTATAAAATACAATAAAACAGCTGCAATTAAGATATAACATGCAGGGTGTAGGCATTTTTATACATGCAGCATTACTGAAAAATGCAAAAGTGAATCGCTAAAACAATGTTTGTTTTAACTTAAGATTTTATTTGTACTGCAGCAGACAAGTCAAAAGCCTGATTCAAAAAGCTGATCGTATATCAAAGCTCTTCAGCTATATGCCAAACCCGTTCAAATGCGGCATATATACGCCAACGATATTTTAATATGGATGGGTACATTTCATGCTGCAGAATGGTCTCATTTATTTTTTAATGGTATTCGTTATAACGCCATTAATGACCAGGAGTATAAGCAAACACTAAAATATGCTGAGTAGATGAAGACTAATGTACCTGTTTATCTTGCAATAAGAAATCGGTCGATAATTAAAATGTAGAATTTCAAACCGACACTTAAGATTAGTTTAGCGCATCGGGAAAGAGCTCTTCCATTCAGCACATCTTCGCGAAGCAGTAACATGAAAGCACAGCCTCCCAAAGCCGCATTGCTTTTTGCTAAACACTGACTGGCTAACATGTACGCGTAAGGGAAACCCCGCGACCGATCAGCAGTTAGCAGACTAAGGAAGCTCTGCAGCAACCATAGCAACAGCATCAGGTGACTAGAATCTCCTCTGACGGATCTAACTGGGAACCTGGAGAGTGTTGAGGCTCGGCGTAATACAAAACGCTTTTTATGATGTCTACCACCACTGCTTTGGACAAGAACATGAAGAATAAAGCAGCTATCTGAAATGACTTTAGAAATCCTATATATATATATATATATATATATATATATATATATATATATATATAACTGATTATTACACTTGAGAGTTCAGTTAGTTGGATTGTGGGTAATTCAAGGAAAACGGGTAAACATTCTTAATTATGAGCCGAGATAAAAATGGCACTACTTTAAAGTATCGTAACAGTACAATAAAGAAAAACTATAATAACAACCTTAAAGACAAGTGTGATTTATTCTGCTTTGAGAAGAATCCCTCTTAATATGAGATTCCATTATCTGCAGGAACAAATACAAGCATACAGGTAAATGCGATACAGTAAATGCAATTTTTACCCTACAATGCAAGAAGCAAAATCAACTGAAAAGTGAAGATACATTCATGTTGCAAACAAGAATTTTAACATATTACCCAAAAGGCCACTTTCAGTATCTTCCTTCCTCTCATAAAAGTTCCAAAACCCATTCAGCATCTATCTGATCCGCTTCAATGACTGAAATAAAATGCACAGTTTAAGAACGTCGATAAAGGCACAGTTCAGTCAACGTTAAGAACGTAAATTTCCTCTTTCACGTCAGATTAAACAACGTTGAATAACCATAAGTAAAGCAACTCAAACTTCTAAACTTCAATAGTGCATACTATTTGAATAATAATGCCTTATTACTGTGTTTGATCTGCTAAAACATAGCTAAACTATATTATTTAAATACTGTAAAGTATCTCATTTTATTTACTGGAACATCAAAAAGATGTGAAGTGTCAAGAGGACAGTAATGTGTGATTTCGTTGTTCAATAGGCTAACAGCATTTGTCAAGGATACTGTGCTTCACCAAGTATAAGGAATCTTTATCAAAATATACAAATCATTTTCCAGTAGTTCTTTTCTAGCCAATACTACAGTTCTTCAAACTGTACTGTCTGTCATAACTGCAATAGTCAAAAACAGCTTACTTGATAATGGTGACACTACACTAAGCTAAAACTGACAAGTAGCAGGTCTATTAAAAAGTTAATGTCCCTCCATACATTTTTAAATATATTTGAAAAATGCAAGAAAATGCTTATCCTGCCAATTCAAGTTGATTGTTAACCATATTCAGATACATTTAAATACTGATCCCCTTTGTGTTGAATGATACTCTAGCACATTTACACTATTTAAGAATCTAATTAGGATAATCAATAAGGTAAATCAAACAAACTTTCTTAAAACAGATGCTTATGAACAAAAGGTACTTGAAATTTTGCATAAAGTTTATTACAACCATGAAAAAAACTTGAAAATACTCTATTAAACCGTTTGCAAACAAACACAAGGTACCATTGACATGTTAAAAGATATTTATTAAGGCTGTGAATATACACAAAAGCCAGAAAAGTAAAACAAAATAAAAAAATTAGTTTTCTTAATGATTTTCTAAAACCAATTTAAGCACCATATTTAGTTCATGAAAGGCAATATACCAGTAATAAATACTCTACAAAAATGATTGAATTATCTATAGGTATAGATTGCACAGTCTTAATTTTGTGACAAGTAAATAAGTTGCCAACTAAAAATCAATAAATGTTAGATCACTAATAGTTTACTACCATGCAGTTTAATTGAACTGACTCAAGAACATAAAACACATGATGCTTTTAAAACACATTTAAAAAATGTTCCTATCAACTATGAGTTAACAGGATAAAAATGATTTTCTCATAGTACAGAATCCAGAAACTGTCAAAGACGCTATGCAGTGATCATGAATAAGTAAATTCAACTGAAATATATTAATTGCAAGAAAGGCTGTAAATTCATTTCATGTTTATCATAAAGAGTGCTTTGCATTGTGAGTACTATCACAAATGCCTTCCAAGCAACCTTTATTACAGTAATAATGACTATCACATCATCTTCAAAAGATGCACACAAACAGATTCAAACTGCATAGCATCTTTTTGACAAAAGATACCGTACCATACCATTTAGGCCAGGCAAAATAAGTACCAGCAACATATTAAAACTTTGTTATAGTTCACATTTTACCACTATGGTATAAATGGTCTAGCTAAGATAAATATTTGAAGGATCTCTAATGCATTCCGTTACTGTAAGCAGATGACTGGATCACTCTCATTTAACATATATTTATATATAAAATAAGAAATAAACTAAAAAAGGATGAGCAAAATATTGAAAGACTAGGATTTTGCTTAAGACCACCTTAACTTTCTTTCTTCAAAAGGGCCTAAAATATTTTGTATAAAATGCTATGCACATATTTGTATAATATCAATTGAAATGTTCACTAATAACTAGCTGGTAAAATAAGCAAAATATTTTGTCTGGCCTTAAATTAAAAGTGCAATTGCAGATTTAAAAAAAAAAACACTACTGTTCAGCTGTATAGCTGGCACAACAAGTTTACATACACATTTCAAAGAATTACAGAAGCTAACTTAAACTTCTAAAAGACTTGGCTTACTACTGTTGTTTAGTGCACCACTGCCTGCAACACAGCACCAATGGGATATGCAGCACCTTGGTATTAGAATATTTTTCTCTATATAATTATGTACTTTGCCCAGTAGCACATGCAAATGTCTGGGCCAAAATATATTTTCATTGTTTGGCTTATTTTCAAAAGAGATGCATCTTCCACAGATGAAAATGTCTTTAATCAAAGATTTCATTGCTCCTTCAGAAGAGCAATTGGGAATGTGATCAATGAGGCTTTTACATGGATATATTTATTTACAGTACTTCATTGTCTGTCTTTGCCATCACAATCCAACAAATGAACTATCCGTGCTGAAGACTACAGCATCAGATTATAGAACACATTTCAATCGTGGTTTGCATTTAAATAGTGCATTGCTCAGCTCACGGCAGGTCAGCAAGCAGACTGGAAGTACAGCACTGTATGGGTAAAGGATGGGCTTACTAGGTAGGCCTCAACAGCATCCAAGAATTCTACATAATGTACCATATTGTGCTTACAAATATAGTTTAATAAAAAATCAAATGAACTAAAGGATGCTTTTCTATACATACCGTAAGAAAAGCAAGATTTTCCTCCTCCATGTTGTAGTATTATCACACTTGAATTTACAGATTCAAACTCTGTATCATGCCATTTCTAATACTAGCTAGTGCAAATTTATTGTTATAGCAGGGACCACTTACGTAACATTTTTATACTACTTATGATTATTTCAGGTGAGGGCCTGGAAAAATCTTTTCCACTAGTTCTAGCTTTTATAATGATGTTGCTTAGGGGTGGGTGGATATGTGTGTGTGTGTGTGTATATGAGAGAGAGAGAGAGAGGGAGTTCAAATGTAAAACAAAATTACAATATAGCAATTTAATAAAATATTTTAACATAATTAAATAATACAATGGATATATAGAACTCAAAATGATGTAAAGAAATAAAAAATAACAAAAAAGTTACATTCGTACATCAGTTTCCTTTCTATTGTCCAGGATATGTCAACACTGTAGAGATCAAATAATTAGAGCAAACCCAACATTAGCACAAACTGATACATGAAATGCCAGCTATAGACAAGAAAATGACAAGCAACAATCCAAGACTAAGTGCCCCTCCAACGCAAAACCCCTTCCCTCCCCTCCCCTCCTGGGGGAAAAAAAGCAATACACAAAAGATTCATCTAGAAATCTAGACATGTACTAGGGAAAAAAAAAAGAACAGAAGCAGCCCTTTACTGTGATTTCAGGAAAGATCTACACTAGACATGTAAATTCCAGCTAACAGGAGATGAATAAACTGAACAGTCAGTAGTAACAGGGATGACATATGGTACCAAAAGCTTGCAATCTCAAACAGATACAGAAAATCTTTGACAAATCAAATTTCTTATTCATTTGGATGACAGTATAAAAACAGCAACATTACAATGGCAACACTGGACAGGTCATCTTATATTGGCTAATTAACACATTCTGTTTCCATGGCAAGACTGTTCAGTCATTCCAAATGATACAAACAGCCAACTTGACATCAAACACCTCCCCCTTTGACCCTTAACAAAGAGTTAACAGATGTTTCAGCTCAGAATTTACAGCGTGAAAAGCTTCAACAGAAAAATAAATAATGTACTGTATATGGCCAACAAAATTAATGGCTTTGCATATTCACAAGTGAGAGGAGACATAATTTTAAAGGGACAGAAAACAAATAAATAAGATCTCCCAGATCACTGTACAATTTTGCAACACTTGGATGTCATATCTTTTCTTAAAATTATCATTTAGTGACAGTCAGCCCATTAAAAAAATAATATATTTATATATAATGCATATAGATATGTAAAAAAACACATAGAAACATCGACACATAATGAAAGAACAACTGAAACAATGATTCACTCTAAATGACCACATAACATGTGTAAAACAATTAATATACAAACTTAAATGGGATTGTTTTAGGATACATTTCCAGCTAACATACATTATACAAGAACACTTAATACTGCATGCTGTAAACCTTGTGTGCCATTTTTACAAAACATTTTCCTCAACTGTTTCAATATTTTAAACAAAATAAAACACTAAAAATTAAAGCAGCTGAACATTTTTTTATACTAATGACACAAAACCACCGGCAGTTAGACTGAATAACATGCTAACATGAAGAATATACTTAATGATAACAAGCAATGGAAAATAATTAATACTCTAACAAGGTTTGAATTAAATAATTCTAAATGTTAGAGCAATATCAGCTGATGTTTACAAACAGAAAGTGGGTACGTAGTAAACTTCATTTATGGCCAGTTATTGACAATCTTGTCTTAGTCACATTATGCTGGGTAGGTGGGGAGCAGAAGGGACTACATCTGTATATGGCAACCCTGTTTGGACTTAAAAATGAATAAACTCAATCTGATTGCAAAAACAAAAAAGAAAAGAAAAAGTCTGACATTATCAAAAACAAGTGCTTATTAAAACAGTTTAACAAATGCTCTTGCTTCACATTCAAATTCTGGGTCACTTAAACGGACAACAAAAATGTTGTAATACTTTGTAAGTGTTTTGTATTTTTCTTTTCAAATATTTCTTATACTTAATACAGATTTTGCCAGCACTGGCAGACATACACAGATATTGCACACAGTAATGAAATGTAGCATTAGTCAAAGTTTCATCAAAATCTCTTTAGAGTACTTTAGAGTAAAATGGTCAGAACCAGTGTAGAGGAACTCTTTTAAAAAAGGGGCATGCTAACTCTCCTCCACCCCCAACCCCCCTCCCCCGAAGATCTTTAGCAACTCAAAAAGTTCACATACCGCCCAAGCAACCATTACAGAAATATTCAATAAAGCAGTACAAAGGGCTTAATAGACATCTGTTCATATTTCCATTTGTAGTCTACTTTGAGTCAGACTAGCCAATTTTATCTTGTTGTACCTCAGCTAAGCAGAGCATATTTCCTTGCCTTCCAGGTGACATTTCCCATGTTTACATGAAGGTGGATTCCTTGAAAGCCTATGGAAAATTCACATATATTCACTCAAGTGATTGCAAAAGCTAATCATTCTTTGGGTTTATTTTTATGTCTCTGTGTGTGTGTCTCTCTCTCCCTTTTCTGGTTAGTAATTATCCTGCTACAGCCATCATTTGTGCTACAAAAAAACAACCAGATACCCAAAACAGAGCATTCCAAAGAACTGAACCAGCATATAAACATGTACAGATTATAAGGCACCAGGTTGTCTAAATGTTCGGAGGATGCTCATGTACAGTACGCATGCAGCAGTTTTCTCACACGTGATACGACAATAAGAAATGGTTTATTTCTGTGTGAATGTCAATTTATTAAACCCACAAAAAACGTGGGAATATTTATACATTAAATACATGTGATTCACAAAATCATTATTATTAAACTTTTCAGTTAGCCATTTTTGCAACTGATTACCATGGTTTGTTATATATATGTATATACATACACATATACAAACACAAAATAGGTACAGGTTTTCATAAACGTTTCTACGAATGCACTTGCCTAGGAAACTGCTGCGTGCCAACACTGAACTTGCTATTCAGACATCAGAAACATTTAGGGTCTTACAGGTACATTTTCATACACAAGGCATAACAACAAGCTTAGACAAGTTTTGCTTTTGTTTACTATTTACTGTTTTTTCTTTTGTTTGTTTTGCTTAAGTGTAAAAATCAAACAACTTAGCAATATTCATTTAAATGCCTTTTTAATAATTTTCTTCATGTTCACAGAAGTTCCACTGACCAGTACTTTTATCCGGATTTTTTTTTTAAAATAAGTTTAAGGACCAGATGCAATGCATATTGTATAAAAAGAGAGCACTTTTTCCTTGCATGAATTAACCTATGTACCTTACTCTACAGACTTCTGCATAACATTTAAACAAAGCTCAGACACACAGCATGCCTAGCCCTCATATATATATATATATATACACATCTCTAATCACAGGTATAGAGGGTGTCAGATATACTATAATAACCTCCTTATGGTTTGAAATTTGGTAAGAAAATGAAAAAAATGAAAATATTATTTTTATATGTTTTAAAATATCTTTTTGTGCTAAAGTCAAATGTTAGCTCACATGTAAAGGACTCATTTTTCATATATTTCTGCAATATTATCTGACCATTGCAAACACTTTTTTAATAATAGCTTGAATGTGTACAAAAGTTCTCGGTTAATTAGGGAAATAAACACTCAGTTTTTATCATTTAATCAAGTAGGAAACACAGTTCATATATAATGTTATTACTTTGTTTTTAGCAGCTGCTTACTGTTTAAATGGTGGATAAGTGGACAACATCCAGCGATGGGTGCTAGCAAGTCTTAACTGTCAGTTTGTGGAGGATTGGTGGGTGGTGCTCCCTTGGAGTTAAACAGTTACAGTTTATTCTCTCTTTTTTACAGTAACGTTTATTTTTTGTATTTTCCTCTTTTTGTTATTTTTTGTATTTTTGCTCTTCTACAGTTATCAATCTTCGTCCCCATCATCCCCATGGACTTCTTGCTGTTGTTGGAGCTCGGATGCCCTTTTCTCCTTCTGTTTCTCCTGGATTTTCTTCATCTCCTCGGAGTATTTACAGAAAGTGTTCCCAAATTTGGCCCATACTTTATAGGGGACAGTGATGGAATTGCGATAGGTGGGTTTCACCTCGCTCACTCTCATGAACACCCCATACTTATTGGAGCCCACATCGAAGAAGAACCGCTTGTTATCCACAGTCAAGGAGGTGCCCTCGGGCAACTCAGCGGGCTCCTCCTCCACCCCATAATCGTCGATCAGCTTTGCCAAGGCGTCGCGAAACTCAATGAGTCCCTGTGCAGGAAGGGCGATAGTTTGGCCCTGCGTGGAGCCTAAGCCGGGCCCCCGGTTTACGGTCTGGCGAATCCTCAGAAACCGACCTCTCTGGTTTTCCTTGAGATCCATATAGTATTTTCGGTTCTCCCGCACCAGAAACTCACTCTTTAGCGCCCGTCTGGGCTCGTCCTGGGCCATGTCCGGGTTGCTAGGCCCGAGCTGGGCATAGTGCTCGATAAAGTCCCCCAGGTAGTCGCGAAACTCCACGGCTACTGACATGGAGAGTGTGAGGCGGCTCTTGTTGCCCCCGGCCCCGACCTCGGCAATCTTCAGGAAGCGGCCCTTTGCATTCTGCTTCACGTCCAAATAGAAGCGCTTGTTCTGGATGTCGACCCGCTTGGAAGCAAGCTCCTGTGTCTCGTGCTGCAGTCCGGAAGCCGAGCCCACCCCACCCGCCCCCGGGTGTAAGGAACCGGCGCCCGGGCCCGTAGCTGCTCCTCCTTGCTCGCTTCCACTGTCTCTGTCCGCCATGATGCTGCCTGCCTGCCTTCTCTCCCTCTGCCTGCCTGCTGCAACCCCACCGCCAGCCAGCCACGCCGTCGTTCTCGCGAGATCTGGAGACAGACACATACAACACAGACAAGGTATTACATTAGGGACATTCGAGGCACACAAACCCGCTCGGACAACTTTAACAATCCCCTTGCTCTTTTCCCGTTAACACTGAAAGTCCTCTCACTGGGCAAAATAAATAAATAAATACAGGGTTATTCACAAATTATCGCTTGTGCTTTATAAACATGAATGTTCTTCATTAACTATACTGTACCTATTACTTCGTTTATAATCTGTGAGATGTTCTTACTTAAAATTGCACTCTTGTTATTAAGCTTAAAATAAATTCAACCAATATCATGATTATTCATAATTTAATCTGAAATCTCCTCAGAAATGAAAACATCAGACATCATTAAAACTGATAATAGCTCCCCCATGTTAGCAACAAATAAGGATATATCTTGTATTGCCTCCTGTGACATTTATCAGTAGTCTGCAATGAATCGATAAAATACAAATACACTTTATCTAGATACAGATATCAGTTGGCATCCAGGTATATAGCACCCGCCTTCCTCGCTAGAGAGTTTGCGGTGATGAATGTTTCACCCTTAGAGTGCCACAAGAAGCTAACGGATACAAACGTTCCTGATAAGTGTTATTATATTAAATGGGGGCACCCTTTAAAAAGTAACTGCTCAGAATCATTACTTAATCTACCATTTTGCACAACATTGCATCCGTTTACCTTAAGAAGTATTAGAAGGTAAAGTCAAAGCTCTCAATAATAAACTGAAATTATAAGGTTACTTCAGTATTCTGAAATCGTTATCAGTAGAATAGTCTATCAAATAGGCCTATGTTGTATTCGAAATAAGCTGAATGTCCAAGATCTTGCGAAATACAGACAATGCATGTTACATAATGTTTTTATTTATCTTACACTCGTGTAAGAGGGGAAAAAGACTATGCATTTTCCATACAGGTGAAGGCTGATGTATACGTATGTGTACCCTATGACAAATTGATGCCCTGCCCAGAGTTGGTCTATGGGTTGTGCCTGATGCTGCTGTCCCCATGATTCAGAAACTAGATAGATTGATGGATAGGTAGTGAAGAGAGGTTTGATAAGCTTTATTGTACGGCTTTAATAAACTTGACGTATGCCAAATTATTCTCACAGTGTCACAACTCAAAACATTAACCTTAGCCTCTCGGAATAACAGCATTATATCCGGTTACTTACAGCTAAACTATTGATGAACGTACTGCCGTCTGTTCAGCTTAATAACCCAGTACCACATTCTGCAACTTGCTAAATTAAAAAGTGCCGTAAAATCAGGTATATGATGTTGTCCTCATTTATGGAAAAAGAAAAGCTTTCTATCAGTGTAAGCTTTAAAACCCATTCCCTCAAGATCCAAGTTATTGAGAAAAAGACCTAAATGCAACGGTGTTGATATATACATAGATTGCTTAGACAGATCGGGTATGGATTTGGAGGGTGCGGTGTTTGAGATCGTGCACTTATTTGGTAATGCTTTCAAAAACAAGAAGGATAAAAACATTCTTTTTTAATAAATTTAAATAAATGTACAACAATTTAAATTTTAAAATATATATATATATATATATATATACACATACATACATATATATATATATATA
>JANRMT010062861.1:44711588-44724821 GCA_026402145.1 Polypterus bichir lapradei | reverse complement strand
TTATTATTATTATTATTATTATTATTATTATTATTATTATTATTATTATTATACTCTTCATTTATTTTATTTTGGAATTCCTGATCCTGAGCTGAAATAACCGATTTCAGTTCTAAATGAATATCATGCATAATTTAATTCAGGCAGTATAATAGAGTCGCAAAGCACTGGAATTTACACGGCATTGCAGGTTCAATCCTCTCCTCTGACCAAGCTTGAGCAAGTATTTTATCTCTCGTGTCCAAATTAAAAACGTACTGTAGCTCTGTGCTTGTAATGTGTCTTGGTGTGACATTTCACTGAATAAAGGCGCAGGGGTTAAGGGTTTCCACTTTAAATCTTAAGGCTGTGGATTCAAATCCCGCTGCACCTTCCTAATGGTCGAATTTGAAAAAACAAGATAAATGTAACCAAATTGGACAAATTAAACAAATTGTATAAAGGCATCAGCCAATCAAGTATAGAAATCACTATAAAGTATGTAAATGTTTCGTTTCTATGAACATATTTTGTGGTGTTGTCAGGAATGTATTCGCCTTTTACTACATTTTGAATGTTTTACCTGCGGTGAGTTGGCGACCTGCCCGGGGTTTGTTTCCTGCCTTGCGCCCTGTGTTGGCTGGGATTGGCTCCAGCAGACCTCCGTGACCCTGTAGTTAGGATATAGCGGGTTGGATGATGGATGGATGGATGGATGAATGTTTTACATTGCATTTGCAAAAGCCTGCAGCGCTCTTACTTTGCTAAGTGAAGTTTCATATGCGAATAACTGAAAGTCTTTTCAGTATGTGAGGTCAACTACAATTTCAGGTGGAAATGCCATGGAGGGACAGAGAAGAACATGTCAAGTGACACATTTCTTTAAGTTTACCCGGCATCTGTTTTCTTAAACGTCGCCTATTTATTTGTTTATTTAATTGTTTGTTTATATTCGCAAAAAATTCAGCATGTTTCAATTGTATCATTTCGATTCTTAAACATATTCTCATTGTCACCAGTCATTTCGTTTTAATGAGAATATCTGAGTCTGTAGCAAGGATTATGTTCAACCGCCCGTACGCTTCCCTTCGAAGATGTTGCAGAACAACACCGAACACTACAAAGGAAAAATAAAAAGTAGCTACTGAAAAAAGTTCCCTGTAAAATGTGAAGCATCCAGCAACCACGTCTTGCTTTCGAATGCGAATTAAAGCATATCCATTCTGCATTCTTAACTTAATCACAGACTCACCCTCCGAACCTCCTCTGGCATACACGTCAAAGGAGAAAGAGAAACATGCAAACCGCGCCCATCTAGGTGTCGTAACCGCGACAGGAGTTTCCTTCTTAAACCTGGCCTTTAGGGAAGAGAAGACAGGGAGTCGGACGATATCTTGATACTTCGTGCGCTGTATCTCACTCATGCCTCATAAAATAAACGTAGTATTATGCACATAGTTAAAATCAAAGCTACTCACCAAAGAAATTCACAATGTAAATCTTTCTCGAAATGGTTTTGCTTTAAAAACTAAAATTTCGGGCAAACTGTTATTTATATCGGATCACTAAGCATACTTTACTATAGATTAATTCTTTTTATGTATGGATAAAAACTGAACTTCATTCTCCTTGAGTTTAATCGTTACAGGACTGCTGAACATTTTCGACGTTGTTAACAAATACCAGATAGTATGACTATATGGCACGAGAGCCAGTTTTACAATATCAGATTCGTCACTGAAGTAAATGCTCCACAACAGCAAATATATTAAAAGAAGCATGGTTTCTAAAGGCAGCATCTTAGTGTAGTAAGACTGTCAAAATCTATCCATCCATCCACCCATTTTCCTAATCTATTTATGCTGGGCAGATTTGCGGGGCATCTGGGGCCTATCCTATGCAACCACAGGGTGCAAGGCAGCAGGAACAACACCTGGGCAAGGCGACAGTCCATCATTGGGTGTGAGTCAAAATGTATTCCAGAAAGCTGTATAAATTCTGAGAATACTAGATGCAGGTAGATTGTAGTTCAGGGATACATGGAGTACTTCTCTATGAGTTATTCCTTTCAGAATTAACTTACACCAGCAAAAAGAGCTTGCGAAAGCCTTTGTAGCTTTCTATTTACTCAATACGCATGCAGACTGCCTTGAGTATAAACAAGTGAATCTGTAGTGAGAACAAGTTGGCAGGGTTGAGACATTAGAAGAGACAGAGTGGTGCTTCAGAGCAATGCCACAGGGGAAAACTTTTGGTTTCCAAAATAACTATCAAGGTGAAGTTTCCTGAAAGATTTATTTAGATTCTCAACAGGCCTTGCATAACAGATTTGTGAGATATCACTGCATGGGTTCCTGGTCTTAAAAGGACTCTTACTGAGTCCAATATCAGTCTAGTTCAGGTTTTCTAGATCTGTTAGTGTATAGGATACACTAAAGCCCAAAAAAACAATTTCACATGCAAAATGAAATGGTTGCTTGTCAATCAATGGTTCTATGAGGAACCACACAGCCCATTAACTGCTATTTTAGAACCATTAGTTTTCAGAGTGTAAAGCTTCTGATTTGTTTACGGTCAGATAAATCTTAAAGCATCTATGGTGCATACACAGAAGACAACATTGAAAAACACATATATGATGAAAATATTAAGAGAAATCTGTAAAGTATATGCAATGGAAAATATCCAATCTCTAAAGCCTGGGTCAGTTCTACTTTTAAGCCCATTATATTTTCAGCTCCCCTCGACCTAGAATAGGATAAAATGGTTTAAGAACACTGGTAGATATTTAAATTAAGTAAACTAATTGACTTTTTCTCTATGATTACTTACATGCATTATAATTTCAATCTACATAAATTGCTACTAACATCTCACCCCCTAAAGGCTTTTAATTATTGTTCTACAACAAAACCAGAATGCTGCCTGCATTTACACAGACTGAGTAGAGCTGAAAACAATACACATGTAAAGCAACAAAAAAGGAAAAGAAAACTGAGTATAAATATATATAAATGGATGAGTGAACTGTGCTTGATGAAGAAAATGTTTTAAACTGCACCATGTTCTAATTTAATGTGACAGGGTCAGTTATAAACAAGTTCTAAGGCACCTTTAATATTATTTTGAAACTATACATCCATCAATTTTCTAGTACACGAAGAAACAACTGCATCTTTATGAATCTGAATGTTACCAATTACTAAGCTTCATTTTATGGAATGTATTTGTATAGTTGAACACCATCTCAATACATTTTGGTACAATCGTTTAGATTTATTTTTCAGAAGCACAAGCATGTTAAGTGACTTGGTTAATACTGCTATAGGCCACAGGGGAAGAATGAACCCAAAATTTTGCTATTTAGAATCCAGTATTTTAATTACTACACCACACAACTTTCAATATATTATTACTATAGTTATCCATCATTTAATTGATCCCACTCATTCCAATTTAGGGTCCTGGGGAGCCACATGTGTAAATAGCAATTAAGTTAGAAAGAAGTTATTATAGTAAATTTACCTGGTTTTAAAGACAAAAATAAATTGATCTCTTTCATTAAATATTGTTGTGTTAATGAGCCTGCCTCAGAGGAGCTGGTTTTTGCCTTGCACACCCTTAAAAATAAAAGTGCAGAAGTGCTAAAGGGGGACCATTTTTGATTCCCAAGAGACCTATCCACTTGAAGGTTCCAGAAATACCAATGGTTCATGATTTTACTTCCAATAACAAAGGCAAAGTCTAGGTTTTCTTAATCTGTGTTTTGCAGCCTATACCGTATATTAAAGATTTTATTTTTTTTTTCTATATAATAGGAAGTTGTTCCAAACTCAGAAAAACATCTTTAAATGAAAAGAACGCATCCCATAATTAAATATGTCTTTGTCAAGCAGTGGTTCTAACCACAGAGTCCGGTAAAGAACCATAATTTTGAATAGTGTATACTACGTACATTCCCTGGTATTTTACTAAACATACTACACAGAATAATGCCTGATTGCAATCTGTAAGTATATGGATATAAGCATATAACAAATACTGGCGACCTCTCGGACCACTGCAGTTTGCGCCCTTTAAAAAGTCTGATAAACTGAGAAAGGGTGAACTTTCGAGGCATTGGCCGCGGTATTTATATTACAACAGTTACATTTCAAGAGTGCAAGATTATTTTTTCCTCGAGCTTTCTTCGCAGTGCTCGTTTCACAGTGCTGCAAGCAGGGTTGTCTGATGTGCAGGTTTTCCACCATATTTAAAACGGTTTCGCGGGTAAAAATATCAATTTGGCGGGGTGCGTTTATTCTTTCGGGGTAAGGGGCTATTTGCAAATGCATTATTAAACCCATCGTCGTACACCTCACGCTCTAAAACAACATACACCCCACCACACACCGGTGGTCAATGGTCGATGCTATAAAATTGCTGTTGAAAGACTAAGGAGGATCGATGGCATATACATCAATGCGCTCAAAACTACAAGGGGCAAGGGGGAGATCAAACTCGCTCTTCAACTTAATTTTATGTATTTTGGTCAAAACAGAAAATCGTCATTCATTGAGCTGGCATCTAGCGCCATTAGACGGGTTTTGAGCATCAGGTATTCTGGGAATTCCTGGCAATCCTGGCTGTGAGAGCAAGTTGGTATTTAATAAACCAGTGTTTCTCAAACTCGGTCCTGGGGTCCCACTGTGGCTGCAGGTTTTTGTTCCAACCAGCTTCTGTTTTAATTGGACTCCTAGGCTAATTAACTGGATTGCTGTTTCCGACGTTCTGTGTTTTGCGAACAATATAGAAATTACAAAACTAAGTTTGGTTATACATATATATGTCTCAAGTATTTTTTTTTTCTTTTTAGCAATATTTTTTATCTTGCTTTTCATTCTACCTTTCCAGGTGTTCTAATTGTTTAATTAATCCATTATTTACTAATTAGTGTGTTTGACACTAAAGTAGTTGCTGCCTTTGATTATTTAGTGTTGTTTACCCGGGTGTCTGCTCTGCTTTTTTTCAATTGTCATTATTAAGATACAATGAAGGGGGAAAACTGCACCGAGAAAGGGCAAAATATAATAGAAATCAAAAGGGAGTTAAGCATTTAAATCTATAGCAAAAGCAGGAATATTTCTAAATGTCTCATAAATGTAGAAATCATGTGATTTTCTGAATGTAGAATAAGAGAAAAAAATACCAGATAATTAAGTGAGATCAGTGTTATTGGTGTTGTCACTGATTAGGAATCTGGTTAGAACAACAACCTGCAGTCACAATGAGTCACCAGGACCGAGTCTGTGAAGCACTGTATAATAGGCCAATGAAACATCTGATATCTTTATTCTTTAATATAATATTACTATTACATAATCATACTTTTATACTAATAACTTGTAATTTGCATATACTGTAGTCTTTAAATGTGTCACCCCATGATGTTCACTGGCCTTATCTGGCAAACCCATTAAAAATCTTCTTCAGGGGCCCCTTTATTGTATTTACTGTTATGTTGGTGGCTCTGAGGCTATAGGGATCTGCACTGGCAATCGGAAGGTTGCCAGTTCAAATCCTATAAATGCCAAAAGCGACTCTGCTCTGTTGGGCCCTTGAGCAAGACCCTTCACCTACAATTGCTGAGCGCTTTGAGTAGTGAGAAAAGCGCTATATAAATGCAAATAATTATTAATTATAAGAATCATTATTATTATTATTATTATTATTATTATTATTATTGAAAACAAAAAATATAAAGAGCCTGCAAATGTGAAACACTCTGCTTTTATTAATTTTTTTAGGTGCACAATCATATATCTCTGGATATGGAAGATCAGAAACACTTAATAGAGACTCAAACTGCCATCCTATGGGGTGAAAATGATGATGTAGTTAACATCTACATGCTTTCTTAACCTGTTTTACCCAGTAATGCGTTGATATTATCCGAGTAAATAAATAATATTGTGTGTTTAAGGCAGGAAGTTATTTTAATCGACACACACCTATTGGCTTACAATGTATGTATGTTAAATAATGTTCCTATTCCTTCTTATTTTCTACTCTTCTTTGTCTTGCTTTCTGACATGTTATTTAATTTTAATATTGTGCTGTGTAGTTGTAGTCGGAATAACAGCCACAAAATACAGTCATGCCAATTTGTCTTATCTCCTCCAGAGTTGGCGAGAAGATATCATGGGTTTGGCGCTAAGTAGAATGCGAATTGAGTTTTACAGAAAGCTTCTCAGCAGTATATATGTCCTTCCTGACTGGTGGTAATGCATTGGAGAAACATGCCTAGCATACTATAACAACAAAAAAAAAAATCTATATTGTTATAGGTATAGAAGAAGTAAGGACACTACACATATTCAAGCTTGCACCAATCCCATGAAAGCATGTAGAATACTTGTGCCAAAGGCAAGGGGGCTAAAGAAAAAAAAGAGGAAAGGAATCCGTCACTATCTATCTATCTATCTGTCTGGGTTATAATTGCAATGAAATAAACTGTATTGCATGCTATTAATTTCTTTTGTTAAACAAAATGCACACACGTATATACAACACTTCGATTACAAACAGGATACTTTTATGCTGCACGAGATCAACATCGGAAGGCAAAAGGAACAGTTTTAGGCCTAAATGTGGCAGTTTTTGTGTGTGCATATTTTTGTTTTTAACTATACATAAGAAAATGTGTTTATATGTTCTTATGCTAAAATGGTAATAGAATACATTTATAATGTTAATAGTAAATTTCAATCTGTAAATGTGAAAATAATATTGTTAAACCATTCATTCCCTGCCTGCAGATATCTGTAATGTAATTTCCATTTAAAAATGTTATTTCTACAAATAAATCAGGGGTGTTCAATTCAGATCCTGGAGGGCTATTCTGGTTGTTGGTTTTCATTCCTGCCACTTTCTTCATCAGTGACTAATTTCTGCTGTTAATTCAATTCTTTTCTCTTCATTTTAATTGACATATTTTTTTAAGACTCGTCCTCTGAAGTGATTATTTTTTCCTTAAATGGCAGCCAAACAAAAGTGAAATGTGAGGTGCGCAAAGAGATGATCACTTATACCTGGTGCCTCAGACCACAATCAGTTTCACTCCAACAAGCTTCTTAATTAGGTGATTCTTGTTGTCAATGAAACTCCTTATTTAATTTCATGGCTTGTTGCTGCTCTCATTCTGTCACAGCAGGTATTTCCAAAACTGTTGATTTTCTTTTTTCTAAGATCACTGTCAAAATGTTTTATGGATTTGAGCAGACCAACATTACTAAGACATTCACCTTTTATTTTCAGATATTGTGTGATTGACAGGTTAGCTGGTCATGTATTGGCTTGTTTTTTTTTTTTTTTTTAACCTCATTATTGTTTGGCTGTTAATTAAGGAAAATAGAAGTAATTTAACATTCTGAGTCTTAAATCGCAAGTCAATTACAATTAAGACAAAAGAAGTACAGTAGCAGCAAAAAATGGTCACCAATTAAAACATTTTTAGAAACAAAACCCTGCATCCCTGCAAATGAACACTTAACATGAAGAAATCTATAAACACTTCTAAGTTGTAAAGTTTGCTAGTAATTTTATGATACTTTATTGTGTATGTGAATGATGTATATTGCAGTTTGTCTTCCCAAATGACCTGTAACGGTGCAGTTTGTATAATGCATTGTATGCAATACAGAGTCATTAATTATATGGATGCAACAGACATTGAGGCTCTCTGTTGATAAAGTGTTCCTAGAAACCCAGAGAAGAGGAGGCTTAATTATATTCTTTAAAAAGTTAAGTTTCTTATTAGATTGCTTTCATTTGTTTCATGTATCAGCATTTTAAGATATTCAGCTAAATTGTGTTTAATATGCACATATGATTCAATTCACAAAGAATTAAAATCTGCCGAATACTATGACTAGTGTATTAAGTAAAACAGCTTATTTCATATATTGCATTTAAAAATTTAACAACCTGAGATTGCTTCTAATTTACCCTTGAGCTTATGTTAACTTGGTCACATAGATACTGTACTATAACCTGCTGGGCAAGATTCCTGTTGTTGCAGTCAGGTGGCAATATGTTACAAAAACTAGTACAAAAACTATAAACCTTGAAATTGACATTACAATTCCCTGGGTCAACTCAGTGTGACCCCCCAGTAAGTCAATTAATCCATCTGTGCTAAATGTACAAACAGTACAAATATGTAACTGCAGCTGTAAAGTACCAAGAAAAAAGTGTTTGCTACAGAAAACAGCTATATAAAATAAAACCTGTGGGGAATATTTTGCTTTAGGTACTAAATATTTCAGTAAAGGTTTGCCTCCCTTTTCACATTTTTTACATCTTATCAATAAACCAAACTTTATAGCACTGTTTAATCATTAGCAACACCATAGCTTGGCACCTGTTTATCTATATGGTAGTAGTTGCTTAGTGCGAGTTACATATCTTTAATTTGTATACTGAAGTTTTTTTTTTTTAGGCAAATAACATATTTATGCATTTTCCTAAAAAAAATACTTCCAAGATGGTGTTTGCTGGGTAATTTGCAAACCATTTTCTAAAATTAAAAAAAAAACTGTTTAATTTCGTCAAATGTACAGTTTTTTCTTTAACACTTCTGACCAAAATGTTCATATCACTCATTTAACCCAGCCTGAAAGCATCAAGCAGATTGATAACAGCTAGTTCTGTGACCATGCAATGCATTTACATCCTGTTGTCCTAAGTTGACCCAGCACTACTCATACATCTGTATCTAAACACATAGTGTTATAAACGTTTGATGTTCTTGGTGACTGTCTAATTGAAATAAACGAATGCGTGGAACTGAAAAAACCTTACCCTGCTGAATTACGGTTTGTAGGCTGAGGCAGGTTCAGCAGTGGCTCTAGCTTCTGTAGACGCGAGCACAGACGAAGGAAGAAGTAATGCAGTTGTGAGAAGGCCCGATCCCAGACTGCCGCTAGCACACAGTCTGGAGGTTCCTCCGCTCTTGGAGATGGAAAGAAACAGCGAGTCGTGGCATCACGACGGCCGCACGCAAGGAAGAGAGAAAATACTGCGCTGTGCGTGAGGTCTCCCGACGTCACCGCGTACCATTCACAGGGGTTTCTTGTCAGTCCTGCGGCTATGGCTTCATATAGGCAGCAGCCAGTACTTGCAGATGAAAAAGCTTTAGACGAGCAAACGAAGGCAGCCTTTGTGGTGTCTAACGCAGTTTTTAATATACAAGCAAACGAGAGATCGATGAAGGCAGCGTACACAATTACGCTGGGCTGACGCAGCCAGGAAGAGAAAGAAGTCGCCCGAGCCTTGTCCTGGTCGCCTTTGCACGGAGCAGAGCCGGAGGACTAAACCCAAATATTATAGTGCCAGCCAGGGCGTTGCGCCGAAATACTGAAGTCTATTTCCAAATGCATGCTGGAAGTCTAATACAGGTATATCCAGATGGGTAAGCGTAGTGGGATTGCGTGTAACAACCCATCCACCTTACGAAATGTAATAAATATCCATAATTTCTGCCCTGTTTTAGACGTTTGACACCAGGATAATGCGAAAATAAAAGCGCTTTATAAATATAACCCGCATAAATAACTGTAACATTTGTTAACTGTAAGTGGATGTTGCGCGCGGTGATGTAATTGTCAGCTCGGCCATTTTCTCACAGCACTGTATCCAGCGCAGTCTCGGTGCGCCGGAGCCAATACCTTTCATACTAACGACTAAAACTCATGCTGAATGGCGGCATGTTGAATATTGTTTAGTCAGGCTGTCTCATAGCCTCTGGTGACTGGATTCAAATTTCTGTCACTATGTGTTTTTTTTTTAAAACCCATTTCTTTCTCAGTACCCGAAGCGATACAGAGTGGGTGATTTGCCGATTCAAAAGTGGTCTAGTATGTAAGAGCCTGAGTGCGTCAGCGCCTGAGTGAGTGCGCGACTGTGGCCAACGATGCACCTCGCCAAGTTAAGTTCCTCTCTTATGCCGCAAGACGCAAAAATAGGCTCTGGCATCTCGTAGACCGTGGATAAGAGGATTCAAAAACACGAATACATGAACGACTGGGTTCTTCCTGAACTTGAACGTCATTATGGAAATTTGTAGACGAAGAACTATACTGGCATCGACTCCAGTCCTTAAATGTCTTCTTATTCTGTATATTTCTGTCTCAGTGGCAGTTAGAGAAGAAAATACACACAATGTGCCCCACGAAGGTAACGTTTCTCATTTCTTATTTAGAGGTAATTCCCAATAAGGTGGTTGGTAATTCAGTGCATTTATGTAATGTAAGGGAACATTACAGCCCCTGCAAGATGCAAATATCAACCCGAAGCTGATTGCACCTATGTTACTTAAAAAAACAAAAGCTTTGGTGTGTTCAATAGGGTAACAAGAGTATGTGGCTAATGTACTGATAATTTAACTGCATGTCACAGGATAATTAGAAAAGTGGAACATACAGTATAATATATATATATCATATTGTAAGGCTTTTGTTATCACTGTAATATTGCTCTGGCGAATTTTCTGTGTGGAGTACAATAATAGATAGGTAAATAAATAAATACTAATAGACCATGAGTAGATGACACAAATCTAATTGTTAACATGTTTACTATTGTTCAAATTAATATAACAATGTAATTTAAAAAGACAATGCATATGATTCAACCAGTTAAAAAAAAACTTTTGTTGTACATATATATTCATTTAAATCATTTAGCTACACCAACAATATTTGTGTAATCCACGCCAGTCAAACACCCATACACTTTCCATAGTCAAATTTTATTTCATAACTTGAATAAAACATTTACTCACATTCATTTTTTAATACAACAGAATGGTTTTACATTATAAGAAGTAATATTTTAGGAGGCATTTTTTTTCCATAAACATTCAAGATTATCTGATTGTTATGGCATGTGTGATTGTCGATCAGTTTTTTTTTTTTTCTGCACTATGGACTCTGGCCCCAGTGTGTTTAGTGGGTTTGAAGATGGAAAATTAAATGAATATTTAAAGATTAGCGTGGGATTTAAAAAAAAATTAATTCAAAAATATCCATGGGAATAAATTGTAATCTAGCGGATAAGTTTCTTTACAGATGAAATGCTAGTTCTTACTATTTCACAGAATTTTCACAACAACGTTTTGCGAGTTTAATAACACAACGCCTAGTTTACATGTGTTTAGGTTCTGATAATCTCCTATGAAACTGTTTCTACCATTAAAGCTCTACAATTTTAAAAGCTTTTATTGGAATATCAGGATAATATTATCTTAGTTCAGCAGACTTTTCCCCCAAAAGTAAGTAACCCCTTACACCACAGTGAATAAGTTAGGTGTACTTTAGAATGAAGTTTATTGAGGAAAGCACTATCTCCGCATAGGTAATGTCATTTAGTGTTTTGCTCACATCTGTCTTTCCAATTTAAACTTCTCACAGCAGTATTGGAGAAATTTCAAATGTTAGAGAGGTGAGTAAAAATATTTTCAATTGAGAAAAGTACTGTGACTGATATATGTATTGTTTCCTCACACCTGCAGGGACCAGGGTTCAAATCTTGACTTTGCCATCATTTGTAGGTATACTTTGCATGTTAAGTGTGGCCCAATGGCTTGTCTCTATGCTCTGGATTTCTATTACATCTCAAATATATTATTTATATGTTAAACAGTGACTCTTATTTGGCTTTTTATAGTTGAAAGTGGGTGTGTATGATTTTGCCCTTTGATGGAAAAGCATCCAGTCCAGGTATGGTTCTTAACTTGTGCTTGATGTTTCCTGTATAAAGTTTAGCAGTCTGTGACACTGAAGGTTCTGAAAGAATTTATGTATGTCTGTATATATCAAATTTCCATGCCTGATAGCACTTGGAGGGCACATGCTAGCAACACATACAGGTTGCTGCACCTAACAACAAGCATATAATTATTTCAATTTAATTATAAATTAAGTGCTCTAGAGCATCAATAGAAATTAAGGGGATGTTCATTTAAAACAGAAGTCTTGAAACACTTTCACAAAATGCGTTTTGGAAATCTGAATAAATTACCAAGTCTAGAGGAATTTGAATTAGATGTTGAGACAGCTAAGCTAGAAACTAGCCAAACAAGTCTGAAGGACTGAATATCTCTCCTCAACTCTCAGACTTCTTATATTCTTATGCACTTGCTCACTTAGTTCTAATAAACTTCACAACAAATAAGCTGCTTGCATGAAGAAGATGAAGCCGCAAGAAGAAACACACATGAATGTGGGGGTAAGACATGCAAACTCCAAAGAGAAAAAATAAACACATTGATTTTACAGGTTTGGTTTGGTTCCTAATTTGTGCTGTTTGTGGTTAAAATAGGCTCATGGTCACTATAACCCTTTCAGAATCGGGTTCATAACCTGGTTTGGTAATATGGGAATGATCTCTTTCTCAAATCTTTTATACTATTCTAAATATCTGTATATATTTTTCCAGAGGTGTGGAAACACAACAGTGTAAGTTCATCTAAATAATGAATAAATTAAATCACATAACAGTAGTAAAGTGAAGTATTATGCACATGTTTAAAATTGATTTTAAACACATGGTTTCATTTTTTTTGTATCACGCTTATAAAGTTAATTAATCAATAGGCGGCATTATCATAAAGTTCAATTTAGACATCACCCAAAAGTTATGACCTTCGTCCTGAAAAGAACGTATACAGGTTTATGGGTTTTGTTTGTTTTTTTTTTGTTTTTTTTACTTGCATGTGCAACACGCAACATGTTGCCAAGTCTGCATTACCTCTTAGCTTTAATTTCCTTTGCCCTTTGACTTTTAAGTACAGTTTGATTCCTATCAAGCTGTTTACTTTTACTTTTTTTCTGCAGGAAAGAGCACTACTTGCTAAAAACGTATTTTCATATACTTTGCACCATTATAGCTAATTACAATCTGGAGTCAATTCTTCTCGGCATTCCATTGTTTTTACCAAGTGAAGATATGGATAAAATTAAGTTATTGATTGCTGTTTATTATTATAGACATCGAAAATTTTTCGTCCCAGTTCTCGAAAAAAAATGAATTGTTGAGACAGAGAAGACAGTGTTATATGCACGGAGCACGCAAACAAAACAACCAGTATTCAAATTCAACTTAGCATTTAGCTGGAATAAGTAAAATCTTCCAATCTATGAACAAAAGCATGCTACAGTTGCACCCTGGCGTCAGTCTGTCAAGTGTTGTCCTGCTGTTCTCTCTCTCTCTCTC
>JANRMT010062861.1:44688439-44711578 GCA_026402145.1 Polypterus bichir lapradei | reverse complement strand
TCTCTCTCTCTCTCTCTCTCTCTCTCTCTCTCTCTCTCTCTCTCTCGATGAACCGTTGTTTCAGACCCTCACCTTTCACAGAAATCGCAAGACATATCATACTGATCATTTAATGTGGCCTTTCCTAACATAAAGTACGTTAAAGGCTTTACACACCCACCCAACTTGTCGTATATTTATAGGTTAAGCATCTATTTTCAGTTGTCTTTACTAAATCTATTACACAGCTGTTTTAAACTGATTCAACTCAAAACGGATTATGTTTGAAGCTTTTGCATATACGCATACGCTTGATAAAATTTTTAACTAAGTTAATTTATGTTTGAGCAAAGCAGACGGATTTCATTGGAACAAACACATTAATCACTTATGTTGATAACGCTTCAGAATGTGACAAACTAATTTTGCCCGGATAAAGTTATTTTTTAACTTCTTCCAATAAATAAAACTGCCTATTTGTAGACTACGTTTTTTGGGACATTTTCCAGAACATTTTGCTATTGGCAAAATAATAAAACGAAATAAATATATTAGCAAAAATGTGCCTAATGTGTGCCAAGAGGACGCACCTTTTAAGAAAAAGTTGCAACGAGTTAGGGCATCCTCATCCAGTGTTAGAAAATATCAAAGACGGAACGGTGCTGGTTTAAGTTCCTGAGATTTGTCCTGATATGGAATGCTTTAGACTGATTTATCTTCGATAATATGACAAACCAATTCCACATCTATCTATTAAAAAGAAAGGTGCCAGATTCTTCAGGGCGATGTTGTATGGATATCGTTTTTGGCTCCCAAAAGAACAATCTACATGGTTAAAAAAAAAAAAAAAAAACTTAGTTTATTAAGATTCGTAATGCATGCTCCATAAAAGCCCATGCAGGGACTGTCAATTGAAATTGGTAAGACGATGTAATCAACACACGAGAACTTTTTAATTGAGCATGCATTATTTTCGTTTAGCAGTATGATTTGTTTCGATACTGATCCATTAATGTCTGAGTAACATAAATAAGCTACAGTATGTTAGCCCGATATATTACACAGTAAAAGCAACAGTAGGTGCAAGTTTTAGATGAACGGAGCGGAACTGCACGATGGCGTAGTGAGTATCATCATAAAATTGCTCATCCCCCAAATGACGATTATTTTCATGTGATATAAAAATGAATCGACTCGTTTAATAAAAAGAGATTAAGTCATTTTGATATGGAAAGAATAACATAAAAATTTAGACTGTAAATATTGGATAAATGAACTTTAAATTTGGGATGCTTTTAATTTCCTTGTATGTAAATTGTTCATATTGATTGGTTTAAATACTTGTTAAAAATGTAAAATATTTCACCTTAAATATGCACTTTTAGATATTTTAGATGCCTTGGACTCTGTAAAATAAGCTTAAACTTTTTAACGCTGTATGTTTTTTGTTCATTGGAATGTTCGTTAAATAATTTTAAGTGTAACTAACTTACGCATGTTTGAAGGAGTGAATTTATCAGTATAAAAATGGCAATGGATGCGTCACTAGTTTTATAATGTTGAAAAGGCAAGTCGTTTTATTGCATGGCAACAAGTAAACGGGAGTTGGTATTGGAACTATGCGGAGAGAAAAATCAACATAAAGCGGAAGTGCATCAGCAGAATACAAGCTCGGCATATGAGCAGGAGTGCCGAGAACACTCCAAACATATTCTTGGGTTACGTTGCTGCTATACAGCTAACTTACATTGGCATTACATTAATTCTTAGTGCAACTGAGTTTCGTTTCTTGGGTGTCTAAATTAAAAGAATATTTGTGGAAACAGCGTAAATTGACTTCTAATGGGGAAACCTTGCCATTATGCAGCCAACTTCAGTTAATTCAAGTTAATAATCTTTATGTAATATTTATGTGTATTTTTCTAATTGGCATAATTTTGTTTCCTGTCATCATAACTCGGTCATTGTTTAAACAAAACAAACAAGTAAAGTTAACATAGACTCACATTAGAACATGGTGCAGCAATATTGCTAACATGTTGGCTCCCCGAAATCAGGTGATTTTTTTTTTATTTACATTTTCTAAAGCAGGGAGTACCATTTTTTGATATTATAGATCTCTTAACCGAATGTTTGTGTAGTTCCTGATTTGCATTAAAGTACTTTTTTAATTTCCATAGATCTGTTTGGTTGTGGATGTTGCTTTGGGCTCTTTTGTCTTCAACAATCTTGCAAACGTTCTGATCACCCCATTTCACAAAAATATGAATGTCTTCTCCAGCAATTAGGTTAGGTGATACACGATTAAGAGAGGATGCACGTGTTGTATTCTGTAGTTGTATTACTGTAGCTGTATTACAGAGATGAATAAACATTCTTTGTTTTACAGTGCTTTATTTTTTTTTTTCCAAGAGAAACTTCCATCACCAGGTGTACAGACAGTTTACGTGACGTCCTCAGTGACACGTATATGAGTCGGAGTAACTTGATCGTTTGAAGCTCAGTGCCTTATAACTCCTATAACACCGCACAAACAACTATTTTGCCAGCATTCTTCATTACATAAATGTGTGATCTTACGTATGTAGACTGTAGAGATAACCGCTGCCAGGAAATATACGACCAGCAGTAAGTGACATATGATATATGACGTATAGCAGCGTGGGCACTGGGCTTTAAACTAAAGTGCTGCTGGTCCATTCGGCCCTCGACTCACCCTGACATCTCCCTCACCTGCTTGTGCTTCATACCAACCGTAATCAAGGTCTTAATAATAATGAGAAGAAGAAGACACTTAACAATAGTTTTGAATACGCCAGAAGGATTTAAAAAACGATAGATAGCACTCAAGGTTAAATTCTAGAAAAGCATCCTGCTTTCAGGGTCTAATTAATGTGAAAGTAATATTTAACTGTTTTGAGTGTCTGTGTAAAGGTATTGCATTATCTTAGTAGTAATCTATTTGAAATACAGTTAAAATTAGAATCAAATATATTATTTTTCTGAGCATCAATTACATCTCTGATATGTGAAAATAGCTATTTTGAGCGTTACATCTAGCGTTTGTGTTACCCTGCGTATTTCAGTTGTTGTGAACATCTTTTGGCAAGGGTACCTAAATACAAAACGGCAACCCACATTCTAAAACATGATTAACTTTTGATAGGTCATGCTTTAGGCAAATTCGTATTTGTTTCAAGTCTTATGCACTCGTGTAGGTGAATCGGTTTACTCAGATGTTTCGCTCTCTTAAAACATCGCCTGACTTGGTGTGCCATATATAAGGTTAAACAAAAGCATCAAACGAGCGAAGAGACTGGTTTCACAAAGCTGTTTAATATATTAAAGTTTTAAACGACCGATTATTACATATATGTAATTTAAGCATTTCACTTAATATGAATTGCAATAGGGATGTTTTAGTGTTAGGCAAAACAAAAGTGTGTAATATATTGAAAGACCGATTATCAAGCATTTTAATTCATTTGAATAAACTTAGTGTTGGGCGCCAAAATGGCGCATTGAGAGCAAGGAAACCGAAGCTGAAGTTCCGATTAGCAATCTAGAGTCTAGACGTTGTCCATTTGTTCTGGAGGTTTCCTGCGGGTGCTCCGGTTTCCTCCCCTGCAGACTAAAGAAATGCCGGTCAAATGGATTGGCGATGCTGTTAGCCTCCTTATATCTGTGTGTGTGTTTTCCCTATGCGATGTAAGGACCCCTGTCCATGGATTGTTCCCGTCTTTCGCCCAATGATGGAATAGCCTCCAGCAACCCTGCAACTGATAACCGTCTTTGAAAAATGGATATACTACAATATTAAATGTAAAAGTACACTATTTTTGAAATTATGTTCAAAATAATTAAATTTTCTATTTAAAACTATGGACGGTTAGTGTAAAAAAACTTAATTTTAAACTCTTTATTTCATCACAAAAAAAAACATCGATTAATTTAATTCTCTTAACGCACTTAATTCATTGTGAATAACGGAGTATAAAACATTATTTATTATATTCATTAAACAAAGAGAAGACGAGTAAGCTGTGCTTCCTCTTTAAAAAAAAGATTGCATATATTGTGCTGTATTAATGAGTGGAAACAATGATTCTATTCCATACTATATAACTTGTTATACTTTTCAATGTACACACTCCACGTCATTACGTTTTTGACCAGCCCCGGATATCGATAAAGAACTTCGCGATTCACTCCTGCTGCTCTCACTAGTTTCTTAACAGAGTCTGTCAACCGTTTCTTGAAGGCTAATTAGTGAGAAGAGAAAACCACACTGGTGGAAAAAAAACCCCACTACCATAGAGAGCGAGAGTGTGGCTGTTTAAAGAGATCCAATGCAATGCAAATTAAATAACGTGGGCATTCGAAGTATTAGTATAGGAAGAATTGTAATAAATAAGGTACACACAAAATGTTCAAGAAAATGTAATCCAAATCTTTTGACGCAAATATGGAGAAAAAAACTGCAGTGATTGAAGCACAATACATAAGTTACGGTATGGAAGAAGGGAGATGTTGCAAAGGCTGCTGTAAGACAAACGTGTAATGTCTAAAATGACGGAAGCTGGGAAGACCCGGACCTTGCTGAGGAGTGGCAAAGTTATTCAGGCGATGTCAAAGAGGCGGCGTCAATGCAAATAGCCCAGAAACTACTGGTGGCAAACTGAATAATTGGCATCTGGCAAAGGACAGACAAACGGGACTGTAGAACTGCCATTAAAAGACAATAAATGCAATGGAAAAAAGAAATGTGTGAACACAGGTAGTGGGGTCACGCCTAGTTGCACACTATTGGATCAGCAAGTGCGCATTTACTCACAACAAATGAGGTGCGTAAAATAAGCTGTATTCACTATGTATGAACGTGTTTCTGATTTAATATCCTGTTGCATTTTCGTCCATGTTTCGCCCACTTCAGTATTGTTGGGTTTATCATCCGCAGGATCTTCTAAATAATTATCCTCGTTAGAATACTGTAGGACAGCACCTCAGAGATGCAATGCTCTAAAGCGACGTTTTCGGGAAAAAAAACTATCAAAGATATGTCTTGTGTCATTCAGAGTAAACATTACATCTCTGCTCGCTGTCTCTCAAATGCCACAATCCATGAAACTCGCCTTCTTCTGCTAAACGCCTAGACAGTAAAAAAAAATGTAATACAATTAACGGATAAAATACTGATATTAAATAGGTACTCATTCGCAAATGTACATTTTAGCAGTGTTATAACTATCAATATCAATTTATTGTTTTAATGCGCAAGACTATTTTATGAATAATTGTTGCACTGACTTTCACGCACAATGGTACCACATTCTAAATTTGCATAAAGTTAGTATATTTACGTAAGGGAGCTCCCCTTTAATGCAAAGCTGTACATTGTTTGTAGTTTTGCTCTGTGAGAAACAAAATGCAGTGATGATAAGCAAAATAATTTTCAGTGTGTTCTCAGTAATTTTTGTGGTTATGGAAACTGATTTTATGCTCAGTTATTTCCGAAATACTGGTGAAACTGTAGCAGGTTAATCAGAAAAGTAACGTTTCCTTCTCCAATGGAAATGAACAGCGGTGGATATAAAAATAACTCTCTTTTAACAGTTTCTATATTTTACTAAGGGTTGTTATTAATCTCATACAGGTAAACTAACTTTGTATTGGAGGTATATTATAAATAAAAAATTACATCACTGAACTATTTAGCATAAGTTCTTATTCGATATAATTGTAGGATGCAATTTAAAACCAGAATGAAAGAGTGCAATTTAATATTCACGATGATAGAATTGCAATTGTTCAAGACCTTAATTTTACCTGCCTGACGCTGTAAAGTCCTGACAGTTTTTGATAGCTAAATAATTTCACCTTTAAATTACAGCCATTTCCTTTACAGTGTATCACTGCAGATTGTCAATATAGCAGCACCTAGTGTAGCTCCTGCCACTTGATCACAACATCTTTTATTACAATGAACGTGTTGTAACGTATCATTTGTACGTTCATGAAAACTGTGCCGGTGATGTTATTTTGCGCCATATAGGCCAAGCTTACAGTAATAATGCGCAAACCGTCTGTTTGGTTTAAACTTCTTTTGTTCGGAGCCATAAGCGAATGCCTAATTCGCCTTAATGTTGGCTCCGGCCCTGCTTGGAAGGAGATCCCTTTACTACATAAAGTAGTTTTGAAGCACGTCGATGGGTGAGTAACTGAATGGTTTGCTGAAGAAGCACTTATAAAAAGCATCTCACAAAACAATCTAAAGGAACCACTATATCTGGATATCTTCTATCCAGGAGTTTCCTCTCTTTTGTCATGGATCTGTGTAGTGTTGTTTACTTTTTAACGGATATTTGAAGTTGAAACTTCCCACTTTTAAAACATTTGTTTTACCATTTCGCCCTCAATTATTGAGAAACGTATATTTTCAATATTTTTCCATCTATAATTCACTTCTTGTTCTTTTACCGTTGAAGAATATTTTGGTGTCCTATACCATTTTAGTCTGCCGGTACCAGCGACTGCCTGCTTTACCCCTTCCGTGAAAGCCCGTTTCAAGCTCTTTTAACCCGCGTAAGGAAATGGAGAAACCGAATCTAGATCTTCATTGAATGGCTTTTCTATACCATTAATTTATCCATGTACTAAAGTCGTTTAATCCCGTTTCCAGAAATTTCGGAAAACCTTTTCCTGAACAGGAAATATGAGACACAACCTTCGTAAACCCTTTAAGAAAAAGGCTTTTAATGCGTGGTTCACTACACCCAATGAGGGCTGTGGGTGGGTTTCCGTACACGCATGCTTTTTTGTAAGTCTCTAGCCAAACTTTTTTTGTGAAAAGAGGGGCAACTAAGTAGCATTTATTAAGCCCATTTATTAAATTGCATTTATTTCATGCAATAGCTTAAAGAAGTAAACGGACAAACTTGGAATTCCAACGCATAAACCCGAATGAAATGAACTAGAATATTGGTAGTAGGAACAATCGACAAAGGAAGCTAACTTTAAAAACTTAGAAAGGCAAAATAATAAAAAGTATGAAACATATGAAGAAATCGCTGATATCTGCAACACGCTGCTGATGTCTAGCAACAAATAAATTAGTGTATACAAAAATATATACGCAAATGTATGGAGACGTACGGAAGCAGAAAACTATTAAGATTTGTTAGTACAAGCGGAACTAGTTTAACGCTGTATCCTAAAACTGCGTCTGCAGAATTTCTCTGCCCAAAATGAAAGCCGTTGATAGCTACAGAGTACTGTATGTGACGTGTCAGTTGGCTCTGAAAAGTACCTTAAAAACAGTTGGTATTCTGCATATATGAAAAACGTCAAGTGGAGGGTGTGCCAGGTGGCAGTGACACGCTCCAGTCAAAACATTGTGAGAGCGTAGAAATTCTGTTTGAACGTAAATGCTTTAACACAATATTCATGTTTACATTTATAATGATCAGCATGGTTTGTGAAATTCTAGGTGGAAGTACAGTATATCAACCTATACATTTGAAATCTGTGCCCTACAGAATTCAGTGCAACATGTCTAGTCCATAGAAGGAAAGATCATCATTTGCATGACAGGTACTGTGAAATGCCCTATCCATTCCCTATTCGAACCGCCTATTAGATTGGAGATTCTCACATACTGAGGAATTAGTCGAGGAGCCTATTCAGTCAGCTGTTGGTTGTAGGCAACAGCCAGCGATGGGCTGCCAAGTCTATGTAGCGCACACACGGATCGAAAATGGATTTGTTAATCAGCCTAATCTGGGTGTCTTCAGGCTGTCGGTGAAAACCAAAATGCACAACCAAAATCAACATATGCTCTGGAAGAAAATGCACATTCGACACAGATTTTGCTCGAGTGCGCATTTGAACCAAGGTCTCGGTGCTGAATTAATCATGAAAACCTCTGTGACATCATGACGATAAAAAAAAAACCGCGGAAACGGACTTCTTCAGTTATAAAATCAAAAGCAGACCCCTCTACAGAATCCGAAGGAAACCAGGCGAGAAGCTAGCGATTTAGTTACAGTTACATCCATGAATGAAGTCATTCATTATCAGATGGTTTTGGCAGGCAACGCTGGAGAGAAAACACCGGTGACAATACAAACCGTATAACTCGCTCCGATTCAAGGTTAATCTCATTATATGCATTTTATATCTCTGGAGGTCCGGCCCCTACCCCCAGCTAGAGCAGCTAGTAATTTAACCCTTTAAGTCTGTTATAAGGTAGCTTCTGTTGCAGCACTGCTTCACTTTATGTTTGTCATTTACATGAAATGAGTGTATTATGTCACTCAAGACTGTGAAACAAGAGCGTTAAAGAGTTATCAAGTTTATATAAAACACCGTAAAGCATACAAGTTGTGCCAGCATACACGTGATTTCCCAGAATGTAACCCTAATTCTTTGCCTTTTGTAAGGGAATGTATAAATGTTGCTGATAATTTTGCATGTATAACTTCAGTTATATTAGTTAACACAGTTGCATATTTTCCAACGGCCAAATTCTTTGTCATTTTCGGGTCTGTGACTTTATTTTTTTAAGTGACGTATTGCTACAAGAATGAAATGGTGAACTTCACGTTTCTAGGGTAACTCCCCTGGGCACTTGTATACTCTACTATGTTATAATCAATATCTTATTTTACTTTTTGTCAAATGTAAAATGTATTGTGCATAACGTTTTACATGTCATTTGCTTCTACAGTTGGCCTGAACATATGAAGAAATCTTTGCGTTGTGTCATAAACATGGTAAGACTACATATCTAAGAGTCATAAGTCATCCCGGGGTGGTGAAATTATATTCACGTTTTTAAAATTTGCATATCCTACTTAGGAAAAGCCAGTAAAGCTCCTACAGATTGTATTACATTAACCATTACTTTTCTCTAGTCACATACTGTATGTCTTAGAAGTGTGAGCCGCTTACGTCATTGTTACACTTTTAGCAAGAATTATGTAAAGTAAAATTACGTCTAGCCAGAGAATCTTGCTAAAGGAGATACTAATTTTGACATAAGAAAAAAAAAATCCCAAATTTTCTGATAATCAAAGTAAGCTGTGAGCATTATAATAAATCTGAACACTTTAATTCTTTGTGTAACACATTGTCTCCTATAGTATGCCACAAAGCTTCTTTATACAACTGTAATGCAAAACAAATGAATGAATTGCTTGATACAGGGTCACTAATAAAAACATACAGTAATTATATTCTAAATTAATAAATGACGTCTACTTTTCTAGGCACAGTATTGTGTCACAATTTATTTTGTTTTTTTCACCTACAGTACAGGCCAAAAGTTTGGACACAAGTCCTCATTCAATGTGTTTTCTTTATTTTCATGACCATTTACAGCACTCCATCACTCTCCTTCTTGGTCAAATAGCCCTTACACAGCCTGGAGGTGTGTTTGGGGTCATTGTCCTGTTGAAAAATAAATGATCGTCCAACTAACCTGACTTCTGCACAACACAACTGCTGGTCCCAACCCCATTGATAAAGCAAGAAATTCCACTAAATAACCCTGATAAGGCACACCTGTGAAGTGAAAACCATTTCAGGTGACTACCTGTTGAAGCTCATCGAGAGAATGCCAAGAGTGTGCAAAGCAGTAATCAGAGCAAAGGGTGGCTATTTTGAAGAAACTAGAATATAAAACATGTTTTTTCAGTTATTTTACCTTTTTTTTTTGTTAAGTACATAACTCCACATGTGTTCATTCATAGTTTTGATGCCTTCAGTCATGAAAATAAAGAAAACACGTTGAATGAGGAGGTGTGTCCAAACTTTTGGCCTGTACTGTATATTTCTGAGAAAATGGCTTTAGCCCAAACTGCAAAAACTGTCAGCTTTAATTTTTTTGTTTAGTACATATATTTTATTTAGTACTGCATAGTTTTTTTGTTTGTTTGTTTTATTCAATGCTTTCAATACCCATTTAGCTAGGTCAGTCAAACTTTGCATTTATTTTGTATCTCTCTGCAGCAATTTGTGCCAATCAATTATGTTTCAAAGCTCTTATCTGTGTTACCTTTACAGTGTAACTAATAAGTCTCTCATCATGCAACCATTAGTAAAGTGATGCTTGGAGAATGAAAAGAAAAATGTATCAAAAGGAAGTCAAAGATTGACAAGTCCTCTCAAACGTGTATTCCAGTGCAATACGTTCCTTCAAATTTATTTTATTTTAGGCCTTTGAGAGTATTATCATTCACACTTAAATGGAAATGTCTGTGGAATGATAGTTCCTCCAACATGATTTTTACGTTAACTTTGTTTATTTATTTTTATAAAGCAAGCAACAATTTCATTTCTTAATAATTTTGTGTGATATTATAGCTTTACACTTTGCGTCAGGAAATGTGCACCAGCTCCTCAGACCATTTTCAGTGCTTGGAATCATACCATGTAAAGGTTGTTCTGCTAACTGTCCTGCCTTAAATCCACAACAATAACAAAATAACTACACCGACAACACAAATGACACAAATAGTAAGTTTATTAAAGAATCTTCCAGCATACAAATCCACAAACAGGTTTTGTCGGGAGACCCAATGCAGCTGTCAACTAAGGTGCTCTAAAAGCATTGGCTGTTATCTTCTCCAGATGTTGTTGGAGTGTGCAGAAGTTTGGAGTGTGGAAGCTTATTGAGGAGACAATTCAAAAGTTTGAGGACTGAGCAGATCAGCAACTTTGGTGCTCCAGCATATGCAGTGTCCAGCAATTGTGGGGTCTCAACAGTCCAGGGTTTGATATCACCTTTTGTAACTTGAGGATATTGTTTTGCTATTGTAATCCAACTAATAGGAGTTTTAACCTTCTTTTTCAATAAAACAAAGAACGTTTTCAGCCTTTCTCCCAGCGACCCCAAGAAACGCTTTCGCAAGAGTTTATACAGTGGAAGAATGAAATCAAAGGCAATACATTCATAACAAAAAAGAAAAGCAAACACTGTAACACAGTAATAATCATAATAACAATCAGAAATTAAAATATATAGTGCATATTGTAAATTAAATATTTCATAATCTAACTATTTACATGAATGTAAAGCTTATTAAATACACAGACCAGAATTACATACTACATACTCAGAAAAGGAAACACTGTAACACAGTAATAGTAATAATAATAATAATAATGTATGTTGTAAATAAAAGAATATATCATAGCCAAGCTATTTACTGGAATGTAAAGCTTATTAAATGGCACACTGAATAATGATCATTTTCACTGTTGCCTGTTCCCCGGCTCCTCTTGCAGTGGATGTGTACCATGGCCATGTAACTCCAATCATTTCACATTTTTTAAATTTTAGTTCATGCCCCATGTTTTGTCTCTTTTGCAAAACTACAACCTGACATTTTTCACCATTTTAAACCATTCCTGGCATTATTGAATAAATCAATCAATTATACATCACCTGTAATCAGCACGTGCTCCCAACCCCTAAAACGTAACTGCACAATTCAAGGTAGAAAAGATTGCAATACAATAACAAATGTTTAAACTGATTAATATAATATAATCAACAACAATTATGAATATTAAAAAATATGAAAGAGATCCTATAAGCATAATGGAGTAATTTCAAACAGGACTTTTTCAAAAAAAGTATTAAAAGTATTTAAGTTTTAAAAGTATTTAAGTCAAACACAATGTACCAATGTTAAAGTAAACAGAAAGATATACAATAGTGGTATTAATGGATAGACAAAATAACAATACTTGGATACATATACACTGGTAAATTTAAGGCATTGCTTTCAAAGCTATCAGTCCAAATTAGTACTGTGCAGAATAGAGAGAGAGGCTCAGTGTCTTATTGTCCTGTGAATGAAAAGGCAATTAAGAAGATAAACAGAACAAAAAAGTCTTTAGTCTGGATTTCAATGTCAAGACAGACAAGGTCGAATGAAATGAATTAGGAAGAAAGTTCCACAGAAAGCTAGATTCCCAGAATATAATGTATGTTTTCTGAAGACTGCGTAATGTGTTATGGAATGGCAAGAAGCCCATCATCAAAAAGTCACTAATGTGTGAATAGCTAATATGTTGTGAGCATTGTATACTGGTTTATCTGTAGTTGTGGAAGAGACACTTTAATAAGTCAATAGTATAGTTCTAAATATGATTTAAAATCAGAAATGAGGTCAATGTATCCATGTTAACAAACTGGAAATATGGTATGAGGGACTAATGGAAATCCCTGCCAAGGTGGATTCTGCTCCCTTACCTGACAAGTAGGCCATGGGAAGGAAAGGTCAGCATTGACGCGGCGATATTTCCTCCCATGCCAGGACATGGACACAAAAAGATGCTGCGGCAACAGCTACACTGGGGTGGTTATTCCAAGAACCACATTAGGACACACTGGTTGGGCTTGGGCACCTGGAATGTCAGGACAGTGAGTGACTGCCTGCTATGGGCACAGAGACCCATGTACACTTGGTGTCAGCATCCCATCTGGTGAGCCCCAGTATGAATACCTGCAGGGCCTGCCCTTTTGGGTTCCATGGGGGCTGCCAAGGAGAGTTCTTGGATACTGATGTCACTAGGACTGTTGTCTGACCTATAAGTGCTTACTGGAGCCAATAGATTATGCACTTGAAGTATTCCCAGGTTCAAAATTAAAAGAGAGCCCTGGGAGTCGAGAGAAGAGACAGACAATGCTCTCCTGAGTGGGGTAGAGAAGAACGGAACAAATAAAGGAAGGACTGAAGAATTTGCTGTGCTGTTCTGTCAGGTGCTGGAACCCTTTACAGCATTGTGGGGAAGAAACCTGTGAAAGGTACATTTGTCACGAATAAAATAACGGGTTTTGAACCCAGGGCTGTGTCTGTATTAGTTGTGTCTGTGGTTTTGGGGCTCAGTGTGCCTCCTGGAGGCCACAGTGGTCACATCATTCAGTTCAGGTTGAGACTCGGGCAGTAGGTTCTGAATTTGTTGCTACCAGCTGATACTTTGAGCTGGAAGACTGTTAATTAGAATGACATGTCTAATCAATGGGTCATAAAGGTACAGCACAGCAGTTGAGCATCTATTGTAGAAATGAAGGATTTTTGTGTTATGTAAGTACATATTGATTCATTATAAATTATTTGTTATATATTACTTATTTAGTATAACTATCCATTTCTATTTTGTTGTTCTGTTTTTCTCTTTTAATTCTTCTTTTATATTGCATAAACAATTTGAGCTACATTCCTTGTATGAAAATGTGCTATAGAATTAAAAATGTTGTTGTTCAACAATGATAAAATAACATTTCGACTGCAACAGGGTTGTATAATTCAAAAGCCATGCTATTGACAGTTCTGTTTACAAGCAATTCACAGAAGTCAAGAAACTAATTATAGGAAAAAAGGGTCAGACTTGTGGAATCATCCTGGGTCACATAAAAAGAAAGAGCTGGGTGGGGAAGTGAACAAGCCATCTTGTGGCTTGAAATAGTAGACATTTATCATTATAACATGCAACAAAATTAAGTTTTCTTTATTTGAGTTGGAGGAAATTTGCAGTCATTCAAGTGGATGTCCATTTGGAAGTTAATTTCACACAATACTGGTTAATGTCAGAGGGCGAGTGGAGTATGAAGACATTCTAATGCATCAGTGAATCTACTGGTAGATTCACTAGGATTCACATGTCTGCATGTTTGATTTACCAGGAACGGCAGTTACTGTGCATGCAATTTTCCTCTGTATAGATTTCCCTTTATGGTTATGTATTTATTATTAGTAGTAGAAATGGTATTATGTGTTATTTGAGAGAAGTAGAACAGCTTTTCAGTGTTTTTCCCACAAGGTTTCAAGAAATGGGCACAGAGAGACAAGAATAATGAACGTCGGGTAAGCTGATTTGTGTATTCTGTTAAATAAAATTAATTTATGCCTTTTACCATTCTTTTCTATCATGGCCTTGGATGGGGGCGATTTCTGTATTCTAACATTTAGGATGTGCCACACAGGTCAAATTCTACTTTAGTATACTAGGTGTCAGTGTTTTGGCTTTATCTGTTGCTTGTTCCACATTACTTTAATTATAAAACAGTATTATCTAAATACCTACATACAGTCCCATTTGTGTGAATCAAAAATTTAACACACCTTCTTTCAATAGCACATTGTTGTATTTTAGTTCTCTCCTTGTGTGATTTTACATTTATATTACCAAATGCACTAATAATGAGGTTCAGACTTTAGCACTACTCCATATTGCAGTCATTTCCATTTTATTATCCTTATTTTTACTCATATAGTCAATTACATTTCTTTTCACAGTGGAATGTTAACTCACATCAAAACTCTTCTCAAAAGGATTATAGAAAAAGGTAAGAAAATGTTTGAAGAATCTGCCTTCAGGTTACCATATCTGGAAAGATGTGATGATGTGTTCGTTTGTGAAGTCCATCTTGTTGATTAAAGACAGAAGTGGACAGCACAGTGGTGCAGTAGAGAGTACAGCTGTGTCATGGTGTCTGTCAGCAGACCCTGTGAGTGTGAATATGAACTGGGCCCCATTCCTGATTTCCTCTGTTACTGCCCATTTTTGACACTCAGTGTACTGTATTCTGGTCTTTAACCAAAATCTGAAATGAACCCATGGGCACAAATTACATTTCTGTTCTTTAGCTAATTAAATGAAATAACTGAACTCTTATGCTTAGTAAAGGTTTGCTCCACCTTTAGCTGGAATAACTACAACCAAACATTTCCTTCAGTATCAGTCTTCCATAACACTGTGAGCAAATATTAACCCATTCTTTCTTACAGAACTACTGTTATCTATAAACATTGATAGGTTTCCAAGCAAGCATTGTTATTCTTAAATCTTGACACAGAAGCTGTATTGGATTTTTGCTTGGATATTAACTAGGTAAGTCCAAACTTTCATTTTGTTACTTTTCAGCTATTCTATACTGGACTAGTATTTTTTTGACGCATGATCCTTCTACACATTTGCTCCAGTACCTGGATGGATAATCAGATATTCTGGTTAGGAATTTTCTGATACAAAACATGATTAATGGTTCCTTCAATAATGGCAAGTAACTAGAGATCCTGAGGCTGTAAAGTATCCTCTAACCACCGTATTATTATGGCCATATTCAATGGTTTGTGTGACGTTCCTACTCTGAGATGCTGTGTTTCCATTTGATATATTGGGACCCATCTGTCTACAGAACATTCTTCCGAATGGCTTGGTGCTTTTTGGTGAGATGTAGTAGTTGGAAGTGATTTTTGCATTGGTACTCTATAATAAAACTCTTTCTTTCCCCAGTGTCTTTTGTGGAATCAAAATTGAAACACTGATCTTTGCTCAAGCAAAATAAGACTGCAGTTTCTAAGATTTTTTTAGCACTCTGTGAATTACTGGATGCTTTTTTTCCTGAATCTTGGAATAGTTTTGGCCAGCCAGCCTCTCCAGGGAAGATTTGCTGCTGTTCCTGGTGTTTCCTATCGGAAGATTATGACTCTAGCTGTGGTTTGATGGAGTTCCAGAGACTTAGAAATTGCTTTGTAACGTTTTCCAGAATGATAGAAATCAACTATTTTTTTCCCTCTAATTCTTTCATAGATTTCCTTTGATCATGGCATTTGGTACTTGTTAAATGTTTGTGCAACTTATCTCTGATGGCACAACTCAAAATAAGTCAGGTTTACATTGAACAGGGCTGGCTGTAATCAAAACTGGCTGTGTTCAATCAGCTAACTCTATTTAACCCTTTAACTGGAATATTAATCGGGCTTTTATTTGGTTGACGTTGTTCATTAGATAGACTAAATAAGTAAAAAGGTATACTTTATCTGATATTAGATTTTGGCTGAAGAGTAGAAAACGTTAGGAGTAAAAAATTTGCAATAAAAGTTGAACTCACAAAGTTGCCAAACACTTTTGCAGTACACTTTATACATTATAATGATCCAGTAAACAAGAAAATCCAAGAACAATTTATCAAAAACGTTTTGTAAGGAACCTTTACAGGAACAGAATACTCAGTAGGACAATCATTTGGTCATGTGCAGGTGAATCCGGGGTCATTGGCAAGCTGTTGTCACATTTCTGCAGAAGTGAAGCAGTTGGGTTTTTGAATGAGCTCCTGACATAATGTCATCGATCGCGCATTACTGCCACCTGCTGTATGAAGAGTGAATTCACAGGCTATTGCAGGCATACTATTTCAAAGATGTTTTTTCATTCGGATGATGATGATGAGTATTATTATTATTGTTATTATTATGATTTCATAATCAGCACCATAATTTCTCATATTTGATTCCGGAGTTCCAATGTGTTGGCAGGTTTTTGGTCTAGCAAATGTATCCATCATTGGTCAATTGCTGCTTTTTACTGGGCTTCTAACTTAAATGAACTTTATTTTTTGTTTTTTCTGTGTTTTACGAGAGAGTGTTATAGTAACTCAGTGGTACACACTGCTGCTTTACACCTGAAGGACAATATGTTTAGATCTCAGCCTGATTTCTTTCCTCTTTATGAAGGTCCATATGTGAAATTGATTGGAGACTCAACTTTCACTCTCTTTTTCAGATACTGTACATTGCTATTTGCTTATTGTTTTCAGAAATAAGAAAATTACTATAATTGTACAAATTTAACAGTACACATCATGGCAATTATGTGTGCTTAACATTATGATAAACATCAATTCATTTGATCATTTTCTAAAAAAAAAAAACAACAGTCTTTATTGTACTTTTTCAGCTTGCAAATTACTATGAAGTGGTAGCATCAGAATAAATGACTAATATTGTCAATGTTTGTTTTACAAAAATAAATGAGACAGCTGTGTTCATTTTCAGTATTTCTTTGCACAAACATTGTGTTTACAGTATCTGGTTATTTCTAGGTAGAGCAAAAAATAATTTGATATGCAGTTTTAAAAAGATGGTTGAAACTCTTTGTGAGCGAAAAGTTTTGTTGCCTTATGTAAGGTATAGAGAAAACATTTTAAAGTAAAATACATCAAATGTTGGCAGATTTTCCTTAAGTGCTTACATGTGTACCCTTTCCCATTCCACGTACTGCTCTTACTTATTTAATATTATCTCACTGTCATAACAAGACTGATTATAATGAACTAATCTGATCACACTTTGAAATTGTGTTCCTTTCATGTTGAAATATACAGTATACTGATTTCTTGCAATCACTTGACTATTGTAAAATTTTCTTTATTTGTGGAGGACTACTGTCATCACACACATTAAGTTGCCTTCTGTGATTTTGCAAAAGTTTATTGGTGTTCATTTTACTGTATCCATTAGGGTATATTTAGTTACCTGATCTAATAATGGCTTATTAAAAGCACTGTTTATCTTGGATTCTCTTTAATGATAGTTTTATCTTTACTTTTTCATCAGTTTTTCTCATTTTATTCACCTTGCCTTAGCCATTCTTAAGTGGCAGTTTTACAGTTTTGGATTAATAATGATTTATATTTCAGTTACATTTTTATTTTTCTTTATTGGGTGTATTTTTGTGTCTTTTCTTAATTTTTTGGAGCCCACCATTTATCTCCAGTTTTTGTGTTACATTTAATAAACTGTGCGACGACATGAAACAAGTGCTCAGATTCCTTTGGCCTGTTTTATGAAGAAGTTGAAAAATATTTAAGCAGAGTCATTCAGAAATTAACACGGAGGAAAAGTTCATTAAGAGGTTCACTAATGCTATTATGATTTAAAATCACAGTTCCACTTCTGTGCCAAACATATCACAAAGAGGAATGAACTGGAAGAAACAGAAGCACAGAAACTGGAATGATGACTGGTTTAAAGAATGGATAATAATCATAGATACTGCAAACATAATAACTAATACTTAACATTTAACATTACTTTAGAAAATGGCACAAGGTAAATCAACAAATAAAAAAAGGTTAAAAGTCATTTCCATAGTGAAAAGGAAAGAAAATTTGGATGGATAGCCTTCGTCTGGTGTGCAACTAAAAAGGAAGGGGCAGGTAACATATACTGTATAGAAAGGAGGACAGAGCCAGGATACGTGGAAACAGAAAAGGTGAGACATGGTGAGATAAAACTGCCATTAGAGAAGATGAATGGAGAGAGAAAACGTAATCAGTCTTTAAGACCTGGAGTAATATGTGGGGTTTATATGTGGGGTGGGGTGTATTAATGTTTATTACTGTTATATATATATATTAAGCTTTTTGAAGAAATTATCTTTGATTGATAGACAGATATAAGGGCACGATAGATATGTAGATAGCAGCCTTTCAAAGCTAAAAACCAACCAAACTTCAAATGTCTAGAACCCTTCCTAGAATGAAAATGGTGCTTCATCAAGCAATAACTCTACGAGGAACTACACAAACCAATAAAGAACCAATGCCATTAAAGAAACATTATTTTAAGACAGCAGGGCAAGTAATCAAATCACAATAGCTTCACAACGAGTGTATATATCTATATCTATATATCTATATCTATAACTATATATAGATATAGACATAGATATATATATATATATATAGACATAGATATACATATACAGATAGATATCTTTAATGTATGGTAGTTTGTAGAACACTAATAGATTAAGCTATCCTTGTTCAGTCTATTTTATTGTATGCAGGAAGAGTCATTTTAAAATTATAAGTTATTGGTGTTTCACAAATCTGTTACCATCCAGTGATTTTTATTCACTGCATGGAATCTGTTAATGATCTCACTAAATAAAGTTCGTGTTGATGGGTCTTTTGGGAGCCAAAAATCTTTCCTAATGGCGTTAAAGACCCACTGGCACCTTTATTTTTAAGCTTAATAAAACTGAAGTCTAAAATCAGAAAATCACATAACTGAAGAAGTGGAACTGTTGGCCTTCCATTCAGCATAATGATGGCAACGATCACAAATAGCAGTCAGCAATAACTCCTTCTCACTAAACAAAGGCATATCAGAATTGATCGAGAGCTAAAGTCAGATATTGCATTGACAATAAGTCATGCTATTTAAAGAAATGAAGGGGCTTTTTTATAGGCATATATTTTACAAGTGCACAATCAAATAATTTACACACTTCCATGTATAACTGCAACACTGACAGATCAGTAACTTACTCCGTATTGCACAGCAACTAATTAGAGGCGGTAGTTACGCAGCTTTGCGGTCTTATACTTTAATATACAGTATAAGCCTCCTGGTCATATTGCACAATGCAGTAAAGAGTTAAACGAGAAGGCGCCAAAACTGAACATTAAGGTATATAATAAAATTGGAAGCAAAAAGACAAAAAAACACTGAAAGATGCTCGTTACAAGCTCTGTCCCTTTGGTTACCTGGGTCAGGAACAGTTAAATAAAGAAAACAGCTTTAAACTGTAGAAGCCAGCCTGAAGTAATTTACAAAGGTCTACGATTAATGTAAGTGAAGGATCACATTGAAAATAAAACGAGTTGGAAAAACTACAGTAATTTCCCAGAGATCAGTTCAGTTGTTTTCCTTACTAAGGTAACGTATTTTTTAGCGCTCTTGATACCATAGCTTTGGTGTCAGCCAACTTTCAGGTTGGAATTCAGATTTTTTCCTACTCACAAAACAGGGAAAAAAGTTTAACTGTGTAACATAATTTAAACGCTGCACAACTGACATGACGTATATCCCTAGTGATAAATACAGACTTGCGACATAATTATAAGATGCCCAAACGGCTAGTGGTTAAAGCGATCGGTATTAATATAATTAAGAATTATGAAGTATTTTTTTAAAGTCGTTTTAATTCATCCCTGCTTACGTACAGCACTCGTAACGAAATAAATTGTTTAGTGTGGGTTAAGCAAGCTTCATACTTACTTTTGAAGAGCTTTTGATACATACTTTTAAACTTAACTGTTCCAGAAATGATTCTCTTTCCAGCCTCTTAAAACAACGATTTTAAGCGACATCTACTGGTCAAAAAGTGTAACGAAATAGTTGTCTACCCTTAAAACATTTCTTACAGTTTGCTTCTTATAGGTCAACATCCACCCTCAATGTATTTTTATTTGAAGGGCTGTTTCTCTTTACAACACTATTCATTTGTCGGCATTACCTCATATTTTCCATGTCTTTGCTGAGCTCTAAAGGTTATTCAGGTCATTTTTGATCTATTTTGATCTGATTTCTCATCTTCCTTTTTTTTTCATCACCTGCAAATTTCAGATTTATTCACTATATCAGAACGAACGTCATTAATACAAAATAGTAAGAGTAGCTCTCTAGCATAAAAATGTGCTCCTTTAGAGACTGCACTGATGACTGTACCCATTTGAACCATTCTCATCTAACAGTATTTGTACTGTGTCCCGATCCAATTAACAAACATGGAGACACGTTTCATACTTTACCTGTGATGCCAATAGACTCCAGCTGCAGAATTAAGTTTTGGTGCAAAATTGTATTATATTTTAAAAGTTTAAGGAAATCACAACACATTATTTGCTTTTGCCTACAGCTTCTGTTCAAAAGACAACAAACTGGTTTATTCTGATCTTTCTCTTCTAAACTTAATGCTAGCTTTTTAGAATATGACTTAAATACAAGTAATCTTCTAGTTTATTACTTGCTACAGTTTGTAAAGTTTTCTAAGGGATAGAAGTAGAGCTTATTGGTTTATGATTAGACAGTAGTTACTACACTAGTTATCTAAAATAAATTATTGTTAAAATGTGTTATGTTATCATAAAATACATAAGTTAACTTTACATAGTTATAAAATAACAAGCTTGTAAGTTTTAAATTCATTATACTACAGGAATTGGAAACATTTTGTCTAATTTATGGGGTGAGAGAAATTTATTTGTAGACTGTCGAAGATTTGAGAAGACATCTTGCCTCCTAGTTTAATATGAACTTCAAAAGAGTAATTCAATATCAGGGACTTACTGAGCAAGTAAATCTCACCAGAAGTTCCCATTGACATGTAGCCATGTCAATGAAGAGTGTCGGTCCACTGGTTCCTCTTCTCCAGTTCTTTATATGTCTCACTCTGTCTGTATGTCTGTGACTCTGTCTCCGTTTTGCTTATCCAACCTTTTGATCAATGCCCGGGTCATTTGAGACTCTGACAGAATGTGTCAGGTGTGTTTTTCAGGGTTAGACTAGGAGTGCCCTTGGTGGAGACAAGAAACACAACTGTGAGAATCCTAGCCAGGGATACAACTCTTTTTCATGTCCTCATTAAATGCTTGCCCATAACAACACCTCAGTATGCACTCATAAAACAGTACAAAAGAACTACTAGATAACTGTGGTTTTGTTTTGTTTGTGAAGATGGCCGATCATCAGCCTGTTCTTGCCTCATTGGCCATCTAGCTAAATGTCAGTAGCTGTTTATTCTCTCCTTCCTGCCATTCTGATGGTAGCAATGCTCCTTTATATGAGATGACTTTACCATAGGCAAAAGAGCAGCTTGTCAGTAGAGCAGTGACGCCAATATCAAGATTCCAATAAGAGAAACAGAATAGAGGAGGGTTATTGATGGTTTACAATTTTTGTATTACTTCCATTTTTTATAAATGACTAACAATCATAAATACAGTATGCACAACTAATCAGCAGCTCTAATCAGGGTATGCTAGACTAAAGAAGTGAGTCTTCAGTCTGGATTTAAAAGCTGAGATGAAGGGGGATCTCTTATATTAGCAGGCAGATCATTCCACAGTTTCAAGGGCCCTGTAACTAAAAGTTCAACCTTCCATTGTTACTTTATTGATTTCCATCCATCCATCTTCCAACCCACTGAATCTGAACACAGGGTCACGGGGGTCTACTGGAGCCAATCCCAGCCAACACAGGGCACAAGGCAGGAACCAATCCCGGGCAGGGTGCCAACCCACCGCAGCTTTATTGATTTATGAATTTCAAAAGAGAAATTCAATATCAGGACGTTACTGAGCAAGTAAATCTCACCAGAAGTTCCCATTGACATGTAGCCATGTCAGTGAAGAGTGTAGGTCCACTGGAATTATAAATAGTCCCAAACTCATAGGCAGTTTTAGACGGGGGCCAACAGGGGCCAGTGCCGCTGTAGAACTGGCCCTGGCCCCTGTTATGGCACCTGTGCTGAAGAGATAAAATTTAATTAATTACTTATGGTGATGTTCTGTGCCCCCATGAAAAAACACTGGCCCCACCCTGGCCCCCCTGGTAAATTTGGTCTGGAACCACCACTGCCCAAACTTAATGTAGGGTAATGTTTTGTAAGAAATGATAAATTCAGTTAAGTCAGCATGGCCTTGGACATTTAAGGCTTTATATGTTACTAGCAAAATACCCTCGCTTCGCAGCGGCGAAGTACTGCCTTAAAATTTTTATTAAGAAGAAAATTAAACCACACCTTGAACCTGTCCCAGTCAATCAATACATAAGACACACTGTTCCTCCGGATATCAAGAGTGAGCCTGATATGGCCGTGCAATATGTAACAAAGAGAATGGAAAAGGTAGGTGCCATCTCCAGGCATGGAAACCACTCAGTAAGTGACAGTTCTTTGATCAATGGTGATCACCTCGATAGACATGTTAATGGGGGTACGGTTGGAATGATAAAGGAAATGGGTACCTGAGCAATGTAAAGTAAGTCTAAAATACCTACACAATAACTATAATCGTAATAAACGAACAATAAAACAGCGGAGAAGCCGTGGATTAAATAAAAAGGCTGTAGTTATCAGCAGGAAGACGTGAATCCCGTGGCGAAGCAAGGAAGGGAATGTAGAGACTGGAGCGACAGACGGCCTTATATAGGCGGGCAGCCAACAACGTGGGAGGCGTTGGGATGGGGGACCCAACGCCGCCTCACACGGCGACCGAGCTGCAGGCTATGGACGTATATATGTACGTAAGTAGGATTCAGTTAGCGTTGGGAACCCGGGTACCAAATTTCTTGAAGATGGGCCCATAAGTAACAAAGACCGATGAAAAGTTCAATATGGCGGCCGACAGTGGCATCATACCACTGAAATCAGCACCAAATTTCAGCCTTCTACCTACACGGGAAGTTGGAGAATTAGTAAAGTTGGAAAGTTTAATATGGCGGCTGACAGTGGCTTCATACCACCGAAATAAGTACGTACATTGGTTTTGGTTAGCACAGGGAAGCCGCCTACCAAATT
>JANRMT010062861.1:44652507-44688429 GCA_026402145.1 Polypterus bichir lapradei | reverse complement strand
TCATACCACCGAAATAAGTACGTACATTGGTTTCGGTTAGCGCAGGGAAGCCGCCTACCAAATTTCGTGAAGATGGGGCCATAAATAAGAAAGTTCAACATGACGGACGCTGTTGACCGTTATGACCGTTACACGTAGAATTTCGAAATTAAACCAGCTTAACTTTTGTAAGTAAGCTGTAAGGAATGAGCCCGCCAAATTTCAGCCTTCTACCTACACGGGAAGTTGGACAATTAGTGACGTTGGAAAGTTCAATATGGCGGCCGACAGTGGCATCATACCACCGAAATAAGTACGTACATCGGTTTTGGTTAGCGCAGGGAAGCCACCTACCAAATTTCGTGAAGATGGGGTTAGCCTTCTACCTACACGGGAAGTTGGAAAATTAGAGACGTTGGAAAGTTCAATATGGCGGCCAACAGAGGCGTCATAACATCGAAATAAGTACGTACATCGGTTTCGGTTGCCGTAGGGAAGCCGCCTACCTAATTTCGTGAAGATGGGGCGATAAATAAGAAAGTTCAACATGGCGGACATTGTCGACCGTTATCGACCGTTATGACCGTTACGTGTAGAATTTCGAAATGAAACCTGCTTAACTTTTGTAAGTAATCTGTAAGAAATAAGCCTGCCAAATTTCAGCCTTCTACCTACAAGGGAAGTTGGAGAATTAGTGATGAGTGAGTGTGTGAGTGAGTGAGTGAGTGAGTCAGTGAGGGTTTTGCCTTTTATTAGTATAGATAAGGAACACTTTGAAATCAGCGCTGAAGCCTGTATTACATTAGACCAGTTTTACAGTGATTGTAGCCTTCATTTTGGCATGACACTTCAGCGAAGCGGGTCATTTAATATGACATACCTAATGACTGACACCAACTAGTCTGCAGCTGGCTAGGATAATCTCAAACAGGTTTGATTTTCTCTTTGGTCAGAGGAATGTGCTCTTTAGGTATAAGAGATGAGACCAAGTGTCAGTTCAATGCATAAAATGTAGCAAGGAATAAGGAATACATGTGTTCTGAACATTGCAAACAGAAGAGCAGTGTGTCTATGTTTTTTGTGTACTGAAACAAAATGAGAAAAGGGGCTGTGACTGTGGCTGAATGCACCACAACTATTAACCTTTCACACAGTGCCAGCTCTATCAGGCAATAGATAGATAGATACTTTATTAATCCCAAGGGGGAATTCACATAATCCAGCAGCAACATACTGATAAAAAACAATATTAAATTAAAGAGTGATAAAAATGCAGGTAAAACAGACAATAACTTTGAATAATGTTAACGTTTACCCCCTAAGGGGTGGAATTGAAGAGTCGCATAGTGTGGGGGAGGAACAATCTCCTCAGTCTGTCAATGGAGCAGGACGGTGACAGCAGTCTGTCGTTGAAGCTGCTCCTCTGTCTGGAGATGATCCTGTTCAGTGGATTCTCTATGATTGACAGGAGCCTGCTCAGTGCCCGTCGCTCTGCCACGGAGGTCAAACTGTCCAGCTCCATGCCTACAATAGAGCCTGCCTTCCTCACCAGTTTGTCCAGGCATGAGGTGTCCCTCCTCTTTATGCTGCCTCCCCAGCACACCACCGCATAGAAGAGGGTGCTCGCCAAAACCGTCTGATAGAACAGCTGCAGCATCTTACAAACAAGAAGCAAACCAAAGAGAAGCTTGTCTGATGTCTTGTATTTTACACTCCATAACAGAATGGAAAAAGGAAATAAAGGGCAGAGATTGCGGCTGAACCCGTTTCTGTTAACACTTCATACATCTCCAGCTCCATCAGGCAGCATGCTATTAGTTGTCAGAAAAAGGAGCGAACATGAATGATACCAGCGATCAGTGCTCAGTCGGTAAATGTGATATGGGCTGAGATTTTCAGTCATGTAGTTTCACATGGTGCAGTAATGAGATCAGTGACTGTGATCAGCAAATCTGATATACTCCCAGCCAAAAATCTGTACAATGTGACATTGGCTTAAATTTAACTTTTGAACTTTCTGTTTTTTGTAGTAATTCTTGCTGCAGCAAAAAAAGAAAATACACCTACAAAGACGCATGACTGAAATAAAACAGGAAAGCTAGCCTAATGTACCAAGGACAATCACACAAGATAGATCCACCACCTGCCCTTCATTACATGAAATATGGACAACCTCAATGATACAACATCCTGGGCTTGCACGTTCTCTTTGTGTCTGTGTGTTTTTTTTCTTGGTGCTCCAATGTTCCAGCCACACACCAAAGATGTGCATATGTGGTTAATTGGCAGTTCTGAAATAGCATGTTTGTGTCTTTTCAGGTTACGTTTAATTTTAAATGCAGTTAAGGGGATGTAAGAGTGTTTTGTTATGTATGCAATGATTGATCTTTCTGTCATCATTCTGTGCCTTTCACTAAAACTGTTAATTTATGTTTTCCAGAGATATCTAATATAAAAGTGTAGTGAAATATTAATTACTTTCATTATATGTGGGTCATTTGGTAAAATGTATTATTTGAGATTTAATTTAAGAGATTTTTAAATTTTGGCAATTATCTTGTTAAAATAATTTTGAACAGAGGCCGTTCGGTTTGTGTATGTACTCTCACTGTCTGCAACAATGAGACATTGTGCAAAGAAAGAGACTTATTGCTTTTTCTTGGCTTGTATATGTTTATTTCTGTCACTTAATTAATTTTGAATGTAGCTGTTTGCCAAAACAGAATGTCTTCTCATCATTAGCTTGCATGTTCAATCCTACTCACTAATTAGTGCATCAAGCTACTTAAAATAAATTTAATTGCAAAGATAAAGTGGCAGTGGAAGTGACATGTTGAATTGTGTCCATTGCTTTACACATTACTTGTGTCTTACAGATCAATGTCGGCACTTGTGAGATTTAGTAACATGTTTACCAATGCCACCAGGGTTAAAGATGGCAGTGCTTATAGGATTTGTCCTGACAACATGTTCATATTAAGAAAAAGGTAGCTCCTTCTTTGGGTCATTCTAGTGAATATTTAAAGGGTGAGTGAAAGAAAGATCTTAAAATATGTAAGTGATTTTATATAACAGCTATCACAATTCTTTAGTGTTCTCTTTAGGTACATCTGAGAAAAAAGCAAACAGTCTAATGTGTGAACTTGTCACCTGCCTCTCTCTATGGACATTTCTACTTTTTATAGAAGTTAATGTGTGGGACCAAGAGACTGTGCTTACATTGCATCAGACCTGCTGCAGCCTTCTGAACAGTGCGACAGCAATTAATGTTTCTCCAGACAATAACTAAGTGTAGGTTCCTTTCATCAAGATATTTTTAAATAGACGTTAGGCTTCAAATAAAAGAATTATGAGCACTGCAGAAAAGAAAATGAAAAAAATTGGAAAGCAATCCACCTTTCCACATATTTTCCTTATCCATTTATAATCAAATTCAGCTGATAGTTGTGTGACCAAAACCTGTTCTGGCAACAATGGGCCAGAATCAGTCAGAGTTTGTCAAAAGAAAAATTTAGAAGGTTGGCAGTCACTGCCATGTTTGTATGTTTCAGGATTGTATGGAGAGGTATATTGATACTCTATATTCTTAAAGAAGGTGCCAAAATGGTTCTTCAAAAGCAATGCCAAAAGGGAAAGCTTTTTGATTCTCAAAAGAGCCATCCACATGAAATTTTCAGAAAATTAAAAAAAAAAAAAACTACATTTATTTAGATCCATAACAAGTTCCACATTTGTGAAATATCAATGGGGCTGGCGTCAGGTTCTCTTGATCTATTAGTATCCTTCTATATACAGTGCATCCGGAAAGTATTCACAGCGCATCACTTTTTCCACAATTTGTTATGTTACAGCCTTATTCCAAAATGGATTAAATTCATTTTTTTCCTCAGAATTCTACATACAACACCCCATAATGACAACGTGAAAAAAGTTTACTTGAGAGTTTTGCAAATTTATTAAAAATAAAAAAATTGAGAAAGCACATGTACATAAGTATTCACAGCCTTTGCCATGAAGCTCAAAATTGAGCTCAGGTGCATCTTATTTCCCCTGATCATCCTTGAGATGTTTCTGCAGCTTAATTGGAGTCCACCTGTGGTAAATTCAGTTGATTGGACATGATTTGGAAAGGCACACACCTGTCTATATAAGGTCCCACAGTTGACAGTTCATGTCAGAGCACAAACCAAGCATGAAGTCAAAGGAATTGTCTGTAGACCTCTGAGACAGGATTGTCTCGAGGCACAAATCTGGGGAAGGTTACAGAAAACTTTCTGCTGCTTTAAAGGTCCCAATGAGCATAGTGGCCTCCATCATCTGTAAGTGGAATAAGTTCGAAACCACCAGGAATCTTCCTAGAGCTGGTCGGCCATCTAAACTGAGCGATCGGGGGAGAAGGGCCTTAGTCAGGGAGGTGACCAAGAACCCGATGGTCACTCTGTCAGAGCTCCAGAGGTCCTCTGTGGAGAGAGGAGAACCTTCCAGGAGGACAACCATCTCTGCAGCAATCCACCAATCAGGCCTGTATGGTAGAGTGGCCAGACGGAAGCCACTCCTTAGTAAAAGGCACATGGCAGCCAGCCTGGAGTTTGCCAAAAGGCACCTGAAGGACTCTCAGACTATGAGAAACAAAATTCTCTGGTCTGATGAGACAAAGATTGAACTCTTTGGTGTGAATGCCAGGCGTCACGTTTGGAGGAAACCAGGCACTGCTCAACACCAGGCCAATACCATCCCTACAGTGAAGCATGGTGGTGGCAGCATCATGCTGTGGGGATGTTTTTCAGTGGCAGGAACTGGGAGACTAGTCAGGATAAAGGGAAAGATGACTGCAGCAATGTACAGAGACATCCCGGATAAAAAACCTGCCCCAGAGCGCTCTTGACCTCAGACTGGGGCGACAGTTCATCTTTCAGCAGGACAACGACCCTAAGCACACAGCCAAGATATCAAAGGAGTGGCTTCAGGACAACTCTGTGAATGTCCTTGAGTGGCCCAGCCAGAGCCCAGACTTGAATCTGATTGAAAATCTCTGGAGAGATCTTAAAATGGCTGTGCACAGACGCTTCCCATCCAACCTGATGGAGCTTGAGAGGTGCTGCAAAGTGGAATGGGCGAAACTGGCCAAGGATAGGTGTGCCAAGCTTGTGGCATCATATTCAAAAAGACTTGAGGCTGTAATTTCTGCCAAAGGTGCATCGACAAAGTATTGAGCAAAGGCTGTGAATACTTATGTACATGTGATTTCTCAGTTTTTTTTATTTTTAATAAATTTGCAAAAACCTCAAGTAAACTTTTTCACGTTGTCATTATGGGGTGTTGTGTGTAGAATTCTGAGGAAAAAAATTAATTTAATCCATTTTGGAATAAGGCTGTAACATAACAAAATGTGGAAAAAGTGATGTGCTGTGAATACTTTCCGGATGCACAGTATACAACACATTAAATGATTTGTATTTTGTCCACATATTAGGAACCTTGTCAACACCCAAAGAACAAATTTCATACACAACCCTTCCCAGAATGAAACAATTCACACAGCCCAGAAAAGTGCTGATAAAGAACCAAAATTTTGTGTAGAGTGGTGGATTCCAGTGGCAGGGTCTCCAGGGGCTGTAGGTTTTTGTTCCAATTAGTTACACAATCAGTGAGTCATTTTTTTTTCTACTCTTATTCTATATTTGGAAGAGAGGAGTTTCCATTTATAAGAAATTTGGAAATGTTTTTATTTTTACTATAGTTTTAGGTTCTTAACTCTTTTGTCATTTTCATCCACTTTTTCTCTGAAGTTTGCTTCCTTAATTTTATCCCAATGACAAAAACTAACCATGCAGATACCAGGACAGTGTGATATAGAGGGGCTACGGCTTAGCAATAAGTGATCATTTTTTAATACATAAATAGTCGGCTCGATCTCCGTGTGTGTCCTTGCTTGCACAGCTGCTGGGGGTTGATGGAGTGATTGAGATGGGGTGCACCTGCATGTGAGGGTGAGGTCTTGATTATTTCATTGGCTTTTTGCGGTTCGCGACTGTGATGCTACGCCCATGGAGGAATATAAGGGGGAGTTGGGAATCAAGAAATTGGATTGAGAAAGGAAAGAGTAAGAAAGGGTGGAGAAAGACAAGGAAGGAGAGTGGAAGTTAAATGCAGAGAAGAAGGAAGAGACTGACAGGGAGAGAGACATTGAGAGAGAGAGAGAGAGAGAGAGTGCACCCATGTTGAAAGGAGTGAAAGGCAGGTGGTCAGGAATGAGCCTCAGGGCTGCAGAAGCCTGAGGCTAAGAAAGGGACGATTCTGCTGAGCAATCTCCCAGGGAGTAGGAGAGGCTTGATGTGCAGTAACCCATAGTTACCAAAGGGCTGGGAATGGAAGAAGTTTGGCGGATTGGACTGGGAGCCCACCTGGGTGCCATGGGCAGCAGGGAACTGAACCTGGAGGTGTTTCTGCAGATATGGATGGACTGGTAGTGGGAGACATATGAGTTGTGGCACAGTGCCCTGCTGGGGATATGGGCAGCATGGACCCGGGCCTGTCAGTGAAAAATGATATAACCTCCTCCTACCGCAAGGTCTGGCCAGGATGAATGAAGCGGACGATAAGTTAGAATGAAGCATAGGGGCTCTTGAGTGTTTTTTTAAAACGATCTGTCTCTTTGGGATTTTTAACCTTTATTTTAATAAAATATTTATTGGATAACTTTTAACTTCCATTTCATCACTTTAGTTTTTACGGATTATTTATTTGTTGAATTTTTTGAATCACTTGGACACTGTTTTTCCTTTATTGGATTTAAAAAAAAACCAACTGATCTCTTGTTGCACCTACCCCTTGCTGTAATTGTGTGTGTCTGCCTGGCTAATCTTGGTTACGACTATTGATGATCTGGGTTTAAGACACTCCCAGATGCAACAGGTAGAGTGGAGCAGACCCGAATCATCACATTTGGTGATGGATCATCACATTTGGTGATAGCGGTGGGATGAGCCGAGACAGTGAAGGAGAAACAGCAAGTGAGTATGGTGCTAGACTTTTAAAGAACACACAAATTCAATTCTGAGGAGAACATTTTATGAATTTGAGCTTTTTAATGGACATTTCATTGTCTTTATAAGTTCTTAGTCTTTTAATGTCCTGTTTTTAGGTGGGGCTTGGGTTTTATTTTATGGAAGGGTTTGGTTTTAGTGCAGTGAAGGGCCACGTCATGCCACAGACCTGGGCCACCAGTTGCACTGGGTTAAGAGAGGTGAGAGAGCCCTCCCTTGCAGCTGGCAGCCTTGTGGAGGAAGGTGTGTGATAAGTGGACGGTGGCAATATGCATATTTTTAAATAATCGCACCTCAAAAAGTGCAGGCTCCAATTTGGTATGGGTATGTGCTAGTGCATTTCGCTCTGTACTTGATTGAGGTTCAGGCTTATCATGCCACATACATGTGTGGTGGTGGACAGATCAGTCAGGCACCTCAATCATGCTTCAGAGGAAGTGGTTCATTGTACTTGCACCAAATTGGACAGGGTAGATAAGAGGAGCCTGCATGGAAGAGAGGGGGAGAACAGAGAAAGAAGAAAAGAAAAAGAACAGAGAGATTGTAAACAGAGAACTGTGAGAACAGCATTGGGTGGAAAGGCATGATGCACCAACCAGCCAGTGTGGGAGAAGCAGTGTGAGCATTGGCTCACTGAAGGAGTGAAAGATCAGCACTCTAGGGGCAGTTTGTCCCCACTGATATTTATAGAGAAGTGAGTGCAATTGAGGTGGGAGTCCTCCCCAGGGATCCAAAGTACGACAGGGTAGCATGAAGGATGACGGGAGGATGACCAACCCTGAGCGGTGTGGCTGGCTCTGCTTGAGGCAGCTAAGATGGGGGTTGGGAGGTAAGGACCTTGGCGACTGGAGTCTCTGTCGGCTGAACAAGTAATGGGTGATCTGATGAGATGAAGAGGCGATTGTGCTGGGCTCCCCTTGGATCTGATGAAACATTAAGGATCAAATGACTGTGTTAGTTTTACTCTCATTTTAACTCTTGATTTTAACTCATGAACCTTCACTGTTTTTAATGGATTATTTGTATTTGAAGATATACTGTTTCGGACACCATGTTTTCAATTATTTTTAATAAAGGCACTGATCATTTTTGCACTTACCCCTTGCTAGGCGTGTGTCCTCTTTTGCCCAGCTCATCCTTGGTTATGCCATCGATGGTGGCGGGTTCAAGAGGCTCCCAAAGGAAAAACACGAGCATGAAGTCAAACATATCACAGGCAGATAACACAGAAGGTCGAGGCTTGGTTTTTGTAACATTAGAAGCCAATAATAACTGGCAGATTTTAGTAAATAAGCATACTAAAACATATTGTCAAGCAATTTTTCACCCACCAGCCACTTTTTATTGCTCATGATAAACTGTATTTACACACAAATATCAAAGCTATCCAAGTGTAAAGCTTCTGTTTGGGAGGTCATGGTGGCACAGTACTTCATGGATCCAGCTTCCTGTGTTCAAGACAGATTGCTGCATGTGTGGAGTTTGCACGTTCTCTTCACTTCTGAGCAGTTCCTCCTCCTTGCATTCTAACAATTTTCTAACAACTAAAAGAAGTATGTTAAGATAATCAGATGTTCTAAATTGATCTGGAATTGTGTGGGAATAAACCTTGAAATTACCTGCCGTCCTGCCCAGGGCTGTTTTCTGCCTTTTCGTTATTTCCAGGATGGGCCCTAGCCCTACAACCCTGAATTGAATAAACAGGTTTGCGAATGGTGATTAGTTTTAGGCTGGCTCAAAGTATACACAGTTCTATCTGTTTTGTAAATAAAATCTGAATGGGATACTAAGTAATTTTGCTTTTTAGCTGCATCAAACATTCTCACATTCCATTATATTCCTTAAAGGCTTTTCAATGTGTGATACAACCATTTCAAGAGAGACACATTTCTAAACTGTTTATAGGTTTCCTTGGACACTTATTCTGGTATTTATTGGAACATAAAATGGAATGAAGACTGCAAACTAAAAACAGTACTTTTGAAGGACACATTGAAGTTTGTTGAGTTTATAGATTTATTGGTATATTATTGTAAAAGTGAAAAGAGTACATTTAAACAATTTAAAATTGATATTCCTGAAAAGTATCCACTACTTTTGAAAACACTTGCCATATGTGCAATTGTTGTACCTGTGAAAATGAGAAGATCCTGTCAGTACTGCTTCTTCACTACTCCAAGAAATTCTGTGCGTATTCTGCTTCTCCCACTGTTCTTTCTGTCATGGTTTTCTGATGTGAGAAGAACTTTCTTGAATGTAAACTTACTCAAAGCTGTTGGACCAGACAACATACTTGGCCAAGTGCTCAAGAATTGTACAAACCAGCTTGCAGACAGCTTTATAGAAATCTTTAACCACTACCATCATTCCTGTGTTGAAGAAGTCCTCTGTCTCTTACCTTAATCACGATCACCCTACAGATTTCGCACCAGTTATCATGAAGTGCTTCAGGAGGCTAGTTTTGGGCCCACTGGAAGTTGGACTTCCCACATCACATAGCCTTTCCAGTTAACCTATCATCCGAACCATTCCACTGAGGATACCTTATCATGTGTTCTTCATCTGGCCCTGTCACATCTGAACAAAAGAGTCACTTACACTTTAATGCTGTTTATCGACTTCAGTTTAGACTTCAGCATGATCATACCCCAGAAGCTAGTAAAGAAATGGAGTCTGCTAGGCTATGACACTTCTCCATGACGACTGGATCCTGAGGTTCCTGACAGAAACATCCTAGACAGTCCACTTTGTAAAAACCATCTCCAGTACCATAATAAGCACTAGCTTGCCCCAGGGCTGCGTACTAAGCCCACTTGTGTTCACACTAATGAGTCATGACTGTATGTGTACGGCTCTAACACTATTTTTAAATTTGCTTATGACACAAGGTCTCATCAACAATGGGGATGATTTAACTTAACAGAATGAAGATGGGATAACAGACAGACTGCTGTAGGTGCAACAATCCGTCCCTTAATGTAGACAAGACTAAAGAGATCACTGTTTCTTCACCAAGGCCCATGTAGTCCATAATTCACTGTACATTGAAAGCTTTACTTTGGAATTGATGAAGAGCAACAAATTCCTTGGTGTGAACCTGGCAGCTGATCTTACTTGGTCAATTAACAGCACCTCTACAGCCAAGAAGGTGAAGCAGCACCCCCATTTTTTCAGTGGCCAAAGGAGGAAAACCTACAATTTTTCACCACGTTCTGGGTTCCACCATCAAGAGTGTTCTGACCAGCTACATGACTGTCTGATTTGGGAATTGCAGTGTCTCTGACTGTAAAGTCCTAGAACAGATAGAACACACAGCAGAAGAGATCATTGAGACCTCTCTGCCCTCCATTAAAAACATTAACCATTGCATCCATCGACCCTTCATATGGTGTCTTTTTCCCACTTTCCATTTGGCAGAAGGTTCTATACAATCTAAATCAGTTATGCCAGGTTCTTCAACAGCTTCTACCTCCTGGCTATCCAGACTCTGAACTCTGTGTACACCCCCTGCCCTCAGATCTGCTCCTAGTAGCTTATTTATATGCAGTACATTTGTTATACATGTTACTACTGTTGTTTTCATTATTAGTTGTCATTTATGTATTTATTACTATCTATTCAAGTGTATTACTGTCTTTTCATTTTCCTCTTATTTATTTCTGCCCATGTAAAATGGGTTGAAATCTGAGTAATCTATATAGACCTCAGCGTTAACATTTGCAGTGCACCATGCAAAGCATATGTCTCTGATATATGCCATTTGGTATGGGATTCAAAAAAACAGTGTCACTGTTTGTGGTACGCCATCTTTTGGAATGACAAATGCAATGTATTTTTTCTCTAAAGAAGTTTTTGATGCACCATTTTTGGAATGACATAGGCATTGTAACCAGACAGACACATATCCTTTTATTAAGGTGTATAGTATAGTACAGTACAGTACAGTACAGTACAGTACAGTATAGTATAGTATAATATAGCATATTACTTTACTTGTCCTGCACTTGTCCTGTGCTTATGTTTATGCTGCACTTGGGCCTACAGTTATTTCATGCCACTGCATACTGCAATGCTGTGTATGTATGGCATGACAATAAAGCCACTTAACTTGACTTGACCTGAACCCCAGTCTTCTCCGCTGCCAGTCTATCGTAAAGCATGCGTTATGTACGTAATAGGAAATTCAATTAAATTGCTGTATTTTGCTGGTTATACACGTAATACGATTTGTATTTGAGACACCTAAATTCTGTTATCTTGAATATTCCCTGTTTATTTATTATTTTTCCTCGTAATACAGAACTTGTTGACTGAGTGTAAGAAGTGAAAAAAGAAAGTACAGTTGGTTGATAGCTGCCAGGAGTATAAAGCAGTGACACGAAGGACAGAAGCTTCTATCATCTATAAAAGCTTAAAGGAAGTGAAAGCCCAGGGCTTGAAAGTCAAACATTATTTTATACATAACTTTAACATACAATAACACAATCCTTTTTCCAGTTCAGTATCGCTCGGTATTCATATTTGATGTTTATTATTTAAAAACCCTTTATGTATAGTATAATTTTAAGCTATATTTGTTTTCAAATTCGCTAATTGATCTCCGAGTGATAGTGATATTAGAAAACATTAGATGGACAATTTTCGACTCGAACGAATTGCAATAAATCAGTTCTTGAATTCACTAGACTTCGTATTTTTCCCCTCTTCTTAAACTTCACAGTTCTGTTCAGAGTTTCTTGCTGATTAAAATTTTCACTCGAATATGCTGCGTAAACAAGTGTCACCTCACGGTGGCGCAGTGGCCAGTTCTGCTGCCTCCCATCTCCAGCGTCCACGGGGCTGTTTGTATAGAATTTTCATGTTCTTCTCATGTGTGAGTGGCTTTCTCTTCGATGATCTCTCTTTTCCTCTTTCCTCCTTTTCCTCCTTTTTCTCATCGATGTTGAACATGCTATGCCACTGAAATAGATTAGTCAAGTGTAATGATACACTACGAAAATCGACACTTGTGTTCTCCAGAGAATCAAACTTGCATTTCTCTTCATTGCACTACAGTATGAAGAGCTCTTTCAGTGCCTATTCCTGCTGATAAACAGAGGAACTGCAAACTGCGCTTTTTTCAGGGCTCACTTGCTTGCTCTCCGGGGAAGTTACAACATACCATTCATTAAGCAGAAAGGAATGATTTCAGCAGGAGCGAAAAGGGCAGAAACAAATCTGTCCTGCATCTGGTGCCTCTGAATACAGCCCAAAAAGGCGGTCTTACGGGCCGAGGAAGGGAGCAAAACCAGTTTGAAAGGGCACAGCGGTAGAGAAACAGCTGCTGTCTGTTCAGGGCCTAATTCTCTTTTCCTAAGGCATTCATGGGATCTGCTTGACATGCAAAAGGCATTTTACATCATTATACTTAATGGAAATAGAGAACAAGCCCAGTGGAGAATTGTAACAGTAAAAATAAGCATTGTGAAAATAATCAAGATCTGACTAAAAGGAAAAGTTAGAAGTTATGTTTCACACTGCATTATTTTTGAAGAGATTTTTAAAACATATTTAAATCCTTTACCACAGGCATTTGTATACTAGTGAATTTGTAAAGTGATTGTTGGCATTAATTCAACTGCCTTTGAAGTCCCTAAAAGAATAAAGTGAAAAGAGAAAAATCTTTATAATGTAACAAAAACGTTTTGTATTGTGTTCATTTGCTTTTTTGACCGCAGACAACGCCTGGTTTTCTGTGGTTGCTGGCACTTCTGTCTTTCTCAGAATCTATCATTTGTTATTCTTTTCCACATGCATCTCCTCCATTTCTTACTTCTGTACTGAAACAGAGAAACAATAAACATGAAGTAAAAACCTGACAGGTGAAATGCTTTGTATCAGATTTATCATTCAGTTGCAAACCACACTAACATCAGGGCCAAATCAGGTATAACATTGCAAAAATTGAAGCCAAAGTCAAGGAAAACTTTATTATCCTAGAATTTAATTTGGTCATGTGAATTGCAATTAAATGATACAAATAACAGATTAACAAAAAGAAAGTTATACTTTGACTACACTCCTTTAAAATGATTTTACATTTATTTGGCAAACACCTTTATCCAAGGTGATTTAAATTTGAGATATGATGGTTACATTTCTTTTGGTCTTTCTGTTGGCGCACAGGCAGGTAAAGTGACTTGCTCATTGTCACATAGTGTCAGTGGTGGGATTTGAGCCCACAACCGCAGGGTTTGAAGTCCAAAAGCTTAAAACAGCTGCACGCTTCTTTTGATAATGTTCCAAATTATATGAATGTCTATAACAGAGATTTTAAGTAAATTACAATTGAGAAGTCTTTATGTCGTTGATGTAGTTTTATGAGTCATAACTTTACACCTCTCCATAGGTGGCAAATGGGATGTTAAGGCACAATCAGTGCACTGCTGAACCCACTAATATACACACTGACACATTCACTCAGGCCAGTTTGACATCTTCAACTAACCTAACCAGCACTTCTTAGGGGATATGAAAGGACACTGGAGTACCAGGAGGAAAACCCGCAAAGCCATAATTAGAGCTTAAGAACTCCACACAGACAGTGACAGATACAATACAGGATTCAAGCCCTGGAATGCCGATATTTGTGAAGTGTCAGCACTAACCACTGCATTACCATGCCACCTGCATTGTTGTGAAATTTGTGAGACTTACCACAAACGTTTAATGGATTCATCTTCTCCCAATCTTGAAGATTAACACAAACACAGATACATACACATACACATACACTGAGATCCTGTCCAGACAAAGTCTCGGGTAGTGCCAATTGACAGTCAATCTGACATATTCTGAATTATATTCTCTACATAGGGATTCACTATTACCAGCACTAACAATCATGCAGGTTTCATCACAACCCACATCAGAGCACAACTCTTTTGGTTACAAGCCACTTACCAACCAAACAATGTCTTAATTTTATTGGAGTTGCTCTAATTATTAAGTGTGCGACCCCAATAGCCTAAATAAGCCCTGTGAGCAAAAAAGTGGCAAATTTAACTGCCACTTGCCACACTCCTATCATTTCAGTCTATCTAGACAGAAAAGTATAGAAACTATAAAAGCAATATGGCATTAATTAACATAGGACAATACCAAATAGAAAAAAAATATTAGAAAATAAAATAGATAGGAAAGTCTGGATATTAACAGTCTTTGAAAAGCTTACTGAAAATCAGAAATGTCAAGGGGTGGATGATGTCCTGGGCAGCTTTTGGTTTAGCAATCAGTGTTCTTCATTGGTTATGTTTTCTTCCATCTAAATCAGATGGTTTCACGTCTCTTGATGTCTGACATCACTTCCTGTGTTGTTGCCCTTCTGTCACTGTCATCTTTTGTTCCTTGTGCAAGCTATATTTATGTTGAAAACACTGCACACGCACTGTACTGATGACAAATATTCTGATCGAAGTGTTCAATCTTTTAAGCACCTCCTTACTTCTTCCTTTCTCAAGCTGTAAACTAACTCGTAATTCCTAGCCCTGCAGCATCCATTTGTTCCCAGGTTATAAATAAATTAAAATAGGTTCATGGCATCTATACTTATTTCCCATTCCTAGGTCAAAACTAACTGAGAAAGAAACTGACTGGAATAAATGCATAAATTACCAGTACAGTGCAAAAGAATGTAGAAGAAAGGATGCTTGCAATACCTGTAATTAAAGTCCTATGAATTCAGCCCATCCTGGTTCATTTGAACAAATAAAATAAAATAAAATAAATAAATAAAAATTATTATAAACAGTCTTATAATAAGGGGTTCATAGAGGTTTACCAAGACACAACAGATAGACACAACTGGAAAACAGGCAGTCAGACTGAAGACTGTTGTATACTATTTTTGTCTGTCAAAGTCAGCATGAAACTGTATCCTCGTTTGCCTTGTTTGGAACTGCATGATTCACCTAAGTGGGGGCCTACACATGAAGAAAGAGTATAAAGCCTTGGAACATTGCCCGGCACACCTTTGAAGCCGATGGACGGATGGGAGATAACATCATCCGATCCTGAAAATCCTTCCACTGCAATGGCGAAAATGGCAGACTCTACACATCGGGCCCCCTCTCCCAAACTGGGTTCTTGCCATTGGCTTCCTTCATCTGTTTTGCAGCGTAAGTCGTCATTAAATAAAGCTAAGTTATTTCTGCTCTGCGATTTCTTACCGCCATATCACTAAGGGAGGGGTATCACCTTTTTATATTAAATCTATATAGTTATGGGTTATGTAACACGCTGCAATTACAAAAAAACTCATTCCAAGGGAGCAAACACTCTTTGCTGGATACCAGTCTGTGTTCAGAAATGGAAACCTTTCCACTCCAGTGCACCACCCAAGATCAAGATCATGAATAACTGACAATAATTTAACTAGACAGAGAAACGAAACCAGCCAGTGATCACCAGAATGAAAATTAAAGTGATTTGCCCTGTTGAAAGCATAGCAAATGTGTCCCATCTCACAGAGTAAGAGAAATAGGCAGAAATACTAAAACTCATAGCTACCCTTTAGTATATGAAAGAGTTAATTTTACTCAAGGACAATGGTTAATTTGAGATTTTTTTTTTTTGTTTCCACTCAAGTTCTTTAACTTTTGTGTTGCTGTGAGAGCCTTTGCCTGTGACCTGCAGGCAGCTCATGTGAATTTAGTTTTGACCACTTCCTCCTAGACAGTAACTTCTCAGCATCCAGCAGGTGGTGCAGCATAAATCATTATCACACTGATCATTTTCTGCAGTTATTTGCTGTCTGTTTTTTATTTTGTTTGTTGGTGTAGTTTTGTCCTGTGTTTTCTGACTCATCAGTAAGCGAACACCCCCATATTTATATACCATTTGATTCGTCTTGGTGTCTAGTGATGTAAGACATCAAGCTTTTTGAGATTCCCCTTTAGTTTTGGACGTCATTTGTAGGTTATTTTTAGACCATATTTTGTGCAGGAAATTACACCTTATAATAAACTGTAAAGCAAAAGGTGTCTGCAAAAATGATCACAAGGACTTCAAGTTGTAAATGCCACATCAACTGACCCAAGGAGTTTACTCCATAAAGGGATACGAGGGCTCAAATTTACTCATTTTCACAAACCCTCAAAAAAATGAGAATTGGTATAATATCGGCATGTGGAGTGTTGAATAATGCTATTGTAAGGTTGCTGATAACACATATGATGATATTTTGGTGTTTTATTCTTTGCCATCCCTCTAAAAGCCATTCCCAGAAGGTTTAAAATTCCAAATTTCAAACAAAAACAAATTGAGGCACTGTTTTAGATTATTTCAAAGTCAGTGATTGCCAATTGGAGGCTATTTATTTTATTTTTGATTCTACACTAGGGATCTAGCCCTTTATGGACCTTCATCATCAAAAAGAGAAAAATGACAAGTTTCTGTTACAATTGAGAATTTTTAGTCTTTAAACATTTAAATTGAAGCACATATTTTAATAGTTCAACTATATGATGCAACTATTCTTGTTTATTATGTACTTCTACTTCATAAAGTAAATCATTGTGTTTCTTTCAGACATCCTGAACTAGGGTGGTTTATGCTAATTCAGACTTTTTGTATTTTATTAAATGTTTACTTGCAAAGGCAATAACAATGTACAGTAACTCTACAGTGCTAGTACATCTGGCAATTTATAATTAACAAGTGAATGTTCAATGTGTTAGACTGAAGTTTATCACATCTATCCCTTTTCTTGGTTTGCTTTTTGCTTTGTGCCCTCCTCCACCATAACTTATCTTCTGTTGTGGAGGTGTGAAAGCTTTAGATTATCAAAAATTTTGATCTCTGGTTTTTGACAGATCTCAACATTTTAGGGTCTCCTGGCACCAAAAACATTGATATCTCAGTGATAGCTGTATGCCTGACTCTGTGTGTGTGCCTGTGTCTCACAGTTTCTTGAGAATGGTCTAGAGCTAAAACGGCTGGACAGAAAATAACAAAACTCGAAACTTAAACCTGTTATAAGATGACAGGGGCACTCTAGAACAACCCTCAAATACCATAATTCTGCAATTAATTATGAATTCTTCTCATCAATTGCTAACATAATGATTTATTTTATGATCAGAAAGATTAGTATCAGAGCGGTAAATAATTACTGAAATGTTATAGAATAGTTTGGGTAACTTGGTGCAAAACCTATTGACGCTCACATCCAGATCTTTTGTTAATGTAGCAGGCAACCATTACTTATCCTTTGTTTTCTTCAAAAGCCCTCACATGTGCCACAACACATTCTGGATTACAGAACAGCTTCACTCTTTTGTGTTTTGTTGTTGTGGAAGCAACTAGAAAAATGAGCCCTTTGGGCATGCTTGTCTTCTGATTTATTAGAAAAGTGCTCCCTAGATTTTCCCAAATTTCGGCCAGTATTACTTTCACTAACAGGCATTTTAGTCTTATTTTTTATTTAGTAGTATTTTTGATATAATTTTTTTCAGTTTTGACAGTATGATGGTGAAGCAAAGAGTGTATCCTTCTCATAGCTCCTGGATCGCAGTTTGATTCTCAGATGGGGTGCCGCCTGATAACATTAGCTTTCTCTAAAACCTTTCGTGTCACCCATTTCCCTCTTCTTTACATGATGTTAAGATGGCTAATGCAGGACAAGTGTGTTTTGGTTGCATGGTATTCTGTCTCTGCTGATGTAATTGTATTACTTCCATCACTGATTGTTGCCTTGCAGGCTTTGCTTGGTGCTTCTCGCTACATCTAACTGTCTGTAACAATATACAATAGTAGTGTACCGGTGCTCTACTGCCAATAGAGAGTTGCAGGAGTCCAGACATGACAAGACCAAGGCTTGGATCAGGAGTTGTTCCGGGTACAGTCTGAACTTGTGGATGTTATACAGATTAAATCTGCCAATACAGCATGCAATGTGGTCATTTGCATTGTGGTCAGTGAAAGACAGTTAGTCACCGATCATCACCTAATGGTTGTACTAACTTGACAAGTGTTGGATATAATGAGCCATGATGAGTAGAAATTAGAAATTGGATAGACGTGCTGGCAGGGTTAACAAGGAAGTCTGTCTTTGCCAGGTTTAGCAGAAAATGCTGCTCCTTCATTAAGGTTCATATGTCTATGAGATACACAAATATTATAGACATGACCTTGCGTTTCTCTGAAGGGAATGAGTGGTACAGCTGCACATCATTGGGATAGTACTGATATGAAAAAACATGGGACTAGAAGATTGGGCCTAGTTTTGTGGTGTACAGAGAAGATCAGAACACTAGTACCGATCCTTGGTTCCCTCCATCCATCTCTCCATCTGCTTTCTTAACTCGTTTTGTCTAGATCTAGGTGGTGGGGCCAAAATGTATTCCAACAAGATAATAGGATATTGCATTTAAAGTACATTAGAACATTAGAACAATTTAAACAAGAACAGGCAATTCAGCCCAACAAAGCTTGTCAGTCCTATCCATTTAATTCTTCTAAAAAACATCAAGTCTAGTTTTGAAAGTTACAAAAGTCTTACTGTCTATCAAACTATTCCATGTGTCTATGGTTCTTGTGTAAAGAAAAACTTCCTAATGTTTGTGCAAAATTTATCCTTATCAAGTTTCCAACTGTGTCTCAATGTTCTTGATGAACTATTTTTAAAATAATAGCCTCGATCCACTGTGCTGATTCCCTTCATAATTTTAAACACTTCAATCATGTCACCTGTTAATGATCTTTTGCTTAAACTGTATAGGCTCAGTTCTTTAAATCTTTCTTCATAATTCATCCCCTCTAGCTCTGAATCAGCTTAGTCACTCTTCTCTGGACCTTTTCTAGCGCTGCTATGTCCTTTCTGTAGCCTGGAGACCAAAACTGCATACAGTACTCCAGATGAGACCATTCCAGTGCATTATAAAGCTTCAGCATAACCTCCTTGGACTTGTACTCCACGCATCATGCTTTATAACCTAGAATTCTGTTATCCTTCTTAATGGCTTCTGAACACTTTCGAGAAGTTGATAGTGTGGATTCCACTATGACACCAACATCCTTCTCATAAGGTGTACTCTCGAATTTCAGACCTCCCATTGTGTATTCAAACCTAACATTTTGACTTCCTATGTGTAATACTTTACATTTACTGACTTTAAATTTCATCTGGCATAAATCTGCTCAAGCCTGTATACTGTCAAAGTCCTTCTGTAATCATTTTACGGATTCCAAATTATTTGCCAATCCACATGTCTTGGTATCATCTACAAACTTAACCAGCTTGTTACTCATATTCTTATCTAAATCATTTATATATATTAAAAACATCTAAAAACATCACCCTGAACTCCATCTTCTTTTAGTTTGATGCCCAACCTCTCATGTGGCACCTTATCAAATGCTTTCTGAAAGTCCACATAAATAACATCATATGTTCCACTTTAATTGTATCCTTTTGTTGCTTCCTCATAGAATTCCAGCATGTTAGTAAAACATGACCTCCCTCTTCTGAACCCATGCTGACTGTTCAGAAAAACTTCTGTACTTGCCATGTGCTGCTTAATCTTATTACAAGGAATTATTAAGAATAATTTTCCTGTGATGCATGTTAAGCTTACTGGCCTATAGTTGCTTGGATCTGCCCCATCGCCCTTTTTATAAAATAGGATAATATTTGCAATTTTACGGTCCTTCAAGCAGTGATTTCCTAAAAATATGTGTCAAGGTTTTACATATGTACTCACTAGTCTCCTTAAGAACTTGAGGGTAAATGTTATCTGGTCCTGGTGATTTGTTTGATTTCTGCCTATTTAATATGTTCTCATATGCCCTACAATTTACTTTTGGGTTATTAGTTTTGTATGCCTTATACTGCTGTTTTTTCCTTTGAAACTTCTTTTTTTTAACTCTTTATTAACCCACTGTGGCGTTTTTTTTTAATTTCCTATTAATTCCAAATTTAGGTATGTACCTGTCCTGCATTACAAGTAAAACATTTTTAAACCTGTTCCACTCCTCCTTGATTGTTTCCACATTTAAAACCTTATCCCAGTCTATCCTTCTTAGACTTTCCTGCATCTGCTCAAAATTTGCACTACCAAAGTTAAATTTAACAATTTTAGTCTTTGCATCCGTCACTCTTAGAAAACACTGAGAACTGTGCTATATTATGGTCACTTAACCGTAGTGGTTCAATCACCTCTACCCCCTCAATCATGATTATTACAAAATACTAAATCCAGACAGGCTTCACCCAGCGTTGGTGATTTAAATTACTGATTACTTCTAAAAATTCTTGCTGTTGTGCTCCACTATTTACAAGGTTTCCCAGTTAATTCTTGGATAATTAAAGCCCCCCATCACTATAATATCCCCCTATAAACTAGCCTTTTTCACATTACTAAAAGATTTGTGTCTAAATTACTGTCTGCATTGGGTGGTCTATAACACACTCCTTAAATAAGGCCTCTTTCCCTAATGCTTTGCAGGCAAAGCCACATGTCCTCACTAAGATGGGGCTCATCATCCAGCTGAAGAGAATTAGCATTTAAATTCTATTTGACATGAAAAGAAATTCCACCTCCCTTTCTGTTCTGTATATCCTTCCTATAAAATCTCTATCCCTCTATGTTACACTCTTCCCCATCTTTGTTATTTAGCCAGGTTTCAGTTATTGCTATAATATCATAATTATGCTCTGCTAAATACAGCTCCAACTCACTTGCCTTATTTTGATACTTCTAGCATTAAGGAAAGCTACTGTATTTTTAATGTGTTACTCCTTCTGTATTTAAATGTTGCGAATTTACATTGCTATGCATTTTTATTTCTGCACTGTTGTTTGTTCCTCCACATACAGTTCTAAACCTGGCCTGTCCTAAACTCCCTGCTACCCCCCCCCTTCTCTAGTTAAAACAATCCTCGACTAGCCTATCCATATGCCCCCCCAACACATTGGTGCCCCTCCAGTTCAAATGTAACCCATCACGACAGAACAGGTCACATATTTTCACATAAATGAGAAGACCAGGATATTGCGTCAGGTAAAGTGTGCATTCAGCACAGGATCATCTTGAGATGATCTTATCGTAGGATATATTTGCAGTAACGAGACATCCGGTTTAGCACCTTTGCAGTTTCACTTGAACTGTGTACTAGCAGCGGATGAAAACTACATGTGTACTAAGGCTAACTGCAGTTGCAGTGTACATCTTGGAGCTGGTAATGGGAAGCAAGTTGCCTCCTGACTTATACCACCTCACGAGCAGGTTCATTAGAGTAGTGGATGTTATAAAAGTAATGCCCACATGCATCATACAGCCTAACAGAAATGAAAATAATGTACATGCAAATACATCAACTGAAACCGTTACAAAAAATATGCTATAAAATATGTATGTATAGTATTTTGTCCTGATTTGGACTTACTGTAAATATACTGTAGTAAAGAATCAATCACACTTAACACAGTGTCATTGAAAACCATATGTGATGCATGTGAAATTAAATATTAATCAACTGAAATTGTTCTGTTGTGTTTAAAACAAAATAAGAATTTTACAGATACATTTACACATATTTATATTTATTCTTCAATAAAAACATATAGTAGAGAAGGTACTGTACAGGTGAATGTGGTTTGGGTCTCTGTTGTGACACAACTATGAGTGTAAAGCTGGACTGGAAAGATGGAGTTTGCCCTGAGAGATGGGATATGATGGCTGGGAACCTGCAACGGCAGCAGCACCAGTTGATGAGACATTTACATAATTATTAATATTCAATCAAGTAATACACCAGCTACAGGTCTTTTAATGTATTTTGCTTTGTGGTGTACACATAGCTGGTGGAACATTTTCTCCAGCCATGTCACAGTCAATAGAGGCTGTTAAATTGGGGATCAGCAATACCAATAACACCTCTATTGGCCTGAACCACAAAGGCACAGGTGGTGTTTTATGGCCTGTCAGTGCCTTTCAAGCTGCCATCGTCATATCTCCACCCATTCATCTTTCAAGCCACCTCTATACTAAGCAGGGTTGTGGGGAAGCTGGAGCCTATCCCAGCAAGTATACAGTGCAAGACAGGACCAATCCCAGGGCATGTCACTAATCCATCACAGTTCAAATATACAGACACACTAGGGATGCATTTGGACTATGGAAGAAAAAATGTATAGGATATATTGGAGATGACATGGATCACCTTCTCTGTGATGCATTCTCGGCACAATATTGTGTCTGTTCATGGAATATTTGGGTTCTTTGAGAATAACATGGACAATTAACTATTAAACAGATGTACCTTTATATTATGCAACTAAAACTCTTTACTTAAACTTGACATGTCACTTTTAACAGCACAATTGGAACCTTGGACAGATATCTCCATGCTAGAGAAGAATTAACGAGCACATCCCTAAAATCAAATGTCCTTTTTCCATGCATAAAGTGACAAAAGAGAATTCTTTTTCACCACTTTACAGAATATAGAAAAATGTAAAATCTTGATAGATGGCCTATGTATTTTTGTAGTGGTTATTTTGCCTGTCACAATCCATTATTTGAATAAAGAAATGAAGATGATAAGTAATTTTAAATCAATCTGGGGAAAGATTAGGAAGTGAATAGCAATTTTTTTAAATTGTCTTTACATTGATATTTTTGAGAGGACTTCCTATGCCCTATCCATTAGAAACAATCCTCCTGTTTGTGTGTTGCATTCCACTAAACACCTTGAGCTCACTGCACTCCATGACCTGATATTGATGGGCTTCATAAGCATTCCTCAGTAGTCTTCTGCACTCCTGGGTGCTTTCAACCAGTTGTAACAATAATGTGACATTTCAGAGGTCCTCATACACAGGGTTGATGTAATTGCTCTGACTTCCACTTGTAGACTCATCTTTTAAACGAGTATAATGTCCTCTGAAAAAAGAAAAACAGAATGAATACAAGTGACACAAATGAATGTGAGTCTAAAAAATCAATATTTGCATTCAATATTGCATCAGATTGCCTTATCTTTCTATATAATACGCTAGCTACCATGGCTATCCGTTTGCCTGTCCAGGATTTTAAATCACCTGTAGCTCACAAACCATTTGCCGTATTGACCTGAAATTTGGTACACATATACTATGTGATGTCAACTATCCACTTTCGGGGTGATGATTGACCTCCAAGGTTATTTCTTTTTTTATTTTTATTTTATTTTATTGTAGAATCAACTCTTGACAGCGGTCAGCAGGGCAGCCGTGCAGAGCATTCATACAGGCGCCGTTCTCATCCCTACCACCTTCGCCGTCACTTCCCCTACCTCTTCATAACTTAAATCATTCTTGAGGCAGATTGAAGACTTAAGTGCCAGCTTAAGTGAAAAATTAAACAAAACTTACTAAGTAATTGCAGCACAAACACTGACTTAATCAGTTTTAACATGAAAAGATGCCGACCAAAGAGAAAGAGTAGGAAAACTATGAATGCTCATGTCAAGTGTATTTATTGCATGTTATCATGCAGTGCACCATTACTGGTTAGAAAATATTTTGTTATGGTATAAAATAAAGAATCTCTCTGTCTAATATAACACATTTTATTGTGATCCCTCAAACAGAGTAAAATGATCCTTTTCACATATAAACATGAAAACTACATGCAATCTATACAGACAATACATAGTCACATACACAAAAAATGAAGTATGAATTCTGACAGCAGCAAAGTGGACAATAGGAGGTTAAGTCCACATAGAAGATCTAAGACTGCTTACTCACCTTTTCTTCCAGGCCAGTGCTGCGACCAGTAAACAAAGCACAATGAGAACAGCACCTATAGCTATTGCTGGAGCAGGATCTGTGAGAAAAAAGAAAAAGAAACAACTGCCTTACCAAACAAATGAGAAAGACAAATCACAGGAAGATGGACAACAACAGGAATTAATTAGCTTCCAAATGAATAGTCCTGCATTTTACCGTTTTCTGAACCTGATTTGCCCAGTTCAATGTTCTGGGATTATCATATTGTAAGTGATCCCATCAAGAAATACTGTAGTATCAGACAGGAACTCATTATGGAGGGAATGTAAATCAATTATGAGGTACACCAACATGTGTTTATTAACCATATTAGATGAAACTGTATACCTGCCTTTGGACTGTATATTCTGACTAGTAATTGTTTGCTTCAAAACAATCACAGCACATTTAGCTATAAACTGGCAACAACAGGAATTATGAGTATAGAAAGTGCTATTCAAAATATCACAGATTTTTTTTTTTACCTCAGAAAACTTATGCCACAGCATGTATTTTATTTCTACAAGTAGATTAGTTTGTAATTGATACAAGCAAGATCACAGTTACATGGTGGAAACTTTAGCAATCCAGACTAACACTCTAGGGACACAGGTTTAATTCTCAACCTCAGCACTGTCCTTGTTTAATCTGCATGTTCTCCATGTATCTGTATGGATATTTTTCCCAGTGCTGCAGTTTCTTCCCCTATTACAAAGTTGAGTGTGTGTGTGTGTGTGCTCTGCAATGGACTGACATTCAATCCAAGGTCAATTCTTGTCTTGAGCCTGATGGTTTTGAGAGTAGCTTTGGCACCACTGCCTCTTCAATAGAATATGCAGGTTTGAAAAATGAATGGATGGCACATTTTGATCTCCTCCATGCAAGGCATTGAACTCTTTGCTGTAAATGTGGCAGATGTTCTCTTTCATGTAAGACTGGGCCCTTCGTCTGATATTACAAGTTTTTACTACACTCACAAAGCAACAACCTGTTGGGAGTGAACAGAAGTTTCTTTCTGAGACTCTGAGCATGGGGAAGGTGCTATATAAATAAAATGTATTATTATTAAGAGTTCACTGCAGTTCTTTTCACCGCAGTTAACCCCGGTCCTTACATTCAAACACATCCTCGGTTCTTTTTCTTTTGCAGCTAGTCAAAGAAGATTGGATGATATACAGCTTCTGTTGGCTGTGAATGTGATTATTTATTTAGATTATTTAGAACGGATGGTGAGAGATCTGATGTCAGGCAAAGACAGTATAAAGAAAGCAAATCAGAATGTTTTTAATCTTCATTCTATGCAGGAAATATGGACAAGCGGTCAGTGTGATGGACTGTAATGTTCAATGTGTGGTGGACAGCCAGGATGGACTGTCACCTTTCCCCTGACCCCTTGCCTGGCCAGGAGACCAGTGTAATGGGTAATTAGAGGCAGGATATGCCCTGTCTGAGCCAGGAGGTGGGCATGTCATGCCAACATGGGCAGACTAGAATCCTGGTGAGATTTGACAGATTGGTGGATGGAGATGGACTGTATGCACCTCTGGTGAATGTTTGGACACCTGCAGGACATAATGGGAATTGTAGTCCCATGAGGCAGCCCTGCAGGGTTCAATGGGTGCCGCCAGGGTGTGCTGCAAAGAATGGCTATTCCTGCTTTCTGGGGCTTTCTCCTGACCCAGAAGTGCTTCGTCTGTGCAGACACCCTGGATCCTGCATAAACGGAGCTGCGTAACATTCATTCGGTGTGTTGGAATCAGGAGGTTTGGGGACAAGGCTTACCTGGAGGAGTATGAAAGAAGATTCCTGGAATTGTGTGTGGAACTGATTGCAGTGGAGGGAAAACCAGAAAAAGGTACTTTGTATGATAAATTACACTTTACTTGCACCCTTGGCTGTGTTTGTGCACTTGTGTCTGCAGTCTGAGGCTACACACAAACATTATGACCTTGAACAGGACATTTAACCTGCAATTAACAATATTTTGCCTGTTTTCTCAGCTGTCAAAAACCTCTTCCTGCAAAGAATATAGCAACTAGGTCAACTGTTTCCATCACTTTGCTCAAATAAGTATTTTAACCGCTTCCTTTTGCTGTTGGAGAGTGTAGTGCAATGTTTGCATTTAGCCTGCTGCAATTTAGGACAGCTTATAATGATATAAAAACATAAAAATTTAAAGATGACAACATACCCACCACCAAAGAAAAATTACTATGTGGCCAGCCATGTTTTACTAATAGCTGACTGCATTCTAAGCAAGGTCAGCTAGAAATTACATAGAGAATATAATGGCCATGTTCTGATATGCTTTTCAACTTAAGGCACCTGGAAGCTTGAATTGCAACATCTAGACCCATAACTCTGGACCCTAGTAAATGCATTCTAATTCATTCCTGTTTTTTCACTTTGTTCTTGTTTTAATTAAATACATCTTCATTGTAACAAGCTGGAAATTCACAATAGGTCTCCTTCATTTTTTTAAGAATTTTGCAGGATGTACACACTTTATACAGTGATGATACCAAAGCAGATGTTCGTGTTTACCATTTTTGTCATGTCCAGTCCTACCTGCTCTTTGTAACTTGACATTAACAGGATACTCCTAACTGAGGGAAAACTAAAACAAAATAATTCTAAGCAGTGCGGAGTAGTGGTTAAGGCTTGGACCTCAAACCCTGAGGGTGTGGGTTCAAATCCCACAGGTGACACTGTGTGACTGAGAGTAAGTTACTTGAGCTGTCTATGTTCCAATTAGAGAACTAAAAGAAATATAACCAATTGTATGATAAACGTTGTAGGTTGCCTTGAATAAAGGTATCAGGCAAATATTTAAAATGAAGATAGTGAAAAATACACCCACATAACTCTGTAACAGAGGAAACAGAGTGAGGCAAATGAAAGAATTAAAAACTAAAATCAAAAACTGCAATTTTTGTGCAAATACAGTGAAATGGTACATACAAACTAGAGCCCAGGAGTTCAATTAAAAGCAAAATGTAGTTGGCTAGAACAAAAATCCACAGCCACTGGCTTCCCTCAGTACCAAGTCCGAAAGTCAGTGCAAATTCAGATATGCACGCACTGTCAACTTGGGAAACTTATTCAGCGTTGTGACCAGTGTCCCTAGTACTTTGTCCATTCTTATGTTGTTTGTGCACAGGGAGTACTATTAGCTCTCTTGCTGTGATGCTGTAATGCTGGCCTGACATAATTATTTGTAAGTGAACTTTGAAAATGTACTTTAACTCTTTCGAGGCTGATGTTGACTTTTGTCTAAATTCGGGGGTAGAGGATGGTAATCAGCTGTAAACTGCAACAAAACTCACCCTTACCTTTAGGTTTGATTCTCTTTGCTAGAAAGAAAATTAAGTAGCTTTGTTGATTTAACCGCGATTCCCTGCGTGAGTAGCGAAGAGCAAACAACCTCTAAAATGGCATGGACATCTGGAGAGAGACTAAATACGCCATGGACGTTTAACATATTATCGCTGAATCGGGCTCTGACTGGTCAGACTTGGAGTTTGATGCAAGTGATAAGGAGATGGACATTGAATACGAACCTGAGGTACCAGCATCAGGTGATCGGTGCCCAGTTGATCATGGTGTTGAACACGTTTGTGTAGTTGTGTTTGCCTGGGAGGACCACCACTTATGATGACAAGAGGTACAAACCATATTGCGTCACACTGCGAATGCCACCGCCGTCCACCTGCTGTGCTAAGGCAGCCAGTCCACCGTGCATTTCTGCTGGCCATCGAGGTGCCCCTGCACAGACACTGCTTCCAGAGATGCCGAACATGCGCCATCAGCAACCACAACACATAGCAATAGACGTTTTATGCTGACTTATGTGTGAAACTGTTGCTTTGTGTGCTTTTCAGAAAACTGAGTTTTTGGAAAAAATATTCAGCCCTCAAAAAGTTAATAATACTTTATAATCTTCCTGTACTAACTGTGAAATTTGGTGCAGGAAGATGATATGAACAATGAGTCTCTACATTTACAGGGCATAGCTCAAACACCTCCTTGTGCCCTTTATGTGATTGATTGGATATGTTTGTGCAGGGGGCTCACACAATCTGCTGGTGTTAACCTCTGTTGGGAAACAGGAGCTACAAGTTTCTATGCACTCTATGTATTAGAAAGACACTCTGTAGACTACAGGGGTCCCTAAGATGGCATTTCAGAGGGTGTGACAAAGATGGAAGGCTGCATTGTGATTTTCTAAAATCGAGTGAGGTGCATTGTCCAAACTTTATCGTGGTACAATCGGTGTCTTGCAGTGTGGTGTCATTTGTAGGTCATTTATTAGTTTGTGCTCCTGTTCTATATGAAAAGAGTCCAGCATTGTGTGCCCAATTATCACCTATAAATGAGACACAGAAATGCATACTTTCTCAGGTTCCTTGCTGCAGGCTGAGCATTCATAAAGGCAAATAACTTTTTTTTTTTTAAGAGAATGGAATTCGGACCTTGTATTGATCCACAGAGAAGGGTGATGTCTAATTTTGATTTTTGTGCAAGCCATGATCATGAAACAGCACTGATTTTGAGGTTTGATTGTTTTTTTTTAACATCATTGATATTTTTAACAACATCTGCTGCTTACACTCAGCCCATCTCTCCTTGCTGGTGGCCCTGGCAGCAATGCAGCAATGCAGTAATTTTAACTGTGCGGCTCATCTGTTTTTGAACTGCAGTGCTGGTGTCATTGGGGGACAAAGCTCATTGACTGTGTTTCATTGTTTAGTGGCACGCCGACACCCATTGCTTCACAGAGGTCTTCCATCCCCCAAACCCCTTGATTGTTGATCATGTGTCATATCCTCGTGGCGCTTGATGCTTCATGCTATTCCCCAACCCCCAGATCATCAATCGAGGGTGTGAGCTTCACGGGCGGACACAAGATTACTGAGATTTCTAAAGGGAAATTGCTTGATTTATTTTTACATTTTATGCACTGAGTTAAAAACATATTTATAAGCTCAATTTGTTCACCTGCTGTATTGTTTGTAGTACAATTTGTGGTTCAGAAATTAGGAATTTGACTTTTTCATCTTATATCAAAAGTGATATTTCTTTTGTAGAGGATGTAAACATAAATCAGACTTTTTCTAGGGGTGCGGGGCATGGAAAAGGTTGAGAACCACTGCTGTAGAAGAAGAAAAGGTGAAAAGCCAAGAGGAACTAACAATCAGTTTTGACACTTCCTGGTTGGGTTCTTCTTGTGTTAATGTATATACAGTAAGTATCCTTCACATTAAAGCCAGTATCACAAACATTCACAAAAAAAAAAATAAAAAATTAAAGTAAAGGTGTAACTATCAAGGAACAATGTCTAAAAGCAGAAGGGTGCAGGTCACACTTCTTCACACTTGACTTCTTATTGAGAAGAAAAGTGTCCAGTAATAAAGTTGCAGGTGATGAATCATTCATCCACATTAATTATCCAGAAGTGAAACCTTAAAAATATCTCACATCGGATACCCCTACTGTTAATTTTGGAATGAGTGCACTCTTCTTTCTCTGCTCAGTTTACACAGAACTTATTTAAAGGCTGGCAGTGCTATTTAACTATAACAACAAGTATATTGCAATATGCCAAGAGAATGAAAGGAAAAAATCATGTGAAACTGTGGCCAAACAATATGAAAGCAAAAACAATTATGTTTCAAAGTGACATTAATCTTAATTTTCCAAATATATCCAAGCATTCCTGGCCAATGGCAGCCATATTCCTTTTATATGAACCATTCAACATGTCCCCAGACCAAGCAAAGAATTGTTTTTATCCATTGGCCCTGACCAGTGGTGTTTTCAAAATTTGCAGATATCAGATTCTTAGCTCCTTCTGGGATTTTTGTATATGGTCTTATTGATATAAGATCAAAGAGAGGGACAGTGGGTCCCCCTTGAAGTTTCATGACCATCTTTTCATTAAGTAAAATCAAAGAGTAGGGGTGTTTAACCCCATATAATTTTCGCCTGCTAATTTGTCTAGTACATGATCGATAAAAAGATCAGCATCTGGGTGCAACAGATTAGGGATTTAAGCCTCTAAAGCATTCCTCTCCAAACCACTGACCTTGACACCTGGTGAGACTCATGTCACACACGTGTGCATAGGAGAGAGCTGAATGGACCAAATGAAGGTAATTCTCCGCCAAGGCAGGGGGTGGCAGGGTGCAGTAAACCTTCCTCTGTTATCTCTGCAGACCAAATACGGGAAATTCTGCCTGATTCAGATGACATCACTTCCAGTTCCGGGCCCAAGAATGGCATCACTTCCGGTTCCAGACCTCAATGACATCACTTCCAGTTCTCTGCCTTAAATACCAGACAACTTTTCATGTACATCAGTTCTGTTTTGGATTCCATTCTGTAAAGATCATTGCTACTTATTTGCCTATTTGCGGCAAGAATTCAAGTATATGGGTGGCTGCCCCAAACCTTTTTTTGTGTCGAGGCTTGTTATTTCACACTTATCAAAACATCACACTTTTCATTGGTTTATTGGTTCATTACTATCAAGTGTACAGACTTGAGTGAAATTCTTATTTCCATGTGCTAATCAACATGCAACCCACTCTCCAGTGCCATGACAGTAGGTTGTCACACATGTGCGCCAGATGATCGCCTTACAGCTTACCTGAGGCATGCAGTACCATTCTGGGATGAGAGGGGACACTGTTGCTAACAATATTGTCTCCTCAATGAGGATAATTAAGCCCCAGCCCAGATGCTAAAAGACTAGACATTCCCAGGAGGTGGTGTAGCAAATTGGACCTGAGCACCCAGAGGTACAGTACAGAGGGACGGAAGCTCTGCCAAAAGCCTAACCTAAGATGTATGAAGCCCAGGTGAGGCATGAACCTAGGTGATTGCTTAGGTTTTATTCCAAAGGGTCAAAGAGCACTTATTTCTTTTCTGTTCTTTTTCATCAGCTTTAAAGCCTGGCTGGCACTGCAACATTCTCTCATTTTGTTTTTCATACAACCACAGGGTATAACTTCTTTACTTCAAAAAATCTGTTTTCCTACCTGAAAAATCTCACAACACAGATTACAAGACTAACACAAGGAGTCAAGGTAAATTTCATTCAATAAAGATATTTTTATGGATGTCAAATTCAAAATTGTAGAAGAAATTCATTTCCACCCAGCAGAGAGAAAACAAGATTTTAAAGGAATGGTCCTTTGCATAGGCTTGCCAGAATCCTAAATTTCACCAAATTAATACACCCTCACAAATTTGATTGTATGCATTATCATCAGATTTATATGTAAAAATTGCAAAACTCACCTTCAGTAACCTGAAGTATAACCCAGAAACCACTGCAGACCAGCTATTATCATGTCACATGCCCCACAAATGAGCATTGATTTGATTAAGTGTATTTAAAAATCAATGGATGCATGAAATTTAGCAATGGCCATTTATTTCTGCCTTTTCATTATTCTGTCTATTTTGCTGAACCACGGAAACATTCTGTGCTTAGCATGATCAATTTCAATGTATAAAACTGGTACTATACATATTTATCAATATTAGAAAAAGCTGGGTGGTATAATAAACTTTTAGCCTCTTAGGCTCTATCCAGACTTCAACCCATAACTGTTAAAGACAATTGACAAGTCAAGTCAACATGCATAAGCAATTAGCTTTACTCATTTGGATTGACTGTTTCTTTTACATACTACAGTACAAACTGTAACAGAAAATAAATTATTATCACATTTACTGAATATCCTGTCTTGATTTGGTATCTGGAAACTTCAAAATCAAGGTGCCTCCCAGTATTGCATTGTTGTAAACTATCATTGCTGTGTGCCACCTTGAGGCTTTTAAGGATTTTAAGGCTCAGAGTTATGCAAAGATTCAAAACTTCAACTGTGTCCCACTCTTCAGCCACAAAATAAGTGTACAAGCAGAAAAGGTACTTCTCTTTCATTTTCATTCAATAAATGAAAGATGCTGGTTTCCCAGCAGTAAAGGGAGCAAATCAATTTTGTTATCTCCATCGCACCCGGCACATTCTAAGTACTGTAATAGGCTGGGATTATGAAGGGCTAAAGACTCTGAAATCTAATATATTTTTTACTAGCCTGAGTTCAAATTTGTATTTCAATACCTCTCTGTAGGATGATAAAATAACCAGTCATGTAGGATCTGGAGCTAAAAACACAATCCATTTAGAATAACTAAATGTCTTTCACTGCCTTACATTCAGATTATGCTGCCCAGTGCTTTCCTATCCAATCCTGAGAATGTTAAGGAAAAAAAATAATTTATACTGCCACATGGAGGCCCCCCTCTAATTTTGCTGGAGCAGGGTCTAAGCCAGGTATAAGTGGCAATTGCAACATAACAGGTTTTTCAGACTAGTTTTAAATTAATTTATAAGTAACCTGCAACCAGTGCTGCAAGTATCTCTACAAGGATGGGCTTGAAGGGTTACAAGCAATGCCTTGCTCATGTTTTTCTGAAACACATAAAACATTATACTACTTGAACTCACCTGAGCTTTTCGTGCCACTTGAAGGAATATCATCACTTTGACCGGTACTGGCCCGGCCTTTATTTGGAGAACGGGGATCTCCCACCTTGCTGCTGCTCAAAGATGTAATGGAAAACACCAGACTCTGCTTTTTGGTGGTGTAATAAGGGGTTTCTGACATCTTGCTGGTTGTGGTGTACTCTTTACTTGTTGTTTTACCAGTCAAGGATGAATTTGCTGTGGGAGTCTGTGTGTATATACTCACAACCGCTGTAGTGGTGGAAGTGCTTGTGTTGACCCATCCACGGCTCTTGTTCCATTCACCCCAAGTGGTGTTTTCAATAAACGGTGTGGTGCTGGAGTAGGCCAGTGAAGTGACATTTTCTGTACTGTTTTGAAGTGGTTTGACACTTGTCTCTTTGAAGATGCTAACATAGCCATTAGTGGTGTTACTCCACCAAGACGAAGCAGATGATGTCTGATTCATAGAAATGCTATTGTTTGTAACTGCTGCCAATGTGTCTTCAGCTCCTTGACTTTGAGAAGTTGTCTCTGACTCTGGGGTTACCAGGGTGCTGTTTGTTATGGAAGCAGTTGCCCACCCTACAGAAAGAAGAAAGAAAAAAGTAAAAGTAGTAATGACCAAGAAAAAATTTAAACTAACAGCCAGTGCATCTAAACTTCAACTTCAACTTTATTGTTATAGGTACTCAGTAAAATTAATATCTTATTATATAAGTCCTCCTGAAATAAACAAGAATACACAGCAACAGACAAGAATATACTGAAAACAAAATCACTCAGGTGCAAAAGAAATGCAAAAGCAGACAGAAGTAAGAGGGCATGTGCAAATTAATAAATTATTTAGTGTAAGATCTTCAGGTATGTGCTTGTAAGATGGCCTTCCATCCTCTAGACACAAGCTAGCCAGCAGTGCTGAGGGGAGGGCGAGTGGATGGGCTTTATTTACAAGCCTCATGGTATCAGTGAGAAAACTCTGCCCGAGTTAAAACAAGTTTTGTAAAAGGAATCACTGTAAGACAGGACAAGCAGTACCACCTATTACTATCCAACTCAAGGACTGTGAAAACAACATTAAGTCTCATTCCATCCATCCATCCATTCTCCAACCCGCTATATCCTAACTACAGGGTCACGGGGGTCTGCTGGAGCCAATCCCAGCCAACACAGGGCACAAGGCAGGAAACAAACCCCGGGCAGGGTGCCAGCCCACCAGAGGGCACACACATATACACCCACACACCAAGCACACACTAGGGACAATTTAAGATTGCCAATGCACATAACCTACATGTCTTTGGACTGGGAGGAAACCGGAGTACCCGGAGGAAACGCATGCAGACACGGGGAGAACATACAAACTCTCATTCCATTGTTTGTTTTAATTTTCACATTGCAATTTATTTGTAAAAAATTTAAAAAATGGTATAGTTTTAGGCCCATAAATTTAGGCCTTTCATTATGAGCAACATTAATGTCTTATGATTGATGGACTGGATTCAGATATCTGGGATATCTATTAGCTTCAGTTTAAATTCTTTTTGTCTCAACCAAAAAGAGTATGACAGACTAATAAAGTAAGCCAAGATGACAAAACAGAATCCCTATGAGACATCGCTTACAACTTAAGAAGCACACAACAAATAAGTCCAGAAGAGGAATTATACAGTAAAGATAAGAGTACGTTAAATACAATTGTGGCACACCTGATCTCACAGAGAGAGAGAGGCTGGAAGCATGAAACTGATAAAGTGCGTTGCCACACTCATCATATTACGAACCACCTCATGATCCCAAAGTAGGACCAGAGCACCGCTGTGCTGTGCAATGGGTGACACCTAAGGACCACGCTAGTTTGAATGCAATGGTACAGTGTGAAGTTTCTCACAGTGGCTGGAGTGCCAATCCTGCCAACCACACCTGAGTTTTCCCCGTAATTTGGAGGAACTGCTTGAAGGGTTGGATGCAGGTTAACATCATACCCCAGATGGAGCAATTGCAGGTTAAGGGCCTTACTCAAGGGCCCAACGGAGCGGAGTCACTTCTGACATTTATGGGATTCAAACTGGCAAGTCACAGGATGACAAGAAAAAAATGCAAACAGAAAGAACTGGAGATAAGGCTAACAAGTCAAACACAGATGAGGAATCTAGAAGATTCTAAATAAATAGTGACGCCAAAGATAAGTCAGTATATCAAAATAAAAATGTCTCACAGTAAGCACGTCACCCTATCTGCACTACCTGTTTTTTGCTCACAAAATGGATGAATCTCCTTCAAATTAAGCATTATTTCACACTTTTCAAATTAAAAAATGGGCCACTCATGCATGGCTGGAGGACATAGCAGAGAGAGAATGCTTTTACTATAGATACTATGGAGACATTTATTTATATCGCAAATCTGCTTTGTGCAGGAGCACTGATGTGCATTTGCTTGTTGCCAGATGATCACACTATACAGATGGAGAACCATTGTTAATATGTACACTGCATAATAAGTGTACATATAGGTTAGGTGACTCACTCAAGTCAGGACACTGAATCAGTAATCATCTAGTTTGCATTCATCCACTCTACCAACTAGGCCACACTCCCTGACTTATTCAGCAATTGCAGTGCAATGCAAGGCTTAAATTTTAAACATGTCTGGTTATTTTTTGTTTTTTAGGTGTTGTCTCCATTTTATCTCTCTTTAATTCATCTGCAGAAGAGAAAATCCTTTGTGTAAATTATACCTAATTATCTGATCATTAGGAGGAAGGCTGCTTTAAAACATATGATTATAATCCATTCATCCATTATCCAACCCACTATATCCTAACTACAGGGTCACGGGAGTCTGCTGGAGCCAATCCCAGCCAACACAGGAAACAGACCCCGGGCAGGGTGCCAGCCCACCGCAGGACGCACACACACCCACACATCAAGCACACACTAGGGACAATTTATGGTCACCAATGCACCTAATCTGCATGTCTTTGTACTGTGGGAGGAAACCGGAGCGCCCGGAGGAAACCCACGCAGACACAGGGAAAACATGCAAACTCCATGCAGGGGGGACCCAAGAAGCGAATCCGGGTCTCCTAACTGCGAGGCAGCAGTGCTACCCACTGCGCCACCGTGCCGTCCCTATGATTATAGTATAATAAAATAATTAAATGAAAGTGCCCTGTTCAGAGATCGTTCTTTTCTAGTGGCTGATGCTTGCTGAAATAGGCTGTAACATCCCTGCAATATGGCTCAGGATAAGCAGGCATGGAAAAAGATGGTGGATGATGGATGGATGAGCAAACCAAAAGAATGCACAAAGGTTAATATTTTTAACCTGGAAGCCAGGGGGCAGCCAAAGAAGACTTCGTCTACATCTTTCCACCCAAACTAATATTCAGAAACACTGCTGCTCGAGTGGGATGCAAGGTGGTGCACTGTTTAGACTGGTTGCCTTCAGAGATCTGGGTTAGATCAGCAGACAAAGTTAGCTTGAACACTCTATGTAGGTTTTTATCCTGGAATTCTGCTCTCTACCCATTTAATAAAGTATCTATCTATCTATCTATCTATCTATCTATCTATCTATCTATCTAT
>JANRMT010062861.1:44635563-44652497 GCA_026402145.1 Polypterus bichir lapradei | reverse complement strand
TATCTATCTATCTATCTATCTATCTATCTATCTATCTATCTATCTATCTATCTATCTAATCCTAAGACACCTGTGCCCTGTGATGGTCTGATGGTCAGTTCAGTGTTGGTTCCTGGCTTGTGCTCAGTGCACTGAGAGTGGTTCCTGACCACTGTGCCAATGAATAGGTGCAATTGAAAAATGAATGAGTGATTGTTCTTAAAAAAGATTGTTCAGTGTGCTTGATCTCTATGTATTCTCTGTCTAGGAATATTGAATGCTTATGCTATACTGCCTGTTCTCCAATTATCAACCTTTAATACTGACTAAATAATAATTTGGATAGCACAGGGGCACACTGGTTACCACTGCTGCCTCATGGATCCAAACTCCTAGGTCAGAATTCTGTGACTTGTCATTGTTTGTGTGGAGTCTGCATGGGATTGTGCGTATCTATGCGGGTTTTTCCTTGTGTACATCCCAAAGTAATGCTGGTTAGGGTTGTTCCAAACTGGCCCAGTACGTATGTATGTGAGTGGGTCATGAGATGAATTGGTGCTCAGTCCAGAGTTGCTTCCTTGCCTTATGCCCAACGCTACCAGGATAGGCTTTGGTACCTGATGATGCTTTACTGGATTAAGCAGGTTTGAGAACATTATGCTATGTAAATGCACTAAGTTAACGTCTTGGCATTAAATGTCATATACAGTAATTTAAAGAATATATCTAAGTGTGTTTGGGTTAATCTGGTGGTATTAAAGAATATTTGTATTAGTTAGTAAAAGTTTATATTTACTGATTTAGCATGACCGTCACCAAATCATATTCCATGTAACTTTAGTATGGCGATAAAGGATGTACTTTAACTACACAAGCGTTTTTATTAAAACATAATAGGCTATACAAAATCTGACATGTAAAACCAGTTTTAATAATTTGTGACACATACAAAAAAGAATGAAAATCCTTAAAAAGTATACTTCTGGCATTTTTATCCTGAATATTTGCATACGATTAAAATAATTGTGCTCTTTTTGAATTATATTACAGTTCATCCGCGCTATGTTTTCTTATGATGTCAAAAGCAGGGCAAAAAGTAAACTAGAGATTATGTGTCGCTCGTGGGTGATGTCCCTATTTTTCTTTTTTTCAAACCTCCATTTATCTGAAGTGTCCTACTAAACCTCCCCGTCCTGAGCCACCTTTGCGAGCCACCGCCTCAGAAACAGAAACTCGACCTCTTCAGCGCAGGTGCAGCCAGGCGGTGACAGGTGACGACTTACCTGTGGCGTAAATGCACAGCCAGAGGCTCAACGACGCTTTGCAGTTTCTCTCTCTCAACATCGCCAGAAGTCTTCGGTCAGCAGTCACCCGCTTTTTAAGGTCAGTTGTCCGAGGGAGCAATGCTTTGGAGAACAGTTTTTGCCACTTGCTTCGATCCCTTGCGCGCTTCGAAATGAAACTGTGCACCTTATGACTGAGCGTCGCTTTTACGTGTGTGGACTTCCTTCTTCCGCGGCTGTATAAGCCTGTTCTTCAAGCAAACGGAAGACTTGCTCAAATTTCATCTCCCTGAGTGATTTTGTTTCCGTCGGTGGAGGTGTGGTCGCTAACAAAGGCTTCGTCTCTTTTGGAATGCTGCACCTGTATATCTCGGCTCGTCTCTTAAAATATGACTTGGGTCTCCAAAAATCGCTCATGGGAGCATTCACAACAGCAACATTTGCAGTCATTGTCTCATGTCTAATTGATAGTGTGACATCTGCATTGTATCACCTTCTGTTTCCCATCTTTGTATGAAATCTGACGTGTTCCAAATGAACCCACGAGTGTGTATTTATTTATAATACAATAAATACAAATTGCGTCCTTCAGTTTTGGGCTCCACATTACTATGCGCAGTATTATTGCTTTGTGAAAGGTAATATACTGTAGGCATGCTTTAAATTCCGAAAGAGCAGACAGCGCCTTGTCGAGTCTGAATCTTCAAACTTTAATTAAAAGTTTAAGTTAAAACAAATAAATGAATATATTTCACCTGAATGCACATTGGCATTGACTTTGGTACTGCTTCCCAAATTAGCGTCACTTTTTTTTCCTAATGTTCCGGTAAACAACTTGCACCTCCACCCTCAGTAAATCATCTGTGAGTCAAAATTGACCCATACATGGGGCTGGTTCTTTCATTGCATCCAATGATCTAGACAAGACTGAGCTATCCACAGTTTGTTACAGACACATTTGATGTTTGAACAAATTTTCCCAGCAGGAGAATTCCATTAAGCAATATAGCTGTCATCTACTTACAAGGCAATATATGTCAATATAACTTTACTTTTTTACTGATTTCGTATTGGGCAGGCACTGCCCTTGCCCCTATCCACCCATAACTATGTGCCTGTAAAAAGTATACACCCCCTTGGAAGTTTCATTCTGTTTTTTTACAACAGTTGATTTAATCGAGCGTTTTTTGACATTGATCAACAGAAGAAGACTCTTTGATTTCATAGCAACAGCAGATCTCTGTAAAGTGGTCTAAATTAATTATGCAGACATAAAACATTAAATAACTGACTGCATCAGTAGGCACCCTTTTAATACGGTACACTTAAATCATCACTGGTGCAGCCAATTGGATTTTGAAGTCACAGAATTAGTGCAATTGAGATCAACTGCCTGTAATCAACAGGTTTCAGTTAACTTTAGCATAAATGCACCTGTATGCTGGGGTGGACCCTGGATGAAACTAATGAAGCTTAAAAGGCCCCTAATTCCAGAGGGGCCCCCAGAAGCAACTTTAGTGCACATTTCTTAAAATATTTGGGTGTATACTGAGAAGGCGTTTTAAAACCCCTACATGTAGTGGTTACATTTTTTAAAAACATTACTGGGGATCCATTGTGAAACAACCACATTGAAGAAGATAACAGTGGTTACCCAGACTTTATTGCTAGTTGTGAAGGGGCCCCCATAACAAGCTTCAAGTCCCCAAAAATGTAGATCCACCACTGCCTGTATGAGGAAAGCTTAACTTGTGGTGGGTCAGTATCATGACCTAAACTACACAATGAAAATAAAAGAACATTCCAAGCAACCCCTTAATAAGATGAGTGAAAAAGCACACATCAAGGGGGTGCAGACAAGAAAATATCCAAGTCAATTAATATCCCTTGGAGTCCAGTTAAATTGGTCATTAAGAAATGGAAACAGCATGGCATAGCTGTAAGTCTGCCTAGAGCAGACCACCCACAAAATCTAAGTGATCGTTAAGCTTTATAGGAGAGTGACAAAGAGAAAGCCACTGTTAAAAAACCAAACAAAACACATGACGTCTCATGCAGAGTTTGTCAGAAGGCACAAGGGGGCACTCTAAATTTAGATGGAAGGTGCTATGGTCGGATGAGACCAAAATCAAGATTTTTGGCCAACATCATGTTTGTCATAAGTCAAGCACTGCACACTGCCAAAAAGACACCATCCCCACCGTGAAGCATTGAGGTAGCAGCATCATGCTGTGGGGACGATTTTCAGCAGAAGGCCCTGGAAGGCTTGTGAGAGCTTTACACCTTAAGAGAAAGTTTGTTTTCCAGAAAGACAATGACTCCAAGAACAAAACCAAAGCTACAAAGAAATGACTTAGAAATAATGTTAATGTCTTGGGATGGCCAAGTCTCAGTCCAGATTTCGATCCAAATTAGAATTTGTGGCTGGACTTGATAAAGGCTGTTCACTCACAATCCCCATGCATTCTAACAGAGGTTGAGCAGTTTTGCAAGCAAGAATGGGAAAACATTGCAGTGTCCAGATGTGCAAAGCTGACAGGGACCTGTGCACTCAGACTCATACTGTCATGGCTACTAAATGCTGACTTGAAGGGGTGGATACTTACAGTATGTGATCACTTATTTTCTGCTTTATATTCACTTATTAATTTTCAACACTTTGTAGAAATCTGTTTTCACTTTGACATTAAAAGAGTCTTTTTCTGTTGATCAATGGGAAAAGTGCCATATGATATTTAATGTAATTCAAAGTTGCATAACAATAAAATGTGAAACCTTCCAAGAGAGTGAATACTTTTCTATTGGCACTGTCTGCTCCTTCATACTGGGCCAATTCAAAGTCTGCAATTGAAGTAGCCTTCGTATTTTTTGGATTTTATGGTTGTTTTTGTTCATTTTGAATAATTATTATTCATGTTGTCCATGTTATATCTGTTTATTATTTATCTTTATTCTGTTATTTCAAATTTGTTTCCATTTTCTGTGCTTTGAGTATGGAGCTCCAGCATGCAGGGCCAACCTTATATCATTACTGCTGGGTCCTCCTTCTGGATTTTTGTCCAGTCAAGCAAGAGATGCCCAGCAGCAGAGTTTTGAGTTTATGTTTGGAGATCTTGTGCACTTTTGTTTCTTTGGATTTGCTGTCTTTTTTGTGATTTCATTGCTTGTTTTCTAGGATATGCCTTGTGAAAAGTGATTTTGAACTAGTTCATCTGTTAGGCAAATCTTTTCTTTTGCTTATTTAAAATTGTTTTCATTGTTTTTTTTCTCTTTTGTTCAATAAACTATAAAGAATCCTGTTTGCCTTTTGGTTATAAGCCAGAGTTTACACGGGTTTCTCCCTCTTGTGAGGCATGTTGATATTTTTGGGCCTAAATTTGGGCCTAGTCAAGATGAGGCCTGCAGGTAGTTTTCTGGGGCAGGTTGGCCTGGGATTATCCTGTTCTGGGCTTGCCAGTGAGGGTCCTGGACTGCTTTTGTGGGTGTTTTGGATGATCAACTCCTTTTAACCATATCTGTGACTCAGGATCACAAACCAAACAAACTCAAAATAAACATTGTGGACCACCAGGCCACCTCAGCCTGACACAGACAGGCATGGGACACAAGTTCAAGGCACATACAATTTTTATTTTTCATTTTTTTACCTCTTGGGAAACACCTTCCCCTGTTTCCCACAAGTACAGCACAACACAAAATAATTTTCTTCTTTCCTTTCTCTTCTCCTCCACTCCCCCAGTCAAGCTTTGTCTTCCTACTTCCAACTCTGGCTCCTTGAATAGTGGCTGCTGGCTCCTTTTATACTGCACCTGGAAGTGTTCCAGATGCTTGACATTTCCGGGTGTGGAAGAAGAACCGCCCAAAAGGGCTCAGCAAGTCCTGCTGCAGCACCCCCAGTTGGTGGATCCCAACAGGGCTGCACCAAACTCCAAATCTAATGAAGTCCTGCGGGATTCCAAGGCACCGCTGCAACCCAGGAGGGCTGCTATCTAGCATCCCAGGGGAGGTAACGCTCTGGCCACACTTGTCCCCGCTACAACATTCAAACTTGACACAAGTAGTGCCTGGTCCAGAATTCAAGTTTGCTATCTTGGAATTGAGACAGAATGAGTTTCATGTTTTAAAACTATAAAGTATCATATCAAAGGTGTTGAAGACTGATATTAAATTTGAAACCTAAAGAATTAGTTAAGTAAGTTTGAAGTGCTATAGTGAATTACAGTTGTTTACCCTGGACACTTCTTTTGATTTTGCTGTGTAACAGTAATGACCATAAGACATTGTGAAGGTTTGGGGCAGCCACCCATATAATTTTTCCTAGCTGCAAAACTGATTCAAAATGACAGACATGTTCACACGACTGAGTCTAAAACAGATCTGCTTTATTATCAACAAGATGGCAGCTTTAAAGGCCATTGTGGAAGTGATGTCATCAGGACCGGAACAAGAAGTGACGTCATTGGCTTCCCGAGAGCCAGGCAGGATTTCCCTAGAATGGTCTGCAAGAGATCGAGAGAGAATTAGTGTACTTTGCCACCCCCTGGTCCAGCGTGGAATTACATGTACTCAATCCCTTTAGTTGCCTCCTAAACACGTGTGTGTGACAACTGTAATTAGTCAGTCAGTCATTTTCTAACCCGCTTAGTCCTGAACAGGGTCGCACGCTGGTGCCGGAATAGGGCATGAGGAAGGAAAAGATCCTGGACAGGGCATCAGTCCATTGTAACTTTATAAATTGTCACATCCAACAATCGGAAATAGGCCTACTTTTGGAAGATAAACAAAACGTTATAAACTTTACAAATGTGCCCACTTTAAAGTAGGGGAAAGTATGAAATAATTATTGAAATGAATTTTATATCATGCTTATCAATAGTGTTTTCACAAAGATCCTGTCAATTCTGTGTTTTGAGATTCTTCCAATATTAAAAGTGCTCCTTTCTTTTTTGTATTTGCAGAATCCCCTCACTCATTCAGTGGTTTGCTTATTGGCAGATACAGAAGATCCCAGAAATCTAAAGTTACAGTATGTAGATTATTCTTTGCATTTTTTATTTATTTTTTACTGTCAGATATGTTATTGGATAAGTCTGACTACAAAGGTGACAGTGACAAAATGCATAATTTCATTGCTAAATCTTACCTATATGTGCCAAGATATTATATAACAGTGAGGAGTGCAAAAGACACTGGGCAACAGAATAAAAAGGCCGAAATGCAGAAACTGCAGTAGAAAAAATAGCTGTTACAACTAAGAAAGCACACATGGAGGAAAGATCAAATAATGTCAGCTGCGGACCAGTGCCTGTATTGTTGGTAGTGGGACTTGCTCCTGCTGCTACTGACACATGAGACTATTTAGACCTCTAACCCCATTTGTTTTGTAACTGATTTAGTTATTATCAAGCTTTCAGTTCTGGAGATCTACAGTAATTGCTGAAATGTGATTAGGTCTAGAATGGTAATTCCCAATGTGGGGCGCATGCCCCACTGGGGGGCAATTTGATTTTTTAGGGGAGCAATTCAACAATTTAGGTACGTTAAACAATTTATAAAATGAAAAAACAGAAATTCACTTTAAAAATGATAGAAAAAAATAAACAAATAATTTTATTTTTATTTTTCACAGAGACATTTATGTATTTATATAAACATAGAAGGGATGGTGAAGAACCCTATAGTTTATGATTTTACAACCGGCTTGGGTTTTTCTACTTAGAAATCATTTTTACCATTAAAATAATAGTAATTGTAACAATGATTATACAACTTTGCAATATAACAAAAATATAAAATAATCAAAATATTACAGAAAAAGCTGTCATTAAAGGTATTTTATATTTATGAATATCACATCTCTTATTGTATGTTTTCAAAACTGTATTTTCATATTACTTCATATTATATTATTTTTTTAACAATTTCTTAGTGATTTCTTTGTCAGTACTTCAACTATCCTTTCCCTCTTTTGTCTCCATGTTCTTTGGAAGCTTGTTTAGACAAAATTAATGACATTATGGGCTTCCTCCACATGAGTAGGAGTTCGCTTTTTGAATAGGTAATAATAAGAATAAGGTATATGTTACAGTGGGGGACATCATGATTTTAGAGAGGCCTAGGTGGAGCATGGCCAAAAAAAGTTGGGAACCACTGGTCTAGAAGGACTCCATGAGCAGCTTTCATTAGGGAAAGTCTGATTATGGATCCTGTTTGGCTGCCCATACACTTACCTGTGTAGCTATCTGTTACATACTGGCAATGATGAGATCCCAACGGTTTCTCAGCACATAATCTGAAGTATTTTAGTGCACTGCCATGTCTTGACCTGTACTGAAGCTCATTGGGATGTTGATATTTGAATGAAGTGTTACTCGCCTCATCTGAAAGTGTCTAGATTATGAAAGTTTAAAGTATAAAACTATTGAAGTGAGGTTAATTAAAAGAGTATGCATGTTTATTTTTTAATGTGCTTTTGAAAATTGTCAATTGTAGTTTTGTGACAAATTTTTACTGAGTAATGTAGCTATAGACATGTTTTGTAATTTTCTACTCAGACCACTTCTGGCCAACTCCATTACTACCCTCACCCTCACGTGCTCTGTTATTGACATGAAAACTCCGCACACACATTAGGTGTGATGAACAGAGAAAACAAAATTGTGGTCATAAATGCTAATTCCAAAACTGGTAAGTACTAAAGGGTTCTAGTCAGAAAAACTGGCCACAACTTTTAGAATATTCTTTGCATCAGATTTTATTTTTCAGACATTAAGTGTGCTTACATAAATGATGCTTGCTTTCTTGGCTTAATTAGCAATTTTTTCTTAGATTGCCCTACTTTAATAATGCGCCTGTTAAGTAATGCAACTACAGAACAAAGATAAAAGAGGAGAACTTAGTATTTATAAATCCTGAACATATGGGCAATTTATGAGTGCTATATTTTCTATCCCATTAATTTCTTAATCAGGGACCAACATCTACCTCAAATTAAATTAAATTTAATTAAATTAAACCTTTTATTTTGCTGTGTCTTCAGCAGAGACAATAAATTAGACATACATTCCACTTATAAAAGATGTTTGTACTATTTACATTCCTCCACATGGTGAAAAAAGTACAATTTAGCACTAGAAAATAAAATTTCACTTGACTTTTAATGCTTACGTAGCTGTTAAATTCATGGAAAGCAGATTACGTATGGCACATGAGATCCAGGTTTAGTAAGACAGCAGAAGGCAGTCTTTTTGTCCATAGACCCTACAGGTGGCTAGCTTCTGAAGGACTCTGATGGTCACACTAAATGAATAGGCAATACAAGTAAGTGTCAAAGAAGACTGTGATGGTAATTCTATACATCTAATTGTTTTTTGTTTGCAAAATGTTTACTCAATTAACAGTTCCCACTGAATACTCTGATTGGGTGTAATTTACATCTCCCCAATGTCCCTTTCTTTCTTCTTTTGTTGTTAAATATCTACTACTATTGCAGTTAGCCATTGCAATTTAAATTATGCATCTTGTTTTATATGGCCTTTGATATCATGTAAAATTCTTATTTGTATAACAAGCAAAGTATTTTGAATGTTGCATGCATTTAAAAGAAATCAGAATGATGGCACATTGGTTAGCATAATTGCCTCATGGATCCAGTGCCTTGGATTTAAATTCCACACCTGCTTATTGTCAACTGTACAGATTTTTGAACTATATTCCCACCAAACCTGCAGGTAAGGTTATTTGGTGGCTCTAAATGTGTGTGTTAGTGTGTGTGTGTGTGTGTGATTGTTTCCTGCAATGGACAGCTGACCTTCCCAGAGCTATTTTCCACCTCATCCCTAGGTCTGACAGTGTAGGCTCACTGGCTACCTGTCACCAGTTTGAGAATCTATGTGGAGACATTCATCATAATAAAAAGTAACCAGCTGAATTAATTCCACAACCACATCAGCTCAGTATTACATGCAATCCAGTTCATGATGGAAAAAGAAATAAATGGGTATTTCAATTTCCTTGACATTTCTATTGAAAGAAGTAACCACACAGGTTTAATTGCAAGTGTTTATCACAAGTATTGTTATGCTGAAAAAATGCTACGCTTTTCCAGCAAACATCCTTCATCACATAAATGGAGTTGTGTTAGGATTTTGTTCAAAAGGGTTAACATCCATTGTAATACAATGGGCACAACAAAGAATGAAAGACATTTTCTTTTTTGCCTATTCACATCAAACCGCTACCCTAAGACATTTATTAAACGATGTCTATATAGGAGATGTCACAGACCTCAACAAACTGTCGACTCCAACTCGGTCCCCCACTACATATACTACACTCTTCCTTATCATTGTGGCATGTCAGAAAGCACAGCATCAAGATCTGGGACTGGCAAACACTTTACGGACTGTCCTTTTCAATGCTAAAAGCAAAATGTCAACCGCGGAGACAAGAAACGCAGTTTACAGTTCCTTGCAATGCATTCCCAGCGGTATACGTGGGACAAATATCAAAAAGACTCGCAACACATATGCAGGAACATCACAATCTAATCAGAAGAAAGACTCACGGTCTATGATTTACACACATAAAAGTTCCACTGGACACATGTTTAACTGGGACACTGTGAAAGTGAAATTCAGGGCCAGAGTGCCAGAGAGCTGGTTGAATCATGGCTCTCTAATGAAAAAGCCATTAACAGACCCTTGGATTTGAACCCAGCATATGCAGGCCCTAAAAAAAAGAACATCTAAATAATAAAAAAGACTTTACGGCAAACACCTTTCAAACCCCACCTTACTAATCCACCCCCAACCCCCTTACAATCTCCCCTTCCTTCCCCACCCTTCACTAGCTGTATATTGCCTTTAATTCCTGTACATTTAATCATTTTCCTCTGATGATGACACCTGGCAGGTTGTTGATAGCTTACAAATAAAAAGCTATTTTAAGATATGTGACTAATTTTCTGCCTTTGTGGATCTCTAGCTACAAATATGCAAACCATATCACAGACTTTTGCTTTCATACTATATACAATATATACTAGGGGGCTTTATATATATATATATATATATATATATATATATATATATATATATATATATTGTCACACACGTGCGCATGGGAGGCAGCTAAAGGGCTTGAGTGAAGGCAGTTCTGAGGCATGCCGGGATGTGGCAGAGTGCACTGACTCTTTTTCTACCTTTCCTGTAGACCATTCCCAGGAGATTCCACCTGGCTCTCTTGACGTCACTTCTGGGAACGAGCCAATGGAAGTAGACCTTGCCAGCTCCGGCCCCTCTGATGTCACGTCCGGGTGTGATCCAATGATTGAAGACCACGTGCCTGATCCTTATGACCTCACTTCCTGTCTTCCCCTTTAAAAGCCTGCCCCTTTTCCCTTTTCCTTCAGTTCTGTATTGGACTCGGTTTTGAGCACAACAGTGCTACCATTTAAAAAGACGATTTGCAGCCAGGATACCACATTATACGGGTGGCTGCCCCAAACCTTGCTATGTCTCACTGTGTGTTTTGTTTTTGTGACAATATATATATATATATATATATATATATATATATATATATATATATAGTAAGAAACAATATCATCATCATCATCATCATAAAGAGTTGGTGCACCGAATGGCAAACCCTGTATAATACGTTGGCAAAACAAGAAAACATGCTTAACAATAACCTGTATTACTTCTTCACAGATGCGAGTCCTGTCATGAACTGATTTTAAAATGGCTGATTACCTAGTTTTGAACAGTTCCAACAGGAAGAGGCATATTCAGCTTGATGGACACCAGAAGTTTTAATTTAGCACTTCGTCCTCCTTTTCCTTCTTTATCTATAACCTCAAGCAATTATATAGAACGAAAGAACAGGCAGGGGAAAGAGCTACACTTTTAACTATGTATTATGGGTAATACACGTTAGTGCCATACAAGCAAATAGAATGCAGCTTTCTAAACTAAGACCATACATGTTGATAATGCTAGATGTGTAGTGTCAGGTGGTGTAATAACTTATATAGGTATTTGCAAGTCATTCTTCCTGGTTAGCTCATCACCTGCACAGACCAAGGCAACCTGCTTTTTTCAGGTCATTCCCTGGTCTGCTTTCATCAGGATGCAACGTGGCATGGCTTTGCAAGCATCTCTCTCTTTATTGTCTCTGTGTAGCTCCTGAAAAACACACACCATTCCCCAATGGAATAGCCCCCCATCCCATGTAATTTTGTTTCTTGTTGGCATCCTTTAAACAAACAACTAAGGAAAGAGATGCAAATCATTAATCAATAAAACTAGCTCTCTCAGTCACAGGTGGCCACCAATTCGGTCATAAAAACCAGCCTTCCTAAAGCTTTTGGAGGCAGAGAAAAAAACTGGCTTGTCCATTATCATTGCTCTTTTTAAACATTATAAGTAAATTGCTTATTCTATAAATAAAGACATACAAAATTTTTATTAACTTATAAGTAATATAGCACTCCACCATGCAGCATGAATGAAAATGGCTTCTTAATCATTTTCACCACTTGTTACAAGAAGGTTATGGTAACTGATACATTTCAGATCCATATCTCTGTTGTAGTTTATTTCTTGCCCAATATACTCTTCAGTGCCACACCTTTTCAGACCTGGAAGCAGGAAGAACAGGTTCTCTTTTCTCAGAACTGCCTGATTAAATCTGGGAATCTTAGAGCTCTGCTTTTGAAGTAAAATCACCTTAAATACAGTAAGACTATTAGCTTCAGCTTTATCATGCTTTTTATTTCCAAAAACACAATCATTCACAGCATACTCTCCAGCTACAGAACACTGCATAGAAAATGATGTGCACCATATTTCAAGAAGGGGAGGAAACACTTTCTGTTTCTCTATCAGAGTGTGCTGTTAATGTCATAATGTGATCTTTCTTTTGTTAAAGCTGCTGGAAACTAAAGGTTATATGGTGAGAACTATAGGTGCATTTACATGTGCCTTAACAACTCAGTTATTCATAGAAACCTGAAACTGGGTTATTGGGGTCTGAGAAACCTGGTTAGCAGAGGTAAATTTCTCTGTGAATAATCTGATTATGTAGCTATGTAAAGGATTTTTTAATCTGTGCATGTCCATTGCACTCTGTCAGTCTGCACATATGTTTGCTTCACACACACTTTCAGCAGCCACAAAATACATTTCCAGAGACAAATGTTTGGACAATCACATTATTGCTTCTCCTGGCTGAAGCAATCTGTCTCAATATTTCAGAAAATGTTACGTTTATGTTGATGAGCTGAATGTACAGTTCTAAACTGGGGAATACCCTCTCGAGAGTAGTAGGGAAACACGTTTAAGTAAACTTGCATTATATAGTCAATTACTTTTTAAAGTAACAAGTAACAAGTAAAGTAACGAGTAACCTCACACAATTCTTATGTTACTGAAATGAAGCACCTGCGTTATTAGTATTCCAGCAGCACTGGGTGTAAAGCAAGAAGCACATCTGCTGAGTGCGTTGCAGGGCTCAATCACACAGCCAAGCAGAAGAGTGTGTGCTGAGTAAGTCCAATCCTTTAGCATAAACCTATAAATAAAGCGTCAATTCGATTGAACATATTTATAAAACACAAGAAAATTATCATAGGCATCATGCTTATTTTTAGATTCACGGATTCATGATGACTTTTAACACTTTTTTGCTCAGTTTAATGACATTGGAGCATTTTAACAAGGGAGAACTCCAGAAGAATACTTGCCCATGTAAACATGGATTTTAAAGAAACCAGGTTTCTACCTTAACAGGGCTATTAACCTTATTCTGGTTTTGTGTCTACATGTTGTGGCACGCGGCTGGGGGTGGCCCAGGGATGCCCAGGAAGACAGGAGGAGGGCTCAGGCCTCCTCCATACCACGAAGGGGCGACCGCCCTGGTTCCTTTGGGGGCCAAGGGTACACAGCTGGGAAGCTCAACCCTGTAGGGGCCCATGGTCACCGCCAGGGGGTGCCCCCATGAACTCTGGACCCCAGCACTTCCGCCACACCAGGAAGTGCTGGGGGGAAGATGAGTGGGGACACCCGGAGTGCTTCCGGGTACGCAGCCGGCACTTCCGCCACACTGGGGCGTGTTCGTGGGAGATTGCTGGAACACACCTGGAGCACATCCGGGTACAGATAAAAGGGGCCGCCTCCCTTCATTCAGGGCTGGAGTCGGGTGGAAGACGGACGAGGTCGGTGAAGAGAGAGAAGGAGGCAGTCCGAAGAAGAGGCAGTGTGGTTTGGCCTGGACTTTGGGGAAGATTGGGATTTGTGGCGTACTAAACTTGTAAATATTAGTGTTAATAAACGTGTGGTGGTGACTTTAAACATGTCTGCCTGTCTGTGTTCGGGGCTCGTTCCACAATGTAAAAACACTGAATGTCACCCAAGCTTACTTTTGAAGCAACAGTAGGCTGGTGCAAGCCTTATGCAAAAATCTGTATATAAACATTGGGTGTTTAAAGTCAGTCTCACTAAAATGGCACCTAATCTATTGCAAATTATTGATGTACATATGCCAAAAAAAAAATTATTATAAACAGGGTAATAAACTTAGAATAGATCCTTTCAGTGTCCCGGGATCTAGATATTTTTTAGCAGCATTAACATAAAAATGTATTTTAAATTAACACTATATTTAGCAAAAAAAGATAAGCTCGACCTGACAACCAGGTCACTTCTGAGGAATCACACAAATAACTGAAATCCAACTCATCTAATGAGTTTTGTCTCCGGGAATAACCCTTTTTAGCTCTCTTCTTTTACTGTCCCTGGATTTAACCATATGGATTTGAATTTATAAGCTTTTGTAGAGATTGATTCCTTTTTATCACTTGCTATCTGAAAAGCATATCTCATTTCCAAACTAAGCTTTTCTTCTTCTATACTCTACCATTCCTCACCTACCAGCTAAAAGACACTTAAATTCTATTGAGTAACCCCTTACATATAACACCTAGGTGCTACATAACAAGTCATCTGTCATAAATGTGACTCAGGGCATTGGTCATTCTGAAAAATCTGAATGAGTTCTTTACATGTTTTGTTCAGCTTGCTTGTTTGCTCAGAAAACACCTTAATGTATAACTCACATTTTTACTAATGTATAGATAGATTTAATAAAAGATGACTCTCTTTTGGCTAAACTGTCTAACACAGATTATATTTACAAATCTATACACAAGCTTATAGATTGCATTGATTTCCAATTTTCTAAACCAAAAAACTTATCAACTGAAACAGAATTTATAAACTTGTTAGGAAAGCAGATTTTCTAGTCAAAATGAATTATCAAATTCTTTGTGCTTTCCTTGATTTTCAACACTAAGATTTGTCTTACAAGTATGGAGCTTCACCATATCTCAACATTTCAAAGATAAAAAGACATGATGGTAAAGAGACATCCATCCATCCATCCATTATCCAACCCGTTATATCCTAACTACAGGGTCACGGGGGTCTGCTGGAGCCAATCCCAGCCAACACAGGGCGTAAGGCAGGAAACAAACTCCAGGCAAGGTGCCAGCTCACCGCAGGGCGTACACACACACACTAGGGACAATTTAGGATCACCAGTGCACCTAACCTTCATGTCTTTGGACTGTGGTAGGAAACCGAAGAGACAGTAATTTTTAAATTAACCTGACCCAGCCCAAATCATTCTGGAAATAATAAACACATTGGTGAAAATACTATTAATAACTGTTTAATGAGACAATCAAACTGTTCTGTTTACCTATAAAAAAAGAAAGGCTAAATTACATTACAACATAAGTGTTTAAGTGTCATTCTCTGGCAAACTAGTTCATAATATAAATGTAATAAACGTAATAAACATCTCTAACATTCACACACACACACACACACACACACACACACACACACACACACACACACACACACATATATATATATATATATATATATATATATATATATATATATATAGTAAGGTTTCTAAACACTTTTGGGACTCCCCCCAATGGGCCGACACACCAAAGAGAATCCCGAAGCACTATTATTGCATCTGTGGATATCAGCCTATCAGTTGCCAGGGCAACTGCAGGCTCTCAGTGCTGGAGGAAATCCGAGCCAAATACGTTCTCGCTATAGGTGCCTGTCATCGATGGGTGATGCAAGGGACATTATAAATGCAGGGAACAAGATTACTTGGCCACGACCCTGCCTGATTGCTGTGTCTATGTATAACAGAGTGGTAGATCGCGCTACAATAAATAACCGTGCTGTTCCTGTTTCAAGCTGAATAAAGCTGATTTTGCTAAAGTACTGAGACTTACACATCACATGGTACTAGAAGTGCGGTCCTTGCATCGATGGATCCCCAAAAAGTACAGAAAAACCCAGAGCAAGATGAGGCTCCGGCGGCTGTCCCTGCCTTGGCACAGCCATGAGATGTGCTGCCGAAGATGGCTCCCTCATAAGACCCTGAATGTTTCCTATTCTGCTTTGAATGTATGGCAACATTGATTTGCTGGAACAGTGGAGCCTGGGCAGCTATTTTGGACCTGTTTTTAACTGGAGAAGCCCTATAAGCCATACGAAATCTCCCTCCCGAAAGGCTGGATGATTATGATTACCTGAAGCAACAGATCCTCCTCCACACGACTGTGAGCCTAGTGGTCAAGGGCCGGCAGTTTCAACTGTGGTATATTGATCCAGATCACCCTATATGATGTGAAGGACAGCCGGGTCCTATGCCCGGCAGGGGCGCCCCGGCTGCTTATATTCCGGGGGAGCCATCATGGGCAGTCCAATACCTCCTCTGGGACGCTTGGTGGCAGCCTCCTTGGCTAACGGTGATTCCTCAACCACCCGCAGGGCTCCATGGGAGATGGAGTCTTCCACAGCCTGGTTGGGGGCTCGGATGGCCGCTAGAGGGAGCTACATGGACTCAGCAGCCTGGCTGGACGAATCTTCAGCCCCACCCGGAGGTGCAAGTAGGACCAGGTGGTCAAGTACCGGGAACACTTTCAGGTGGGTTATAAAAAGGGCCAGCCACCACCACTCAGGAAGCCAGGGTCAGGAGGAGGAAGAGGAGGAGGACTACGCTTGTGGAGGAGTGGTGGTAAAGGAGAAGAGTGTTTGGTGCTGTTGTGATTGCTGCTTGGGACTGTGTATTGCCTGTGGGTCACAGGGAAGACGTGTGCCCACGGGTGAAAAAAAATAAAAATCTTGTTGGTTTTAGACGTGCCTCTGTGTCTTTCTGTGTCGGGTCAGGCGCCTATATAGCGCCTTTTTGTTACAATGAGGACAGATATAGAGCTTATTGGACCTTATTTATTTATTTATTTATTTTATTTTTATCAATTTTATTACAATCCATACACAGCAATCAAGTTTTTACAAAAAGAAAAATTGAGTTAAGAACAGATCGATCCCCACCCTTGAGAGAGAGAGCAAGCCGAACGGCATTAAATTTAAGGCTTGTAAACATACCTAAATTAATAAATTCTCTATGCTTTATGAACTTATTTTAAAATATTACTGATTAGATCCTGCCATGTTTTGAAAAAAAAGTCTGTACGGATCCTCTAACTGAGTATTTGATTTTTTCCAATTTCAAATAGTATAACACTTCGGTTTCCCACTGACTTAAAAAAGGAGAGTTTGGGTTCTTCCAGTT
>JANRMT010062861.1:44610662-44635163 GCA_026402145.1 Polypterus bichir lapradei | reverse complement strand
TATATATATATATATATATATATATATATATAGTAAGGTTTCTAAACACTTTTGGGACTCCCCCCAATGGGCCGACACACCAAAGAGAATCCCGAAGCACTATTATTGCATCTGTGGATATCAGCCTATCAGTTGCCAGGGCAACTGCAGGCTCTCAGTGCTGGAGGAAATCCGAGCCAAATACGTTCTCGCTATAGGTGCCTGTCATCGATGGGTGATGCAAGGGACATTATAAATGCAGGGAACAAGATTACTTGGCCACGACCCTGCCTGATTGCTGTGTCTATGTATAACAGAGTGGTAGATCGCGCTACAATAAATAACCGTGCTGTTCCTGTTTCAAGCTGAATAAAGCTGATTTTGCTAAAGTACTGAGACTTACACATCACATGGTACTAGAAGTGCGGTCCTTGCATCGATGGATCCCCAAAAAGTACAGAAAAACCCAGAGCAAGATGAGGCTCCGGCGGCTGTCCCTGCCTTGGCACAGCCATGAGATGTGCTGCCGAAGATGGCTCCCTCATAAGACCCTGAATGTTTCCTATTCTGCTTTGAATGTATGGCAACATTGATTTGCTGGAACAGTGGAGCCTGGGCAGCTATTTTGGACCTGTTTTTAACTGGAGAAGCCCTATAAGCCATACGAAATCTCCCTCCCGAAAGGCTGGATGATTATGATTACCTGAAGCAACAGATCCTCCTCCACACGACTGTGAGCCTAGTGGTCAAGGGCCGGCAGTTTCAACTGTGGTATATTGATCCAGATCACCCTATATGATGTGAAGGACAGCCGGGTCCTATGCCCGGCAGGGGCGCCCCGGCTGCTTATATTCCGGGGGAGCCATCATGGGCAGTCCAATACCTCCTCTGGGACGCTTGGTGGCAGCCTCCTTGGCTAACGGTGATTCCTCAACCACCCGCAGGGCTCCATGGGAGATGGAGTCTTCCACAGCCTGGTTGGGGGCTCGGATGGCCGCTAGAGGGAGCTACATGGACTCAGCAGCCTGGCTGGACGAATCTTCAGCCCCACCCGGAGGTGCAAGTAGGACCAGGTGGTCAAGTACCGGGAACACTTTCAGGTGGGTTATAAAAAGGGCCAGCCACCACCACTCAGGAAGCCAGGGTCAGGAGGAGGAAGAGGAGGAGGACTACGCTTGTGGAGGAGTGGTGGTAAAGGAGAAGAGTGTTTGGTGCTGTTGTGATTGCTGCTTGGGACTGTGTATTGCCTGTGGGTCACAGGGAAGACGTGTGCCCACGGGTGAAAAAAAATAAAAATCTTGTTGGTTTTAGACGTGCCTCTGTGTCTTTCTGTGTCGGGTCAGGCGCCTATATAGCGCCTTTTTGTTACAATGAGGACAGATATAGAGCTTATTGGACCTTATTTATTTATTTATTTATTTTATTTTTATCAATTTTATTACAATCCATACACAGCAATCAAGTTTTTACAAAAAGAAAAATTGAGTTAAGAACAGATCGATCCCCACCCTTGAGAGAGAGAGCAAGCCGAACGGCATTAAATTTAAGGCTTGTAAACATACCTAAATTAATAAATTCTCTATGCTTTATGAACTTATTTTAAAATATTACTGATTAGATCCTGCCATGTTTTGAAAAAAAAGTCTGTACGGATCCTCTAACTGAGTATTTGATTTTTTCCAATTTCAAATAGTATAACACTTCGGTTTCCCACTGACTTAAAAAAGGAGAGTTTGGGTTCTTCCAGTTTATCAGAATAAGTCTGCGTGCCAAAAGTGTAGTGAATGCAATCACAATTTGTTTGTCTTTCTCCACTTTAAGCCCCTCTGGAAGAACCCCAAACACAGCTGTTAATGGGTTAGGAGGGATTGTGAGTCCAAGGCTATCTGAAAGGTAATTAAAAATGTTTGTCCAGAATAATGTTAATTTGGTGCAGGCCCAGAACATGTGACCCAGTGAGGCTGGGACTTGGTTGCAACGTTCACAGGTTGGATCATGCCCTGGAAACATTTTGGAGAGTTTTAGTCGAGACAGATGTGCTCGATAAATAATTTTAAGTTGTATAATTGTATGTTTTGCGCATATGGAGCTCGAGTGAATTCTCTGCATTGCTACTTTCCACTCCTTTTCTGATATATTAATTGAGAGATCTTTTTCCCAGTGTCCTCTTGGATCTTTGAAAGGGAGGGATTGTAAAATGATTTTATATATTGTAGAGATGGTGTCTAAGTCCTTGAGATTGAGCAATATTTTTTCCAGCATGGATGAAGGTGCAAGATGAGGAAAATCTGGAAGGTTCTGTTTAACAAAGTTCCTGATTTGAAGATACTGAAAGAAATGTGTAGCTGAAATGTTAAATTTGGAATGTAATTGCTCATAGGATGCAAAGATGTTGTCTATATAAAGATCTCTAAGCAAGTTAATCCCAAATATTTTCCAGATATTAAAAACTGCGTATGTTTGTGAAGGTTGAAAGAGGTGGTTCTCTTGCAGAGGTGCCACAGATAGAAGCTTCTCCATCTTAAAATGCTTTCTACATTGGTTCCAGATTCTAAGTGAGTGGAGCACAATTGGGTTATTTGTATATTGCCGATAACGTGTGTTTATTGGCGCACAGAGCAAGGAATACAAAGAAGTACTGCAGGATTTTACTTCTATTGCGGACCAAGCCTGTGTATGTTCTTCTATTTGTGTCCAGGTTCTTATCGCCTGTATATTTGCTGCCCAGTAATAAAACTGGAAGTTAGGTAGAGCCATGCCGCCTTCTGCCTTTTGTCTTTGTAGGGTCACTCTTTTGATGCGTGGATGTTTTGAATTCCAAATAAATGAGGTTATTGTTGAATCTAATTGCCTAAAAAATGATTTATTAATGTATATTGAGATGAAATAAAAAAAGGAGCTTAGGAAGAATATTCATCTTAACAGTGTTAATTCTTCCAGCTAGTGTGAGATGAAGGGATGACCATCTATGCAAGTCTTGTTTAATTTTTTCCATGCAGACGGCGAAATTTTGCTGATATAGAGCTTTATGTTTACCCCTAGATATTTAAACTGTTCTGCAATGATAAAAGGTAGGGTATCTAATCTAATATTATATGCTTGAGAATTCACTGGAAAGAGTACACTTTTATTCAGATTAATTCTGAGACCAGAGATCTTTTGAAATTCTGTGAGTGCTGCTAAGACTGCAGGCACAGAATGTTTTGGGTCCGATATATACAGTACCATGTCATCTGCATATAATGAGATTTTCTGTTCCAGTCCTTCTCTGCTAATCCCCTTTATCTGATCAGTATTTCGACAATGTATTGCCAGTGGTTTAATGGCAATCGCAAACAGCAGCGGTGACAAGGGGCATCCTTGTCTAGTACCACGTTCTAGTTTAAAGTAGTCTGAGCAAATGTTGTTGATGTAAACTGAAGCTTCTGGGTTAATATACAGTAATTTAATCCATGCACAAATGTTCAGGACAAACCCAAACTTCTCCAATGTAGTAAAAAGGTATTTCCATTCAATCATGTCGAATGCTTTTTCTGCATCCAATGATAATAATATTTCTGGGGTGTTTGATTTAGTTCAATGGTAGATGACTGATTTAGTTGGTGAGTTATATTACATTAAACAGGCGTCGAAGATTTGAAGATAAGTGTCGGCCCCTAATAAATCCAGTTTTACCTGATTTAAAGTTGGACCCGCGGAGACCCTTTCGAATGCATTGTGGAGAAGCTCACTATTGATGAAGTCCTGTCAGGGATGGATGAGATCCTTTGTGATAAAATGCTACGTAACAACATCCACTCGCTGCTGGATCTTACTCACAGACTAGAAGGTGCACAAGCCACCTGAAAATAATAGGGCTACCCAGGCTTGACCCCGATTTCGATCCAGCCAGCACAGACCTTGAGGGTCGCCAGCGCCATGAGTAGAAGACGCCAGAGTGTTAACACTATGACCATAGTCCCTTTAATTCATTGCAAGACGAAATAAACAAAAATAAAAAGCAAAGAAAAACCGTGCCAATGTGCTGCATCCCAGTCAGGGTTTCCTCATTCTTTGGAGTTTATTTTAAAGTCATGCTCAGCTGTTTGACTTATTTGGGTCATTCCTGCAAAAGATGCCTCTCTTTTAGTCTGCTCGTTTTTTATGGCAAAACTCCTGGAAGGGGTGGGGCTAAGTGCCCTTGCTGGGCCATTTCTCAGAGCTGTGAGGGAAGAAGTAAAACAGGACAAAGTCAGCGGTAGCACCCCCGGCTCATCTCAACATGTTATTACATACATTTCCCCAGCCCTGGTAAGAGACCTGCGATGCCCATGCATGACTATATATATATATATACAGTACAGGCCAAAAGTTTGGACACACCTCCTCATTCAATGTGTTTTCTTTATTTTCATGACTGAAGGCATCAAAACTATGAATGAACACATGTGGAGTTATGTACTTAACAAAAAAAGGTGAAATAACTGAAAACATGTTTTATATTCTAGTTTTTTCAAAATAGCCACCCTTTGCTCTGATTACTGCTTTGCACACTCTTGGCATTCTCTCGATGAGCTTCAACAGGTAGTCACCTGAAATGGTTTTCACTTCACAGGTGTGCCTTATCAGGGTTATTTAGTGGAATTTCTTGCTTTATCAATGGGGTTGGGACCAGCAGTTGTGTTGTGCAGAAGTCAGGTTAGTTGGACGATCATTTATTTTTCAACAGGACAATAACCCCAAACACACCTCCAGGCTGTGTAAGGGCTATTTGACCACGAAGGAGAGTGATGGAGTGCTGTAAATGGTCATGAAAATAAAGAAAACACATTGAATGTGGAGGTGTGTCCAAACTTTTGGCCTGTACTGTATATATACCGATCAGCCACAATATTAAAACCACTTACAGATGAAATAAATGACTTTGATTATCTCATTACAATGGAAACCTGTCTTGAAGTAGGATATATTAGGCAGCAAGTGACCAGTCTGTTTTTGAAGATGATGTGTTGGTAGCATAAGGATCTAAGTAACTCAGACAACGGCCAATTTGTGATGGCCAGACGACTGAGTCAGAGCTTCTGCAAAAAGACATGTTTTTCGGAGTGTTCTTGGTATGCAGTGGTTAGTACCCACCAAAAGTGGCTCACGGAAGAGTGATCCAAGAAAAGACAACTGATAAACTATTCACGGGATCATGGGCATCCAAGACTCATTGATGCACATGGGGAGCTAAGGCTAGCCCATCTCATCCAATTCTACAGAAAAGCTATGTTGTGGCGTGAAATTTTGAATAATATTTTGTATGTCTTTATTTGTAACTTAGACAAAGCAATGTAATATTAGTGTTATATCATTGATAAGAATAGCAATAGTTTGATGTTTAAATAATCACCCCCCCCCCCCTTTAGGAATGAGTCAGGATGGTGAGGAATTTTATGACAAGGTTGGGGGAAGTGCCTAAAACCAGTGTGGCAAGTTATTCCCTGAAGGTCTCTCTCAACCACTCCCCACAGTAAAATCAGACTACCTAGCTTGCAGGTATCCGCTCAACAAATGGTTTGGGGGGCAGGTGTGAAAAGTATTGTGTGCCCCCACTGGTCTGAAGTATGGCTGTTTGGGATTGGTTTGAATTAGAGGCCATTCTGTAGTACAATGCCCTATCGGTGTAAGGATTTGGACAAAAAATGTATACATTCAGTTGCTTTACCCCTCCCTTTCTCTCTCTCACACACCATCATGAAGGAGCATCTCGCACACCATAGACTGAAAAGAAGTCCACACTGAGAAGCACAACTCAGCAGCCATACTGAGACAGACATACTGCCTGTTTGGAAGAAAGCTGACTAAAAATGATGACTTACAGACATTTTAAGTAATTAACAAGTCTGTGTGCTGCCTGAAACTACATATAAACATTTTATGGTTATATGGTTACCAATATTCAAATGTACTTTGCTTATTGTTATTATTTTAAGAATATTAATAATACATTATTTAAAGTGTAACTTAACTCCTGCTTGTCTTTTACTCTATGTAATTGCCTGAGGCTATAGATATAGAAGGGAAGGTGGGGAGAAATTCTAAAGTACAATACCTTATAAACAGTGGTATGTCTATGGGATTTGAGGCATTCTGACAAAAACTACTCATTAAAGAATACAAAAGGGGAAAGTAGAGTAATATAGAACTCTACCAAGACAAGACAATTGGCGTAGTCAGCAGGATTGTGGGGTAACCATGTGTTGTACCCTGTTTGTGAATACTATTTTGATGTATGTGTGTGTGTGTGAATTTTAGAGCACACAGTGTACAAATGTAGTGGAAGTAAAACATTATATGGTTAATAAAAGTCATATAACCAAAAAAGTGTATGTCACGAGGACACACGCATGTTTGTTAGTATTGGTGGTAGTGAGTCCCTAATTGGAATGCTAGGGAGTGATGGGCAGTGCATGCGTCATTCATACGGCACTTATTTAGTTAGGATCTACATGTATATGCATATTTATGCATGTGTATGTTTGCTTACAGGGGCAAAAGTAGACCAACCCATAACAAATTTGGCAAGTTGTATTAGAGTAGCATTGTAAAGTCAGAAATGCCTAAAATCATATTAAAGTATGCCATCTTCCAGTGGAGTGGCAGAGGCAAGCAGGGTAAAGCTAGGAAATGGAAACCTGTAGTATAGGTAGAGAAAGCAGAAGCTGAGCCGAGTATGCCACAAAATGGAAGGAGGCTGGAAGGATTAAAAACAAGAAAACAAAGATCAGGTATAAAGAAGACAGGTGCTGTTATAAGAGGTTTACTGTCTTGTATTATTGGTAATAAAGAAGATCAGAATGAGAAAGAAAATAGCAAATTGGTTGAAAATGAAAGTGGAATGTTGTTTGAATGTTTAAGTTCTGAGAAATGTAACAGTTGGTGTGAAACATGTGAAGTGTTGGCATGTAGAACACCGACTGCTAAAGTGGAAAGCCGTGAAAGGAGAGTAATTCACCCATGGTGAAAGTTAGGGCAGTACTAACGGGATCTGACTGAAACTCTAAAAACATGGGTGGGGGGGGGTGACTTACCTGAGACCAATAAGAGCTCAGATAAAGAGTGCGAATGTGAGTGTGAGTAAAAAGAAGAGGGATGAAAGGAAGGAAAAACAGCAAGGGCATTTCCTTCCATTATTCTCCACTGCATCACGATCTCCAGGTAATTCTGAGGCCTGTCGATTACTTACTACATGCTACACTGATAGCTATTTCACCAATGTTAGGAAAGGTAACCAGTACTGCACTGAAATTTGATTCAGGAAAAAGAAATCAGATAGAAGTAGGCAGAAAAGCCGGTGAGTTTGAATGGAAACTGGTGACTGCAGAGCATGAACTGGATAATGGAATATGGCTACTGACTGAAGAAAGTGTGGAATTAAAACAAGAAACAGTGAAAATGAAAGAAATTCAAGTGCTTGTGTGTGAAATGTTTGAAATTGTTAGTGTAAGAATGACTGAGTTGGAAAGAAAGTGCACACTTTTAAGAATTGGTTGGAATGAAAAAGGACAAGTGAAAGAACAAAGGATGGGGGATGGTACAGCAGAAAGTTTTACAAGTTCAGGCATCAAGTCAGGAATGCAGAGGGGTGTGAATGTCCTAACGGCACTGTTAGCCCGGTCAGTAGTTAAAAAACACATACACATAGGTTCAGTAATTTGAAACCTGACTGACCACTTCATTAAAAAGACAGCCTATGAAACTGCATTAAAATGGAGAAAAGTGAATTGGTTGTGAGTAAAGAACAAAGGTCAGTTTTAGGAGAGAGGCTGGATTTGGCACTTGGATTTTGGAGAGGTTTTAGTCCACATTTTCAGGTAGCAGTTGCCATACAAAAAAAAAATAAGGACACACAGGCACTGACAAAACAATGGAAGGATAGTGCAGGAAGAAAGGAAAGGGAAAATAGTTATTTGCAATTGTTTACATATTCTGATCTTTTGCAATAATATTACTTCTATTTTGAACTTTTACATACTTTGGGTTGGCGCAGGTATTAAATATTGAAGGCAACTGGCAGAGTAAAATCCATGCAGTAGACTGGGTTGCAACTAGAACACTGGAGTAAAATGGCACTGGTGGCCAAGCTGTTCAAATGAATGACTGGAAGCAAAGTTTGAGTGTTGGAACCAGGTTGACAACCATGAAGATGAGATGGACAGAAACTGCTTTGTCACCTTCCATGTTGCAGACCTGCCCACACAGCAGAACAAAGAAAGAGGAAAAGACTAAAGGCAATACCAAAGACAAAGACATGAAGAACTGTAGAGATAGCAAGAAAAAGACACTTAGTGGGGTTTATGTGAACAACAAGTCCATAATCATATAATAATAGGACTAGTCACAATAGCTATGAATTAAAAAAAAGTTTGTTTGGAATCCAAGGTATTCCAGCACAACGTAACTAAAGTAAAATTACATTATGAGAGGTGGAAACCATGCAAACCAGTTAGGAATGCCAAAAATAAAGACATTAATTTGGGTCTCAAAAAGTGTAGATTCTGGCTATTAATTAAATAATTGGGATACTTATTATAATTAATACTATTATTAAGGAAAAGGTATATTGAGCAAATTGTGAACTTTTCAAAAGAGCAGCTGCAACTGGCACAGTTTCAAGTCATATGGGCTCCGGTGTTTAGGTATAGACTAATTGGAAAAACACAGAAGCCCTGCTGCAATTGTCAGCTGTGGTATAGACACAGGACCTGAGGGTCGATTCTGAACTGAGGTGTTTAGCACAGCGAGTATGCATGTGGTGAGCAAACGATTCTAGATGTGGCCTACAGGGGGAATGATGAGAGTTGCATAGCTACATCTCATTGTGGTGATACCAGCCTATACTGGTAAAGGCTGATGGCAGTCAAGAGACACACCATGGGTGGAAAATCACAAAAGGCAAGTCAACCCCAAATGTGTGAAAAGTGGCCACAGATGTTGGTTTATGAATAGTTTATGCAGTGGCACACGTGCTCTGTCTTGGGCAGAAGTTGTTGTACTGGAACCTGTGGTATGTTACCCTTTAAATTTTGATGTTAATTGTACAACTGAAACTGCTTAAATGAGTAATTTGGGACAGTGTTCTGAATAGCGGTTACACACAAATCCAGCACAGATTAAGAAAAGAATTCACACAATAGACTTAAATTTCAGTGGGTCAGTTTAGTGGAAGGTGTGGACTTCTCTCATTTTGAACCTACTAATCTGGCTTTAGCTGTTTTCATGGTGTTGAGATGGCCCTCCTGAAAGTATTCAATGACATCTCTATTATCACTGACTCAGGTGGCACTGCAGTCCTTGTCCTCCTTGACCTGTCTGCTGCCTTTGACACTATAGACCATGAGATATTGCTGTTGCATCTTGAACATCTTGCTAGGCTTAAAGGGGCTGCTCTTAACTGGTTCAGGTCATATCTAATTGATAGATACTTTTCAGTGACTTTAAATTCCTCTTTTTCATTTACTGCTCCTCTTAAATGTGGTGTTCCTCAGGGATCCATTTTGGGTACTATTTTATTCTCTATATACCTTCACCCTATTGGAGCTATTTTTAGGAAATTTAACATTTCTTTTCACTGCTATGCTGATGACACACAGGTTAATATTCCAGTCTGCAACTCTGCAATGAATCAACTGCACAACTGTCTTTCTGAACTAAGATCCTGGATGGCTAATAGTTTTCTTGATCTGAATCAAAATAAACCGAAGGTGCTTATAGTGGGTCCATCAGCTAAAGCCCAAATTGGTCTTGGACTTCTCAGCTCTTTCTCTGTCCTCAAGTTCGCAATCTTGGTGTTATTTTTGACAGTAACCTCTCTTTTGAGAAACAGATTATTTCTGTAGTTAAGAGTTACTTTTTCTAGCTTTGTCTTTTAGGTAAGATCAAGCCTTTTTTATCTTCTAGGGATCTTGAGAAAGCTACTCATGCTTTTATCTTTTCTCATCTTGATTACTGCAACTCGATGTATTCTGGGATTAGCAAATCCCTGATAGGCAGGTTACAGTTGGTCCAGAATGCTGTCACTCGCTTTCTGGTTGGGGCAAGAAAGTATGACTTTGTTTCTCCAATATTAGCTTCTTTACACTGGCTACCTGTCAGTTTTCAAATTGATTTTAAAATCTTACTGCTAGTTTTTAAATCTTTACATAGCCTTGCTCCTGCCTATTTATCTGAATTGTGTGCTTTACACCAGCCGATTGCTTAGATCTTCTGGTCAATTGTCTCTTGTTGTCCCTCGTACCAAGTGTAAAACTAAGGGGGACAGGGCCTTTGCAGCTGCTGCTTCTCGCCAGTGGAACTCTTTACCTCATCACATAAAGGAGTCGTCTGACATTGAACTGTTGAAAACAAGATTAAAAACTCATTTCTATTCACTTGCTTTCCATGACCTTCATTAATACTAATGGTTTCCTCATTGTGATTATGTAATCTTACTTCTATTTATTATTTACAGTATTTTATTTATGTTCTTTTATTTTATTTCTATTTATGTTGATTGTATATTTTTTCTTATTTTATTATAAAGCACTTTGGCCACAGCATTCCTACAGTATGTTGTTTTAAATGTGCTATATAAATAAATTGACATTGACATTGATAATATATGAAGAATGCAGAAAGCTAAAGGAACAGAATAAGTAAGCCGGAGAAGATAAAAGTCATTAGGAGAACATCCAAGTTCTTCGGATTGTCTTTGAAATAAAGAAGATATGTAATGGACAAATAGTCATGCACAATATTTAACACTGGAAATGCAAGACAAAGCAAGCTGCTATAGGACAATTGCTGTAAAACGTAATGCTGGCTATGAGAGAAAGGTGTCAGGACATGCAGTGCATCACAGCTTGCTGCTTATAGGCCTACATAGCTGCAGATAGGGGGTCCGCCATGTACATTACTTTATGGTAATGACATTCTCTGATGACAGTGGCCTCTTTCAGCAGGATAATGTGCCTGCCACACTGCAAAAATTGTTTAATTTATGGTTTGAAGAACATAGCAAAGAGATGAAAATATTGACTTGGCCTCCAAATTCTCCAGATCTCAATCTGATCGCATTTCTGTGGGATGTGCTGGAGAAACAAATCCGATCCAAGCAGGCACCACTTTCCAACATACAGGACTTAAAAGACCTGATGGAAACATTTTGGTGCCAGATACCACAGGACACCTTTAGAGGTTCTATGGAGTCATTTGAGCTTGGGGAGTGTTTAACAGGTTACACACATGGGAAACAAGGGGGGAAGGTTAAGGGTGTGACACAGGAAATAACCACTTGTCTGTTTCTGCCTTTAGAATGGAAGAACCATAGACATATATAGATAGACGCTGCATTCACTGTGTTGCCCAGTCAACACGATACGTCAGCACGTCCGTTATATTGTGAGTGGCAAAAATGCCAGTTAAACTAATACAGGTAGATGTGGAAACTGGGTTTTCTGATGAAAAACAATAACATTTAAAACAGTATCGTTTACATACAACAGATTTTGGCAAATCATTTAAATTAAAATTATTTATATTCATTTATACACTAATAATGGCAATTATTAAATAATAATAATAATAATAATAATGCTATTCTGTAATGCTATTCTATCTGGGATCCCACAAAAACTTATCCATCGCTTACAACTTCTTCAAAATTCTGCTGCCAGGATAATAACCTGCTGTTCTAAATCCACTGAACATATCACACCTATTCTCTCTCAGCTTCACTGGCTCCTTGTTAACTACAGAATACAATACTAAATATTGCCCTTAACATTTAAAGCTCTCCACAACTTCACTGATCTTCTACAGACTTACATTCCCTCTCACTCACTCACCTCCTCATCTGCAGCTGTACTTTCTGTACCACACGTCAGACTCAGTGCTAAGGGAGCTCGAGCGTCTCTCGTAGTGCTCCTCAACTCTGGAATTATCTTTCCTCTCATATATGTCAGCTCGATTCAATAACACATTTTAAAACTGCCCTCAAAACTTATCTTTTCAAACTGGCATACCAATTGTGAATTTTGCACTGTCACTGCCAGTTATCTTTGTCTTTTTTTTAACAGTGAAATGATACACTCAATCTCTCTCTATCACATGCACACACACAATGTGGTTACTTAAATATATACAGGATAGGATCTAAAATCCATGAAACAGAACTGTCTTACATAGCTTTTTCCATGTGTTGCCACTCTGTAATTTGAGAGTATTCAGTCTGGCAATATGGTGCAGCCTTAGTTTGTAGAAGACAGACAATATTAAAGACATGAGCATAAAATGATGGTTGTCAATTTAAAACTGTGTATTCCTCGATGTGCTCCTTGAGAAAAAACACATTTGAACCAATCTCAGCCCGAGCAAACTGATTAATCAAAGATACACTGACAGCTTGCGCTAATGTCGACTGTCGGATAACACGCTCAGCTACTTTGACCACCTTGATTGTACCCTCAAAAGGAATCATCAAACCTCCTTTGTTTTTTAATGTGAACAAGTGGTGGTAGCTTTGATCATATGATGCCGGTACAGCATCTGTTACCAAACAAGCATGGCACACATCACAGGACAGCTTTCTCAAAATCCCGTCTCAGGGCTACCGCCCACTGCTTCCTGAGGTGGATTTCTTTGGGAAACCTTCAAAGTTTGAGAAATGTTAACAGCTAACAACAATCTATATAGTTAGTGACTAAATACGCTTAGCCTGGCGTAGCTAAAGTTAAGATTATAAAACGGGATTTTCTAATGGCCAAATATAACCAAAACAATTGTTCAGCCTTACCTATGAAATGTAATCCCCCGGGATCTGGTTTGGAGCGTACATCGGTTTGTACAATCCCAAGCAGCACATGCGTGAGGCATCTATATCCATTACTTCACTCCACAGCCGTGCCACTCGCAATATGGCGGCGACGTTAACGGATGATGCTGCTGGTCATGTGGCGTCTATTAATTCTATGTCCATGGGAAGAACACTGCTAGAAAGAACAGTGATGTCACTTCCGGAGGTACATTCTTGGCTCCACCTCTTCTGTTACTCAGCCTAACAAGCTACTGAAGGGATTGGACCTCAAGGCAACCAGAATGAATTATGTTTTCTTTGCTGGTGCTGTGGTGCCAATTATTTTCAACTTTTTTCATCTTCTGGACATTACACAGAGATTCCAAAGTGACCCTAAATTTTTATTGTTTGTTGTTTATTTCTTAAAGGTGGAATAGTTGGCAGGATTTACCAGATAAATAATTGACCAGGTGGACTTGCCAATGCTAGTGCAACAGTTTATAGATCAACTTCATCAGCTACAAGTACAAGTGACAGAGTTGGTGATATGGAGGGCAGCAGAAGCATCACTGCAAAAAGAATAAGCCAATGGCCTCTCACAGGAACTTGCTTCATTGTTTAAGTCAGATGATATTTAAGCCTGTTTGTGTCTGAACAAACTACAGATGTTTAACTCACTTGCTGAAATAGTTGAAAGACACTGTGACACCATGGAAAGGGACCGATCAAACAAAGCGATGCCAAGGCCATTGAAAGTAATGAAAGAGAAAGAGAAAAGAACCAGAGACAGGGGCACAGTAGAAAGATTCATCATTGGTTGCATCTCACTGTTACAAGTGCAGTGAATTGTCCACTCCTCATTGTGCCAAATTGTGCAGTCCTTGATGAGCCTATGAAGTGTGGATGCGAAGGAATGTGATCCCCTTGTCATCAAATGGGCTGTCACCAAAGGGCAGAGAATTTACTCTTGTAACAGACCACATACCTCACCAGTAGATGGCAGCCTACAAGGACTTAAACTGACCTCAAGGAATATAACTTCAATAGCCCATCTTAAGGGATTGTTGCATGCCAACATGGATGCCCTCTCTCGGATTTATGACCTCTTGAACAAACTGGGGATTGGGTAAGCATATGAACTTAGAGTGTGTTTAACAGATGTTGCACATGGGAAACAAACGGAAGGTTAAGAGTGTGACACAAAAAATAATCACTTGTCTGTTTTCTTATTTACAACAGAGGAGCACCAGCAGGAAGCACAGTGACATCACTTCCAGAAGTATACTGTTGGCTACACATCTTCTGCTACCAGGATGAAATAAATGTGAAGAGGACTGGCAGCCAATGTTCAGAGTAATACAAGCTACTAAAGGTGCTGGATCTCAGAGCAGCATGACTAAACTCAAATCATGACTTCTTTATTGGTGCTGTGGCGACATTTATTTCCATCATTTTTCACTTTCTGGATATTAAACAAAATTCTCCAAGGGACCTCAAATCTTTGTAGCAGCAGTACCTAAAATGGACTTCAATTCCCAGCATCCCCGGGATCAGTGTGTTACATGTCTCCGGTACTTGTTTCCATGTGGAAATGCACATGAGTCAAGTCAAGGCTGAGTCCATTCCTAGCATTTACAAAATAAAATAAAGATATCATATTTTATACAGAAAGACTCGGAGTACCCATATTAGATCTGTGGTTGAAAGGACTCTTGGTGGATCCCTAGCCTGGTGTCAATGATCCTACTGTAGACTAACTCCTGAGACAGAATTATCTCCAAGGGCAACAGAAGTGACACAGGAAGTGATAACAGGCTAAGCTTTAAAAAGCACTCCCCCCCATAAAGCTGAAGTTGGGAGGATAATTATCAACATAGTGGAAGGTAAGAGAAGCCAATGTTCAAGAAGATAAAGGAAGAGAAAATGAGAATTTCTTGTAAGCAGTGAAGTGGATGACTATGTTAGGCACCCAGCATGTGAGCTAGAGATTTAAAACCTGCTAGTCAAGTGCAGAGGGGCAGTAGGTGTCATTTTTCATTTTTGCCCTTGCTTATTCCTCCTTGTTTGCTATACTTTCATAATAAACCACCCTCTTTAAAGTACTTTAGTTTCTTTTGGTCTTTATTTTGGTTTGCAGACAAGCCCAGTGGTGAACATATCTTCCACAAAATATATATTTATTTAATCTGTAGGCTATACCAAAACCTTAGATCCTGTGATAAAAGAGCATGATCGCTCGTTACATAAAATAGTGTTTATAATGTCTCATGTTGATACTTGTGTATACACTTATTCCAATGGCCTGCACGTGCCTAGCAACAGTGTGACTCATGGAAGAGTGACACGAGAGACCAATAACATCATTACCCAACACACAAAGCACATTAAGTAAACAAATCCATAACAAAAGCAAAACACATCATCTGTGCATATCAAGAGTATAATATATTCCAGAAACATCGCAAATACCACATAATACAATCAGCATCTGACAAAAACTACAAAAAAACTTACAAATATATTAAATAAACTGGGAGCTGATAAGAAAGTGTTCTCCATTCATTCAAACAAAAACAAAATGAAAAGATGTTCCATATCCTGTGCTGATAACAGTTTACATAGTGATTTTAAATGTGCTACTTTTTAAAATCAGTTAGCTACAATAAGAACAGTTGCATACACTCAAGAACAAGGGTGTCAAAAATAAGAAAACTGAATCTTAAAAAGCAAATCAATTAAAATAAGGCAAAATAAGTCTGTTCCATTAGCAGCAGTAATCAGTTACTAATTAAGATGGTGGGTGGAATGTAAACCTGCATGATCTAAGTGTGACACCCCTGCCGTAGAAGATGACAAATGAGAAAATAAATGTACAGATTTACAAGGTTTCAGATGCAGAGGGCAAGGAGCACCATCTTGTGGCTGACTTTAAAACCACTGAAAACATTTTTCATAACCCAGTCATGTGGAAACAATACAAATTCATCTAACGAAAAACTCATCTGACTTTTCTGGGATTTGATGACTTTGCTGTTTACAAATATGGATGAAGTGTTAAAGGACTGTAAACATTGCAAAGGATCTGGGTCTTAGTCCATCTTTTTTCAAAAGTCAGTTTATTTCCTAATAATTCGTAATTGCAAACAATGGGAGACAGATTTAAATCTCTCAGCCAGATATTGTCCATGTGCAGTTCTCAAGTTCTGCTTGTCTGTATGGGTCCTCACCCAAGTACTTCAGATTTCCTTCCACTTCTCCATAAGCAGAGCAATCCTAAGATAGCTCTGTGTGTGCATGTGTATCCCGTATAATGCCTTGTGCCTATTGATGCTACAACAGGCTGTGACCCCCTGCCACCCTGAGATGAATTAGGTGGGTTTTGAGTATGTGTTATTTATTCATTCTATTAATGGTAAATTTTTAAAAAAGTCTTGAATTGGATGAATGATTAGGTGTGCTGTCTTCTCCTGCTCATTTTACTAATCAGCACTCTAACCTGAAGTAAATGTTAGCTGAGAACTCTGGGGACACCTGGAACTGAGGTTTTACAGTTGTGAAATGATGAGTCTCAACACACTAAAAGAAGGTTTGGGGCAGCCACCCGTATACCTAGCTGCAAAAGGATCTTTTAGAGCACAATCGATGTTGTTGGTTTGAGTTCCCAAAATGAACTGACTCGGTTTGGCAATATGGCAGATGTATAGTCCGTAACCCGGAAGTGGCTTCAATCTGGGAGCCGGAACTGGAAGTGATGTCAGTCTCGGAGCCGGAGCCGGAAGTGATGTCAGTCTGGGAGCCGGAACCAGAAGTGACGTTGAATCAGGCAGGTTTTCCCATATTTGATCTGCAGAATTAACAGAAACAGGTTTAGAGCACCCCGCCACCCCCTGGCCCAGCGAGTAATCACCTCCAACCGGTCCATTCAGCTCACTCCTTGTCGCACATGTGTGACACGGTTTATATGAGAAAAGCTTTTTCCAGTCAGGATTTCATGATCTGTCTTCAAAATTGTAATTTTTAGACACAATTCAATATAATGAAGAATTTCCAAACAACATAAATATAAACAGCAAATTATGTCGTAAGTCAGATGAAACAGACATCAAACACTTGAGAACACATCTGGACCTAATCTCAGGTCAAAACAAAGTTGTTGGTTAAGAAGGAAGGCCGTAATAAAAGCATATTATTGTTATTTTTTTACTTTAATTTCTAGAGACCTTTAAGAATTGATTTATCTACTGAGTCTTTTCTTTATTCATGCAAAGTTTAGATGTCAGCTGAGACGTGGCTTGAGCTTAAATATGTGACCACCATGATGTTGCATATCAGCCAGGGTGAGACTCAAATGCCTAGCAACACAAAGTGTTACAATAAGTAAATGGCAGCCACCATGAAGAAACAGAAAAACAAATGAGAAAGCAAAAATGGGAAGAAGATATCATTGTTGGAAATGGTGTAAGAGTCATGGCCTCATCTGGTGGAAGGAAAGGAGAGCAGAATGGGGAAAGAAGGGAAGGTAAAGCAGAAGGGAATTTTATTTTTTGTTTCTTTGTGGTAAAGAGGACCAGCCGCTCCACAGGAAACTGTTATCATGTTACAGTGGTCCCAACACAACTCTGTCATGAATCTCAAAGTAGTTTAATGTTTTCTGAAAATTATACATTTTCCAAGCAAGGAATTGGACTTCCTATAGAATTTTTCAATCATGGAGAATGTAATAGCTAAATTGTGTTTAAAATTATAAAATATATTACATTGTAGTTTTAATTTACTGTGCCACCATCTTTGTTTTGGATGAATGCTACTATTTTGTGGCTCTGTTGCTACACACAGCCCTCAGGATTGCTAAGGGTGTAGCTCCGGAATTCACAATCATTGTCATTATCTCTGTGTTGCTATAAATACTCACCTTTTTGAATGTGACACTGTCCAGCTTCATGGGTAATCTAAAGAAACTCTTGCATGTACTGTCACTGAAAGTTCCAGCTAATGACTATTGTGTACTCCTTGACTATGATTTGCTTTCTCCCTTGAACTTTGTTAGCTTGATCAAAGTTTCCCTTTGTGTCTCTGCTGCAGGTAAGAAATTCAGCATTAATCGAGTAGACCACCATTGAAAATGAAGATTTTTATTAATTTCTCAGAAAACACCAGAGCAATTAGTAGAATTTTTAAATGTTTTATTTACAACATAAAAACTTGGTCACCAACATCTTTAGGATAAGAAAAATAATACATTTTATTCAAAAATGAATGCACCCGACAACAATTTCCACCAAATCTAATATTTTCTATGGTCTCCATGATTTTTAACAACAGCACCATCTCTTCTTGACATGGAGTGAACAAGTTGGCAACATACTCCCAGGTCTATCTTTCCTCAATCTTGGAGAATGTGCTCTTTCAGAGCCTGGATGCTGGACAGAGAATGATGCTCAACCTGTCTTTTTAGAACTCCCCACATGTATTGTGTTGGGTTGAGGATCAGGTGCCACGCTTGGTGACTGAATCACTTTCACTCTGTTCTTCCTCAGAAATGCAGCAATGGCCTTGGATGTATGTTTTGGGTCATCATCAAGTTGAGAGAGTACCTGTACATCTGATGCCATCAGTGAAGTGCAATTCCCTGACACCTGCAGCATGCATACAACTCCACAAAAGAACACTGCCAGCACCATGCTTTACTGTGGGCACCATGCATTTTTCATTGTACTCTTTGTAATGCCATACAATTTGGATCCCACCAATTCCAAAATTATTTACTTTTATGTCATCACTCTAATGCAGTGGTTCCCAAACTCCCAAACCTGCAGCCACAGTGGGTCCCCAGGACCAAGTTTGGGAACCACTGCTCTAAATCATAGAGCCCCAACAGTCTTCACATTTGTCAACAAAGGCCTTGGCAAATGCTAAATGTTTTTTTATATGGGCTTTAGTAGTGGCTTCCTTCATGGATGACACCCTTGCATGCAACTCACCAGCAGTGAATGTCATATTGTGCCACAGTAAATAGTCACCCCAGTTTGGTTTTGTACTGCTTTAGCTAACTTTAGCAAGAACATTTTCCTCAACTCTTCTATCACAAAACACTCATGTTGAGGTATTAGCTTCCATGGATGGCCTGGATATTTCAGTTCTGCCGGAGGTGAGAGTTGAAGCTACTTTTGACAGCGGACTATGCAAGACGTTCCCAGCAGACCCTCACAACACGTTTGGGCCTACCAGGCCTGACCGGCATCCTCCCCCACCATCGAAGCCAACTCACCACCAGGTGGTGATCAGTTGACAGCTCCACCCCTCTCTTTACCCGAGTGTCCAAGACATGTGGCCGCAAGTCCGACAACACGACCACAAAGTCGATCATCGAACTGAGGCCTAGGGTGTCCTGGTGCCAAGTGCACATATGAACACCCCTATGCTTGAACATGGTGTTCGTTATGGACAATCCATGATGAGCACAGAAGTCCAATAACAAAACAGCACTCGGGTTCAGATCGGGGGGGCCATTCCTCCCAATCACGCCCTTCCAGGTCTCATTGTCATTGCCCACGTGAGCATTGAAGTCTCCCAGCAGTACGAGGGAGTCCCCAGAAGGTATGCCCTCTAGCACCCCCTCCAGGGACTCCAAAAAGTGTGGGTACTCCAAACTGCTGTTTGGCACATACACACAAACAACAGTTAGGACCAATCCCCCCACCCGAAGGCGGAGGGAGGCTACCCTCTCGTCCATGTCCACACCCGCTCGGCGCCTCTCACCGGTGGCAACTCCAGAGTGATAGAGAGTCCAGCCCCTCTCAAGCAGATAGGTTACAGAGTCTAAGCTGTGCGTTGAGGTGAGCCCGATTATATCTAGCCGGAATCTCTCAACCTTGCACACTAGCTCATCCTCCTTCCCCTTCAGATAGGTGACATTCCACATCCCAAGAGCCAGCTTCTGTAGCCGAGGATCAGACCGCCAAGGTCCCCGCCTTCGGCCACCACCCAACTCACACTGCATCCGACCTCCTTGGCCCCTCCCATAGGTGGTGAGCCCATGGGAAGGTGCTCAGGCTGTTGTGCTTAGGTCATTTCTAATATTCTGAGAAACATTCAGGCTACTTTTAGAAATCATTTCTGATGGGGTGGAGAGATTGATGAGTTTTGTTATCCTGTTGTGGCTGTCCACTTTGTTTCGATAACATTAATTGGTTCTTTAGACTAAAATGAAAAAAGGTCTTACTGTAAGTGTACCAGACCATCATCAATTCTTCAGCAGCTGAAATCTGGTTTTGATTTTAGCTCAGGTTATGTACAGAGATGTTATTTGGCAGCATAAAAAATTAAGACTGAATTAGAATTGGTGATGTTTTCCAAAAACAGACATCTGTGATTAATTTCTTTGAAGCCAAACTAATGTTAGTTTAATCCTATATACATAGTAATCTGAATCTGAACTTCCTCATCACTTCTTGTGATAATTCTTACTCATTTCCCTCTATTGACAATGCTCAGTTTTACACTGCTTCCCTTGCTTCTCCATAAAACTTAAAATGTCCTACCTTCTTTTCTCCTTGTCTGAACATATCTTAAAACTGAGCAATGCTGCCGCTGTATTCATGATGGGTAAAGCTGACTATTTAAGATGAGTGCAAATTGAAGTTGTATAATGCTGATGATGTTTTTAAGACTTGAAGGGAGAGACTGCACAGTAACAACAGCTCCAGAAAAAGGAAAATTTGGGGTTCCAACTGGTTCATCCTGTTTAATGTTTACAGTCCAACAAAACTAAACACCCTTGGGCATATTAGCCCTCAAAAAATCTGGGCAAAAATAAACCTAAATATATTGGCTGGTTAACCACTGATACTCAGTCAGTTTCCCAGGAGCTCCATCCACCAGGTAGCCTTTGTCAAAAATAATGCTTCTTTCTAGGAAGCTCAAGCTTTTATGGATAGTTAACCTGAAGGAGCAGAGTCAGTTTCCCTCACTGAGCAGTGTCTTGACACTGCGGAAAGAGAAGAAGATCACAATGTTAGCAATAAAACATCTTGTCGTCCTGGACATACCCTGACAGAGTCTGTAAGGAGATCCTCCAATGCACATGCATGACAAGTGCTATATGGCATTAATGCTTTGTGGTTGTATTGAGCGTATAGAAGTGCCCATTTAGATGGGATTCAGTTCACTATAAGCATGATTGCTATGTTTATGCATACAGACTGACGGAATAAATGTTGTGTCAAATGTGTTGTGAGGTTCTGCTGGGAACGTCTGGCATAGTCCCCTGTCAAAAGTAGCTTCAACTCTCACCTGTCAATAGAGAGAAAAGCATTCTGTTTTGTGTTGAACATGTTTTTTTTTCTAACTATCAAAGTATGCAGCCTTTGTTGATTTTTCATAAAGCATTCAACTCAGTTGATCAAGCTGCACACTGTGGGACATCCTGAGACTTCATGGGATCTGCTGGATATCATGGTTGGCCTGTACACTGGTACTGTGAATGCTGTGCAGAGTTGAGGCAGAACCTCTGTGTTTTTCCCAGTTGATTCTGGGGTTCATCAGGGGTGTGTTCTTGCTCCTAATCTGTTCGATGCTTGCATGGACAGGTTATTGGGCAGGGTTGTGGGGTCCAGCAGTCCAGCGGCATCTGTTGGTAAAGAAAGATTCACTGATCTTGACTTTGCTGATGATGCTGTGATCTTTAGCTCTGATTGGGGCTCTTGAGAGACTTAGCGAGGAGTCTGAGTGTCTGGGCTTGCAGTTGTCCTAGATAAAAACCAAGATCCAGGCCTTATTGACCTCTTGGGCACAGCCATCAGCAGTGTGTCTGTCTGTGGACAGAATGTAGACCTTATTGAGAGGTTTATTTACCTCAGCAACGACATTCATGTTTCCGGTGATTCTTCCTATGAAGTCAGTAGACAGTTTGGGAGAACTAAAGGAGTCATGAGGTCACTGGATAGGGGTGTGTGGCACTCCCGATATTTTTGCAAAATGATGAAAGTCAAAGTCTTTAGAGTCCAGCTTGTCCTGTTTTGCTGTATGGTTGTGAGACATGGATGCTATCCAGTGACCTGAGACAAAGACTGGACTCCTTCAGTATTGTGTACCTTCAGAGAATCCTTGGGTACCGCTAGTTTAACTTTGTGTTGAACGAGCAGTTGTTTACGGAGTCCCAAATGAGGCACATTACCTGCATTGTGAGGGTGGGTCAGTTACGGCACTACAGCCACGTGAGGTTCATCCGGCTCATAGGATCCTCATTGTTGAGGACCCAAGCAGCTGGACCAGGCCAAGGGGACACCCACGTAACACCTGGCTGTGGCAGATAGATGGTCATTTGCAAGGGGTGGTAATGGATCGCTTGTGTGCCTGGGGGGTTGCCAACCAGGATCCCAAGCTGTTTTGTTGTCCGGTTGGTAAGCCAATGTGCTATACTAGTGCATGTTCCACAACCTGGCCTGACCTGATCAAGGTATATTTGCTGTCTATTTCTAGCACTCACTAAACCTTGCATATGAAGATAATAAATGTTATGCCACACTGTTGAACATGCCCAGCACAACACCATTTGGTGTATCCTGCCATGGGCATTTTGGTCTCTGATTCAATTCTCAGTATCAGTTGTATGCCAAGTTAGTTGTCCTGGCATTTACTTGACATGTATTTAACCAGGCTCCTGTTAGTAAGTGTCTTATAAGCTCATTTTCAGTGCCTTGACTAATGTTTCCTGAGATTTTTACTATAGCTTTGTTCTTCACTAGAGGCTATCACATTGGTTTGTCTTCAGCTCATATGGATTTGACCTTGATACTTTTTCAGTATGTCTGTCCTTGTGCATTGTCTTTCTTCATTTTTATTCACAAGCTATGGTACTCGTTCTATTTTGAATATGTCTCCCTCCTCTATTTTTTAATAATGTTATCAGTCACTCTTGACTCTTTCAACATAGTCAGTTCCTCCATTCTCATGAATAGCTCATTGAATGAACTATGAATGCTGAAGAGTAGGTGTACATCTGTTTGGAGAAAGACTGAGTTTAAATTTATATAATAAATTGACCATACCACACATAGTCATGTGGGAATGCAGGAATTAGTGCTGCAGAATCTGGGTGTAAGACTGTGGTTCTCAACCTGTGGGGCGGGCCCCCCTAGGGGGGGCGCAAAGTAACAAAAAAGGGGGCACAAAGATGTGAAAAAAAGAAAACAAGAATCAAAAATATGAAAAAAAAAATCTGTTGAAACCAAAACAAATTAACTTAAACTACATTCTGATACTAGAACAATAAATATAGAGTTAGATAAATGTCGATAAAAGTTAAGTAGGTATAATAAAATATGCATCTACATTTCAAAAAAATGCTGGGGGAGCGCGATTAAAATTGTTATGAAAACTCAGGTCGCAAATACTTAAAGGTTGAGAAACGCTGGTGTAAGAAATTCTCTATATCATCAATCAATCAGTTGAAGTCTCTGATGAGTTTTAATCTGGAGAAAAACATTAATGTGTTTGATTTTGCTTTAATTTGTGAAAATCTGACTAAGTTCAAGAATGACATCATTCTCAAAGTAGAGTTAGTCATTTGGATTGGGCTTTACCAACTCTACTATTGATTATTGTTGGAAATTACTTGATTGTCACATGAGTCCCATTTTGAGTGTGTCAGAATCATGTTTAAATGTTTTGATACATTTTGTTTCTGAAAACACTGTAAAATTATTTGGTCATTCCATTTTGTGTTTCATAAGCATCCTTATTTTGTTTATTTGCTGTTTGGGTCCTGCCATTTTGTGTGTCTGGTCACTATAATGCTGCATGGCTGTTAAGCACAAACAGGGTGACTATGTACAAGACAGCCACTCACATTGAAGATTACCTGAACATTAAGAGTCATTTTTAGTATAACTGGAAAAAAATCTAAATAAGTATTCTTTTCTGGTTTTGATTCATTTCAATTGTGTTTTATTGTTAGACTAGTAAAATACCCGCGCTTCGCAGCGGAGAAGTAGTGTGTTAAAGAAGTAATGAAAAAGAAAATGAAACATTTTGAAAATAACGTAACATGATTGTCAATGTAATTGTTTTGTCACTGTTGTGAGTGATGAGTGTTGCTGTCACATATATATATATATATACTAGCAGAATACCCGCGCTTTGCAGCGGAGAAGTAGTGTGTTAAAGAAGGTATGAAAAAGAAAAGGAAAAATTTAAAAAATAACGTAACATGATTGTTAATGTAATTGTTTTGTCATTGATATGAGTGTTGTTCCCATATCTATATCTATATATATATATATATATATCTATATATATATCTCTATATATATATATAGCAAAATAACCACACTTGGCAGCGGTGAAGTAGTGTGTTAAAGAAGGAAAGAGAAACAAAAGGAAACATTTTGAAAATAACGTAACATGATTATCAATGCAATTGTTTTGTCACTGTTATGAGTGTCGCTGTGATATATATATATACTGTATAGCAAAATAACTGCACTTCGCAGCGATGTCGTGTGTTAAAGAAGTTATGAAAAAGAAAAGGAAACATTTGAAAAATAATGTAACATGATTGTGAAAGTAATTGTTTTGTGTATTTGGCGGCAGCGTCACGAAGTTGTTTTCGTCTAGCTGCATTAGAAAATGTACCACGACGTCTGACACGCCTCCTTTTTACTGTTTTCTCACAGCTTGGATTGCTGCTGTCATAATGGGTTTGAGTCTACATATATATATATATA
>JANRMT010062861.1:44578283-44610562 GCA_026402145.1 Polypterus bichir lapradei | reverse complement strand
ATATATATATATATATATATATATATATATATATACACATACATACATACATATATACATATATATACACATACATATCTTCATATCTATATAAATATATACATATGTATATACATTAGATATCTACATATACACATATATATATATATATACATATCTATCTACATCATATATACACACACATACATACATACACACACACAAATTATACAGTATATGTGTGTGTGTGTGTATATATATATATATATATATATAATGTAGATAGGTGTGTGTGTGTATATATATATATATATATACACATACATACAAACATACACACAGGTATATATATGTATGTGTCTATATGTGTGTGTATAGCTTTGGTCCCTGAGTGCAAGGGAAAAATAATAAAATATAGTCTATTAGTTATTAAACAGTAAAACATTAACATTGAGCACTACTTGAGTGGTTGCGGGTAAACTACATTTTAAAAGACGGTATAACAGAACAGGTTAGTAGTACTAACAACAGCTAAAATGTATATGGATCATCTCTTGGTAGTTGATCCCTTTTGAAAGGCGCTAAACGACGGCTGTGGTATAGAAATTACATTTTCTATGTGAACGTTCAAATTTCTGCCTCTGGTAATGTGCCTCACCGGTATTTCCAACAGTTAAAGAAAAATTGTTTTGTGTCCTCTGCAGTGTTAAGAGAGAAAGGCTTTGGTTTGGGATAAAATGAAAAAAGGTGTAAAGAAAGGAAAGTTGCCTTTTTATTTTATATAGTATAGAGAGATGTGTTCGGTGACGTTATGATCGCCTTTTGGGGACAGTCGTGGTGGGTCTTGTGTAGACTGGTGAGACGTCTCTGCCATTAATTGGCTGTGATGGCACTGTCAGTCCTCCACTCGTGTGCGTGTCTTCATAATCCGAGCTGAGGACCTCATAATCGTATACGTGCAAAAGAAAGTGTGAATCGCCTTAATATTATTTTGCCGTGGTGTAGAAAAGGGGTCCCGTGTTTGCACTTGTCTGGGCTATAGCTCAGGGGGAGGATGAAAAAAATTAAAAGTGCTCACTTTGACTTAAGCCAGAAGCGCAGTCAGCGTCTCAAATCCTGGCACAGCTATGCGCGCGCGCCGGCTGCTCGACTTTTGCTGGGAAGGAGACCCCAGTTTTTGTACACACGTTCCACAAATGAGACACACGGGTTTACCAGCAATGTCAGTAAACATATACTCAGCCTCCCATCGGTTTTTAAAGGCTCTATGTTCAGAATCACCTTTTCTCTTTGGCATCGTATGGGCTAGCTTGGCAATAACTTGTAGCATCATAAGCTAGACTTGATTAACGTGGTAAGTGTTCGGCAAGGCAGCTGAAGCGCTGGATTATGGGATCTGTAGTTTATTGTGTTACCAGCGTTTCATATCCCCGGGCCATTAATAACAATAATACAGTATATAAAATGATCTCGCGGGCCGGATATAAGTACACGCCGGGCTGGATGTGGCCCGTGGGACTTGAGTTTGACTCATATGGACTAAATAGAACTTGAAAAGAAATATTTTTTGGAATGTGATCGCGCAAGTCAGATCTAGTTGACGCGCACTACAGTACATCGAGCCCGCGTGCTATTGTGGTTTTGCTTGTGTGCTTCAGTAAGTTGACGTCCCCTCGCTCTTACATTTTTACCGTTCATCTAATGAATACACTGAGTATGGCTTTACCAAAACAATCATTGATCGCGAATAAAGTATCCATTATTCATGAAGCTTCAATAGGTGATCTGTCTTTCTGCGTTAACCGCATGCGTTTTCATACGTCTCAAACTAAGGGGATGTGAGGTTAAAATAAATCGAGAAGCGCGCGCACATACTTAGTGCATCCCCTCTCGGGAATCGAACCTCGGACGCGGGCGCTACAGGCGAATGCTCTACTATTGCGCCACGGCGTGTGGTTTGTCTATTTGAGCGTAGCAGTGTAATTCGGTTTTTGTTCAGCACTCTTTGGAACTGTTGCTTTTTGTCTGCGCACTGCGTCAGTTCACGTGAGCCGCTGAATATGGTTTTATATGTCACTCGCTCGCTTCTAATTGTTTCGCTGCCTTCTTAAATATATAATGCATGTTTTCTTCAGCGCGTTCTTCCTGGTTTTCTACGTAATGCGTGATTACGTGAGAGGCGTGATGATGTCACACGAAACTCCGCCCCTCGAGCTGAACTCCATTACAGTAAATGGAGAAAAATAGCTTCTAGTTATGACCATTATGCATAGAATTTCGAAATGAAACCTGCCCAACTTTTGTAAGTAAGCTGTAAGGAATGAGCCTGCCAAATTTCAGCCTTCTACCCACACAGGAAGTTGGAGAATTAGTAATGAGTCAGTGAGTGAGTGAGTGAGTGAGGGCTTTGCCTTTTATTAGTATAGATTTTGATTTCTGGGAAGTCTTATGGTTTGTCGAAAAAAAATCATTTGACCCCTGCTTGTTTTGTTGACTACTCTTTTTTCTTCTCCTCTAAGAATATTTAACTCTTCCACGTTCTTATTAATTCCAGTTGTGTTAATTCAAAACATACAGAACAGTGAATTTTATCCACATTTAAGCAATGTTTGGGATGTTGGTCTTTTTACACTTTTTTGCATTTTTTTGCAAGTTCTTTTTCAACATAATGACATTTGTTTTAGGGGTTTCTTGACTAAAGGAATCCATTTTTGATATCATTGTTTTCATTATGTGAAAACTTTTTGGTTTCATAATTTATCTGAGCTGTTTTCACTGACATATTTGTTTATTATTGGGTAGCACCATTTTATACTACCTTTGTTAGAACCACTTCAGTGTTATAAGAGGCCATAATACCTAAAAAGATTTCTAAAAATAACTTTATTTTAAAAACCTTTTTGGTGACCTTATTCTCTCTTTCAGTTTAGACCATTTTGCTTTTGAACCTTTTGATTCTTGTCACTCGTTTTGGGTTTTGTTGCTGTGCTTTTTCCTGGTATTCATCCCTTTCCTTTCTTTTGGCTATATCATTTTTCTGTTTATTTACAGTAATAAAAATTAACATGCTACCAACAAAGCAAGACAAGCAGGGGCTTAGTAATAATTTAATAAATCCCTTCTTTGCTTTTATTCATTTATGTTTTTGATCTCTGGTTTGTTTTTTTTTTCCTTCCATGCTGATTTTGGTGCTAAGAGCTATTGGTATTGACTGTGTGTTTAATTAGTGCCTGATTTTGAGAACATCATTATCTGTGTCTAGTGTTTATTCCCCCAACTGATACAACTACTTTTGTTATACAGTATAACCAACTTTGACATTTGTAAGTCAGCCCTTAAAGTGTAACAACTCTCACTTCCTCACATTGGCATAAGAACTCCATGCTCACTTAAACCTTTGGCAACAGAGTGAGATCATGAAGTGTGTAAAGATGTAAAGTCAGCTGATTTGGCCTTGTCTTGAACTGACAGATTGATGTAGACAAAATGAAAAGGATTTCTCAGGTATTGTCAGATTTCTCTGGATTCTCTAATCCAGTGTAATAAAAAAAAGTTGCAGCTGAGCTAAATCCCACAGCTTTTGGTAGGAACAAGGTTGGCACTACTCTTGCAATGCTTCTAAGAAAAAACTTGTCTAATTCCTATATTTGTCACATATTCTGATCAAGAGAATAAAAGCTTTTGTTCCTGCCATTATTTCACTACCATCCCTATATTCTCCTGTGTCTAGATCTAGACATGGGGGATATCCAGGATATCTGTATTCTGCCATGGAGGTAAAAGGCAGAGAAAAAAAAAATCTTTTAATTGCTAGCCTGAAAAGCTAGCACTTCAGCTGGGTTGTAGTATAAGTGACACCCTTCTGCTTGGAGATCAAGAAAATCAGGCACCAAAACACTTGGCAAATACTTACTTAAAATGCTTATTATATGTTTTAAACCACAAGTCACTTAAAAGAATCACATGCACAACAATCTCAGATGTTGCACCAGTTTTTAAACCATTACCCTTATCACATAATGTGATGTGACTTCTAGGGGCATGATCTAGCAACTGGGGCTCACATCCTAGCAACAGCTACTCACAATGACATTAACATATTGGCAGAGCAGTAAAACAAACAGATAACAGCTTATAAACATATGTCAGGAGACATTAACTTATTACAAATCTTTTACAGGGAGACTCCCTGATGTCCAAAGCCTTCCAAAATATCAAATAACTTTGAAACAAAATTTTATAAAGAGCATGAAAAAACATTTTGCACCTGAATCATAACAATCTGGTGACCTTAAGGCCCTTAATGTTCACTCCATCAACTCCAGACCTTTGGCCCTAGCACCAGGTCAAGGAGCTTGAATATACCTGGTTGTATGTTGTTGACCTGAAGCCCTTATAGTCCTTTAGGTTTTACACTTAATCCCACTTTAAGCTTCAACAAAACCCTTAAATTGACTTCCCCCACCTGAACATCTCAAACCAGAAAAACAAGTCTATGGGAGAAGAATATCAAAAAGATTGTGACTTATTTATTTAAGCACAAAACAAATTAGAATAAAAGATTATATAAATGTAATATAAAATACAATAAGCTAACTGCTTTTCTGTCTAATATATACTTTCTACAGAACAGTTAAAGTAATAAATTGTTGTGAACTTGGGAGTACGTTCAAAAAAGTCCCAAAATTTGTTACAAAAAGACTCACAAAAGGAAGGGTTCATCAACCTTCAGTTGTATGACAAAAAGGCAAACAAATTATCTTTATAAAATAAAAGATTTATTATCAAAACGCTATGCAGCACAAAAGTTCCAAGGAGCACAAAAGCAATCCACTGGCAAACAAGTTTCATAAACATAAATCCAATTAGAGGTCAAGAACAAGAACAAAGAGGTCAAAAATCCAGAGAATTACCAACAAATCAAAGGAATAATCACAGCGAACTCACCACCGTTCAGCACATACATTGCACCACAAGAGACTGTGTGTTCCCTCAGCCTTTATAGAGTTGAGGGCAGTCACTTGACAGAGATGGACTGGTGGCCCACTTCTTTGGGAACCACCCACAAAATACATGGAACATAATAGAACAAGCATATACACACAAAAATTACATAATATGCAAAAGTAATTAACATAAAAAATGAATCAAACAAGAACAAAAAAGACATAAGAAAAGAATCTGAATGTCAGCCAGGAGAGGAACCTTGGCTGAAACCTAACATATGTACAATAGGTCTACAATCCTGTAGCGCCATTAAAAAGATTCTTATTTTCTCTTCTGCCTTTAAAGCACGGGTGGGCAGATTCAGCCCTGGAGGGCCGCAGTGGTTGCAGGTTTTTGTTCCTACCCAGTTACTTAATTAAAAAACATTCCTCGTCAATTATTTAATTTCATGGCTTGTTAATGCTTTAACTCTGCTATGTCAGGTCATTCTCACGTCCTAGATTTTTTTTCCTTTCAATGGATATCATCCAAATGATTTGAAGTCTAAAAGAGACGAGTTATTCACAGTGCTTCACTTTTTTCTCTTCACTTTCCTTCCAAGTATTTAATTAAACCCAACAGTGCATGATACATACACACAGGTGTAAATGGAAACAAGCTAAATGGAGAAATGCTGGTCTCTTTTGTCATTTGCATCTTATTGCTAATAAGGAGCAATTAAAAACCAAGACTACAGCTGTTTAAGGCTAAAATAAGCAATAAGGGTTCAAAATCTTAACGAGCGAGACAACTAAAGTGAAGCAGAAGTGTTACTTGAGCAATAAGTGCTTCTTATTAAGCAAATGGGTTGGAGCAAAAACCTGCAGCCACTGCGGCCCTCCAGGAGTGAATCTGCCCACCCCTGCTTTAAAGGAAGAATGTATCTTTATTCAACAAATTCTCCAGAATAAATTTCTGAATTCTGAACAAGTTTTGTATATCTTTATTTTCTGATTTTAGCAGCATCAGGACTTGTGATGTGTTAATTATAAGAATCATCTTCAACAGTTCCTTTTTCCTTATCCTTAATTTAGTAATACCTAAAATGCAATTATACTCTACTTATAAAGAGCACATTTTGTGGTATGATTACTTTTTAATTATATTTGGTAGGTTATGAAACATTTGAGATATAAAGGTTACTTAAACTGTAGCCTATATATGAGGAACTTATCCTAAATGTTTTATATACTTTGAATAGGCCAGCTGTCAGAAATTTGAATGGGTTGGGTCAGCAAGTTACTTTTTTGATTTCTAAAGTTTAAACTAATTTCCTAAAATGTTTCTAAGTTATCTTTTTTTTATTTTTAAGCGTTTAACATTGCATTTTTAACCAGAATTTGCTCTTATGCAAGACTTCGTTTGTGTGCCATTATCAGTTATCGTCTACATAAAATTTTTTCAGAGGATTACAAAGTGTTGCTGTTTTGAAGCTTCTTCTGCCTTAATGACAGGGACCTTCAAATATAAAGAGTTAGTAGTAGTTCTCTAAAGGGGAGCAATAGTTTAATGCTAGTGTCACTTAGTTTGAGCTTTCATAAGCTTTGTACTGAGTATTTTGTAATGATAAGAAAATTTTTACTTTTAACATTTTGGGGATTTTTTGGGGTCTCTGTTTAGAATATTCTGCAAAATACCCTAATGAAAAAGTATTTAAAGCAGGGAGCAGACATTGAGCAATGTAGTGTCATCAGCTTGTAGTGATTAGGCAACACGTTCATATGACAAACTGTACTAGCCATGATCACACTTGACAGGGGTCATCATTACCTAGCAAGAAGATAAGGTACTGAAAGGAATCTGATTTAACTTCATAATAGCTCTTAGAAAGCAACACCACCAAGTGGGCAGTAATTTGAGACTCAGTTTGAATTCTATCTTTGTAAAAATATCCAATACCTCACCAGGAATTCATGCACAAGTTTCTAAACAGAATGAATGGTTTCAGATTTCAGACAGTAAGCTTGCAGTACCACTTGTCACCATCATGCTGTGCTAAGTTACAAGGAATACTTGAGCATGTCTCAATCATAGCTGTGCTGCAAAAAAACACAAAAAGGCTTACAGAGAGTATTAGAATACAACGTCTATCCATTCATGTCCTATGCCTGCTTATTCCACAAACTAAATTAACATTTTGCCTGAAATACAGGCTAAGTTGCATTCAGACCACTATACATACTTTTTATCCGTAATTAATTTGAAATGTTACTCTTCGCATTTCTTTTTTTTTAATCTGCCTATAAAACTCATCAATTTATATAATTTGACCAGCTTTAAGTTTTACTCCGTTGGCCATGCTCTCTCTCTCTCAGGGGTGGAGGTTGGGTTGTTTGGTTTTCAATCCTATTTTTTGTAAAAATTGATCTGTGTGGAATGATTATAATAAAATCAATAAAAAGAAAAAAAAAAAGAAAAAAAAAAAACATTTTTAGTCTGTTATCATTTTCAAAATGTCTCTCAGAATTACTCAATTGTCAAACTTTTAGACTAAAGAGAAAGTGGTTTCAAGATATTGTAAAATTCAAAATAACATTTCAAATATCATGATAGATTTACTTTAAAACCTTCATTTACTTCACTCAGAAATTCATGATATCTATAAATACTAATTTGCCATGTCATGGCACTAAAATTTAAATCTTTCTCTTCATAAAAGGATTTCTATTTTGCAGTGACCTTCTAATGTAATTTTATGGTTTTATTATCTGACTCTGTTGTCAGAATCAGTCTGTCATATTAGTGATATTGTTTTACAGATCCAGCAGTTTGATTCCTGAATTGTGTTCTGTCTGTGTGGGTTTTCCTCTCACGTTCCCAAAGATGTGCTGGTTAAGTGAGTTGTTGAAACAAAACTAGCCCTGTGTGGGTGTTTATGTGAGTAAGCCGTATGATGGACTACTGTCCTTTCTTGCCTAACCTATGCTCATCGCTGCTACCATAGAATGCTTGAAACCTTGGTTATGTGGCTTTGATAACGTTGTGTTGTACATTTATAGGGTCATTAGCAGTGCTACTCACCTAAGATGGATTTAAATCTGAATAATCAACATAAACCTCAGTGTTAATGTTTGCAGTGCACCATGTAATCAATATGTCTTTGTTGTATGCCATTTGGAATGGGATTCATAAAAGTAGTGTTAATGTTTGTGACACACCATCTTTTGGAATGACAAATGCAATGCATTCTATTACTAAAAATGTTTGTAATGCACCATTTTTTGAAAAGACAGAGACAACACAATCAGACAGTCACACAGACACTTATTAAGATGGAGTGTTGCCCTGTGTATAGAGTACACTGAAATTCTTATTAGCGACACATTTCTACTCTTGTTTTCTTGAAACTTCTGTCTTCCTTACTGGAAAAATCTTAAAATGCATTTGTCATTAGCAAAGCGAGGCAAGCTCATCATGACATCAAAACATTTGTATAGAATTTTGCTTAGAACAGATATATCAGCTGAGAGTTTAAAGTAATAATAAGTATGTCATTAAATTTAAAATTACCACTGCAGTCCATAAGTGTGTCATCAATATTTTATACTTTTTAATGACATTTTACAAAGTTTCAGAGCAGGACATCCGGTCATTAGTGAAAGATTTACAAAACTGATCACATTTTGTGGAAAGAAGTTTACTCAGAAAGGACGTGTTTAGCAATAAGTACCTCTCGAAGATGAATTTGAGTTTTGTGATGAATAGGACTTGTTAGTCAAGTTGCAGAAATGACAACAGCAGTCTCCTAGTTTCCGCTACTTTTTTGTGAAATACAGCTCAGGAAAAACAAGCAGACTGTTTCAGTGAAATCAAGCGGGAGCTGAAGCTTTCTGATTTGTGTGAGTAGAGCTGCAGATAGATTTCTTATGAACAATACTCTGATACTGAAGGTAAGCTTTCATTCTATCGCTTAGTACTCGGCTGCTTGTTGACATTTCCCAGGTGAATGATAAATTTGATATTTGTGTCTGGATATTTTATTGCACAGATTGTCATGTTTGCCTTTTATCATGGGAAGATAAACAGATTTCAGTTTATTTTCAGCTCTTCTGATGGGTGCAGAAACCAGAAAATGAAAAATAATTAAGTCAAGGTTAGGTATCAACTCTAGATAAGAAAATTGTTTGCTGTCACCATGACCTTAGATGATATGTTATATATGCATAGTGTAGGCCATGCAAAACCTTTCCATTAAAAAGTTTGGATGGGATTTTGGAGACACTAAAGTTATACAGCAGAAACTGAGTGATCTTCCTCCTGCCGACTTGCTTTCCTCATGGCCTCAAAGTGCCCTTAAAGCATGTATGCATAGGCCTGGAGCCATGACTGCAGGAAAGTGGAAGCTTACTGATGCTGAACTGAACAAAAAGCCTTTTAGATTCAGAAATTGCTAGACTAGGCCTGTTCTGCCTTTTTATGAGCAGCCAAGCAGTAAATATCAAAAGATGTTTGAAATACATTTCTAATCAATAGGGGGTCATCTTGTCCTACTGGTTGTACACAGTTTCTGTTAATGGTGAATCCACCACCCCGCAATGATCCTCAAAGGTCTTTTACTCAATCCTCTTTTCTGTAAAATCAGCATGCTTGTAACAGGTTATCTCATTCATTAGGCATGGTCTCATGTTCCTCTCATATGATCTATGCAAAATACTTTGTGAATAAAAATCCACCATAGAAAAGATTTCTTGCAAACCTCCTGTAGCCCAAAACAAAGAAAATTAAAATACTTCTCTTGGAATATCATTGGCAGCTTAAATTCCTCATTAAATGGTGCCGTTTTCCTCATAGACAAGCTTAGGAATCAAGCTTGACTGGATTCTGACCTTTGAATTCCAGTTCTCTCCAATAGTCAACAGTTAATTTCTTTGCCTTGAAAGCATCACCTGTCTAGATTAGATGTAGTGTGGTAGTACCATATTGTTTTAATCTCCTGTTTCTAGGAATATTGCATGTTCAGAATTCTTCTTCTACAGTCCTGATAAAATGCCGTGACCACATTATCTCACATTTAGGATATCAACACACGCCTTGTATTAAATGATCAAAGAGTTCTTAAAACTGATCTTTACAGGCATATCCAATATTTCCCTGAGGCTGGCAGTCATTCCGAGGTGCTTCAAAACCACCACCATCACACCCATTCTGAAGAAGTCCTCTGTGTTTTTCCTCAGTGTCTATTACCCTATTGCTCTCACATTGGTCATCATGAAGTGCTTTGACAGGCTAGTTTTGGGCCACCTGAAAGCTGGACTTCCAACATCACATGACTCTCTCCAATTTGCCTGTCATTCAAACTGTTCCGCTGTGGATGCCATATCATCTAATTTTCATATGTCCATGTCCCATCTAGACAAAACAGACACTTATGCTAGAAAGTTATTCATAGACTTCAGTACAGCATTCAACAACATCATACCTTAGAGACTCATAGGAACTTTCAGTCTGGTAGGGTACAACACTTTGATACACAACTGGATCATGGACTTCCTGACAGAAAGACACAAAATACTCTGCATCGGAAACGTCACCTCCAACATCATCATGCTGGGCATTGGTGCCCAAACCCCAAACAGCTGTGTACTGAACTTCACTCTGCTGACTTAGAACTTTATGGCTTCATACAGCTCTAGCAATGTCATTACTTTTGCTGACAACACAACAGGGGTGGGTGTCATCATCATTGAAGATGAGTCAGCTTACAGGCTGGACGTACAATGTTTGTCAGACTGGAACAAGTACAGCAATCTGTCTCTTAATATCTACAAGAAGAAGGAAATGACTGCTGACTTTAAAAAGGCCCATGCTGTCCACCCCCAACTGCACATTGGGGGCTCAGCCATGGAATTGGCCAAGTGCACCAGATTTTTTGGTATGAACCTGGCAGCTGGCCATACTTGGTCAATTAATATCACATCAGTTGCCAAGAAGGCTGAGAAAGCCAAGCTTACCTTCCCTCATCCTCCCCATATTCTACAGGGGCACCATCGTGAGTTGGTTTGGGATCTGCAATGTCTCTGACTGCAAGGTCAAACAACAGATAGTAAACACAACAGAAAAGATCATTGTGATCCCTCTATTAAAGACACCTTTTGCATCTGCAAAGCCTACAGCATTGTGGAGGACTGCTCCCACGTGTTCCATGGTCTGTTTGATCTACTTACATCTGGCAGAAAGTACTATAATATCCAAACCTGTTCTGCAACAGCTTCTACCCCTTGGCTGTCCAGACTCTGAATTTTGTGCTTAGTAGTCAATTTATATGCAGTACATTTGTTACCACTTGTTTTTTTTTTATTAGTTGTTATTTATTTATTTATTTATTACTATCTATTTCAGTTTATGATCTACTTTTTAATTTATTTATTGATTTATAATCTACTATTATTGATTTATAATACAGTATCATTCTTCACTTCTCCTGTGTTTATGTATATGTTGCACTATATAGCGGGTTGGATAATGGATGGATGGATGGATGTACTGCAGTACTGCAGAAGTACTGGAGTACTGCATCCTGGGTCTTCACTATGTGGAGTTTGCATGCTCTCTCCATGTTGGCATAGGTTTCCTTTGGGTGCTCCGGTTTCCTCACACAGTTCAAAGACATACTGATTAGGTGAACTGGCGATCCTAAAATGGCCTTAATGTGTGGTTGGAGTGTGGGTGTTTTCACCCTGCAATGGACTGGGTTTGTTCCTGCCTTGTGCTCTATGCTAGCTGGGATAGGCCCCCCCAGGACCCTGTTCAGGACTAAGCGGATTAGAAAATGACTGACTGACTTGTCCACTTATTTTATCAATTAAACACTGAATAGGGTTATAAAAAGCATGAATGAAACTGACAGCACAATCGTTTAATGCACAATAACAACATGCAACAAAAAAGAACAATACAACATATTGGACATCAATCTAGATGTATTATTAATGTTATGAGTACAAGTTACTTGTGATCTGTAACTGTAGAATCCTAATGCTTATAAAGTGTGATAATGACCAAAATAGAATTCTGAGGATTGTAAAGCAGATCATCAGCCATACAGACAGCAGTTAGAATCTACAATTCTGAATCTAAAATAGCACACTAGCTTCACCATTTCTGATTGGGCGTAACAACTCAGTTGTCTTATTGTGCATAAGGCTGATGTGCTGCAGCAGTTGAACAAATATGTCTCAAAGTGGGACAAGAAAATTGTCATCTTTTGTCAGTCTAACATTAGTTGAGTACCTTATGTGCAAGAAAAGTTCAGTTCCTGCAAGAAATGGATCATCCCCAGCAAAGTCTCATTTATTTTTAGAAGTCATGCTATGGACACAATCTCCTGCCTTTCTCATTATCTACAACTAAATTAAAAATCTATCAGTTTTTGCCAAATTTGGCAAATTCTGCTCTTCTATAAACATTTTACTGATTACAAGATGTAAAATAAAAAAATATAAAAATCAAAAAATGGATAGTGCAAGACACAAAAATAGAAAGGTTTTTACTTAATTCAGAGAATGAAGGTCCAATATTGTGAGGAATTTCTGCTCACTGTAGCCTGTAAAATTATGCTAGCAGTCCAGCTACTGCTTAGTACAGAATCTGAAAACATCTGTTTATTTAACAAAGCATAATGTCATTATTTTTATCATTATATCTCCTCAAACCAGAAGCACACAACTAAAGTTTATTTTAATAAGCTGCTGTCTTGCTTCAGTTTATCCATTGATTTGTACTGTTCTGAGTGTGTTTGTTGTGGCACAGTAGTTACCATTACTGACTGCATCACAGATCAGGAGAGTGTTCCATAAATAATAAAATGTGCACAACGGTGCTCTGTTATGGACAGGTGGTCCGTCCATGGAGTGACTTCTGCCTTAATTATCCCAAACAGACACTAGCTCCTCATACACTTACACTGAATAAGAAAGTTATAGTGATGGATGTGTTTGTTTTGTATAAATTAACAAATGCAATGCATCATTTATTTCATACCCATGCAATATTATAAGGAAATTAGCTTAAACTAACAAATATGACAAGCTATTTAAGAATAATTTTTACAGTTATTGTCCATCCATTCATTGTCTGAAACTATTTTATCCATTACGGGGTCAAAATTAATTTATAAACACTAACTATATTCACACATTTTATTTCTCTTTGATATTTACAGAAATCAAAAGACAAAATTCTCAAGTGTGTTAATTTTGCAGTGTCAAGCAGCTCAATACCTTAACCACTCCACCACTGAACTCTGCACTTCAAGGCTGCTAGCTAAATTTCCGTCTCTGACTCATAGTGTGACTTTTACCAAGTCACTTAAACTGCCTGTGCTTCAGTGGTAAACAATACCTCTAAACTGTTTTAATGCATCAAGGTCTTATAAGACATCTTGAATATCACCATCAGCAATGGAAGGCACACATCCATTTTCTGAACTAACTCACTGTGTGGGTGGAAGCAGTACAGGAACCTGTATAAAGTGCTGGGGTGCCAGCTAGATCGCCCCTTTTGATTTGTGAAAACAAACTGCAAAACAGGCACTCGTGGGTGCAAAAATAGAACTTAAATCTATCTCTCAAGCTCTCAAAGTAACAGCTCTTGTAACAAGTAGGGATCTCAGAGTTCCATCCTATAGGTTTGTCCAGGTTCAAATGAGTACCCTCCTTCAGTAGCATTAGGTTTTTATAGCTGTCTGGGATGGAAGGTTTGGGGTTAGTTGACCTCAAGAGATGTCTTCTCACTGCCGAGGAAGAGATAAAAAACAATACTATTAACGGTAGCTCCCCCTCATCCCGGTTCTTTGGATGTGCCATGAAGGCATCTGTCAGACGTGGATACGTGACACTCTTCACTTTCCAAGGTTGCAGGAGGCATAGTCTACACAAGCAGCAACAAATCACACATTCACTCCTATTAGAATAATATAGATGGAAAAATATGTTCGAGATATAGAAGAATCAGAAGCACTGACAAAAAACCCAGATAAACATGGGGAGAATGCACAAGTTCAACCCAGTAGAAGTTGAGAATTGAATCCAGGTCTCTGGAACTATGTGGCAGTGATACTGGGGAGAGGTTCAAATTGTCACTCCACTACCATTGAATTACTGTATTGTATTGTGTAACATGTTAATGGATAATAAAACTTCATTAGAAGCCTTATGTGTACAAAAGCACGGCTTTTATTCCAGCTTACCAGGACGGCCTCTTATTTACTTTTTTTCTCAGCTGCCACTTAGGAGTTTTCTGCCTTCTTGTCTGAAATTTCTGTGGGTATAAGTGAGATTTGCACTTATTGTGTACTTTGCACAGTTCCATTTGTTTCATGCCCACAGATAAGGTTTAATCTTAGTTACAGCACATACTCTGGTCTTTTGTCTTTGTGATGATGTTTTCCAGATAAGAGAAATGGAAAAGCTTATGCTATGAGATAGCCGCTAGTGGCACACCCCCACGTCATGTCATATTGGAAAAAATAAAGGACATAGGTAAGTCTCCCATGCTTGCTTATAGTGGCTACTAAACCCAAGACTCCTACCTAATTCTCTAAAAGTGACTTAAAACTGAGCATTGCTACCAAACCAGCAATACAGGTTGTTGATTTCATTCTCAGTCCTTCCTGGTTTCTGTTCAGCATTCCCTGTTCACCTCAACTGTGAATTTTGATTCCATATTTGTTTGCCTTCTAGGTCATGGAAAAGAAAGGTTTTATTTACTTTAACAGCAGCAGCAAGATCACAACTGACTATGACTTTAAATGTGGCTTCAAAGGTATCTTGTGAACATTAAATACAATGTCTCTCATCCTCTGTGAATTTTCACACAAGAACATGTCATCATCACAAAAACAACCACAAACACATTGATAACTGAATTATTTTAGCACATCACTTTCCTATTGTATTTTGGTTTTGCACTCTTAGTAAAAATGTCTTGACCTATGTAAATGTCTAATCCATTTCAAAAGACACTTCAAAAATGTTTTATATTGATTTTCACATTTTCTTACATGCTTGTTCTGAATTTTGTTTCGTTGACCTGAAAATGTGCAGTTTATTTACATGTCATTTGTCATTTAGAAACTGGTCTAAACAAATTAGCAGGACTGGAAAAACCACTCTGGGGACTGAAAACAAGAACAGCATGTAAAACAGGTTCTTATCATTTGGGAAACTGGAAGGCTGGCTGTTGTTAAGGTGAAGTTAATTTTTCAGATAGTACAACCCCAACATAAGCTATTACAAAATTTAAGTGGGTACATGAGTTTACTAGCCAAGTGAAATTAGAAATCAAACTAGCAATCTAATAATAATTAATGATTATGTAATAATGATGATTATTTAAGATGGGTGCTCCATCCAGGGTAATTCCGAAGTCAGCAAAATCAGCATAAAAGTGTATCAAATGGCTGTTGTCTCCCACAGCATAAAAAAGAAAGATATGCAACAGAGTTAACTTACAAAGAAATTCAAAACCTATTACCAAGTGATAGTAGCGCTTCATTGTGAGTATTAGAGATGTACATAATGTGCAGCTTTAAATTGAATCAACCTATTTTTAGCACAGATAGAGGATTGATATTTGTTCACTAGGTGGCTTTCCACTTGTTGTCCGTGATTATAACAAAAGATCTTCCTCTCTTTAATGTTTTAGTGTCTAAAATTGAACTGTTTTGTAAAAAAAAAAAAAAACAACTATGGTTTTCAAAGCACTCTTCTATCAGTATAAGCATCTAATTGAGATAAAATAATATTAGACAGTCAGCCATTCTCCAACCTGCTATATCCTAACATAGGGTCACGGGGGTCTGCTGGAGCCAATCCCAGCCAGCACAGGGCAGGAACAAATCCCGGGCAGGGCACCAGCCCACCACAGGGCACACACACACACACTAGAGACAATTTAGGATCGCCAATGCACCTAACCTGCATGTTTTTGGACTGTGGGAGGAAACTGGAGCACCAGGAGGAAACCCACGCAGACACAGGGAGAACATGCAAACTCCACGCAGGGAGGACCTGGGAAGCAAACCCAGGTCTCCTAAATGCGAGGCAGCAGTGCTACCACTGCACCACTGTGCCACCCCTAAAATAATATTATATAATTAATATTGAGATATATTGTGGTGTACAAAATCATCAATTTTTTTTAAATAATATTTTTTTTTCCTATGGCAAACTGTATTTCTCACAGTGAAATGTATTGAATAATATCAAAGCAAGTAATGTCTCTAAAGTTCTTGATTCCCAAGCTCATGCCAGCATATTTCATTAAAGGGGCAACACATAATTTGCTCGAAAGGGAGTTCAATTAACAGGGATGACAGTAAATCACACTGTGCCTGTATATGCACCAGATTCTCAATATCAGATTCTCTTGATTTTTGATGCATTAAGGTCACAATGTACATAAAATAGCATGTAGCGGCGCATGCATACAGGATGAAATGCTAGATTCCTTTGCCATAGTAATTCAGGTAGACAGAGATTGGGAGGCACACAATTATTTCCAGATTAACACTAGTAATAGCAATATATTCATTGAGAAATAAACCTTGTACTGACAATTCCTTTCGTATTCTTTTTTTAATCTCACAAGTAGTACATCCCTGAAACCAAAGCAGACCATTTCTCATCTCAGATAAATGAGGGTAGAGTCCAGTAATAATTATAAAAATTCAATAATGAAAAGTTGTAAAAACTTTGGAAATATTTTAATTTTAAAAACTAGGTGGCTTTGCCCCCCTGCTCTCTTTGCTCACCAGCCCCCGAGTATGGGTAACCATACAACCATGTACAATTTAAAGCGATTGCTATTTTCATGGGAACTGTTATATAGGCATAATAGAACTAACTATTTTACATTACAGCGAGTAATTAACCATAGTTAAAAATAGTAAAACGTAATAAATTGAAAGAAATTTATGTTTCATGTTGCGTTAGAGATAAATGTTTTCATTCTGTATGGCTTTGAAATTAACATGCAAATACTTTTTTAAATTACACTTTTACTGTAACACTTCAGTAAAAACAATATTAGGAATTAACTTTTCATCAATATCGTACTGAATTTTGATTCTGTGTTTGGATTTACATCATGACAACGCAACGTATAACTGCCTGTGAGTGAATATCATTTCTTTCTCGCTAATAACTAAACTGACTTTTTACATTACAGCAAGTAATTAACCATAGTAAAGAAATAGTAAAACATAATAAATTGAAAGAAAATTATGTTTCATATTGCGTTAGAGGTATTCGTTGAGTTATACATTTTTGTTCTGTTTGGCTTTGAGATTAACATACAAATACTTTTTAAACGTACACTTTTACTGTAACACTTCGGTAAAAACATACGCCAAACAATAAATCTTTTAATTCTCGCAGATACGCCTCTTCATTGGGAAGAAACCCTACTTTTTCCTGATGGTAACACGAATTGGACGATCTACAAGTTTCCAACTTAAACTTTAAAGCCAAACAATATCTATGTACTTCTGTCATGTCATCTATGTCCATATATTCCATTTCTTTTCGCTGTTCTGTTATTTCACCGTGTACAGTAATAATTTCTGTTTGTTAATGCTCATGCAATCTTTGCTATCAGTTTTTCATGCCTTTTCGAATTTTACTACTTTCATAATCTTTAACCTGCTGTGCATGCGTATCGTGGCAACGTTTTTGATCCTCTTTATGATGTTCTACTTTGTCTTCTACTCTTTGTCTATTATTTCCGTCCTCGCTTGGACCTGCTAGGTTTTCAAATCCCCTTGATCCAGGCTGTTTGTTACTTTCCTTATTTTCTGAATTTGCACTTAGATTATTATTGTTCTTTTTTGAATTTTATTCTCTCCAACACTTTTTGGCCTGTTTTGGACATGCTGCCTTTTCCTCTTCGCTTAGTCATTGACCAGAAATGGACTATTACAAATGAAACAAATAGATTGTATGTATAACAATAGTGTCCAGAAAAGCTTCTTTAAAGGATGAAATGGAGTACTTTTCATAAACGACTTAAAATGAGAAAAACTTAAAAATCTATGAGCTGAGAGAGCAGGACATGTGTCTGACAAAAGCGTTCACACGAATGAGAGGTGACTGGACCATGTGCATGGTTGAATATAGTTGAGAGGAGTGCAGGACTTGAAAAAATCTCCTAGCAAAATTCTCGTCTGGCGGGACTTGAAATTATCTCTTTGAAAAAGTCTCATTCCAGGATTTCCTTTTAAAATAGAGATATATATTTTTTTCCATCACTCAGAAATGTCGTTTGCTTCCATGTGAAAGGTGCTACTTGATGGTCTTCACAAGAGGAATAATATTTTGCTTTGAAATATCTTTGAAATTTTGCTTTAAGTGTGAGTCTTAAACATATTACAAAGTGAACATAGATTTTTCTGATTTAGGCCAAAGACAACTAGCATTCACTGGAAACAATATAGTTTTTTTCGAGTTCATCTTAAGCCTTGAAAGTTTCACATACTTGCCCAGTATCTGTATGGCATATTGAACTACTGTATAGCAAGTTATATTTGTTTTTAAAATTTAAATACATACAGAAATCTTTCACAATGTTTGAGTAATAACACAATTCCCATTGCTTCTGGAGCCATCAATAGCAATAATGCTGATAGAACTGATACAATTTTTATTAAAAAAAAAATCACCTGGGTTTTCTTTTTTGACCCAGAGATTTTCTAGCCAGAATATGTTTTATAGGGGCTCATGACCTGCAATCATTAGCACTACTGCTTCACAGACTCAGCATCATGTATTTCATCCTGCATTTAAATCCTGTATCCAGTTCTTGTCAAAATAAGAGTTTACTATTGTAATTTGTGGTCATGCTTCACTGTCAGTTACATACCTATTTATACTGTAAGGTTCTTCAAGTTTCAATCCACTCCTATTTTCAGACAATGAAATGGAATGTATTCTCAGAGTTTAATTTCTGCTTTCAGAAGTTCTGGTTGAGGACCGTTTGGAGCCCTAGGCAGGGTTGACAGACGTCACCCCCTTGTTGTCCATAGTGGGTAGTCTGTATTACTGTCTGTTTTAGGGGGAGGGTATGGGGGTGGTAGCAAATACAGAGCTCACACACTTTTACTTTTTACTTTAATAAACAGCAACCACTCAGTGTCATCAGAGTTCAATGACCCTTCCTCGGTACTTGTTGGTGTCCATAGTGTGCTTGCCTACAGAAACACAAACGGCATCCCTTTGTGTACATACCACAGACAATATTATCATACTTCAACTACCCTTTCCTTGCCTTGGTGTTCTTAACTTTCCTAAATGGCACCCACAGATGGCGTTGCTCTAGTGGCCATCTATGTCACCTAATGGACTGACCAGCTCTAGTGCTGAGACTACTCCATTACTGTGTTGTCATGATGGACTGACAAGTGAGAAAAACACAAGAAACAGAAGGCAAACTAGTAGTCAAGACTAGGGTGGGGCTAAGCCAAAAACTCACAGACATGCCAAACAGCCAAAGCCAAAAATGTTAACCAAAAAGTCACATTTAAAAGTTGTGCAAATACTCTAGAAACTGTTTAGTAGTCTAGAAACATGAAGGTTTTGTTCACTCATCCAATATCTTAGACACTGAGAGCTGCACTATACCATCTTAACTACTTTCCAGGTGATGACATCAAATGACATGGCTTTTGCGTGTCACACAGTAGGAATCAGGACAACATTGCTAACAACAAAATGCCTGTTATCTGAAAATGTAAACCTAAATGACAGCACAAAATTATATAAAATAGCTCCTAAAATTATTGCATATGTTAAAAATAAAAGAAACACTCCAAAACCAGTGTAAAAATAAAATTGAAACAGTAACAATTTTAAGAACATTTGCCTCACAGTGCTATGTGGTCTACAACAAAATAGTATGAAAAATCTATACTGTCCAATTATACATTATACATACAGTCACAGAAAGCTCTGAGGACAAGGCGAAAAGCAAGATTTGAGGGGATTCTATACTATACCACAGTCCATACACAGTCATTTAATATGACTTAAAAATATGAATTAATCTAACATGCATGTCCATCAGTTGTAAAAGAAAACTGGAGAAGGTGGAAGAATAACAAAAAATTGGAAAATAGAACATTGAAAAATAGATAATGATGGGTAGGGGATTGGAATGCACATAACTAAAGTTGTTAAGTAGAAGTGTCAAGCCTTGGGATATTTCTATGCTATAAACAAGCAGAAAGGATGATAAGAATTAGTTGACCACAAGCACTGGGATCATCTTATAATCTCTCAGTAGTTTGGACTTTGGAGAGTTGTCAGTGAAAATGAAGCACCACACTTCCAACCACATCACTCTTCATAGTTGTTTTCCTAATGCATTGTGCCATCCACAGTATTGAAGTAATAACCTCTGCTGTAAAGTCATGATTGATTCAAACCAATAAGGTTGGGGTGGGTCCCCTGTGGACTCCCGATTGTACTGATGCCTACCTGCACCACATCAAAGCAATAATCACCCCCATCACACTTCTTTGTTCGTCACATATTTTGCCTAAAGGTTACAGTTTTTGTTGTGTGGTGGGAACACAACAAATAAAAGTAGTTAGGAACAACAATTGGCCCAGGGCCTACATCAAATAGGAACTCAATGGTTCCTGAAAACAAAGTTCCTGCAGTGGGGAAACACCTAAAGTGTACCCCTTTCCAAAGGTTACTTCAATAGAAGATTCATCTGTGAACTCATTGGCCACCTGAAAAATACACAAGTACCCATTAGTGACCCCAAGGCACACACCTCGTGTCTAGTTTTTCATTATAGTGTCTGGAGCTCATAACTACTCTTTGCTTAACTGTCTTCTAACATTGCCAGAAATACTCTAACTCTTTTAGGGTTGAATTATTTTTTTCCTTTTCTCTCAGGGCTGAATATTTTTCCAAAATAACTCAATTTTCTGAAAGCACACAAAGCAATAGTTTCTTACATAAATCAACATAAAACAACTGTTCCTTAGCACATTGCCCTATCACTGTGAGTTAACCGTCTCTGGCTGCTGTGGCAGTGTCAGCAGCTGCTTGGGGTCGGGGGCAGGGGCAGTGATTGTGGTGGCGGATCAGCTGGAGACTGATCAGCTGATGCCAGTACCTCACTTTCATTTTAGATCTTGCTCTCCAGATCATTTGCACCAAAATCAGAGTCTGACATTTATAAGTCCAATTCAAAATAATAAAATATATGCAAAACGCTGTCCACTGAATATTTTGCTTTGCGCATTCACTTCGCTCTCTTGCCAGATTTCAATGTTGTTCTAGACTCTGTACTACTCAGGCACATGCAGGGAATTGACGTTAACTCAATGTGTCCAACATTCCTCCTAGCAAATGATAGTGACAGTGAGTTTTGTCAACGTCTACAGCTCATTATCATCCTCTGCCCTTGGGTGTCGACTTTAATTGCCCTAAATCCCCCTAAAAAGACCTAATACATTCTTGTCTAGGTGGGTCATTAATTATATTCTTTTCCTACTTAAAACCACTGATGTTTTTCTAAGAGTCCTCAACTTTATCTGCAGCACTTTAGTTTAGCCTTGGTGACACATGAGCTGAGGGGTGTATGCTCGTATTCAGTTTAAACAATGAAATGCAGAAGGTAAACTACAATCATATATTGTATATGATAAAAATCTTTAAAAGCATTTTTGTTCCTTCAGATATATTTTAATACATGCTTTTGTTTTTAATAATTTTTAATTGTAAATGTATAGACTATGTTTGATCTAACTGTTCCTCTGGCCCCTAATGGGAGGAAAGTCCTACTTCAGTCTCTCATTAGTTATTGTTCACTAAGACCATTTTTGCCCTGTGCTTATACCACTAAAGTAGAGCATCATGAAACACATTTCCCATTAATTTAAAGTAAAAAATATGTATGCATACACATAAAAAAATCTTATCATTTGCAAACAGAGCATCCATGCTAGCATTTGTTTATGCACTCACAAGCAATGCAAAGTAACCAAGGTACTACCTGGTGGTTCCCTAGCAGCAAGGTTGCTAAGGGTTTGGTAGCAGTGGGGCTTGCAGGCACAAAAGGTCAGACATCAGATAACACTCTCCAGTGTTTTGTCCTAGAAAGACTGATGCATTATTTAATACTTGTGAACTAAATATTTGTAACAATAAGTACATTCCCCACATAACTGTACCAATTGTGCACAAGTACATGTGTAGTAATAATTTTTAAAATATTTTGATAATTGTACTGTATTCAAATGACAGACTTGCTGAGCTTTCAAAATCAACAAATATTAAATCTGGTGCTTAATCCTACAAACATGCCAGTCTCCTTGCATTGCCACTTCTTAAAGTGAAACTGCAATTCTGTTTTTTCTTTTTCTAAAGAAGCTACAGGAAAAATAATTCGGATCAAAATCAATGATTAATACACAACCTAAAGAGAAAAACAAAATCAATAAATCAAACAGAACAACAATAAAAGCTTGAAACGACTTCTGAAAGTAAAAGATTCTCCATTCTGTGAGTCAATGTCAAGGGACTCCAAAACCCTAAAATGAATTTCACAATTTTTAATAAGCTACACAGAAGGAAAAAACAAAAAAAAAATAGAAAGGTCAAAGTACTGGGAAAAAAAACACGCCATAAAGAAAAGCCCTGCTCTCCATCTGGGCGTGCCTTCACAGACATTTGATTTGTCTGTTTGGAAGAGCGGTTCATCAGTTTGCCCATACCAATACATTACACCATCAGTCTCTCTCTTTTATGCTGTGCTTCTCCTAGGATCTCGGTATCTCATGAATGAACCTTCATATATATATATCTTCTTATATAATACTCTACCGTGGATTTTAAATCACTTGTAGCTTGCAAACCGTTTGACCAATTGACCCGAAATTTGGTACACATATACTACGTGACGTCTACTATATGCTTTCGGGTGATGATTGACCTCCAAGGTTATTCCTGTTTTTATTTTTATTTTATTTTATTGTAGAATCAACTCTCGGCAGTGGGCAGCAGGGGGGCCGTGCGGCGCATGCGTACCATCACTGTTCTCATCCCTACCAAAGAAGAGCTGCTCAGGAAGCAGCAAGCGCATCAACCTCTGAGCAAATGCTTGCTAAATGTACAGGAAAAGAGGATGAACACTATGAATGCTCAAGTCAAGTGTATTCACTGCATGTTATCGTGCAGTACAGCGTTTCTGGTATATATATATACAGTATATATAATCAGAGTATAGTATCAAGTCAATGAAACTTCTGGGATTTTGATCTGGTCAGTTAAATAGCAGAAGGAGTTGTTAATCAGTTTCAGATGCTTTGGTGTTAATGAAATTAACAACAGGTGTGCTAGAGGGGCAACAATGAGACGACCCCCAAAACAGCAACATTTTAACTGGTGGAGGCCACTGACATTTTTCCCTCCTCATCTTTTCTGACTGTTTTTTACTACTGGTAGCATGAGGTAATGCCTGGACCCTACAGAGGTTGCACAGGTAGTCAAACTCCTCCAGGATGGCACATCAATACGTGCCATTGCCAGAAGGTTTGCTGTTTCTCCCAGCACAGTCTCAAGGGCATGGAGGAGATTCCAGCAGACAGGCAGTTACTTTAGGAGAGCTGGACAGTACCATTGAAGGTCCTTAACCCATCAGCAGGACCAGTATCTTCTTCTTTGGGCAAGGAGGAACAGGATGAGCACTGCCTGAGCCCTACAAAATGACCTCCAACAGGTCACTGGTGTGAATGTCAATGATCAAACAAATCAGAAACAGAGTTCATGAGGGTGGTCTGAGTGCCCAACATCCTCTAGTGGGCCCTGTGCTCACTGCCCAGCACCGTTGAGCTTGATTGGCATTTGCCAAGACTTGTGCCTTGTGCTTTTCACAGATGAGAGCAGATTCACCCTGAGCGCATGTGACAGATGTGAAGGGGTCCGGAGAAACCGTGGAGAATGTTATGCTTGCCTGTAACATTGTTCAGCATGACCGTTTTGATGGTGGGTCAGTGATGGTCTAGGGAGGCATATCCATGGAGGGGCACACAGACCTCTACAGGCTAGACAACAGCACCTTGACTGCCATTCGGTATCGTGATGAAATTCTTGGACCCATTGTCAGACTGTATATTGGTGCAGTGGATCCTGGGTTCCTCCTGGTGCACAACAATGCCTGGCCTCATGTGGCGAGAGTATGCAGGCAGTTCCTGGAGGATGAAGGAATTGATACCGTTGACTGGCCCCCATGTTCGCCTGACCTCAATCCAACAGAACATTTTTGGGCCATTATGTTTCAGTTCATCCGACGCGGCCAGGTTGCACCTCAGACTGTTCAGCAGCTCAGTGATGCCCTGGTCCAGATCTGGGAGGAGATCCCCTAGTACACCATTTGTCGTTTCATTAGGAGCATGCCCCAACATTGTCAGGCATGCATACAAACACGTGGCGGCCATAGAAACTACTGAGTGCAATTTTGAGTTGCTGCAATGAAATTTCGGCAAAATGGACTGGCCTGCTGCATCATTTTTTCACTCTGATTTTCGGGATGTCTTTGAATGAAGCCTTTTTAGGTTGATAATTTTCATTTCCATCAAACAATGTGGTATCCTTTTGTTCCTAACACATTACCCAATCCATATCAGTATAGATATCCAGCATGATTTTTTTCCCATTGAGATCTGATGTGTTTTCAACGTGCTCCTTTAATTTTTTGAGCAGTTTATATATATATATATATATATATATATATATATATATATATATTGTGGTCCCCGGCCGGGACGCCCAGGAGGACGTGAGGAGGGCTTGTGCCTCCTCCAGACCGCGAGGGGGCGTCCGTCCTGGTTCTGTTGGGGGCCACGGGTGAAGGGCTTGGAAGCCCAGCCCTGTAGGGACCCGTGGCCACCACCAGGCGGCGCCCCGATGCCGGTTTATCCCGTGTGGTCCCCGGCCGGGCTCCACGCCTAGGAGGACCAGAGGAGGGCGTGTGCCTCCTCCAGACCGAGCGGGGGCGTCCGTCCTGGTTATGCAGGAGGCCTCGGGTAGGGGGCTTAGAAGCCCAGCCCTGTAGGGACCCGTGGCCACCGGCAGGCGGTGCCCCAGTGCCCATTTATCCCGGGAGCCCGGCACTTCCGCCACACCAGGAAGTGCTGGGGGGGAGACGACAGGGGACACCCGGACGGCTTCCGGGTGCGCAGCCGGCACTTCTGCCACACAGGGTTGTGGCTAACACTAATTGCCGGGGAGCAGCTGGAGCCCATCCGGGTTCCCATAAGAGGGGCCGCCTCCCTCCAGTCATTGGTGGATGTCGGGAGGTAGCAAGACAGAGCTGGAGAGAGGACTGGGGGCGGCCAGAGAGAGAAGGCACAGAGACTGTGGGCCCTGGACTTTGGGGGAATCAGTGCAAGAGGCACTGGGGGTGCACGTGAGCAAACATTCTAAATAGTATAAATAAACGTGTGTTGGGTGAAATATGATGTCCGTCTGTCTGTGTCCGGGCCAGCGTTCACAATATATATATATATATATATATAGTAACAAAAGGTGCTATATAGGCGCCTGACCTGAGACAGAAGGACACAGAGGCACGCATAAAACCAACAAGACTTTATTTTATCTTCACCCGTGGGCGCACGTCTTCCCCGTGACCCAGAGGCAATACACAGTCCCAAGCACTATTCCACCACATAGCAACAACCTTTCCTTTAACCACCACTCCTCCACAAGCATAGTCCTCCTCCTCCTCCCGACCCTCACTCCATTGCTTGACTACCTGGTCCTAATTGCATCTCTGAGTGGGGCTGAAGTTTCTTTCAGCCAGGCTGCTGAGTCCATGCAGCTCCCCGTAGCTGCCATCCAAGCCCCCAACCAGGCTGTGGAGGACTCCATCTCCCATGGAGCCCTGCGGGTGGTTGGGCAATCACTGTCAGCCAGGGAGGCTGTCACCAAACGTCCTGGGGGAGGTACTGGACTGCCCATGGTGGCTCCCCCGGAACATAAGCAGCAGGGGCGTCCCTGCCGGGCATGGGAACCAGCTGTTCTTTAATATATATATATATATATATATATTATATATATATATATATATATATACTGATTATCCCAGGACCCTCTCACAATTTAACATCTTTTACAATCTGTTTACTGTAAACATGTTACTGCCATTATTTCCTGTAATGCTGGATAGACCGGTTTTATACCCTGTTTACTGTTAAGAAGGAATCTATTTGTGCATCTTCACTTTTGCATTCTTCAAATATCATTATTAAGAAATAGCTATTCATATTAACTGGTTACCAAAGAATACTATGAAAAGGTTGCTTTGTATTAAAAAAAAAAAAAAAAAGATCTGCATGTATTGTGAGACAATTGGAAATAAACTTCAGTTTAACACTAGTCACATTTCTGGTTACAACTGATGTCTTCTTTTCAATTCAGTTTGCATGTCAAACATTTTTTGTAGGGAAGAGCCTTTGAGCCTGACTCTACCTTGTAGTGTATGGCATTATCATGCTAAAAATCCCAGTTGTCACCAAGTGGCATTGTACTTCACTAAAAATGCTGTTCACTTATTTGGTGCTATTCCAAAACGGCACTTCACACATTAAGAAAATCATGGAAATACAGAGCACAACATAACACGCCTGCTGCCAGCCAGCTTTGTGAACACTGGAAATTTTATGTAAATTGATTCTTCATTATTTTGTCTTCATGAAGCATTCTGAACTTTCAAATATTCCTCTGAAAATGCAGTGTCAGAAGGCTCCATCTCCTTAGGCTAAACTAATACAAAAATAAATTAAATTAACATAATTGACAATTTCAGAGTAATTTTAAAAAACTATAAACACAAAATAAACTGAAATATCAAATGATGGAAATTAACAAGAAAACTAACATAAAGATATTATAATTATCACTCTTTAATATTGTTTTTTATCAGTATGCTGCTGCTAGGATTAATAAAGTATCTATCTATCTATCTATCTATCTATCTATCTATCTATCTATCTATCTAAAACAACTTAAAGACAAAACATAATGAAGAAACTAAAATATAAGAGATTGGGACTATGGTTGAAGCCCTGCTTTAAAAGACAAGGTGTGCACATTCGATGTTGTAAATTTTTGTCAGTTGTGGAGGGAATGTGCAGACTCAGTGAATGCACCAGTAAAATTTACTGTAGGAATACAAGCCATCAATACATTTATCCAATATTCTTGAGGTAGTAAGAAACCAGCATTGCATGGGTTGTGAAAACATTACTGGGCTCACTCACTCACTCGATCGCTCACTTGCTGACTCAAGCACTTACTCACTTATTCACTTGCTTGTTCACTGACTCACTCACTGAATCACTCACTCCCTTTGTCGCTCATTCACTTACTCCCTCACTTGTTCACTCACACACTCCCTCACTCACTTACTCGCACACTTCCTTACTTACTCATTCATTCACTCACTCACTCACTCACTCTGGGTCAATTTAGAATGCCAGTTAACATCACCTGTATGTTTTTGAGATCCAAGGGATCTGTTGTTTGAAAGTTCCCCAAAGACATGGGAAAAACCTCAAACTTTCAAACTATGCACAGACAGTACTCAGGCTGGGATTCTGAACTACAGTTACAGAGCTGTAACATTGTAGGGGTAATCAATGTGTCACTCAGTAATACATAAAGACATGAGCAACTTTCAACATTGATATCCTGCTCTCCAAAATCTGACAGACATTTACAGTGTGGAAGTACATGAGAATACAGTCCAAAAAATAAATTTTATTGAATTGCTAAGGCCAATATTCTGTCAGTCAGTCATTTCCTAACCTACTTAGTCCTAAACTGGGTCATGAGGGTCTGCTGGAGCCTATCCCCATCTAGCATAGGATGCAAGGCAGGAAAAAAACCCTGGATAGAGTGGCAGTCCATCGCAGGGTGAACACACACACACACATTAGGATTAAACATTTTGCTATGGTTTCAAAAAAGGACTACCATGAGGCTAGTTAAAAAAGTTAAATATTATTGGCTGTCTGTTGGTGAAGAGTTAATGAAGTGACTCTTGAAATGGACTTTGGTTGTTGAAGTATACAGTACCAGTATACAGTATACAGTATACAGTAGACAGGACTTTGGTTGTTGAAGTATACAGTACCAGTAACGGCACACTGCACAATAATGTGCAGTGAATACACTTGACTTGAGCATTCATAATTTTCTTACTCTTTCTCTGTACGTTTAGCATTCGTTTGCTCAGAGGTTGATGCACTTGCTGCTTCCTGAGCAGCTCTTCTTTTCTCCACCCTAGCAGCCCGCTTCTTCTCTTCTTTCTTTGGCATCTTTTCGCGTTAAAACTGATTAAGTCAGTGTTTGTGTTTCAGTTACTTAGTATGTTTACCTTAATTTTTCACTTAAGGTGGCACTGAAGTCTTCAATCTGCCTCAAGAATGATTTAAGATATGAAGAGGTAGGGGAAGTGATGGCGAAGGTGGTAGGGATGAGAACGGCGCCTGTACGCATGCGCCTCATTGCTGCCCTACTGGCCGATGCCGAGAGCTGATTCTACAATAAAGTAAAATAAAAATATAAAGAGGAATAACCTTGGAGGTCAGTCATCACCCCAAAAGTGGATAGTAGACGTCACGTAGTATATGTGTACCAAATTTCAAGTCAATAGGTCAAACGGTTTATGAGTTACAAGTGATTTAAAATCCTGAACACACAAACGAACAGCCACGGTAGCGTATTATATAGAAAGATGTGCAGATTCAGGAGTGCCAGCCAGACACGTACAATATGTCACACTTTGGCAGTGCAGACTAATCACAGTTTAGTTTGGTATGAAAGTCCTCATTTGTATAAATACAGGCTTATTACTGCAACTGATTTTCAAAAGTCACAATTCCTTCTTATACTTACATGCATAGCCAAAAAATGAAACCTGTTTTCAGTCATCGTTTGAAACATAAGACCAAAATAAATGCATTTTCCATTAGAAATCTGTGTATATGTGCTCAGCCTCAGTGTCACTGCAATCCAAATCGCAAGTCACTGTAATCCATATCAAATAACAAATAACTCCTTCTATTTGAAATTAACAACAAAATTTCAAAAAGTCAGGCCCTTGAAGTCTATATACTTTGAATTTTTGATAATTTTTCTTTGGATGAATTACAAATTAAAGTATTTAAACTACAAGCTACATAACAAAGAAGTAGACAAATCAAACAATATACAGTACAAGAAACCTGTGAAGTAAAGCAGTTATTTACCACCATGGGCGTCGTAGTGGGGGGAAATAGGGTAATGATTACCCAGGGCCTGCTGGGGGAGAGGGACCCTTAAAGCCTGGAATGAAAAGTTTGTTTTAGAGAAGAAGGGGCCCACAGAGACTGCTTATGTATAGGTCCCAGAGTTCTATGCTGCACCCCTGTTTACCATCTTTGTGCTTGTAAGGAAACCAGCACGGATCTCGATGTAGTTAGCTGCCTGCCAGATGAAAAAAAATGTGTAAATATCACGTTTGTGGCAGAAAAAGAACCAGAGGAGGCTAAAAGTTAAAACAGGCTGAAAAACTACTCTTTATTCCACCAACACCTCCCGAGAGCTCTTTGATGGAAAGCCCTAAAATGACCCGAGATTCACTTTAGATCCACTTGAATAAAATCTTTTTTTTTTCTGAGATGTACCTTAAAAACGGTAAGATAAAATTAAACTTTAAGCACATAACTAGGAAAGATAGAATACAGTATCACTTATGTCTAGAAGGAAATTAAAGACTTTTTAAAACAATGGAAAAACATGTACTTTGAATTTCTCAGGATGGGCACATATTTTTGCCTGAAACTGGAGTGGCTTTTTGAAAGGTAGCACGTTCTGCTGAATCAGAAGATGGATTTGATTGCATAAGGTCATATCCCACCAGTGACGCACTCGCTGTGTGTAAGACCATAGCATTGACTGAATAGAATTCAAGTTGAAAGGCACTCCAGAAATCAATGCTGAAAAAGACTACTAACTGGTTACATCTGTTTAAAGTCCATAAAGCCATATGACTACTAATTAATAATTAACAGTTCTAGCAAGGAAGTACTAAGGTGCAAATAAAATTATGGCACCACTCTAGAGTTTAAAGTGGTTTAATTTTACCACAAACTCCACTAATCTAATTCATAGCAGCTCTGTGATAAGATAAATTCTCATGGGGATTTCTTAATCAGAAATATCTTTTAACATATATGGTATGATAGATTGTAGCACATTAAAAATAACAGTTTCATCACTCTGTGAAATGACACAATTGGCATTAATGCGCCTTCTGTGGCATTTTATTTGTTGAACCATCAATGAATGGAGCCTCATAAAGGTAAACCCCTCCCTCTTAATAACATTTCATTATGGGGGCTGTGATTCTGTGGCAATATTAGGATTGTCTTCTGGTGTATTTAGGCAATATAATAATGCTTCCTCTCACATAATGTTTTTTATAAATATATGTTGTTTGTACCATTTGTTATTGTATTACTTCTATATTACATCTACATGAGTTGAGTAATTGAGTGCTTAACTGCTATTATTAAATGTGTGTATACAAGTAGGTGTGCATTATTCTACCATGAAGAAATATAGCAAGAGAGAAGGAAGGACAAAATCTAAAAGGGAAAATTATTGTTAAAAGCAAGCAGATGTTCGAGACAAAATGGTTAACAAAACCCAAATATCAAATAAGAACATTAAAACCATACCTGTAGCCACAAAACACAAAAAGTCTTAATTCCACTAAAGCCTTGTCACATTAGTCTAGTGATTTTCAGACAAAGCCATTATTTACATAATCTTTGCAGGTTGGAGGCAGACAGTGGCATACTCCTGTGAAGTCAGTCATGTATCATGACAAGCCCTGTGACACACTCCAACTAGTCTGCAACTCACTCCGATAAAATTAAACAAACTTGATTTCGTCTTTAGTCATTGGGGTGGGTCTGTGTGAATGAGCAGCATGTTCTGTTTTTTAACACAGTGTGTTAGAGTACCAACATGGGGTGAAACCTGTCTGGATTTAGTATTTTGTAATAATCAAGAAAGAATTGAGGGTGTAGAAGTGATTGAACCACTAGTATCAAGTGACCATAATGTAATACAATTATTTTGTAAGAGTGCAGATGCAAAGACTAAAATTGTTAAGTTGAACTTTGGTAGGGCTAATTTTGACCAGATGCGACAATGTCTAAGTAGGATACACTGGAACATGCACTGATACAGTGCATTGCCGCACCCACCACATGACAAACCAACTCAGGATCCAGATTAGGACCCGAGTGCAGCCATGCAATGGGTGATACCTCAGCACCACACTAGTTCAGATGGAGTGGAACAGTGTGAGGTTTTTTATGGTGGCTGGAGTGCCAATTCTACCACCAACCCCTAAATTTTTCCCTGCAGGTTGGAGGGCCTACATACAGGGATGGATGGGATAAGCTTTAAGTGTGAAGACAGTCAAGGAGCAGTGGAACACGTTTAAAAATGTTTTACATGTAATGCAGGACAGATACATACGAAAATTTGGAATTAATAGAAAATTAAAAAAAAAACTCCACGGCGGATTAATAAAAATTTGAAAAAGAAGTTGCAAAGGAAAAAACTGCTTTATAAGGCATATAAGACTAATGACTGCAAAGTGAATCACAGAGCATATCAGAACATGGGGGCAACCATTAAGAAGGATATCAGGGAGGTTAAAAGATAGTTGGAGAGGAATATAGCAGATAAGGTGAAAAAAGACCCTAAGAGATTGTTTCAGTATTTTAGTAGTAAAAGAACAGTCAATGAGGAGGTGAAATGCATCAGAAATAGTAAAGGGGAATTAAAAGATACAGACAATGAAATAGCGGATGCCCTAAACTTACATTTTTCTGAGGTGTTCACAAGTGAGGAAGTAGTAAGACAGTACTGAGGGATTTGGAAATTGTAGAGAGAGAAGTGCTGCTCAGATTAAATAAGCTGAAATCAAACAAATCACCAGAACCAGAAAATATTTATCCTTGAGTTCTTAAGGAGGCTAGTGAGTACATATATAAACCCTTGACACATATTTTTAGGAAGTCATTGCACACTGGAGAGATTCCAAAGGACCGGAAAATGGCAAATATCATCCCATTATATAAAAAAGGTGACAGGACAGATAAAAGCAACTATAGGCCAGTAAGCTTAACATGCATCACAGGAAAATTAATGGATATTATTAAGGACTAGCAAAATACCCGCAGTTCGCAGCGGAGAAGTAGTGTGTTAAAGAAGTAATGAAAAAGAAAAGGAAACATT
>JANRMT010062861.1:44558469-44573283 GCA_026402145.1 Polypterus bichir lapradei | reverse complement strand
GGCCCTTGAGTTTGACACATATGGACTAAATAGAACTTGAAAAGATATATTTTTTCGAATGTGATCGCGCAATTCAGATCGAGCCCGCGTGCTATTGTGGTTTTGCCTGCGTGCCTAAATAAGTCACCCTCCCCTCGCTCTTACTTTTTTACCGTTCATCTAATGAATACACTGAGTATGGCTTTACCAAAACAATCATTGATGGCGAATAAAGTATCCATTATTTGAGTATGTAGATCGGGGTATATATATACATATATATATATACCCGCGTATCGCAGCGCAGAAGTAATGTGTTAAAGAAGTTATGAAAAAGAAAAGGGAACATTTTAAAAATAACGTAACATGATTGTCAATATACAGTAATTGTTTTGTGAGTGTTATTGAGTGTTGCTGTCATCAAGGATTTGATTATCATTATTTCTTTCAATCAGGTTCGTATTTGTAGAATGTGTTGTGTTCAAGTTACATTCCGTGTTTGTCAATCATTGTAAAGATAACAGGTTTCATTCATCGATTCGTTTCTTACTGCATCAATAAACAGCTCGTCTTCTTCTTTATCTGAGACCTGACACACTGCATGCACGGGTTTTTTTTTACACTGTCTTCCTTTAGCGGGACATTGACTTTTTCCACCGTGTGCTTTGTTTCCGCAGTAGCTGCACTTATGAATATGCTTGTATGTTTCAGACGCTTCATATTTTTTTGCTCCCATTTCAATTGTGTAATTCGGTTTTTGTCCAGCGCTCTTTGGAACTATGCTTTTTGTCTGTGCACTGCGTCAGTTCACGTGAGCCGCTCGGTGTACATGCATTGAAGTTTCCCAGCTGTGCTGGTGCCATGTCGTGCTATGTCCACGGCTGTATTTAATGTTAGCTAAGTCCCGGCACATACTGTAAAACTTTCTCTTGCAGTTTCGCTGAGTTTGTGCCAAACACCACCCTGACCATCTCATCTTCCTGTGCATAAGCACAGTCCTTCACCCGTGAATATTTAGCGGCAGTGTTTCTATTGGATTGCCGCTGACGGACGGCCTTATATGGGCAGGCACTAAATTACAAACGCCAGCGGCAGCCTGTCTATGAACTTAATTTAAAGTTTAGGTTTACACCGTGCTTTGTTTCCGTAGTAGCAGCACTCATGAATATGGTTGTATATGTCACTCGCTCGCTTCTTATTGTTTCGCTGCGATGTCACACGAAACTCCGCCCCCACGGCTTTCGAGCTCAACTCCATTACAGTAAATGGAGAAAAACAGCTTCCAGTTATGACCATTACGCGTAGAATTTCGAAATGAAACCTGCCCAACTTTTGTAAGGAAGCTGTAAGGATGAACCTGCAAAATTTCAGCCTTCCACCCACAGGGGAAGTTGGAGAATTAGTGATGAGTCAGTCATTGAGTGAGTGAGTGAGTGAGTGAGTGAGGGCTTTGCCTTTTATTAGTATAGATAAGATTGAGCAACACATGGCAAGGACAGGAGTTATTCTGAACAGTCAGCATGGGTTCAGAAGAGGGAGGTCGTGTTTTACTAACATGCTGGAATTCTATGAGGAGGCAAAAAAAGGTTACGATCAAAGTGGAGCATATGATATTATTTATTTGACTTTCAGAAAGCATGTGATAAGGTGCCACATGAGAGGTTGGGCATCAAATTAAAAGGACTGGGAGTTCAGAGTGATTTTTTATGTGGGTGCAGAATTAGCTGAGACACAGGAAGTAGAGGGTGATGGTGCGAGGAACCTTATCGGAATTGGCTGATGTTAAGAGTGGTGTTCTACAGGGGTCAGTGCTAGGGCCGCTGCTATTTTTAATATATATAAATGATTTTGATAGGAATATAAGTAACAAGCTGGTTAAGTTTGCAGATGATACCAAGATAGGTGGATTAGCAGATAATTTGGAATCCGTTATATCATTACAAAAGGACTTGGATAGCATACAGGCTTGGGCAGATTTGTGGCAGATGAAATTTTATTTCAGTAAATGTAAAGTATTACACATAGGAAGTAAAAATGTTAGGTTTGAATACACAATGAGCAGTCAGAAAATCAAGAGTACATCTCATGAGAAGGATTTAGGAGTCATAGTGGACTCTAAGCTATCGACTCCCAGTCAGTGTCCAGAAGCCATTAAGAAGGCTAACAGAATGTTAGGTTATATAACACGATGCGTGGAGTACAAGTCCAAGGAAGTTCTGCTCAAGCTTTATAATGTACTGGTGAGGCCTCATCTTGAGTACTTTGTGCAGTTTTGGTCTCCAGGCTACAAAAAGGACATAGCAGTGCTAAAAAAGGTCCAGAGAAGAGTGACTAGGCTGATTCCAGGGCTACAGGGATTGAATTATGAGGAAAGATTAAAAGAGTTGAGCCTATACAGTTAAAGCAAAAGAACATTAAGAGGTGACATGATTGAAGTGTTTAAAATTATGAAGGGAATTAGTACAGTGGATCAAGAATGTTATTTTAAAATGAGTTCATAAAGAACACGTGGACACAGCTGGAAACTTGTTAAGGGTAAATTTCGTACAAACATTAGAAAGTTTTTCTTTACACAAAGAACGATAGACACTTGGAATAAGCTACCAAGTAGTGTGGTAGACAGTAAGACGTTAGGGACTTTCAAAACTCGACTTGATGTTTTTTTGGAAGAAATAAGTGGATAAGACTGGCGAGCTTTGTTGGGCTGAATGGCCTCACTCGTCTAGAGTGTTCTAATTTTCTAATGTTTTAATGACAGCTGTCAATAAATGAATGCTCATCAGGAAGTAAAATTCATACAATGCAATGACAAGGAATAAGGAAGGACCCCACAAACAGAAAAGGAGCTTGCCCATTTGATTTCTGGTATTTTATATACAGAATAGAAAGAATAAATGGGCAGAAACTGGTACAAAACTCTCCATGTGCAAAAAGCACTGGCTCATTCAGGTACCATGTTATTGGATGTCACAAAAAGAAGTGAGGATGGAAGGTCGGGTACTCAGTTGGTAAATGTGACATATAATACGTGTATTGTATTGTATTGTATTGTATTGACCCCATTCATTTTGACCCACACTACACGCCCAACCTACTTAGAAAGGGGTCTCTTTTTGAACTGCCTTTCTCAAGGTTTCTTCCATTTTTTTTTCCTAAAAGAGTTTTATGGGAGTTTTTCCTTGTCTTCTTAGAGAGTCAAGGCTGGGGGGCTGTTAAGAGGCAGGGCCTGTTAAAGCTCATTGCGGCACTTCTTGTGTGATTTTGTGCTATACAAAAATAAATTGTATTGTACTGTATTGTACATAGCCAACGAGTTTTAGTTGTTTTAATTGAAAAGCTCAGCAACTTTAGCCACAAAGACTGATAAACCCCACGACTAGAAGTCAGAGAGAGAGAGAAAGATAGGCTGGAAGCATGCATTTATATGTCGTGTTGCTGCACCTACCACTAGAAGTCACATAATGCAAAATTGGCTAAATATGATTTGGGGTAGGTAAAAACTGAAACGTTTTCAATACAAGCAAAATCATGTATGCCAGAACTACCACAATGCTACTTTAAATATTGTCACAAAAATTATGTTAAATGTTCCTACTTCCAGTCATCATAAGGGAACAATGCGATGTCATTACCAACAACACAGTCACACAAAATGATGACATTAAAAAAAATAATAATAATGACAAGAAAAAATAATTTGTCCATAATGCACAGAAATGTGAAATAATGATAAACATGAACTTTGAGTGGTGCAAACACTTTAAATTATAGTATCTGTGTAACATCATATTTGCATACTATCCAGGGTATTATCTCATTTTATGCATCTATTAAACTGTAAGACTTTTATTGAGCATGATGAAGGCAGAGGCTCTGTATCTCATTTACTACCCTAGGACTATAACATAGCTGGGCACACAAGTAGTGTTCCAATGTGTATGAAAATCAGTGTAAAGAACAAATCATTCCACAAACCAGTTCAGGCACATGTAATTCTTAGGAGATGAAAGTAAGGTTTAGTTAGGAATCATTCTGTTGGATTTTGATCTCTTAACTAGCTGGGATTTAACTGTTTTCCCCTTGAGCTGGCATTTTAAGTAAATTTGTGTTCTGTGAAACCTCACGTTCATGACTCTTGGAACATATATCATTTGCAACTAGTGCAGAATGCAGCTGCTAGAATCCTAACTAGGAAAAGAAAATCCGAGCACATTTCTCCAGTTTTTATGTCACTACACTGGTTACCTGTGTCATTCAGAATTGACTTTAAAATACTGCTTATGGTTTACAAAGCCTTAAATAATCTCGCTCCATCTTATATATCGGAATGTCTGACACCTTATAGTCCAAATCGTAACCTTAGATCCTCAAATGAGTGTCTGCTTAGAATTCCAAGAGCAAATCTTAAAAGAAGTGGTGAAGCGGCCTTCTGCTGCTATGCATCTACTGTAAAATCTGGAATAGCCTGCCAGTAGGAATTCACCAGGCTGAAACGGTGGAGCACTTTAAAAAACTGCTAAAAACACATTACTTTAATAAGGCCTTCTCATAACTTCACTTTAATTTAATCCTGATATATTCAATTCATTATAATAACTATTCATGGTGGCTCTAAAATCCGTACTAACCCCTACTCTCTCTTCTGTTTCTTTTCCTGGTTTTCTGTGGTGGCGATCTGTGCCATCACCACCTAATCAAAGCACCGTTATGTTCCTACATTGATGGATTAAAAGCCAGAACTCTACATGACCATCATCATCAAGTCCTTCCATGAGAACCCTAAATACAATGAGGACTGTTTCATTTATGTTAGGTAGAATGCCCAGAGGGGGCTGGGCGGTCTCGTAGCCTGGAACCCCTGCAGATTTTATTTTTTCTCTCCAGCTGTCTGGAGTTTTTTTTTTTTTTTTTCTGTCCTCCCTGGCCATGGGACCTTACTCTTATTCTATGTTAATTAATGTTGTCTTATTTTAATTCTTACTTTGTCTTTTATTTCTCTTTTCTTCATCATGTAAAGCACTTTGAGCTACATTATTTGTATGAAAATGTGCTATATAAATAAATGTTGTTGTTGATATTGTAAATACAGAAAAAAAGATGTTAAAAATAAAAGTTTAGATTCAAGTTGAAATAAAAAACAAATCATAAAAATAGAGTTTCTGACCTAAAACAACATACTTAAAATCAATTTATAGATGTAGTGCGGTATCATCATTCACTAATGAAAATCAGTGACTGACCTTCTGTTGAAGGCACTCAGCTGTTCATACAACTTGACAAATATCCATCCATCGTCCAACCCACTATATCCTAACTACAGGGTCATGGGGGTCCGCTGGAGCCAATCCCAGCCAACACGGGGCGCAAGGCAGGAAAAAACCCCAGGCAATGCACCACCCCACCGCAGCTTGACAAATATGTCACTGAGAAATTATTTGTGTGCTGTATTATACAAATATGGAATTGAGTCATTGTTTGTGTGTAGCAAAAATATGGGTGTCTCATTGACACTACAATCTGAACCTCTCCAATTATAATCCCTTTATCACAAGCCCAATACACAATGGTGATCCTGAGCATAATTTTACATACAAACGTAATGACATGCATACTTGGCTATGCTAAACTACCACTCTGGTGTTCATACAAATCAGAATAATGCCTCTGGATGCAAATTATTTTTTTGTCACAGAATGTACTTGTGATGAGACAGAGTATAGGAGGCAGTTGGAGAAGTCTGCTTTTTGGTACAAAGAGAATTGACTGCATCTTAACATTAGCTAATCCAAGGAACTGGCTATTGACTTCTGTGTATATTTATTTGTTTACCTACCTATTGATGCATTTGTTTATTTAAAGAGCTTCTGTAAAAAGTTTTATCTATTGTAACAAAAGGCGCTATATAGGCGCCTGACCCGACACAGATTCACACTGGAGGCACATATAAAACAAATAAACTTTTATTTTTCTTCACCTGTGGGGCACATCTTCCCCATAATCCCCACAGGCACAACACAGTCCCAAATGTAACACAAACACACCAAAACACCATGCTCCTTTCTTTCTTCCACCACCACTCCTCCTAGGCAACCTTGTCCTCCTCCACCCGACTCTGGCCGCTGAGTGGTGGTCGCTGGCTCCTTTTATTGGGCACCCGGAAGTGCTGCAGGTGCTTGATTGCCAACCTCCGGCTGCACTTCTGGGTGTGGCAAAACCAGTGCCCAGAAGGGTCCCGCAGCTCCTGCTGCAGCACCCGCTGGTGGCACCTGTGGAACCCAACAGGGCTGCACAACACTCCAACCCCCATGAAGCCCTGTGGAAGTCCGAGGCACTGCTGCAACCCAGGGAGGCTGCCATCTAGTGTCCAGGGGGAGATACTGGGTTTCCCATTCTTGCTCCCCCGGAACATATGCTGCAGGGGCATCCCAGCCAGGCATGGGCCCCGGCCGCCTCCCAGACTATCTATCTATCTATCTAATGTCTTGAGTTTTGCATTTGCAACTTACCTAGTAAACTTAAGAATGCCACTAAATTAAAATTGTTAATCTATAACTTCGGTCATGTACTCACTTGCAAAGGCAAAGGAAATTGTTACACAATTAACAACTGTGTAGTTTCTCTCACTTACTGAGTCATGCAGTTACAAAGTTAACTACCGCTATAGGCACCTGCCAGGCTGCATGGAGGCACAATTAAAATACTGGTCTGGGTTCCTGAACACTCATTTCTGAAATGTGGACTGTTTATGTAATCCAAACAGATTAAAGGTGAAGAGCAGATTTTTTTTTATCACCTGCCTATATTGTCTCTGCCTTTGAAACATTCCTTAGAATGCTTTATTTGTTCTATGGATAAATGAATATATCCATCTATCTCAGCAGCACACAGCACAACATTTGAACCAAACCCTTTAGCACTATGAAAAAATCTATCACTGCTCACAAAGAACAGCTTAAGTCAAAATGTATTTGTGACCTTCCATTTTAATATAAGAAAGAAACACCAGTGTAGATGTTTGATTTTCTCAAGCTGCTTTAAAGATTGGGCATACTATTTGTGGATAGAGAAGGTGTGAAATGAAAAAATGGATGAATGCTTATTTGGATGCACCTGAATTTTTGAATGTTGCCTTCACTTTACAGCACATCAGAGGCTACAGCTTTCTGTTAAGATGAGCAAAAATATTACCTTTATGAAAGCTTTTGATATTTTAGAAACTTACTGTGATATAAAGTAAATGAAACTGCTCTTTTAAAGTCATACTGATGTGCAAGACTTGTAGGGATAACCTTCCTAAAAAACTGCAGCCTTTTCTTCAATCAAAGGATATACAGTATGCTACAAATAATTAAGTAACAAATGATGATTAAGTAACTAAAGAGTACCAAAGTGATAGGAGCCACAGTGCACCTTTACTGTAAATTTCAAGAAATTTTCTTTGGCAAGGTTTACCTTTTTGTAGATCTGACTTGCATCATGTTGCCTCTGTTAAGCAACACTTCAGGGAGTAGCGGAATGGCACATTATTTTGCTGGATGGTAATCTGACCATAACAGAGAGTGAGCAATGTCTAGGGAAGCTTTCAGCTCATTTGCTGGTGTAGCATGGGAGTATAAGTTTTAACCTTTAAGCATTCCCTGGCGTACTGGCAGTAACAGCACTGTTACTATACCAATTGTATCATCCCTCCACACTGCACCTCCTGTTATTCTTGCTCTCTGCATGAATACCTCATATCCTGTATGAACTTTACTGTTACATTGTATTTTAAGTGAGAATTTATGGGCACCAAAATTACTTAGGGTAATCTGTAGTTGCCTTTGATATTAATTTCTTCTTCGATTTAAAACTGCAGTTTCCTCTGCACATCAGCTACAGCCCATTTTTTCCCATACACAATAACACCAATGAAAACTGGACCCTGTCAGACAGTTGCACAATTCTTCATGTTCTGGAATATTAGCAAATTGAGTTTAATTTAAAAAATGGTACTATATGGCACATGAAAACAAATCTATGTACCAGCTTCAAGTAGCAATATTAACAGCAAAGGTGAAAATGAATTAATTCTGTTTAATGGATAGTAAATATCACCCTCTCAGAATCACATCTCATTGCATAGCATAAGTAAAAGGAAGCAGAAACAGAAGGCCAAGCAATTTGGTTTAATTATTGCCCAAGTGAGATAAGGCAGGAATGAGAAAGCAGTTTATGTATAAGCTGGAGGCTGTGAACTGATTGTGGCTGGTTTCTGCTGGTGATCTGCCAAAGTCAGTCTATACCTTTGTGCTAGGTAGTGGGGGAGGATCAAACGGGCCAGTGAGTCTACTCAACAGGTCTGAGTGTTGCTTCCTTTATTCATTTGAATGCGCTTTTCTTGCATAAGCACACCTCTAGTAGTACAAGTTTTTGGTTGTCCATAATCTCAACTCTTTCAACTACAGCTTGGTTAGTTTATGGCAGGTTTTGCAGAAGGCAAGAGGAAATTGTTAGGTCCATTAAAAATCTTAAAAGAATATGCATGCAACTTTTACTAGAATCTCAACATTGATAAATTAACACAAGTCAATATTTTTGTCAAGTAACCATATTCTATCAATGTGTTGTGCTTACTAGAGTTAATAGAACACATTTATTCACAGGATTTAAAATCTTTCCTTTTAAATTGTTCTCTTCTGCAGTATTGAGTCTCAAATGGAAAAACCATACCTGCCTTTTACTTATTTCTCACATAAAGAGAAATATGCAATGATTGTGTTAATCTATCATGTGTAAAGACAATCAGGTCAGTACTTTCCATTTTATTATTTTGAGGTCCTGGTAGTTTGCTTCGCCTTTACTAGTAAATATGGCTGCTCACTGGTTACTCTTTTTTATGGATTGCCCCTTCCTTTGTGGTGCCAATTAAGTCACACTAGATGTGCTGCTGCTGAAATCTGTCAGTTTGTGGATATGCAATAAACCTGAAACACCCAGGAAGAAAAATTTCATACCAACAGAAGTGCATTTTATGTGTTGTTTTATTTCTTTATTTTCTCCATTTACAGCTTCATCTCTTAAGATGCATATCATTGCCTGTTCCATAACAGATACAAAGTCTTCTCACTAGAAAATACTTTATGATAATATTATAACATTTTGCCCTTTCCCAGATGATATCACTACAAGTCACCATGCATTTGGTGATGTATTTGATCCAGATAGCAGGACAACCCTAAACTGTTCTTGGCCCTCTTTCTGCAATATTGATAGATAATATTAAAATAATATCAACAAAGAGCAACTGACAAAGCAGAGAAAAAATGTATTAAATCAATTATATAAAACATACAAACATAAATGACAGCAACCAAATCTGTAAGCGCACCCCCACCCCCTGGCAAAACACATACAGTACACAAATAACACAGAGGGAAAAACTCTTTGACCACAGACAACATCAAAGTCTATGCACTTCTGTCATTACTTTAAATTGTAAGCCTTTTTTCTCTTTTTCTTTTCTGCAGAGTCCCCAAAACACACGATCCCAGAAAAAAAGATTACTTTTAGATCATCCAATCTGAACCCTGCTGACTGTCCCATTCACTTCTTCCTAGAGCGCATTGACCAATGCAGTCTCAGAGGAAGTCTTAAGGTTGACCACATTTACAGTATCTATTTTAATATCTGGTTCCCTACCCTTTTGTATGCAGTAGTTGTTTGGTCCTGTGTATTTTAGAATTGAAGCTGGTCCTGTCCATTTAGCTACAAGCTTTGAGGAATACCTTTTAGTAGCATCAGAAACATGGTGAGCCCTAACCCAGGCCAGGTCACTTGCTGAGTAGTGCACTAACGCTGGGCATTATAATATCTGACATATCTGGCAGTCAATTGTTCCAGAGGGGTGAGTGTCAGGGTGTGTCTGGTAAAGTAGCTGCTCTTATCAAATGGTCAAGTGGGTCCTTTAGTTGTTGCCCTAGCGCTATCAAGGGAGGGATTTCACTAGCAGCCTCATGCAATGCCATAGTGATGATAAACCACAGCCGCAGGGGTCATTTCTCACATTCTTGATGGTGGTCACCCACTTAGGAGGCCAGCATAGTTTTTAAGGCCTGGTTCACCATCACATTACACTGGTGTTTAGTAGGCTGTGGTCAATTTCTGCTTTACACTCCAGGTAGCATATAGCTTTTGCATTAAGTCACTAGTGAACTGTGGATCTCTGTCAAACACTATATACTTTTGTACCCACAGTGGATGAATATTTCATTCTACATGGTGGAGCAGATGTTCTGTGCTTTGGTATCCATTAGAGAAAATAGCCCCATCCACTGTGAAAAATAATCCACAAAAACTATCAAGACCATCTTCTTGGTGGAAGCAGAAGGCAAGGGTCCCATCATGTCCACTGACAACATCTCTCCTGGTTCAGACACCACGGTTGACTACAGCTCTTTTCTTAGTGGTTTTCCAACTGGGGCTTTCATTATGTGGAATGTCTGGCACCTCTCCATGTAATCCCACACATCATCCTGCACAGAGGGCCACCATGCAATTTCTTGTACTCTCAACAAGGTCTTCAGCCTGCCAAGGTGTCCCCCAAATGGGCTGTCATGATGATATGGAGGAACTCAGGGCCATACCTCTCAGGGACCACTAGCTGGGGTTTAGATTCCCCAAGTTTTGCTGGCAATGACTGATATAGTACACCATACAGTAAGTGTATGCAACCATGCTCTGGTTTACCAGGATCCTCAAGACACCTTTGGCACACAGGACATGCCTGTTGAGATTCTGCCAAGTCCCACAGGCCCAGGGGCAAATGAGTCCTCTGGCTTTCAGTTGTAGCCACACATACCATGTCTGTTGACTCAGGGATCCATGACAATGTGTCACATTGCCACACCTTTTCTGGTAGAACACCTTGGAGGTAAAGCTCTGGAGTCGCAGCACCCACCTGGTCAATCGGGAGGGCATTGGTTAAATATCCAGGTCAGGGCACTGTGGTCAGTGCATATCTTAAATTCAACCCCTCCAGGAAACAAGGCCACTTTTCCACCTCCAACACCACCACCACAGACTCTTTTCTCAGAGGTGTAGTAGTTCATCTCTGCTCCATTCAGATTTTGTGACGCAAAAGCAATCACTCTGTCCAATCCATCTTTCCTCTGAGACAGAACAGGACCAATGCTATAGTTGCTGGCATCAGTTTGGACATGAAAGGGTAATGTGGGGACTGAAGGGACACCTTAAGTTGGTCCACAGCAATTTGGCATTCAGTAGTCCATTTCCTGGGTACATCCTTTCTCTTTAGGTGGTTAAGAGGGGCAGCCAGGTCAGCTAGGTGAGGAATGAACTGATGATGCCACCCCACCAATCCATGGAACCACTGCAACCTCTTGAGTTCTAAAAGTGTGCGTAGTTCTGTATGGCATGGGTCTTTTCTGGGTCCACTTCAACTCTGATTCTTGACACTATGTGCCCAAAGACATGTATTTGGGGTTCAGGGAAGGGGACATTTCTTCACAGTCAGCATGAGCCAAGCCTAATGGATCCTGTGGAAGATGATGACCAAGTCCTGTAGGTATTGATCCAGAGTGCGGGAGCAGACAATAATGCCATCACTGTACACAAAACAGAGTTTACCTCTTAACCCCTTAGAATTTGTTCTATGAGGTGCTAGAATGTGGTCCCAGTATTTTTCAGGCCAAAGGAAATAACCTGTAAGTGGAACAAGCCTTTAGGGGTTATAACTGTAGTCTTGTGCTTGTTGTCTTCTAACCATGCGTACCTGCCAATACCCACTGTGCATGTCCAGTGTAATGAAGATGGTAGCACCTTCCAGTATTTCATGCACCTGGGGCATGGGATAAGCATACAGGTGGGTCTTAGCATTAAGCCCCCTGTTATCCCTGCAAAAATGAAAGGATCTATTAGGCTTTTTCACTAAGATCACTGGAGCAGCCCAATGGGACGTTGAAGGTACTATAATCCCTTTAGCAAACATCTTGTTGATGTGCTCCTTTATAATCTGCTTCTTCTAAGGAGAAACATGGTGCGTATCATGATGGACAGGGAATTCATCAATAGTGTGGATGCTGTGCATTATTACTGAGGTCTGTCCAAGGTTTTCTCTCCATACCTCTGGCCACAGGCACAGCAATGTCTTACCGCCTCAGGTTGCTCCAAAATGTTTGCTGTTTCAATGTCTATGGAGGTATTCATCTCTACCTGCATAGAATCCCAGGTAAGCCTCTCAAAGCTCCTCATGGGCCTTTGATAAAATGATTCTCCCCATCCCTAGGCACCACATTAATCTGAGGTTGAAAATATATAATCATATTGACTGCTGTGGCTGAATTAAGGCTCAGAAGGACTGAAATGGTTAGATACACATTTTCCAGGACATAAATTTCCATCTTCTAGGTTGATGAATGAAGCCGTAGCTCCCAATGGACTTTGCCCTGTGCTTTGTTCCATTTGCTAAAAATGAAATTAACGCCCAAGGTTGGCTGAAACTTCTCACAAGACTCTGTCAATCGGTCCCACCAGTTCTTCTGCATCAGGGTATACTGGCTTCCCATGTCCAGTGCCCACCATACCATCCAGAATTCAACCCCTCACCTGGACAGGGACCACCAAGAGGGTTGTTAAGGAGGAAAAAACAGAAAGCCCAGCATCAGACTCACTGCTGTTTATCTAAATGGTTGTGGGAGCTGAAGCCACCTTTATACTTGAATGTACTTTATTCCAGTAATTTTTACAGGAGGCCCAGTCTCATTATACAAGTGAGTCCAACTTCACCAGACTGTCAACAGTAGTCACCACCCTTCTCAACCCCCAGCCAGACAGGCACACATTCAATATGTGGTGGACTATCTTATTTTCCTGCATCTCAGGGCACCACTTCAAGCACAGAGGACAATAGTCTTAGGCAAAGTCCCAAATGGATTGATTCGGCTGTTGCACCATGGACAGGAGTTTATTTTCCAGCTCCGTCTGGCAATCCTCCAGCAGAAATGTTTCAAAAATGCCATTTTTAAGCTGCCTCTATCCCCAATCATCTGTCTGCTAGCTTGCCACAAGCTCTCTGTGGGCCCCTTTAGCACTGCCTTAATCACCTCTATCAGTTCTTCTTTGCTTAGAGGAGAGATGGTCAGAAATGTATCATTCTGTTCTATGAGGCTGGCTATGACGTCTGTGTTATAGGATTCTCCAAGCTTACAGTACTCCATTCCAATTGCTGGTATGGAGGGGTGCATGGAGCCAGGACAAATACTGTATGTGACCCCTCCTGTGGTGTGGACTGTGCTTGAGCAGAGTCAAACGATCAGAAGTTATTGCGTATTTCTAATGTCTTCCACGCATTCCTTAATTCTTCCGTACATTTCCTTCATGTGGGTCCTAATTGCATATTTGCGGGATAAAGTGCTCTCCAACACAGATGTTGAACACTGATCAAGCACATCCAGACGAAAGGCCAATTCATTTAATAATGGCAGAGACCTACTGAGATCTGATTCCGCCTGTCCAAGGGGATCATTGAGGTACATTGATTGTAACAGGCTTGGCCACTCCCGGTATGCTGAACACACCCTGACTGTAACATGGTGTCCATCGGCTGTCATGTCTTCAAATAAGCAAGTTAATTGGCTCTGTGCTAAATTGTCCCGGTTACACTAATGACATTTTTAATGGCATAATAGTAAACTGAGTTATGGCAGAAAAGGGTTATGATGTTTAATTGCTGCTATCCTCAGAGAGGGATCCACTCTATAATGCTTCGCCCTTTCCCAGATGATACAGCTCTAAGTCACCCCATTTTTTGTGATTTATTTGATCCAAATAGCAGGTCCACCCCTAAACCACCCTTAGACCCCTTCCTGTGATATTGATAGATTATATAATAATATTAAAATAATATCAACAAAATGACAAAGAGCAACAGACAAAGCGGAGAACAAATGTATTGAATCTATACTAATAAACGGCAAAGCCCTCACTCACTCACTCACTCACTCACTGACTGACTCATCACTAATTCTCCAACTTCCCGTGTAGGTAGAAGGCTGAAATTTGGCAGGCTTATTCCTTACAGCTTCCTTACAAAAGTTGGGCAGGTTTCATTTCGAAATTCTACGCGTAATGGTCATAACTGGAAGCTGTTTTTCTCCATTTACTGTAATGGAGTTCAGCTGGAGGGGCGGAGTTCGAATGACATCATCACGCCTCTCACGTAATCACGCATTACGTAGAAAGCCAGGAAGAGCTACAAAACGCGCTTTAGAAAACATGCATTATATAATTAAGAAGGCAGCGAAACAATTAGAAGCGAGCGAGTGACATATAAAACCATATTCAGCAGCTCACGTGAACTGACGCAGTGCGCAGACAAAAAGTAACAGTTCCAAAGAGTGCTGAACAAAAACTGAATTACACTGCTACGCTCAAATAGATAAACCACACGCCGTGGCGCGATACTAAAGCATTCGACTGTAGCGCCCACGTCTGAGGTTCGATTCCCGAGAGGGGATGCACTAAGTATGTACGCGCGCTTCTCGATTTATTTTAACCTCGCATCCCCTTAGTTTGAGACGTATGAAAACGCATGCGGTTAACGCAGAAAGACAGATCACCTATTCACCTATTGAAGCTTCATGAATAATGGATACTTTATTCGCGATCAATGATTGTTTTGGTAAAGCCATACTCAGTGTATTCATTAGATGAACGGTAAAAAAGTAAGAGTGAGGGGACGGTAACTTACTGAAGCACACAAGCAAAACCACAATAGCACGCGGGCTCGATGTACTGACTTGCGCGATCACATTCCAAAAAATATTTCTTTTCAAGTTC
>JANRMT010062861.1:44523505-44548469 GCA_026402145.1 Polypterus bichir lapradei | reverse complement strand
GGGTCCCGTGTTTGCACTTGTCTGGGCTATAGCTCAGGGGGAGGATGAAAAAAATTAAAAGTGCTCACTTTGACTTAAGGCAGAAGCGCAGTCAGCGTCTCAAATCCCGGCACAGCTATGTGCGCGCGCCGGCTGCTCGACTTTTGTTGGGAAGGAGACCCCAGTTTTTGTACACACGTTCCACAAATGAGACACACGGGTTTACCGGCAATGTCAGTAAACATATACTCAGCCTCCCATCGGTTTTTAAAGGCTCTATGTTCAGAATCACCTTTTCTCTTTGGCATCGTGTGGGCTAGCCTGCCAAATTTCAGCCTTCTACCCACACGGGAAGTTGGAGAATTAGTGATGAGTCAGTGAGTGAGTGAGTGAGTGAGTCAGTGAGGGCTTTGCCTTTTATTAGTATAGATTGAAGCAGCAGCTGAGATCCTGCACTCTCATGATCAAACACCTGATGAATTTAAATGCGTCCTGCACATTAGACCACTGTCCTATGACTATTTTGGGTGTATGCATGATGAAAAATGTTGTATTGGTGTGATTCAAGACAAGAGTAAAGCGGAATCAGACATCCCGATATGTTTTATATATCCAAACTATATTTCACAGTCTTTCCATTGTCCACCTAGCGATGATATTTGTTGGGTGCCATTACAGTGTCATTAATTGCTTAGTGCACCTACAACGGTCAGAGGGAGGCAGTACCATCTTGATCTCAAGGACAAAGATGCCCTACACTCTGAACTTCAATTGAAGCAGAAATTAAATGGGTCACATTCCTCCTGCTGAAATACCAAGATGTTAACATTTCATTGTAACTAGTTTGGTATTCAATGATAAATCAAGCAGCTGTTGTTCATGTTTTGTGCTTAATGTGCATTTGGTGGTTTATTTATTTTTTCATTAATCCTAAACCCAAGTTAGTGATGAAGAACTTGATGATTATCATTAATGACAAATGGTGAATTTAGCCCATGCTTAAAATGGAAAATAAAAATGAAAGATTCACAAAAGAAAAGTAAGACTTGTTTTTTGAGAAAGAAGGGACCATGAAGGATACAGGAAAAATACTTTTAAAAATGTCCTGACATTCCCACAATGCATTAAGTTGGTCTGATATCCAAAATATTTTTTTCATATTTGACAGGTCTGCTGATCAAACTCTGATGCAGTTTTGTTGTTTAGTTATAACCTTTTGAAAAGCCCCGTGCAAGTATCTAAACATGGAAAAACTTTCAGCAGGCTGCATCAGTTAGAAGCATGCTTTCTGAAAGCCTAAACATGGCAAAGCCAAAGACGCAAATTTTTTTTTCCATTTTTGAAGGTCTGCTCTTACCAAGTGGTGTCATCTGGACAAAACATTTTGATTTTGTTATGTCCTATACCTATACAGGTACCAGTATGCAATATTTGAGCATACCAGGTGGTTTAGATATTGAGATATGGTCTTGTGAAATTGATTAAAAAATAAAGCTGTGTCAAATTTAACACCCTTCTCCCCTCACAAAATGGGTTGTATGTTGGAAAGTATTGATCTTACATCAAAATAATTTTATAATTGTCTCCTGAATAACATGGGTACACGTACTGTATTTTTTCAGAATTTTGTGAGACTGAAATACATGGGATTTCTGGAAAATCAGTTGATTTGACATGGAGTGACCCTTTGACTTTTGACTTTGACTTAAAAATGAAAAAGTTAAGGAAATATTATGAGCATTCAATAGTATAAGTCCAAGTCTATTCAATTTTAACACTGCATTAGTCACATCGTACTTAATTGATCATAAGCACTTTTATCCCATAAATGTAAAGATATACAGTAAATATACATTAATGCCTAACACTGACAAAGTGAAATGCCACATTTTTGATGCACTCACTACCATACCCACCAAATGCCTTGTTTAGCAATAAGCCAATAGAATCTACTATCAACAAAACCTTATCCATACTGTCATGCATGGTGGGGAGAGTGTCCATCTATAGGGCTGTTTGTCTTACTGTGGCCCTTAACAACTTGACATTGTCAAGGGTATCATGCAATCTGAATAATGTCAAGAAATTAATGAGAAGAATATTGGGCTATCAGCTCAAACACTCCAGATAGGCACAAAATGGGTATTTCAACAAGATATCCTAAACATTCAAGTAATACACCTTAAGAATAGCTTGGGAAGTAGAGGTTCAGTGTCCTGGAATGGCCTAGCAAAAGCCCTGAATCTTATTGATATTTTGTGGCAGGACATGAAGAGGGGTGTTCATACCAGACTTAATATTTAACCAGTTAAATATGCAAGATGTGAATTAAGAAAACAGTTTAACTGACACCATATTTTGATTAGAGACATTATATTTTACTTACATGACAGCAACGGGCAGACAAAAAAGAAAGCTTGCTTCATCTCCATTCTTGCACAATAATGCAATATCTCACAGAGCAGCGGTTTTCCTTTTCGCCCCCAGGAGCAGATGATGATTTCTTTCTTCACATTCTTGTTCCAGTTTCTTAAAGTTATATTAATAAATTATTTTTAAATTTTCCTTATAAGCCACAAATAGTCTTATTGAAGGAATAATATTAATTAAAAGAATAGTTATCTTTTGTTCATTCTTGTGCTGTTATATTGCAACATCTTTACATAAACATATTAACTCAGTATACACTGCAACTCATAATTTGCAATTACAAAAGACTAAAATGCTTGTTATCATTTAAGTCTACTGTTTAGTATAAGGCAGCTACTGTAAATCTTTGATGGTGTAGGTGAAAGCTTCAGATTTACACAAATTAAATTGGAATTAAACTCTGCCAAATGAATACTTAATTGAAAACACAAAGGCATGCAATATTCTATTAGAAGTAATTGAACATGATAACTAATATAAATTATTAAAATGTAATAAAGAAATAAAATAAATACAAACACACTGATGATGACAAAAATAAACACAATATTAGTAATAAAAATTACATAAAACCCAATGAAAATAAATGATTTTCCCTTTGCATAAAGGTTAAATAAATACACAGACAATTGTTGACAACGAGCAAAATACTTACAAAATGGGAAAGATCCTTTCTTTACTGTGTCCTACTCTCTGGACACTCTTTCCGTGCTCTTTCATAAAAATGATAACCGCAGAGCAATGAAAGGCTAACAGCAATGAAAGGCTAACTCTATGGAAATGTAGGGAAATTACTGAAAAATGTATTGAACTTTAGTTTGAATAACAGGTGGACATAAAAACAAGATTATTTGAAAATGTGGTTTTATAAGGGAATTCTACAGTAGAAGGTATTTTATGTAGGTACAATCACCTGAATTAGTAAATCATGCAGATGGAGATTACTGCACAACATACAATCATGATTAAAAGCATTACAAAAGCAGCAATTTTTCCAGGAATGTTTCATAAGTATTGGTTTAATATTTCATATTACCTGTTCCACATTTGTCATGGTGACACCATTAAAAAGGGTACTTGAGTGGACTAGGGATATTTATCGCTTGTAACAAGTTAAAAGTGTTAGGAAATATGATTAACAAAAGTTAATCTAAACATCTATTGACAAAAACGTGTCAAAATAGTGGCTTAAAGGGGCAGAACAGATCCTTGACTCTAATGCAGGGCACAGGTTTGCTGCACTTCAACCCCATAAAAATAAGGTCAGGTCAGGTTGGGGAGCATGCATTGTTACAGCGTGTGGCTGCATACACCACATGATGAAACAACTCAGGATCCTGGTTGACAACACCCCAGGCAGACACGTGGTCCAGTCCCACCCCCGGAAATTACCATTTATCTGAAGCAACCAGGTGTTATGTGGGCGTCCCCTTGGCCTGGTTACATCCATATGAGCTAAAGACAAACCAATTGTTTAGGCACAGCATCAGTAAAGAACATAGCTATAGTAAAAAAATCTCAGGAAAAGTTAGTCAAGGCACTGAAAGTGAGCTTATAAGACACTTAATAACAGGAGCCTGGTTAAATACATATCATGTACATGCCAAGCCAATTAACTTGGCATACAACTGATATTAAGAAGTGAGTCAGAGACTAAAATGCCCATGGCGGGATACACCAAACGGTGTTGTGCTGGACATGTCCAATGGTGTGACATAACATTTACTATCTTCAGGTGCAAGGTTTAGTGAGTGCTAGAACTAGACAGCAAATATACCTTGATCAAGTCAGGTCAGGTTGCGGAGCATGTACTAGTACAGCACATTGCCACACCCACCAGATGATGAAACAGCATGGGATCCTGGTTGGCAACCCCCCAGGCACACATGTGGTCCAGTCCCACCCCTTGCAAACGACCATCTATCTGCCCCTTGGCCTGGTCCAGCTGCTTGAGTCCTCAACAATGACAATTCTGTGAGCCAGATCACGCTCAGGAAATCGTGCCACATGGCAGTGGTACTGTAACTGACGCTCCCTTACGATGTAGATGATGTGCCTCATTTGGGACTCTGTTAGCAACTGCTCGCTTGACACAAAGTCAAATTAGAGGTACCCAAGGATTCTCTAAAGAGACACAGTACTGAAGGTGTCCAGTCTTTGTCTCAGGTCACTGGATAGTGTCCATGTCTCACAACCATTCAGCAAAAAAGGAGGCACCGGGACTCTAAAAACTTGGACCTTCATCCTTTTGCAAAGATATCGGGAGCACCATGCACCCCTATCCAATGACCTCATGACCCTCCACGCTCTCTCAATCTGTCTACTGATTTCATAGGACAAGTCACCGGAAACATGAACGTCACTGCCAAGATAAGTAAACCTCTCAAAAAGGTCGACACTTTCTCTGCAGTCAGACACACTGTTGATGGCTGTGTCCAAGAGGTTGTTAAAGCCTGGATCTTGGTTTTTATGCAGGACACTTGCAAGCCCAGACACTCGGACTCTCTCAAGAGCCCTGATCGGAGCCTCCATTGACTCCATGAAGATCACAGCCTCATTGGCAAAGTCAAGATCAGTGAATCTTTCTTCACCAAGAGATGCCCCACAGCCACTGGACCCCACAACCATGCCCAATACCCAGTCCATGCAAACACTGAACAGAGTAGGGGCAAGAAAACACCATAAAAATGTGCATCTTAAAAAGACTGAGAATCATTACACTTGATATTTTGTACTTTTTCTCAAATTTAACTATTGGAGTAAAAAAAATAACATTAGCTAAACACATAAAGCCATCTTCTCAGAAATTTAGACACCAAAATTGTATATATATATAAAAACAGAACACATCCAATCACAACTTCTAACACATTAATTTGGTTAGCCAAAAAAGTAGCATTATGCGTGGCTGGACAATTTACTGTGGTGTCATTGTTTTGCAAGTGTAAATATGAGTACTTTGAAATGTTGGAAAAGTTTTGCATCTATGTGTGACGACAACGACTATGAATTTTGTCAGACAACAGTGGGCAGCACGGTGGGGCTGTGGTAGTGCTGCTGCCTCGCAGTAAGGAGACCTGGGTTCGCTTCTTCACTGCGTGGAGTTTACATCTTCTCCCCACGTCTGTGTGGGTTTCCTCTGGGTGCTCCGGTTTCCTCTCACAAAAAGGTGCATTGGCGGTCCTAAATTGTCCCTAGTGTGTGCTTGGCGTGTGGGTGTGTTTGTCCTGCGTTGGGCTGGCACCCTGCCCGGATTTGTTCCTGCCTTGCACCCTGTGTTGGCTGGGATTGGCTCCAGCAGATATAGTGGGTTGGACAATGACTGACTGACTGACAGACAACAGTAAACATCCATACTTTGGTGATAGAAGTTCATTCTTAGCTCAAAGCTCTAAAGAAATCTGACCTTAAAAGAATTAGATGATAAAAATAGATCAATGCGCGTTTTTACATGCTGGACCTCAGCACCATTACATCCACAGCTAGATGTGCTATGACGCATTCAAAGGTCTTGCTGCCCTGAATCAGTGTGTATGCTCCAGAATATTGGTGTTCTATTGACCACATGACTATTAAAGGAGCCGATTGTCCCGTCGAGCTAAGATAAACTCGTGTACATGTTTAGTTTGCATGCGCCTCATGATTAATGTGACCTCGTGGTGAACCGATGCACCAGCCACACAGCAAAAGTAGCAACGCGAAATTCACGTGCGCGCGCCTAGAAGCGCTCTAGGCCTTTTTTCTCACGGTCATCGCTAATTTTCATTGTACTTTTTACAAAGAAGCTTTGCCACTATTACGTTTCTTACAATGAAATGATTTGGGAGTAAGACTGTACCGTAAAAGAACGTTAGTGGTATAAAATGTATATGAATATCCTCTGCGTTCTGTTTCTCTCCGTCTTCTGATAAAACAGAGCAGAACCAACACGAGCATCCAGGATACATCCCTCACCGGCGGGGGAAAATTGCACTTCTTGCAGCGAGTTAATAGCTGAATCATTATAATTTTCTCCTTCCCTCACTGGAAAGACCCGTTACTCCCAGCACTATTCCATCAACCTATCCCTCGTTTTTGAAACTCTCCAGAGGTCCGTGTAGTAGCAAAAAGTGCTGGGCCAGCCACTGGAGGCGAGTGTCAGCTGATAGGAGTGACAAGGCGGAGGCGTGACGTCATGGCTATAAAAAAACCCAGCGGCATTGAGGGGCTGTGCCAGAGGTTTGTCGTGTGAGTCGGTGTTTGTTTGTGGATAGTACTGAGCGCCCTTTGGACAACCTTGTAGGAAGACGGTACGAAGATTACGGACGATTATAGTAACCGGATAAACCGTCTTGTCCAAAGAGACCAGTTCTATATTTCGAGGTAACTTCCTAGTGAGATTTCTTGGTTGTTAACTGAACGCGTAGAGCTTCTTTCCGCAGCGTTTTGCATGCCCTTTGTCCGACGTTTCCTCTTTTCTTCTAGAAATTGTGCTGTTCGTTTATATTTGCAAATTTTGCCTTAACTTGTCTTTAAGTAGTTTACTTGGACCACTGTGCACTCTCCCGTTAACAACGCAATTTTCGAGAATATCGCCCTCTATGGCTTTAAAGCGACAGCCTACCCAACTAACATTTTAATGAATGCAGGTGTATTGGGAAATATAGACCATTAGTGGCGATGCGCGAATTGAATCCCCACTTAAAGGGTCGGAGATACCGAGTTTCGCAGGTTTTATCCAACATCTCAACCTTGAATTGCAACGGAGTTATTTCTGGGGCCGATAACTCAAATATTCCCAGCGAATGTAATTAGTCGTTTGCGGCACTTAACTGTAGGATTGTAAAAAGATACTGAAACAAAACCTCTATCGATGTGATAGGTTTAGCTTTTTGTTCGGGACCCATCTAGTTCTTTTCAGGTGGTCGTAGAAAAAAAAATTCACTATATGACGAAATGCGCAGGAGTGAATACTTCGCGTGCAGTATCTGCATCTTTGTGCCTGTTAGCGTTTCAAATATTTAACCTCGATAAGGTTGCGAAACTGTAAGCAGCTTTAAAATACTTCGAAGGTGTAACTTGTATGCTTATTGATTAAACGGCGACCTGAAAGTTACAGGAATCCTGAATGGAAAGGAGGGTCGTGAAAAACTTCATGTTTTCATTCATGTAATAAATGCATTATTGTACACACACAGCTCGGGTCAAAATTAGTTTAGAAGTAAAATCCGCTTGTTGTGGTCTAAGATTCCATTAACCAGTTATTTTGAGATGTTTAACTAATTTTGCTCATTCTCATGGTCACCATTAAATGGTTTATTCCAAATACAGTATTTGTGTTCTTGTAGTTTGGCCTTTGTTCTTTACGTATATAATGCATTAATTAAGTATGGTTCTGTATTTGGATAAAATTGCTTCCGGTTGCTCCACACAAAAAGCAGCAGATGCAACTTTTCCCAAATCGTGTGTTGCGGTGACATCATTGGTGAATACTGTAATGTTCATAAACTAGTGAATGTATATATCATTAAAAAAGTAAAGTTTATCTTGGGATGTGGTTGTGCTTACAAATACACGTCATGAGTTTTAAAATGTATTTGGATAGTTACATTGTTGTGATTGCAGTTTTTTCTCTATTTTCACCATGGTAATGTGTATCTCCGAGAGTGTTAGAACATTCTTTTGATAGATTAATTGAAGTGCTCAAGTACTGGATTTCAAATTAGTTAAGCAACCATGCTGACTATGCCTAGTTGCGTTTCTCATAGAAAAGCCAATTGGATTCTCAGTGCTTGTTGTTTGGGCATTTTAACATGGTCTCCTGTTTGACTTTGTTTTCCATTCTAGTATTCTTTAATGAAATACTGTAATTAGATTTGCATCTGTCCAGCCAACTATAAATCCGCTTTGTTAATTTGTTTCTGTGACATCATGGTTGCCCTGCCTATATTCTTAAATCTACTGTTTCAAGAAAAAGAATGCTTTCATCTATACTTGTGCAATCAATTATAAATGGTCATCATGTTGTGTGTAATGTATTTTCTGTGGGCTGGTGTCTTGTTCATTGTTGGTTTATAGTGTTACATTAACAGGTCATGTGAGCAATGACTATACTGTAAACCAAATGTAAAATGCATTAAGACTTGCTTTGGGCACTGAGGGTCTGTCTCTGGGAACAAAATTGGTAGTCCTATACAGTACCTGGTATATTTTAATTTATTCAGGTTCATTCAGTACCTAGCTGGGATCCCAATAACACCTGAAGAAAACAAGCATTGGTGACAGGAAAAAAAAAAGTGCTAAGCATCCTAAAAGAATAAAATCTGTAATGGCCTTAAGGTTATGAGTTTTGTTTTTCTCTCTGTTTTTCTTTTTTTTAACAAACTGATTTGTTTTTAGACACAGATTCAGCTTAAGAACTTTTTTAAGCACATTCCCGTTTATAGCATTAAACCTATGTTTTCCAATTGTAGATGCATATTGAATTTAATATGCATGCAGTACATGTTCGTTTGATAAATTATGAATATTTGATAACGTATGCTAAATTCACAGACTTGGTAGATCAAAAATTAAAATTGGGCCAAGTAAATTTTGAGCTGATGCGGCAAGGTCTGAAAAACATTTGCGAGAGACATGTTTTAGATACTGTAAAGAGAAGTTTAAGGAATAGTGGGGAGGTGGTAATGATGGAGTGCAAACCAGTGTATGTCAAGTTCATCTTTGCATTTCTAATTATTAGGATACAGAAGAAGACCTCAGTGGATGAATAATCGGTTAAGTCTGGAATTTCATCCTTCCCCGTTTTAACCTGTTAATAGGATCACTGAGTTGACTATAGCGGAATCATGAAGGGGTGCCTGTACATCTTTGGCGGGGGGAATAAATAAAATTGCATAAATTTATACAAGAGAAATTTGGAACTAGTAACAATAGGCATATCATCAATTAAAAAGGAAATTAGAAATGCTAAAAGGCAGTTGAAGAGAAATATCACTGAAAGTAGCCTTTTAAAAAAGTATAGGCTTATAAAAATTTCTTTAGCATTGACAGAATTGTCAAGCACTAGGGCAGCAGAGAAGGAACTGAACACACAGAAATGGCGAATCCTATCATATTGTACTGAAGCATTCATCTTCCAGTGCTTACAGGGAATACTTATGAAGCACTATACATATAGTGCATCCGGAAAGTATTCACAGCGCATCACTTTTTCCACATTTTGTTATGTTACAGCCTTATTCCAAAATTGATTAAATTCATTTTTTTCCTCAGAATTCTACACACAACACCCCATAATGACAACGTGAAAAAAGCTTACTTGAGGTTTTTGCAAATTTATTAAAAATAAAAAAAACTGAGAAATCACATGTACATAACTATTCACAGCCTTTGCTCAATACTTTGTCGATACACCTTTGGCAGCAATTACAGCCTCAAGTCTTTTTGAATATGATGCCACAAGCTTGGCACACCTATCCTTGGCCAGTTTCGCCCATTCCTCTTTGCAGCACCTCTCAAGCTCCATCAGGTTGGATGGGAAGCGTCGGTGCACAGCCATTTTAAGATCTCTCCAGAGATGTTCAATCGTATTCAAGTCTGGGCTCTGGCTGGGCCAGTCAAGGATATTCAGAGTTGTCCTGAAGCCACTCCTTTGATATCTTGGCTGTGTGCTTAGGGGTCGTAGTCCTGCTGAAAGATGAACCGTCGCCCCAGTCTAAGATCAAGAGCGCTCTGGAGCAGGTTTTCATCCAGGATGTCTGTACATTGCTACAGTCATCTTTCCTTTTATCCTGACTAGTCTCCCAGTTCCTGCCGCTGAAAAACATCCCCACAGCATGATGCTGGCTGCCACCACCATGCTTTACTGTAGGGATGGTATTGGCCTGGTGATGAGCGGTACCTGGTTTCCTCCAAATGTGACACCTGGCATTCACACCAAAGAGTTCAATCTTTGTCTCTTCAGACCAGAGAATTTTGTTTCTCATGGTCTGAGAGTCCTTCAGGTGCCTTTTGGCAAACTCCAGGCGGGCTGCCATGTGCCTTTTACTAAGGTGTGGCTTCTGTCTGGCCACTCTACCATACAGGCTTGATTGGTGGATTGCTGCAGAGATGGTTGTCTTTCTGGAAGATTCTTCTCTCTCCACAGAGGACCTCTGGAGCTCTGACAGAGTGACCATCGGGTTCTTGGTCACCTCTCGTAAGGCCTTTCATTCCCCGATCACTCAGTTTAGATGGCCGGCCAGCTCTAGGAAGAGTCCTAGCGGTTTCAAACTTCTTCCACTTACGGATGATGGAGGCCACTGTGCTCATTGGGACCTTCAAAGCAGCAGAAATTTTTCTGTAACCTTCCCCAGATTTGTGCCTCGAGACAATCCTGTCTTGGAGGTCTACAGACAATTCCTTTGACTTCTTGCTTGGTTTGTGCTCTGACATGTACTGTCAACTGTGTGACCTTATATAGACAGGTGTGTGCCTTTCCAAATCATGTCCAATCAACTGAATTTACCACAGGTGGACTACAATTAAGCTGCAGAAACATCTCAAGGATGATCAGGGGAAACGGGATGCACCTGAGCTCAATTTTGAGCTTCATGCCAAAGGCTGTGAATACTAATGTACATGTGCTTTCTCAGTGTTTTTATTTTTAATAAATTTGCAAAAACCTCAAGTAAACTTTTTCACGTTGTCATTATGGGGTGTGTGTGTGTAGAATTCTGAGGAAAAAAATGAATTGAATCCATTTTGGAATAAGGCTGTAACATAAGATGTGGAAAAAGTGATACGCTGTGAATACTTTCCGGATGCACTGTATGTTGGCGAGTATAGAGATACTATAATTTTAAAGCCTAGTACAAGATAATATTTACTTGAGTGTCCAAGGGAAGTGAAAACATAGACTGTTGCCAGGTATTTTCTACTATACTATCTTAGCTAGTTCAAATCTCCACTTGACAGTCCTTTCCAAAAGTAAGGCAAATACACATTGATCAGCTTTGTTTGGTGAAATGGCATATTCGTAGCAAAGCCTGAGCTATGTCACTAATAAATATAGAATCAATTTATTTTGCATTTATCAGCATTTTGATATTCAGATTAGTGTTTTAAGGTAGCCTTTTGAAGAATGTTTAACATGACAATTTTGAGAATTGCAAATAAAACAAATTTAAAGTCTAGTTATGCCACGTGGAACAGGGTTTATTTTGCAGGGGGCACACATCCTCAGTGAAAAATGGGTTAATCTATCTTGCGTCTAATGCTGTACACAAACTTTTCCTTATGCACTTCAGTAATGGACAATGGAGGGCAAAGCATACACAAATTGGATGTAAAATACTTGGATATTCTGGTTTAATTTAAAGATTTACTAGGAGTTTGTGAGAGATTAGTGGAATCTCTGTCACAGCAGAACATCAGGTTTGTCTGTCATTAAATTTTCATGGCTCTTCAGCTGTGCCTAGGTGGCTTAGTTTGGATGAAAAGATCCACTGTCTTCATGACTTCTAACAAGACACTATTTGATATTGACTAGAGAAGACTATGGACAGCAGGAGCATGGTACTGTAGCTGCTGTATTTTCTTATACAAATATTCCTTGCAGTGTTTGCACCATAATTTATACAATTCCAAATATAGTTCTTCCCACTATAATCTTTTAAAAATTATAGACGTGCAGCTCTGCTTTTGTTTTTTTCAATTTCTATCTAGATTTGTTTTTACCCACTTTAAAAAGGTCATGTTCTGTTTTGTCCTGTCACGTCTCTCATTCCTAGCATAGGTTAAAATGTTTGTGTGTAAATTATCTGTATACAATTAAGTTTAGCCAAAAAACTTGTTTGTATAAATACTTTGGGTAAATCGCTGAATGTAACATGCAACAAATATAAATGGGGTGAGGATTATAAACTGAATTGGTTAAAAGCCTGTTAATTTTGTTTTTTGGGGGTGGGGTATGTAGTTAAACTGGAAGTTATGATTTCAATAACTAGAAATTCAGTCCTCACTATTCAGGTAAACATTTTTTATGAAAGGTATGTTATCTTTATGCAGGGTTTTTAGTAGTTATGCACATTTAGTGACTAAGTAATGAGTACCACTTTGTAGCATTGTATAGACATTTAAATTATACAAAACATGCACCATCAAGATTTTGGCTGAACAGGTGAATGATTAATGACTGTCAGCTTTGTGTAATCAGTGGTATGTTTAGTCTCCTTAAAAGGAAGTTCAGTAAGGCATTGGATTAGTAGTAAGACTTTTCAATCTTTATTTTGACATTTTGTTATGTATAACCTCTCATGTTTCACAGGTACACAACTTGTAACTACAATTTTAACAATTGGTTAGCCAAAACTTATGGTATTTGGGCCGGCAGTGGTGTTGTCTACAAATGGGAAGATTTGCTGTATACTTTAGGGAATTTCACCATTTGCTTTCGAATGATCTTCAAGACTGTGATTTATCTTGCCATATGTACATTTCTAAAATTATACAGCAACATTTACTGTTAAAAACTAGTTAAATTAGTATTACTCCTAACCAAGTCAAAATGTAAACGTTGTCAGCACCACATGAATTACTAAATACCAAGATTTTCTAAGTCTTTTTATTTATGAAAACACTTCTTTCAAAATATAAAAAAAAACACAACTTTTCAAATCATTTGTCAAAATCCATTTGTCATTTGGGATATTTGTTTGCATTAGCACATATACAGTAGGAAATATAGACTAGTTGATGTGAGGACCAATGAATTTAATTTTACAAATTTCTGCAAATGTCATAACAATCATTGACTCCAAGAAGCCAAAACTGCAATTATCAATTCATAATTTCAGAATTTCCATACAGTGGTGATGGTTTCATGATAGTTCACATAAGCCCATTTTCTGCTGTTGCTTACTACTGTGAACACATCCAGAATTAGCCATTGAACATTATTGTCCCCAACTGCAGTAGCGTATGCTTTCTTGGATGTTGCATCCCTATTATTCTCATAAAATTCAAATATGTGTTGTATTCTGAATTGTTAGATTACCTTCTTCACTTTTTATAGTAATGGATGATTCTTAGGCTTTGAGAAACAGAGCACCACAGAATTGAAGCAAGCCATATAGGGTCTATAGAAAGTTTTCTTACCCTTCTGAAGTGGTTACATTATTTGTCATACAGCCTGAAATCAAAAACACTATGCTCAAAACAACTTTTTACCAGCCTCATTTTACGAATGTTGCCTTGCAACATCAAACGTTTGAAAAAGTAACAGTCTCAGAAAATTAAAAAAAATAAATAAATAAAATGAGTTGGAAAGTCATCAATACCCTGATTTAATACTTCATACAGACATCCTTTACTGTAATTAGATCCATCAATCTTTTTGCATTGTCTCTATTAGCTTTGCACACCTAGATTGGGAGTGTTTTCCCATTCTTCCCTGCAAAATTAAGAGTTCAGTCAAATTCCGTATGAAGTGGCAATGGAAGTTTATCCACAGATTTTCTATTACATGTAAGTTAGGATTCTGACTTGGCCACTCCAGGACATTCACCTTACTATCCTTAAGCCACTGTGGTGTTCTTTTGTCGTTATGCTTAGGAATGTGAATCTTCAGCTATCTAGCAGAGGGATGCTGGTTTTCCTCAATTTGGGTGTTCTTGGCAGCACCCATTTTCTCTTCAATCCTGACCAATCACTCAGTCCCTGCTGAAGAGAAACACCTCCACAACATACAGTAAACCTGCCGCCACCATGCACAGTGGGATATGGTGGGCTGTTTGCTTTTTGCCTAACATAGCGCTTGGAGTTCAATCCAAAAAGGTCAATTTTTGTCATTTGAGCAAAGCACCTTTTTCCACATGGCAGTAGAATCTCCCAGTTGTATTTTTGCACAGAGCAAACGAGAATGAATGTGGCACTTTTTCAGAAAAGGTTTCTTTGTTGCCACCCTGCAATACAGGCCAGCTTTGTGTAAAACTTAACATGTCATATGTACAGATCGACCAGTCCCAGCCCTGAAGCCTTTTAAGTCCTTGAAAGTGGCCTTTGCCCTCTTGGTAGCCACTCTAATCAGTTCCCTTTTAGCCTGGCAATCCAGTTTGGATGGACTGCCTTATCTTGGCAATGTTTTGGAGGTATCATATACCTTCCACTTCTTAATGATGCTGTGAACAGTACTCTGAGGGACAGTTAGCTTTTGAAACATTTTTGTAGTCTAACTTGTGCCTTTCTGTCACTTTATCCCGGAGGTATTTTGAAGACACTTTCCTTAACCATGTTGGTTTCTTTTTCAGAACCTTGCACTGCTAGTAGTGAAATCTTCAAGAGAGCTGGTTTTATTCTGAGGTAATCAATGGCAGAATTAATACTACAATTAATATCAGGTGGGGCAATTAGGCTAGTGTTTGATCTGGCAGATGATTAGTTGCATCTGATTAAGTTTTAGAATGGTACATTGTAAGGGTATGATCACTTTACCAATCCAGGTATTTCACTAATTGATTGATTGTCCAAATGTTACTTTCACATTAACAAAGAGTGTTCTAATATGTACATACAGCTAAAAATTTGACTTTATTTTCCAGGGTGAAATGTGACAAAATGTATAGCTTTTCAAAGAGCATGATGACTTTCTGTAGGCACTGTAAATGTCTGGCAAATGTGAGTTTTGAATCAATGAATAAAATTTGTTTTGGAATGAACGTACAGAGTACGTCATCTGTACCTAATCTTCATTGATAGTAAAAACACTGACCCATCCCAACCACTTGTTATATTTGTAGTTTGCAATCCTCATTGTCTCTCCATCTGCATGGGGTTTCCTTCCACATACCAAAGGTGTGCAGGTTATTTGGTGATCTACGGTGGTGTTACCAGGGCTGGTTTCCAGCCTTTGTCTAATGATGTTTTGATAAAACACCTTATTTCCCTGTGATTCTGATCTACATAAACAAATTCGAAAATGGATTGATGTGTGGCCAGATAACTGTAGGAAAGATCCCTTTTACTTTATCGGGGCCCGTTGCAATGTATTTTCCTATTAAACAGTGATTCTTTCTTGCTGTTATTTCCAGGAGTGAATGTTGCTCACAGTCAATCATTTTCTATCCTACTTAGTCCTGAACAGGGCTGCGGGGGTCTGAATGCAGCCTATCCCAGTTAGCACATGGCACAAGGCAGGAACAAACCCTGGATATGGCACCAGTCCATGGGGTGAGCACACACTATGGCACAGGTGTCAAACTCCAGGCCTGGAGGGCCGTAGTGGGTGCAGGTTTTCTTTCTAACCCATTTCCTAATCAGTGTCCAGTTTTCACTGCCAATTAACTTCTTTTCCCTGTATTTTAATAACCCTGTTTTTAAGGATTAAGTCTTCTGAATTGATTCTTTGCTTCATTAAATAACAGCCAAACAGAAATGAGACATGAAACGAGCCAACAGATGACCAGCTAAATTGGGGCTTCAAACTCCAACCAGTTCCTTAATGAGAAGCTGATTCTTGCTGTTAATTAAACCCGTTATTCAATTTCATGGCTTGTTGGTGCTCTTTTTGCCACAGCAGACATTTCCAAAACTGTTGATATTCTGTTTTTTCCAAGAACTCCTAAAATGTTTTGGTAACCTGAGGGATCAACCTTACTGAGACCTTTCTTTATTTTCAGATTTTGTTCGATGGGTACAGGTGAGCTGGTCATGTCCTGCTTGTTTTATGTCTCATTACTGTCCGACTGCTAATTAAGAAAAAAACAATTAAGGGGCCTGAGTCAAGCTAATTAAAGCTAAGGCTAAAGAAGTTAATTAGCATCAAAAACTGGTCATTAAGAAGATTATTAGAATGAAAACCTGCAGCCACTGCGGCCCTCCAGGACTGGAGTTAGACACCCCTGCACTATAGCTAAACTAACGCAATCTCGCCTCTCTGACCTTGTCTCCAAACTGTCCAACCTGAGCACACAATATGGTTAATTTAGCCGTGCCAGTTCACCTAACTGGGCATGTCTTTGGAATGTTAGAGGAAATTTGAGCACCCGAAGGGGTGATTACATAATCTCCCTCTCAAAGTATTCACATTTCTGAACTTGCATAATAAAGCAGTAAAATTACAAAAAAGCAAAATCAGTTTTTGTTTTAAGTGTAGTGAACCTTTTTCTGCTGTTAGTTAGTGGGCCTTTTAAATAAGACAGTTCCTGCAATCCCACACAAATTCAGGGTCCTTTTTTTTTTTTGAGTGATCAATACAGATTTAAATGTAATGACTGATTTATAGGCAAAATTGTTAGGTGTGTGTGTAATGTTTTATTAAAGGTGGGAGCTTAAAGGTGATATGACAAGGAATCATTTGGGCTATGTTTACAATTTTGTTTCATCATTTGGCCAGCCATCTGCTTGCAGCTGATGGGCTAACTGCAAAATATGGATAAGAATGACAGCTATACTGTGCAATTTATTTATTTATTTTTTTTACTTTGAAGTGTTTGTGTATATTTTAATTTAAAAATGTGCTGAGTTTAAAGCAGATGTCAGTGCTAGTGCTACTTAAGAGCCTGCAGCATTTTTCCATAAGGCTACTAAATTATTTGAAGGAATAGGAAAACGGGAGTGTTTGGTTTATTTTATTAACTTGTTGCTCATCTGCAGTAAATGACTATAGTTCTTTAAGGCCAGCACACTTCATTTAGTTTTCTGCTAGGTCTCCTTGTTGGTTACCCATACTTATCCAAGCATTTCTCTCGTTGTTGTTATGGAGTATGAAAGATATATAAAATCCCTTTCACTGCTTGTAAAATGTTTAATTTTAGTGTTTTTGTTAAAGTGTCTTCACAAACATATGGGTGTATGTACTGTCGTGGACATATTTCTGTGCACTTGAAACAACTTTGCTGTCTGACAGATTTCAGCTTTGGACCTTGTATCACATATTTTTTTAAAAGGAATCTTTGTCAGGAAAGTTCAGTTTTTTTTTTTTTTTTTTTTTTTTTTTTAACACTATCTTAATAGATTATTACACTGTACAAGTTTTTACAAATTCAAAAACTTCCATTTATAATACATTATCCAAATTTTTTTTTTTTTTTTTTTTTTTTTTTTTTTTTTCCCTTCAAAGTCCTCCATCTTTAAGTGATCTTGATGTTATTTCAACTTGAATTTGGGATTTGTTTGTTCTCAGGAACATCTGTTGGACACAACAGCAAAACCTACAAGTTACTGAAATGCTGTCACATAAGTGACTTGTGCAGGTTGATGTTCTTTCAAAAAAATGTTTAAAAAAAAAAAAAAAAAATACGGACTGCAGTTACTACTAGACTCTTCAAAACCAACATCTAACAATAGTACATCAGTCATTACAATTTTTTTCATTGCTTGATTTGGAATCTTGTGTCTGTGAAATCTATTTTGGCCACTGCATGTTTGATAGGGCTGGGTTTTTAACTACACTAGATGTGTTTCCCAGTGGTGGCTTATTTTTTTTCAAAACACAAATGTAAATTTTACTTTTTTCTCCTCTGAGCAAACAACCTGCAGTAGCCTATGAAAGAAGCAGCTTGACCAAGGTTTGCATGGCTAGAAAATGGACTCGTGGGGAATTGTGACCATTTTGAAATGGAAAGTGTCATTTGACAGGATTTTAGTTTGCCTCAGACATCATTTAAATGCTGGACAACAAACTACCAGATTCATCAACACCTCTTTTCCACTGCATCAAGATACCATATAGGTCTCCATCCAAGACCACCACCCCCCCTGATTTCTTGGTTATTTGAAGTCTGCTGTACATTTTTTAAATCTCTACATTATCTGCACAGAATTGTGTGGTCTGCTATACACTAAGAAAAAACATCCAACTATGAACTTGTCGTCCTGGATAAATGTGATTGGTGCTCCATACTGAGGACCTTAAAACCTTGACAGCAGGTGTCAAGGACATGTGGGAAATTGGTTATGACCTTTTGAGAAGCTCTTAGACCAGTAACAAGATATTTTGGGGGAACTGCGAATTAGTATTTCCATTGCATGTTTCCCCCCCCCAGTGATTCTCCACTCTTCATTAGTCTGTTAGTGCTGATATTTTTAATGAATAAATGCTTGCAAAGCTCCAGTGCAGCAGGGTAGTCTGGTGTTCCTAGCCAAGACTTTAGTATATGTGGATCTTTATCTTTTTTTTTTTTAATGGGCATTGTTTAACCTTTCTGTGCTCCACAATGCCTTTCCTCTATTTAATAAAGGCCTCAGTTATTTCAGTTTACATAGAAGCTGGTCACAATGTTAGTAACACTTGCATTATTTATAACAAAGTGCTTTGGGAGGAAGATGCATTTCAACTCTAGTATCTATTTGCATCCAGCCCTATATATTTGTCTTGAGTAGTTCACCAATTTAATTTTGTTCATCATACTGTTCTCACAGAAAAAAAATGCCAGTTTTTGATTGCTTTCCTTAGACCCTAGTTTATCCCTTCAATCAGATTCCATCTAAACTGACCGCATAGCTCAGTTTGAGATATGGCTCCAATGTTTACATTTTTATATTTACTGATTAATCTACTACAGCACACAATCCAATCATTTTAATGCTGAACATGGGAACACAAGTGCTGTGTGATTAGCTTCAGTGGTCAGTCTAATGCTAATGACTGTATGGCTTGACATCTTCCATATACCTCATCTTTTAATTATGCCTGCGCAAGGCTCAACATTTAACAGATGACAAGTTGCCAATGGCCACCATTTTGAGGCAATTGGTGACCACATGTTGGCTGGTGGTTACCAAGAATATCATCCACTTTAGTGATGCACCTGTTTATTGGCAGTGAATCTGAAATTACCAGTTTTTGCTCATTATACATAGTTGGGAGATTGGCATATGCCTTGCCATTTGCCAGTTGGTTTAATGATTAAAAGAAAATGTAAGCTTATGCATTACATTTCCTAGCTTTAACAGTTTAACTTGTTTTAGCCACGTAAAGGAAACTGGCCAGAACATGTGATCCAGGTGTGCACAAAGGGGGAATGTTAAGTCTCCTTTAGTTTAGAGAGATTAACATGAGGGCTTAAAAATCCCACAGAACCTGCATCCTCTAAAAATGTCTGTGTAGAAGTCCATTTTAAGTGTTTGAAGATGAGATACCAACTGTAGCTTATGATAGTAAAAAGTCAGCTGAAATGGAATTAAAGTGAAGACATTTGGCATTATAAATGAGATCAGACACTTTAAGATTACATCACATAACTTATGCTGACTGTCAACTTGATTACATATTGGGTTTTTTGACAGTTGTTCACTTCATTTTGGCTTCTTCAAAATTTAGAAATACCAAAAAATTCATTAAACAGTTTTGCTTTTTTAGTTTGAATTCAAGATACAAGGATCAGTATTTTAGAAACGAAATTCTGTTGAATATTTTAGGAAAATGGGTTGTTGCACATTTTTGATATTTTCTCTACAGAACAGGTACATATATAATGAATCAATTAAGATATATAACTTCCATCCATTTCCAAACACACTTCTCACAAGCAAGGTCTCTGTAAAAACTGGAATCTATTCAAGTAAGCATTGGGCGTGAGGAAGGAATAGTCCTTGGACAGGCAACAGCCCATCGCAAGGAGAGCATACACAAAGGACAGTTTAGCAACCGCAGTTCAACTAACCTGCATGTTTCTGGACTGTGACAGGAAAGCCATGCGGAAATGGGGTGAGCATGCAGGGCACACCCAAGAGAAGAACCCCCACCATCCCCTTACTGTGAGGCAGCAGTGCTATGTTGTACTTTATTAAAAAGAATCCCTTTGCTGTTGCGTATACTTTTGTGATCTGGGGATTTATGCTGAAAGTAGAAAAACTTTAAAATTGTTGGTTTTAGGTATGGCTTACTGAAGCAAACTCTGGTAATTTTAGGCTTGTTTAAGCAGTTCATTTTTGTTTGCTGGTCCACAGTATTCCATGAAAGCAAGACTTATAAAATGTATTGTAGGATGGAATCCTATTTAGTTTACTGTGAGTAAATGAAGGTCTTTTGAAAATAACCATCTTGCATTTTAAATGTCAGCTGGCAATTAGTGTTTCAAGCTGTAAAAGCATTAATGACTAGTTGCTCAATAAACTGAATTATGCCACCCCAATCCTCATAGACAAAGTTTGAACAAACCACGTGACACAAGGAGTGGTTTTGCATACAGCTGATATTCTGACATGTTAAGTGATACCATTTCAGATTGAAAATATAATTGTATAGAATCCTTACCCACCAAAAAATAGGTTGTTAAAAATGGCATCCATGGTTTCAGTTTTGGTAAGCAAAAGTTGATAACTGGTTGCCAAGCCTGACAACCACTCTTAAAAGCAAGTTTTGAATTATGCTACTTTTCCCATTATAGATGTAATGAGCAGGCATTGGAATATATGAATGACCTGGCATTTTCACGTTTGACAAAACAAAAAAATTTGCATCATGCAGATCTATTTTAATAGAAAAGCCTCATTGGTGCTTCAGCTGTTAACTCCCAATGTTAGGAATATCTTCATGAACACTTTTTTACTTTTTTGATGCTTAGCAGTCTAGTTTAGCAGCAGCTGAAACTTCGAACAAAGTATAAAATGTATTGTCAAATAAATAAAATATATATAAAAAGCGTGTACACACATTTTGTTAGCAAAATGTCAGATAAATGTTTCAATGCTGTGGATATTACCATTCCAGCTACGTTTTAATATCTTGCATATGCTACATAGGATGCTGGATAAGCAGTACAATGAAATGCTTATTTACATGGGCAATACATTTTACCAACAGCCAGTGAAGTGGCGATTGAAAGTGTAAAATGCCCATACATTTGATCAGCAAAAATTGTTGGTATCCAATTAAACATTTAAGCATGAAGGGACGAAAACCTAAGCAACCTTTTGTCTGGACCAGTATTGACATAGTGTCATGGCCCTTTTTTTTTTTTTTTTTTTTTTTTTTTTATATAAATGCTCTCTGATTTTATAGTTTTTAAACTGTTTTTTGTAAATTCCATTCATTTTAATATAGGTGAAATGTTTTTATGCCTCTTAGAAATCTCAAAATGCATTTTGTTAAAGATGTGGTAAACAAATTTGCTGTAATTAACTTCTTCACTATCTTTCTTTAATGCATTTCCCCCTGGAGTTAAATGATATGGAAGAGCCCATATTGTTTTCCCTCAAATAACCATAAATATCCATAGTTCTTAGTTTATTTTTACTTGGTCTGAGAATTAAGATGGCTCACAATATTGCTTTTGGGTAAATTGCATGCTTTGCCCATAAGGACTCTTTCTTGTGGTCAAGTTTTGAAATATTTTGATTGGTCAAAAAGGTTTTTAATTTTGGAACATTTGACTCCACTTATACTTAAGTTGGAATTTTTTTTAATGTTTGCTGAAAATGCAAATTCTTCAGTCAACTTGTCTTCATCCTAATGTACCATCTTTCCTGACATTAATATTTGGCTTGGAAACTGGTATATCTTCTGACTCCAAAAACTGTCCAACATTGTAATTTCATTGTGTGTGGATATAGTAATAAAATGTACAAGGTGACTGCCAATTACCTAGTTTAACATGTGAATTTTAATGGATAATTTTCTGGTAATGGGCTACAAATATACATCCTGATACCTGGTACTGTATAGTGACATCCATTTGAAGGCTGTATGTTAAATTATTGCTGACGTGGAGAGAAATAATGTTTAAAGCCATGGTGCATTGTATAAAATCAAACTTGGAATGTGGAAACTTTTTTTATCTATTAAATTATTTAGGAGCAGGTCAAGTAGATTTCTCATTATCAACTCAACATTTCAAAGTGTAAACGCCTGGGTTGGTGGGGTTGTTGCATATGAAACCCTATACACATTAATCAGTTGTGTATGAAAATAAGTTATGGTGAGATCATAAATGTGAAAGTACTGAATTAATGTTCCCCAGTGTTTACTTTAACCTTTGCTTACCTTGGCAGTGACATTCATGTCTCTGGTGACTCTTCCTGTGAAGTCAGTAGACAGATAGGGAGAGCTTGGGGGGTTCATGAGGTCGCTGGAAAGAGGGGTGCGTGGCGCTCCCGATATCTAAGCAAAAGGATGAAGGACCAAGTCTTGAGAGTCCTGGTGCTTCCTGTCTTGCTACATGGCTGCAAGACATGGTCGCTATCCTGTGACCTGAGGTGAAGACTGGACTCCTTTGGTACTGTGTCTCTCCGGAAAATCCTTGAGTACCGTTGGTTTGACTTTGTGTCAAATGAGTGGTTGCTTATGGAGTCCCAATTGAGGCACATTACCTACCTGCATTGTGAGGGAGTGTCAATTACGGCACTAAGGCCTTGTGGCGCGATTACCCGACCAGGCCAATGGGTCGCCCACGTAACACCTGGCTGCAGCAGATAGGTAATTTCTGGAAGGTGGGGACTAGACCACATGTCTGCCTGAGGGGTTGCCAGCTGGGATCCAGAGCTGTTTCGTCGTGTGGTGGGTGCGGTAACGCACTGTACCAGTGCATGTTCCCCAACTTGACTTGAGTACTTTTTGTTTTTTTAAATTTTCTTAGCTTAAATATAAAGTGTTTACATTCTCTTTTTAGCCAAAAATTAAAGTGAGATGTTTCTGCGGCTTTACTTTCTTACCAGCTGTTGGACTGTATTGAGACTTGCTGAAATTTGCTGCTCTAAGTACTTCAGAAAAAGAAATTGATACTACTTGATGATTATGGTGCCACCGTTAAACTTGGATTCTATTCATAGTTTCCTTCAAAATTTTGATCAAGCCATGTGTTTTTCTTTTGTTTATAATAAATATAAGTGAAACCCATCATAACATCTTCTACCTGTTGTGGTGTAAACTAAAATACTTTGAATACCCTATTTTTACATAGTGCATTCAGATACTACTTAGTAGCAGTGTACAGCTGCAGGAAACCTTTATCACAAACATTCTTTGTGTCTGTTAGTGTTGGGCGGTATGACCAATTCTATATGACTGTATTTTTCAAAATTATACTGGTTTCACGGTTTTCAATGTGTTTTTTTTTTTTTTTTTTTTTTTCTCATACCCACACATGAGTGGATGTTAACCACATTTTCCACTGTGATTACTGCAGAAGACTGGCTAAGAATAACCTATTCCACTGTCATAAGAATTGTACATTGTACAAAAAAACATTTTAATGTGCACACAAGTATTAATATAGGTTTGCATGGCCCCATAAAGTCAGAGTTTTCAAGGGGGTGGCACTAATAAAGAGAAGGAATCGCATTGCATGACAGTTGTAGTCAAAATGTAGAACCTTTTTGCAAACAACTTAAACTAAAATTTTGACAACATATTTTCATCCATCCAAAGAGGCATTTAGACTTAGTGAAATATTCAGAGGTGCTTGTCAAAAGTTGTATTGCACTGAACATGTCTTATAAAAAAAATAGTTTTTGTAAACCAACTACACTTTCTGCTATTGTTAACAATCTTTGTCCACTGACACGTTAAAGTGGCTTTTTTTAAACAACTTTACCATCATTAAACTGCATAATATTTAAACTAATAAATAACAATAAAATAAAAGTGCAACTTCCAGTAATAATACTATTACTTCAAGACTTCAAGCCCAGGTGCATTACACAATATTCACCAAATAAAAATAAAATAAAACAAGTGCAACTTGGTGATGACATCTTTACCAACTAATCCATCATTAATGCAAATTGCATTAAAATGGACCTTTCTTCAAGCTAAGCTATATACATAAATAATAAAACTACAACTTGCATTTATAATGCTATTTGTGGTATAGCCTTACGGAAGCGTATTAGGGCCACAGTGAAGAAAAAAAAAAACTGTCGAGAATAAAGTCGACATGTTGACTTTATTCTCGACATTTCCACTTTAATCTTATGTTGAGACTAGCAAAATACCGGCGCTTTGCAGCGGAAAAGTAGTGTGTTAAAGAAGCAATGAAAAAGAAAAGGAAACATTTTGAAAATAACGTAACATGATTGTCAATGTAATTGTTTGTAATGTAATTTTATATAAAAAAATAAACTTAGATTTTAAATATCCCAAAAGATTTTGCTCCCCATAAAAATATATCCTGTCAAAATTATACAAATTCAAATATGAACATGCTGCATAACAAAACCTGGAAATATAAATAAAATGTGTTCCTTTCAGCAATAACAAATCAAATCATTCAGTTGTCTTTGCTCTTATGTCATTTTAGAGCTGGACGCCTGGCATCTTTTTTTGGCAACAAGTTCGTTTATGTTTGGTGTGAGGTTCTGTGTTGTGGAGATTCTCAGGATGGACTGCAGGTGCTCATCAGTGAGGCGACTCCTGTGTGCTGTTTTGTTAGTCTTTATCACTGAGAAGAGCTTCTCACACAGATATGTGCTACCAAACATGCACAAGGTTCGAGCCGCATGTAGGCGGACTTTTTTTGTTCTTCAAAGTCACCAAAGCGCCGTGCAAACTCCGTGCGCTCAGTTTATCAGCAAAGTGCGTATTTGGGAACACCGTAGTGACGACTTGGTTCAACATTACTTGGCAACAGGGAAAGTGGGGCAAGTTGCACTGGTG
>JANRMT010062861.1:44487284-44508505 GCA_026402145.1 Polypterus bichir lapradei | reverse complement strand
GTGCATTGTATTTTATTGACCCCTCTTTTTGACACCCACTGCACGCCTAACCTACCTGGAAAGGAGTCTTTATTTGAACTGCCTTTCCCAAGGTTTCTTCCATTTTCTCCCTACAAGGGTGGGTTTTTTTTTTTTTTTTTTTTTTTTTTTTTTTTTTTTTTGTAGTTTTTTCCTTGTTTTCTTAGTGTCAAGGCTTGGGGGGTTGTCAAGAGGCAGGGCCTGTTAAAGCCCATTGCGGCACTTGTGGTGTGATTTTTGGGCTATACAAAAATAAATTGTATTGTATAATAAAATGTACAGGTTGCTGGAATTGTTTATACATGTCAAGTAAGATGGTCTTTAAAACTTGGCTACACAAGAATTCATTGTAGATAATGGCAGGGCTTGGGAATCCTTGAAATAAATGTCAGCAATTTAGTCTGAATCTGAACATCAAGATACATAGAGCCTCACAAACAGATCTAGGAAAATAGCTGCAGAAGTTGGAAGCCATGGAGTTCTGTAAGTGTTTACTAAGTAAGCTGTGTTTGGAGGCAGTAAAGAGGCCAGTGTCAGGAGTTATCTAAATTAAGAGGTACAAACAAATATTCTGGAGTGTTGGAATGTACTGCTTTTTAAAATCTGAAACTTGGTTTTGAAGGGTGTCTGATATTAAGTAGGAAGGTAATGTGAATGACTTAATTGAAGGATAATGAGGCCCTAGCATTTGGTTTATTTTGGAAATCTACAGCATGTTAGATCAGATCATTGCTGACCAATCTTTTAATTCAACTTGCAGAAAGATCATTGATGGTAGAGGCTGGAAGGTTTCTAGCAAGGATATTTATATGCTCAGCCTAAATGAGTACACCCCCTTTAAAAAGTATGAATTTAATCAGTAGCTCAATGAACAAAAGAAAAATTACCAAAATTTTCACAAGGCTGGGTTTTATTGAACACTTGTTTAACTCCATAACATGAAATTAAGGTTAATAATATAACTTAGATCACAATCTTCAGTTTTATTCAAATTGGTTGAAGCAAAAATGAATACACCCTGCAACAAAATGGAATGAACAAGTTGGCGACATATTGCAACATATATCTTTTTTCCATTCTTCAAGAATAACCTCTTTTAGAGCCTGGATGCTGAATGGAGAGTGATGCTCAACTTGTCGCTTCAGAATTCCCCACAGGTGTTCGATTGGGTTCTGATCAGGAGACATACTTGGCCATTCAATCACCTTCACCCTGTGCTTCTTCAGAAATGCAACAGTAGCTTTAGATGCGTGTTTTGGATCATTATCGTGTTGGAAAAGTGTACGACGACCAAGTGCATGGAGTGATGGCAGCATCTTCTCCTTCAGTATAGAGCAGTACATTGTTGAGTTCATGATACCATCAATGAAATGCAGCACTCATGCAGCCCCACATAAGGACACTGCCACCACCATGTTTCACTGTAGGCACCATGCATTTTTCTTTGAAATCCTCACCTTTACGACGCCATACAGTTTTGAAACCATTAGTTCCAAAAACAGTGATCTTTGTCTCATCACTCCAGAGTATAGAGTCCCAGTAGTCTTCATCTTTTTCAGCATGGGCCCTAGCAAATTCTAGGCGTGCTTTTTTGTGCATGGGCTTTAGAAGAAGCTTCCTTCGTGGACGATACCCATGTATGCCATTCCTCTGCAGTGTGTGCCATATGGTGTCACGGGAAACGGTCACTCCAGTTTGGCTTTCTACTGCTTTAGCTAACTGCAGTGAACTTGCATGGCAATTTTCTTCAACCCTTCTCATCAGAAGACGCTCCTGTCGAGATAACTTCCGTGGATGGCCTGGACGTCTCTGTAAGATGGTTGCACTTCCATCTTTCTTAAATTTTTGGATCACTTTTGCTACAGTATTTTGACGGATATGTAAAACTTTGCTGATCTTCTTGTAGCCCTCACCTTTTTTGTGTAAAGTAATGATTTCCTTTCTCAGATTTTTTTGACATTTCTCTTCCATGTAGAGCCATTGCTGACAGCATGAAATGGGAAGGGCTTTTCTTTAAGTAATGCCCTTTTATAGTCACCTGTCTGCTGGACACCTCTTAAATGAATCATTAGACTCACCTGTGGTTGAATGCCTGTTAATTAGAATTTTGTAGTCTTAAGTGTGGCTTTTCTCCTAAGACTATAATTGGGGTGTACTCATTTTGGCAAGATGGGCTTGAATGAATTTGTTAGGAAAATCTATTTTTTTGTGTGTGCAAATTTAACAAATCTTGTTTGCAATCAATGGCCCACATTTGTGGGAGTATTTTGTAGTACAGTATCTCATAGAAAATGTTGATACTGAAAGGAAACTAAAGGTTTTCTGACAAATGTAGTGGGGTACAGTGCTCCGCATAAATGAGTACACCCCACTACATTTGTCAGAAAACCTTTAGTTTCCTTTCAGTATTAACAAAGTGTGCGTGTACACACGTGTGTGTGTGTGTGCGTGTGTGCAAGGGTAATTGTTTAATCATTTCAACAGAAAAAATACATTTTATACACTGTTCCGTGATTGGAATTAAGTACTTTTTTCATTGTTTTATTTTTGGAAATTTAGCATCATTCTTTAGATGTATGCAACTGGCATATGATATTGGCCTGTTGACCTTGGTGTTGGTTTGTCTGATAACCCTTAAATTAACTCTTCCAGAGTGAGTGGGAAGTCTCTCACAGGGCTTGATAACCTTTTTCAATACTTGAAACCAGAAAGGCCTTGTGAAAAGCATTCTAAAATCATGAAACCTGCCCTGTGGTAAGGTAATTTGGGGCAAAACTTGATACAATAACCCGCCCATTAAATATCTATCCACCTATTTGTGCTTTTACTTGCTAATGCCAGTACAGCATCGTGAGGAACAGATCCAATCATGAGAGCATCAGGTGGTGGGATGAAACCATCTCTGGATTAGATGCCTTGCGTTGAAGGGCTCCTGTGACCTTCACATTTGGAATTCAGATAGCATGTTTATAGTCTGAATGTTCAGTAAGGTGTTGAAAATTGGTACCAGAAGTAATGCAGACCGGAGTAGAAATTTAAATACTGGGATTTTTCAGCTTTCCTACAAGCACTGTGTTTACTGTGTTAGGGAATGACTAGGATCTTCACGTTAAGATCACGGAAGACAAAAGGCCCGCGAGACGAAAGAGAATGGCCACAGGGCGTCTCGCGGGAATATAGAACATGAGATTCTTGCAAGACACACCCCACTTACAAGCAATATCGGAGCACGGCCAGCAAAAAAAAATCAGTAGTGTAAAGGCACACAGCGCACACAGATACAGGGGTCTCAATGCATATAAAGCGTATAAAGGACAATACGTTGTAAATGAAACGTTGACGACTAAAAGATTGCATTAGCGCAAACAAAAGGAAATTAATCATCAGGACCAAGTGTAATTGGGGAAAAAAAAAAGTAGGACAAAGCGAGGTCATAAATAAAAGGCAAAGAGCAGAAAACAGTCTTTTCGCATCATTCAATGCACAAAACGTAGATTTACACAGTAATGGACCATACTCTATCAGAATCTGTGGTCCTGCAACAGTTAAAGCAACGACAAGTTTAATTTCAAAGAAAACACAATTTGGTCAGGTGTATTTATGATCAAGGAGAAGCGATCACAACGCGAGCAGTAGAGACACGAAGTGGTAAAAAGGACAGCAGCTGTACAGGCTTCAAAATGATTGAAGGGCAGCGCGACAGCAGCTGCCCCCCCCCCTTACAACGCTGCTCGTGTTGTATGTCCTGCAAGAAAGAGATTTAACTACGCCCGGGGCCGGAAATAAAGGATGATTATTGTTTTTACAACATCACGCGAGACAAGGCAGTGAGCCATCATTTAAAACAAGTCCACCGGCATCTAACCTAGCAGTTGTTGGATTGCTTTTGGCAGACAAGTATCATGTGCTCCCAGCTCTTAAAACGACGACATGTGACAAGCAGAACAGGCAGCTCGCAAGCAGCAAATAGACCGCAGATGATCCGACGGCATATCCTTCGTGTGTTCAGCCGCCCCCCCTTCACAACGCGATCAGCATTATACATCTGGCAAGAAAGAGATGTAACCACACACAGGGCCAGAAATAAAGGACAAGTATTGTTTTTAAAAGTGAAAATAATGCATATGTAACAATTCCTATTAAAAATACCAATCTCTTTAAGTTGTATATCCGGTAAACCAAACACGGGGGTGGGCAAGCGAAGCGAGCAGGGGGCAGAGCCCCCTAGTTTTAGAAAATTGGAAGGTAAAATCATCTCTGAAGGTATATGTGAGAACCAAGAAGTTCAACATGTCTGTTGCCAAATAAATTGTGAATATGGTACTTCAGCAGTCCCCTTGTCACTGTAATTCCCCATTATCCCAACCCCACTTTTTAAAATAGTCGACAATGTTATTGTTTATGATCCACACATGAAGTAGACAAGCTATCTAAAACACTACATTTAGAACATTTCAAACAGCCCACTTTCACTTTCCATATAACTGTGTTGCAAATAAACAATTGTACAAATTGAAACGGTACAGTGAAACTTTTTTTTTTAATATAATTAAATGTCCATCAGTGATGTGCAGGGTTCAAACACCCCTAAACAAAATGTACTCCACTAATTTACAGGTATATGCTCCCCTTGTCCTGTTGGTGCTGGTCGGAGGTCTGATGTCCTATTTGGGAAAAGAACTCGTGTTCTTAGCTGAAGTCCTAGTTGTAACTGGATGTTTGTTTTTTTTTTTTTTTGGGGGTAACCTATAGCAATGATGATACTCTGATATAAACAATGAGGCTGCTCTCTATAGCTGTAGGAGATGTCTTCATTTTATTTGGTTGCATTTTCAAAGTCCATTGTTTCCAGAAGGTGTTTCACCTGTAGTAGTCCAAGCATGAATCAACAAATACCATAGCTATCAAGTACAACATAATGGGCAATTTATGAAATAAGAATAAGGAAATATAGCCGAATATATAATTGACTATGCTTTGCCATTGACTGCATTATCTCTGTAGAATAAGTTAGTTCTATGTTTTTGTGAACTTATTTCAGTATCAAGAGCTGCCTGAAATTGATACCAGTAAGTTAATTCAAATGAAATGTGTTAACTTTGAAATAAAAGTATATAGAACAAAGTTAACAATTTCAGGATATAGCTGTCTAATTGTTTTAACTGGCTATATTGAGTATTTTAAAGGTAAACATTTTTGAGTAAAGCAGTTTTACTGCTTTTATTTGTGTATACTTGTAGTACAGACAGATGTACAGTTTAGAACATCAGTTTCTTTTTAGTAAATGGCTTCTTTTTGGCTTTCTAGCCCATAAGTCTCTTTCATATTCTTAATAAAATTCCCGTACCTGTTGATGCACAGAATACTGATGGAAACTCCCTAAAGAGTAACCACTGGGGAAACAAGTGAATACAAGACATGATGGAGAAAAATGGCTTTCCTCCTTTATATCCCATTTTGTTATGACAGCAAATGAAATATTCCTTCCAGTGTTGATTTGTGTGTTAGTCCACAGTATGAAAGTTTTTCACTTTCAAATATGCTGTTCAATTTCATCCAGTCCTGTTGGTTTGTTTTTGTGTGAAATATGCTTTTCAACCTTCCATCACTAGGGACTAGTTTTAAAGTCTTTTTCATACAAAAATTACATCTGTCAATGTGTTTAAGCAGTTACCATCTAATGGTAGGGTTAATGGATATGTTAGTCCTAATTTCAAGGGAATGGGGGTTCTCAATTACCAACCTGACATTACCAATTTTTAATTTGGCTTATGCTCTAATTCAGTGCAACTGACGACAATGTAAACCTGCATTATTGCAAACCGTTCCAGTGGTGTGGAAATCAATTTTTTTTTCTACTTGTCCTAGAAAATGCACTTGTCTGCCAGTTAAATTCACTTGCCCATAAAAAAAAAAAATAACAAAAGTGAAAAATAGTTTATTTTTTCTGATATCTTTTATTGATGCCAAAAATGCCTTCCATTTTAAAACTGAAAGTTCTTTCACGGAGTAGTATTTTGCCACCTTGCTCTAGAACATTATAAATGATTCCCTTATTTTAACTCGCTAATAAACAATGCCTTCATTATAGCTACACTAGTTCTGTTTCACATATTACACTTACATAACAGAACATTGTCTTGATTCATTTTCTGCCATGTTCTTCAGCTTTTGTCTTGCAACATCTTCTCCCCCAAGAATCTACCATCTCAGACAGCATGGGCTGAATGCTGTTCATTTCTGCTTGAGCTGAACTGCACGGTTCCTGGTACTGATACTGACGGCAAATTTGGCAAAAAACGGAGTCGGTGTCGTCTGCATTTACCCACGGAAACTCTTTGAGCCATTGCGATTGAAAAGCCCATTTTCGTTTTTTATCATACTCGCGGTCCCTTTCAGCTTTTGTTTTTCTTTTCTTGCCCTCATTGTCATGTTTTTCAGGCCCTGTTGTGCCAGTTTTAATCAAGAAACAATCCATTTCTCATCCACGATGCTACTTGCTTCAGTTTCAGCAACACGCATATAGCGAGAAAAACGTGCTTACCGGAGTGCATTATGGGTTACACAGGTAATTCCTAATGACGTATTCGAAATTTAATAAAATGACAGCGCGAAACCAGCTTGTTTTATATGAAAAATTCTCTAATCAAAAACGATCTATAGACATGTCGTTCATCAGATTTGATGTTGTCATGCAATAAATTTCTTAACTCCTCAATATATCACAACCTACGTGAAATCGCTAATTTCAGGGAAGATTAACTGCCTAGCAAGCTTTATGTGGTGAAAACATTTGCATTGTAAGTAAAATGACTGCATTTTTATGTAGATACAATGAATTTTATCAGTAACACATAAGTTATCGATTATAATGAGAAATCATCAGATTACATCGTAATGTCGGCATGAAAAAAATGACAGCATCTCCAAGCGTGTAAATAGTAGGGTAAAATACTTATGTAAGACCATAAGAGTGCTTCCCCTTTGAAAAATCAGCTGTCATTTTGTAAACAATATTGAAGACCAATCTGAGACATGAAGAACATGCCTAAGTAGACTGTTTCCGCACGAAGTACGTACCCAAATGTTTAAAATTTGAAAGTAGTGGTAAAAATGTGCCCTGCACAGTACATACAATTCTTTCTTCAGAAAATTGCACTTGTCCGCGGACAACTGAAACCAGAAAAACACGCTTGTCCGATGGTCAATTTACCCGTGTCGGACGAGTCAGGCGTTGGATTTCCACACCCCTAAGTTCTAGTTTCTCATAAATGCTTCATGCCATTTCTTTTTGAATCTGACCCTCGTGTAATGAGACCTGATGTGTGTTGTCTCTCAGGACTGAATGGTAAGAAACCTTCAAATTCCTTTAGCAAAATACTTATTTTGTACTGTATGAGGAAGGCTGGGAAATGGTAACAGGGAAATATGACTTAGGAAGGATTTTGTTTAATTCAGTACACTAGGGTAAGCAGACACTGAAACAATATACGATCTATGTAATAAATATTAAATTCAATTAAATGTAACATTCGAACAAAAAACTCATTAGTTTTATCCACAAGAAAGCACATGTACATGTGATAGGGTACAAATGTCACATCATATTACAAGTTTTTCATTGTCTAAGATAAACATGAGCCATGTAAATATTACACATATTACAACAAGGGAGTTGTAACACCCAATATAAAATAATTATAATGAATTGTATGAAATGGGGAAAGAAAAGAGACTATATTCAAATGAAAATGATCAATAGGAATCTCCATAAAAGAAACGCAGACATGAACAATGTGAGCCACTGATAGAACTTATCAGTCCACAATAGTAGATACTGTATCATAAAGTTTACAACTATATAATATCAGGAATACAGTATATTGAATTCCTGAGATTCTAAGATTTGTGGGTTTTATTTAATGCCTCAGAGGGCAGAAAGGGGTAACTTGTTCATGGGAACAGTAGTCAATGTCTGTAGCCCTCAATAGATAAAACACAGCCATTTTAAAGAAATGTATAAAAGCCTAGAAGATGAATACTTTAAAATTGTTCTTCATGCATTTAATTGAACTTATGCTGCCACATCTGGGCCCTGCGCCATGCTCTTTGACGTTTTGCCTCGTTTGTCCTCCTATTGTAATAGAAGAGAATAGCAGAAGATGTTGATGATCTTGAAATGAAGTCTGTGGAACTTGATATTTTCTTCCTTTTTTTCTGTCTTGACAATGCTGGTACTTCCTGCTGTAGCAGTGATACTGTTAGTTAACCCGGCAGTCCCTGCAGAGGCTCTGATTGGTCTTCTGTCTGGGGTGCAGGGGCTGTTGGGGTCAAAGGTGGTCAGAGTGGCTCTTAAAAGCAGAGTAGGTGTCCAAAGTTTTTTGTGTTTCCATGTACCTGTCTGGCTGCCTTCTGTTGATTAACCGTACTATATCGTTGTGTTCTGGATTGTTTTGTTGTTGGGGTCTGGATCATTTTCTGTCTACCTGTGTGCCGAGGACTGATAGTGGATTCATGGCTTTCCCGCAAGAAATGGAGTGCTCCTTAACCGTCCACCCGTCTTCACCTTTACAGTGTCTACCAGTAGGACTGCTCTTTCATTCATTTTCAACGTACAGATCTCTGGACTTCATCATTCCATTACATCTGGTGCTGTTTTCCATGGACTTTGCTGTGAGGGGTTGTTTGTGTTTGTGGTTTATTGTAACATCGCCGTATGGATACAGGGGTGGTTTTTTGTTTTTCATTTATTTCATTTAATTTCATTATATTCTTTAATTATTATTTGATCACAGTGTGCATTATTTTGTCTCTGTGAGTGTGTATGGGTCAGGCCAAGGCTGGGAGAGTCCTTGGGATCTCCTCTATAAAAATAAATCGCCATCTTCTTGACGGTGTGAATCTTAACGGCACTGGACCGCTATACTGCTGAAGTCACCAACAAGCCCACAGAAATGATGCCCCACCTCTATTTGTGTTCATTTGAATCAGTATGATACTGTGTGTGTGTTTCCCAAAAGAGTACTCTGTTGCTGTTTCAGTATATGCACAGTATTTGTACCTTTTAGAGTATTATGTTAACTTTGCTACATAAAGCAATAGCTATGAACAAGCATAATGTTGGCTGGTAAACTGTGGTATGACTGATACATGAATGAAAGGAAAATATCTCTATAGTGTGATTTTGGTAACTACTGTACTAATTGTTTGTTTTAAGGGATTTTGCCTTGTTCTCCTTCCATCTGATTTTATTTCAATATAAAAAGCATCAACAGAAAACTTTTTTTTTCCATGTTCAGTCCATTTTTGAATAAGAACAAATTCATCACTTAATTGCTAATGCACAATTTTCAGTCTCTGAATACTACAGTATACCTAGCACACATGTTGAAATATGGTTTATGTTTAGCTTTGGGAGATTTTGTTTGTTTATACTAAGTTGCTTACTATAGCACATATAGTATTTGTGGAGAGATAAATATACAGATAACCCTCAACATTGACGTGTTTACATTTTGACTGTTACGTCGCAAACATTTGGCTGATTTTGTTAGTAATATTTTTACTTTTGTGTTGGAGAGAGAAAAAAGTGGCGTGATGCACAAGTTTGGGTATTGGCTAGTATCCTAATAGGCACTTTATCACTCTTTTTGCCATACTGCTGCAGAGTAGCAGGGTCTCCGTGTGTTAATTATATATTTTCTTGCTTTGCTTAAAATAAATTTCTGTGTTGTAATTATGACCCCAAATCAAAGTGCAAGTCCTTTAGGCTCTAAGCTCAAGTGTGCAAATTTAGTGATGCAGCTTACTGAAAAAATAGCTGTTAGAAAAACATAGAAGCTTCTGTCTGCCGACTGAAGACATGAAGGTTGCCAATCCCATCATCGATAGCAGCCTCAATATAATATTTTAGGTTGGTACAAAAGGTCACGGAATTCTAATTTCGATGTGTCAGCACTTGCATCTTTGACACTTGTGCTTTTTTTTTTTTTTTTTTTTTCTACCAATGTTACCCCAACGTAAGTTGAGGATTGATTGTAACGTGAAGAACAAAAGTAGTTGATATACTAGACTACATACAAAGTGAGGAAACCCTATTGGGTGAAGTATTAACTTGTGAATTCAGACCAAAAAAAAAATCTGGTTTTGCATGAATTCACTTTTTGTACATTAAGTGCTAGTTGATACGTTTCAGTTTGTTTGCTTTCTTTCTTTCATTTCTAAATTAGGATTAGTAGTCTTAAGTTTATCTCTATTTTTTAAAATAAAATCTCTTGTTTCACCGCCATGTTGCTTATTCCAAAGAATAGAACCCATTTAGCAAAAGGTTGAAACTCCTTATTCTGTTGTTGGAATTGTATGGTGGTGTGTATCTTTTGATGTATGATATGTGGGTTTGTCATACCCAACCTCATTTTGCTGAATGGTTACAAATTTTTTTTTTTTTTTTTTTTTTTGTAGCACATACAGATAAGAAATTTTATATTGGTTTGCTCACATGACAGTAACCCTATAAACTTGTGTTGGGGATAAGTATGAAAGGTACATAGATCTATTCCACTTGTCAGTTTTGAATAAGAGAACAGAAAAAGCAGCTGGAAGTGTCATTTGAAATGCTCTGCTTTTCAGCTCATGCTTAGTCTGCAGTTAGTATGTTTTGGGCTACGAAGCCCAGCACTTTTTAACTGCAAAATATTTATACCCAAACTAGTCTGGTGGAAGGTGGGGTGGGAACTTCAGGCTCAATTTTAAAACTAATTCTTGAACTTGCTGCTAATGTTAGGAGGATTAAGAGAATTAATTACAATTCTCTTAGTAAGCCAGTGCACAGATGCAAGCTGTTTGTTTTAGTAACAAATCTTGTTCCAAACATAGCAAAGAAGTCTGATCTTCTGGGTCATTTACACAACAGCAATTAATAAAACTAAAAGGGGTAGTTGAAAGTATAGTCAAACTAGCAAGGGATTCAGAATAAAACACTAAACAAAACTTCCAGGTCTCAAAAAGGCAAACTAAACCTGGAGTGTGGTGGGGGTTTTTTTTTTGTGTTTTTTTTTTTTTTTTTTTTTTTTTTTTAAAAAACATGAGTTGACTAAAAGCAACAGAAGTACAATAGTACGTTTTTAAAAGATAACACATGAAAATTGGTCATCAAACCCCAGTCAAAAAAGTCATTTAAAGAGGTCCATCTTAAAAAGGATTGTTTTTACATTGAGTACAGCAGCATATAACAATAGGCTGAGGACATACCCAACATGCTTCCTTATTAGGGATACTGCCGTCCATCAGCTGCCAATCTAAATGAGACAATTTTCACTAAAAAAGTAAAATGAAAAATTGCTGATCACAAAAACTGGTACTACTTCTGTAAGGATTATGGTAATTTAGTTGTAGCGCTGCTTTATGCAGGGTATTACGGTAGTTGAACAAGCATGTGTGGAGCAGGACTACTTCAGCATTTTTTTTTTTTTCCCCAGCTGGAAGCTTGTTTTATCAGAAAGTGAGAGATTGGAATATTGACTTCTATGTTGAAGAAAGTGGAATAATGAGAAAAAGGATTGAGAAGACAGTCTGAGTTCATTTAAAGTAGCTTTTCTTGCCCTTTTTTTTTTTTTTTTTTTCCCCCCCCTTTAAATTTTAAGGCACTGTTTGAGTTTAGACAGTGTACTAGTAAAGTGCAGTACCCTTCATTTTTAATGGGGGGAAAAAGAAAAGAGACTAATTTGAAATTGCTGCTTAGTAAACAATAGGTTTTTTAAAGATTTGTACTGTTTCTTGCTATGTTTCATATAGCAAAGTTTTGGTAAGAAAAAATGACTACATAATTAAAATGGTATTCCATATTTATAATTACACCTCAAGAGTTACAAATGTCTAGCTGATATACTAAAGGAAAAAACACCTGTATAAATGTAGTAAATGTATATTTAATAGCAAACAGTCGTAGTGCAGTTAATGATTTAAAATGTTTAAAACCTAGAAGTGCAAAGATATTTACATTTAAACATTGTTTATCTAATTGCTTTCTGTGAAAGGATATTTTTCTCTCCTTTTCAGAGAAATGGTGAAAGCTACTTTTTTAATTATGCTTTTTTCAGATAAGTATAATACAGGAAAATAAAACATTATGACAGCTTGTAATTGAGAAGCATTTTATTTTCTTTTATGCCATATTTGTTATGGGTAAATTTTGGATATATTTTCTTAATGTATTAGGAAACTTGTATCTCAATATTTTTATGTTCACTGAACAACAGGCCTACAGAATTTAATTTTGTTAATAAAAACCAGTTAACACCTGTGGTATATAGTTTAATTATAAAAATACCAAAGTTAACGCTTTAATTTATGACATCACTTCTATGTATCTGGTTATACACAACCTTAATGTAAAAAAATTTTTAAAACGACAATTGGGGTGGTGAACCTGACTGCAGCATCCCTGTTAATTTACATTGTGTCCTGAAAAGGGAGCATTAGCTCCAAGGATGCTCTGATCAGGTTTTTTTAATGCCATTTCCAAAGACCAATTTCATGATATTTGATCGGCCAATTCGATATCGATTCAGGTTTTTTTTTTTTTTTTTTTTTTTTTTTTTTTTTTTTTTAAATTATATACACTAATAAAACCTCTGAATAATATAGCAAGTCTTATCTTTGGAAAGACAGTAATTCACACTTGTGTGTTCCCCCCACACTGTACCCCCGTATAATTTTTTTTGGGTTTCATAAACATACAATAATGACACTGACTGAATTAAATTTTTTTTAATTAACTTCCATTGGATAGCTGTCTGTTCCTACAGCTTCCCCACTTTGGAATGACTGACTTTGTGGTGTCTTGAATTTGTGAGAGCCAAGAGAGGTTTACAAAGCTCTTCTGCACAGAGACTAGAGAGGTATAGTATTTATTTTATGAAAAAAAGTTCTTGACTTTAACCTGATCTGTATGCTGTGAGAAATGTAAGGGCTTATAATCTTTACATTTTTTTGTCTTAATCTGTATAATTACACGGTGAACTTCTTTCCATTTTATTTTTTTCTACAACATTCTTTTTCAGCTTGAAGATCCACTTCCAGTTATAAAGCCAGTCTTTTCCTATACAGTACCTAGCATATTTCTACTCAGTTCTCAATCTGTTAGCTTCCAATCTGCAGTTTATTTTAATGTAAAAGGCAATCTGACTTCAGTATTTTCCACAGTGTTCAGGTCCTTAGGGATTATACTCCAAAGTAATTTGTTTCCAAATAAATCCAAATTTTCTGAAAGTCTTTGTCAGCTAGCAATTTATTACATTTAATTTAATACACAATCAAAGACTCAACATCAATGAGAGCTCACAGTTGGAACTAATATGACCCTTAAGCAAGAATGCTTTGTCATACATATTTGGCATATATCAACTAGTAATTAAGGTTATTAAGGAACTGGGGTTCTGGCATCATATTATCACCCTTCAGAATAAGGTATTCTGTCATTGGCGCCAAATGGAACAAGCTGACCCTATTTTTTTTTTTTTTTTTTTTTCCCCCAAATGTTAAAGATGCCTTTAAACTAGTGGCTTCTTTGAGCAGATCTGATTCATATTATTCCCACATACAAGCATGCTATTAGACAGAAACCTGTTTCCACTAGGATAGTGAGGAAGTATGCCCAGAAGGCTAAAGTGATTATAAATATCTGTTTCCAAAGGACAGATTGGGAATTCTGAGAGTTGCATGGGGACAATATCAAGGGACTTGGTTGGTCAGCACCATTGTTCTTTCAAAAGTCATGAATTACTAGTAAGCCAAGAAGTCTCCTGAATGATAACCGCTTTCTGGACAGAAGCTGTGAAGGACATAGAGAGAGTGCTGAAGGAAAGCTTACAGAGCTAAAATAGAAAATGAATTCGCTCAGAATAATATGAAGGATTTTTGGAAGAGATTAGGCATAAATACTGAACTGAAACAATCTAGGGCTCATATGCTGGAATGGAATGTAGACAATACTCGAGCACAGAGACAATTAATATATATATATTTTTTTCCCCCATTTCTGTCATCACTTTCTTCCAATGGCCAGTCTTATACATGTTCCATCAAGCACCCACCCCCGACTGTCTCTAATGCACCCTTAAACTCTATTAGTATGTGCTGTCCCCTCACTTGGATCCTAATAGTGCTGGGCAGTATGACCAAAATTGTATATCACTGTATTTTTCAAAATACAGGTTTCACGGTATTTCCCATGCATGAGTGGATGTTAATCACTTTTTTCATTGCAATTACTGCAGTAGACTGGCTAAGAATAACCAAATTCCACTGTCATGAGACTTGTACAAAAAAAATTTTAATGTGCACACAAGTATTAATACAGGTTTGCATGGCCCCATAAAGTGATAGTTTTCAAGGGGGTGGCACTAATGAAGAGAAGGAATCTCATTGCATGACAGATGCAGTCAAAAGAGAGAGCCTTTTTATTGAACACATTCTGCAAACAAACTAAAAGTTTGACAGCATATTTTCAACCATCCAAAGAGGCATTTAGACTTAGTAAAATATTCAGAGGTGCTTGTCAAAAGTTGTATTGCACTGAACATGTCTTCTAAAAGGTATGAATGGTAAATATTTTTTGTAAACCAACTACACTTTCTGTTGATGTTAACAATCTCTGTCCACTGACATGTCAAAGTGGCTTTTTAAACAACTTTACCATCATTAAACTGCATAATATTTATTTTATTGTTATTATTTATTAGTTTATATAATAGTGCAACTTCCAGTAATAATACTATTACTTCAAGACTTCAAGCCCAAGTTCATTACACAGTATTCACCAAATAAAAATAAAACAAGTGCAACTTGTTGATGACATCTTTACCAACTGAACCATCATTAAGGCAATAGCTATACAGTCCCTGACAAAAGTCTTGTCGCTTCTCTATTTTGTAGGAACTCCTGCTATTAACCTGACTTTTAATTAATCAACTGGTGTTAGAAATAGCTCATATGAAAAGCTAAAGCCCTCCCAAATGATGTTTAATGCACTGAAATAAATCTTTCTTCAGTGAAACTAATTTATCATTTAATCAAGACAGAAAGGTCAAATTTGGGCAAGACAAAAGTTTTGTCGCCTATACAGAAAATGAACAACTTTTACTGCAAATCCAAAAATATGTCAGCAAATTAAGTAGTGGTGCTGTGAGATCCATATTTAATATCTTGTATGACTTCCATGAGCTTGAAGGACAGCATCCATGCGGTTTGGCAAGGATTCATACAATGTATTGATGAAGTCATCAGGAATAGCAAAGAAAACAGTCTTGCATGCCTCCCAGAGTTCATCAATATTCTTTGGTTTCGTCTTCCATGCTTCCTCTTTCATCCTACCCCACATATGCTCAATGATCGTGTCTGGTGACTGGGCTGGCCAATCCTGGAGCATCTTGATCTTCTTTGCTTTAAGGAACTTTGATGTGGAGGTGGAAGTATGCGATGGAGCACCATCCTGCTGCAGAATTTGGCCCTTTTTATGGTTGGGAATATAAGAGGTAGCTAAGATTTCTTGGTATTTTAGACTTTTGATGTTGTCTTCCACCCTGCAGATCCCTCGCATACCCCCATACTGGATGTAACCCCAGACCATGATTTTGCCTCCATCAAACTTCACTGTTTTCTGGGTTCCAGTAGGTCTCCTGCAATATTTGCGGTGACTGTGGTGCAATTCAACAGAAGATTCATCTGAAAAATCCACCTTCTGCCACTTTTCCAGCGTCCATCCTTTTAGCAGGCTGTGGGCCTTGGCAAATGCCACACGGTTTTTCAATTGTCTTTTGTTTAGTGCTGGCTTATGGGCACTGATTCGACCATGGAGGCCATTTTGAGACAGAATCCGACAAACTGTCCTGGTTGACACGGACTTCAGGTGACCAGGTCTCGTGGAGCTCTGCTGCAGTGGAAAATGGGCTGGCCTTGGATTTTCGAGCCAACAAACGGTCCTCTCGAGCAGTTGTCTTGTGGGGTCTTCCTGACCTGGGCTTGTCAAAAACGTCTCCAGTCTCTTCAAATCTTTTTTTTATCCTCTGAACTTGACGCTGAGACACATTGAAGGTGTTTGCCACATCAGCAGTGGATTTGGTCTTCAGCCTCTTGATAATCAACACTTTAGTCTCCGGGTGAATCTTAGGCATGTTTGCAGAGGTCTAGTTGCAGTTGATGTGAAGGTCTAGTGTACTGGGGTTCTTTTTATACACACCTGAGACCTAATTGATCCATTATTAGTCACAGGTGAAGCTCCTATGACAAGGCGACAGCACTTATGTCTTTCCAAAAATTGACTCAATGGGCTTTACCAAGCTGTGAATATTAGAATACTTTTTGTCAGTTTTGTTTTGCACTGAAACATTATTACAAAAGCTGATGGGATTAAAATGACCCATTTCTTGTAACGAAATCTTGATTAGAAATTATATTTTAGCGGCACTTCAGGTCAATTTGTACACAAGCGACAAGACTTTTGTCAGGGACTATATACTTCTATACTAATAAAAGGCAAAGCCCTCCCTGACTGACTGACTCACTCACTCATCACTAATTCTCCAACTTCCTGTGTAGGTGAAAGGCTGAAATTTGACAGGCACATTCCTTACAGGCTACTTACAAAAGTTAAGCAGGTTTCATTTAGAAATTCTACGCGTAACAGTCATAACGTTCAACAACGTTCGCCATGTTAAACTTTATTTATGGCCCCATCTTCACGAAATTTGGTAGGCGGCTGCCCTGCGCTAACCGACACCGATGTACGTACTTATTTCGGTGGTATGACGCCACTGTCAGCCGCCATATTGAACTTTCCAACAGTCTTTGTTACCTATGGGCCCATTTTCAAGTAATTTGGTACGTGGATTCCCAACGGTAATTGAATCCTACTTACGTACATATATACGTACATATATACGTCCATAGCCTGCAGCTCGGTCGCCGTGTGAGGCAGCGTTGGGTCCCCCATCCCCACGCCTCCCACGTTGTTGGCTGCCTGCCTATATATTCATTTATGGATCAGTCATACCACAGTTTACCGGTCTCTACATTCCCTTCCTTGCTTTGCCACGGGATTCACGTCTCCCTGCTGTTAGCTGCAGCCTTTTTATTTAATCCACAGCTTCTCCGCTGTTTTATTGTTCGTTTTTATTATGATTCTAGTTATTGTATAGGTATTTTAGACTTAGTTTACATTGTTCAGGTACTCCTTTCCTTTATCATTCCAATCGTACCCCCATTAACATGTCTATCGAGGTGATCACCATCGATCAAAGAACTGTCACTTACTGAGTGGTTTCCATGCCCGGAGATGGCGCCTGCCTTTTCCATTCACTGTGTTACATATTGCACGGCCATATCGGGCTCACTCTTGATATCCGGAGGAACATTGTGTCTTATGTATTGAATGACTGGGACAGGTTCAAGGTGTGGACTGACGATGATACGGGAGATAATTATACTACACAGGAGCACTAGAAGAGTGAAATGCTTAAGCCCTTCACTTATGTTTCTGCATGTGAGTTGATGGCTACTGCTGAATTGTTAGATTGTCGCTTTCAAGTGTACCGAAATGGCCAAATATTTTACACCTTTGGACAACTGCCAATGCCTGTTAAATATCTTGGATTCACAGGTGATGATTTGAGTAGTGGACACTTTGATGTTTTATGAATGTTTAAACTCTCAAAAGCTGGATGCAAAGTTATCGATGAAACCGGTTGTATGCTGACAACGCTTGACAGATGCTGAATGTCACTTCAACACATGTCCTGCAAATACTAACTTAATTTAAACAAACCATGAAACTTAAACTGATTATGACAGCAGCAATCCAAGCTGTGACATTTGAGGCAAGATTGCTTTTCACATGGCCAACTGTACGTTGCATGCTCAAGAGTAAGCTCAGCGCACAGCTTAGTCCTATTACAACTGGAGGGCCAAACTGACAACGTGGCATACAAAGAGATCCTTAACAAATAATTATTGGTATATTTTCCCTCAGTTTAAAAAGGTTTACTTAATAAAAATTTTAAGGCAGTACTTCACCGCTGCGAAGCGTGGGTATTTTGCTAGTAAATAATAAAACTGCAAAATATAATGCTATTTATGGTATAGCCTTATGGAACATGTCCACTTTTTATTCTCATAGTTTATTTTGTCATTAAAGTAGAATATCGTAAACTAAACTTCATCCTAAAATGTTTAATTTACTAGATTTTCTCAAACCCCATCATAAGTTAATGTAGCACATAAAATGCTTTGTGTTAAGTGTTCCCCGACCCAGTTGTTAATTGCTGCGCGCTTCTTAAACTGACTTCCTCTTGCACTAAGAGGAGGCTCAGCAGCGATCGCCGCACAGAATACATTCACTTCATGATATCCCTGATCTCTGAAAATTTAGAATGCCAAGATAAATACTTGATATCATTTTCATGATGAAATGCATTAAAGCATGTATTAAACATGAGCGGTGGTGTGGCTGTAGTGCTGCACCCTCAAAGTAAGGGGTCCCCAGGTGAACGTTCAGTGTAGAGAACTTTATGGCAGGTGTGACGAAGCTCCAAAAAACTGGATGCATGAATGGGTATTGCACAGGTTTAACTTAAATACTGTGTAAATGTTGGGTTCGTGATCTGGTGGTCAGAGACACGAACACAGAATTCAATGGATGTTCTTCTGAGAGGGCTTTCTTTATTGCATGCATGCTGTCTGTCGGACGTACTAAACCCCCAGTTCCTATCCTTTTTTCTTTTTCCACATAATCAATCACCACATGATAAACGTCTTTGTGTAATTAAAACTAGTTATAAACTTAGACCATGAAGTGTTCAGATCTTTAAAAAAAAACTTAGTTTTATATGTTTAATTATGCCGTCCATTCAGGGTTGCACCCATCCCAGCAATCTTTGTGTGCGAGGCAGGAGCAAATCCTGAACAGGGCGCCAGCACATCGCAGGGTAAATATGAGCAATACATGCACTAGGAGGGTCAATATAGCATAACAAAACCCCACATCCTACATGACTTTGAAAGGAAACTGAAGCACACCAAGTAAACCCACCAGAAACGTGCAAATTCAAGGCAGGGAACACCCGGGACCCCCTTGCTGCGAGGCAGCAGTACAACCTCCACGACCCCATGCTCCCACATGATTAATGCATGCTTTAATGCATTTCATCATGAAAAATATCAGGTATTTATCTTAGCTTTCTAAATGTTCAGGGAGCTGGAATATCATGAAGTTAATGTATTTTGTGTGATGATTGCTGCCTGCACCGCCTCTTAGTGCAAGAAGAAGTCAGTTTAACACTAGAATTACCAGAGCCTATGAAAAAACTCGTAAATCCGTCCCACCTTAAATCGCTTCTTAAAACCGTTCACACCTCTCCGCCAGCGTCTTTTGTTAATCTAAATGTGCTGATAAAAGAAAAGCTGCAAGTAGCTGGCCATTTCATCCCCCCACCAACTTAGAACGTGCACATACTTCTCCCAGCTCATGCCTTGATTGATTTTCTGGGAGTGAAGTGGAGTTTTAGAGTAGAAATAATAGATTGTTGTTTGGAACACACGCATTTCATGTGTGTTCCGTTTCTACAGTAATCTGTGTAAACACATTTTTAAAACAAACGTTTTTTATATTCTAGTAGTAGATGACAAAATGTAGGCATAAACTATATAATCTATGAAGCCTGAAGTCCAAATATCAGAAATATTTTCACAGAAGGTACAAATCTAACACAACAATTGCACTTTTAGTCAAAAAAAATAACTGCAGAAACAAAAAGCCGCCTTAACAAGCGACAATGACACGTTTATTATGACTGCCTCCGTGGAGCAATAGAATCAGCTGCCGACTGGTAATCGGAAGGTCGCGAGTTCGATCCTGCACCACTCAGTTTTGAGAAGTAAACTGCTCTTAGTCTTACTATTTTAGAATAAAAACATTTGATTTCAGTCTGTAACAGCTGGTGTCATTTATGATACTTGTAAAGGTTAGCTTTTTTATTTTCATTTTTTATTAGTCAGTTTTATTATCTCGGCCGTGTTCACGAGCCCAAACACACCCCACCCCCGCTTCTGATACTGCTGTTTTCACATAGACATGCTATAACAGAGGTAAACTCGGCTCCCTTCTACATCGGAGCAAGAATGCACATACCATTGCTTGCATACTAAAGTGTCAGCAGGCATTTTTCGTGGCATTACACACATTTTTGAGCATGCCCTCTGCACACTACTTGTGACTTTAGGCTTTAGGAAGTAAGTAAATAAATAAAGGTAAATCGTGTCATAAAATGATTTCTTCAAAATGTCACACATTTGTCTCATTCTTTTTATAAAATGTGCGTTGATCATCGCCAGCATGTTGTAGCATACAGCATCTGGCCACCTGTATGTTCTTGTGTGCACTGAATAAGAGACAAATATACAGTCTGACTGAGAGAATCAGACTGAAAAAAGCAAACATTTAGAAATGCCATACTTTTACAGCTGATCGGATGCTGTTCGTTTTCAAATATTGCATTTGTGCGATGATGATTTCACATATATTGTCTGTCTTTCTTTCTTTCAGGTGTGTAATAGAAACCACAGCATAAAGAGAAATGCAAAATTATTTGAAAACGAACAGCGGGGTTGGAATACTGCATTCCTTTAATATTGGTAGAGAGTTGTACCTACTTTCTACATGGTGTGCTGGGCAGGTAACATCACTTTAAGATATTGCCTGAGAATATCAACATGATAAATAAGAAGGCAGGCTGCATTATAGGATGCACCATTGACTTGTTGGAAGTAGCTATGAAGGACAGGGAGAAGTTAAATCTGATGGCCATTCTGAAAAATACTGTACATCCTCTGACGCATTTAGGTACTTTCTGACAAAACATTAAGCAGATATTGGTCAAGTGTTACTGGGGCTGTTTCATACCTCCAACAAATACGCCTTTTATTTCCTCACCGTGACTGCTCTTATTAGCCAATTTTGTACTTCTCAACTCCCCCACCCCCAATGCAGAAAAGAAATATAGAACAATCTATTTCCAGATTCATATATAATATATTTTATATATATACACCTGTATAGGTGTATGTATATATAGGTGTGTGTGTATGTATGTGTGTGTGTGTGTGTGTGTATATATATGTGTATATATATGTGTATATATATATATATATAT
>JANRMT010062861.1:44390119-44486884 GCA_026402145.1 Polypterus bichir lapradei | reverse complement strand
TGGCGGATGTTAGCCGACTTGCTGACCAACCACAAGCGTTACCTGATAGGTAACCACCCATACAATCAGATTGTGATTCAGACTATGAATGCCTTGAATGTAATTATCCCGATCTACAAACTGTCAAGTAAACGAACCACACACTGTGGCGCAGCGTTAGGGGCTTCGTCTCTAACGCTGACGTCCAAGGTTCGATTCCCGAGAGGGAGTGCACCGAGTGTGTACACCTGATGAGCCCAGAATTAGGGTGAAACACGTGTCGTGTACTCTTTGCATTATTTGACAGTAAAACTATTTTCAACCATATGTATTTGTATATGTATGTATATATATGTATATATGTATGTATAATTAATATATGCACTTTTTACTACTTGCACATGGATATTTACACGCCAAGACTCATCTATTCAGGCAGTCAACTTCAAGCGCTGCGAACAAAGTTCCGTGCCGGAGTGGTTTCCTATTTACCCAATGACATAAGAAGGCTGTATCGTGGCAGCAGAGCCGGCGGTAAGCTGCTAGCGAGAAAGTGGCAATACAAGCCTTCGGTGCCTTCTGTGATCCTGGGAAATGTAAACTCGCTACCAAATAAGATCAACGAACTGGTTGCGCTGGCGAAAAATGTCAGGACCTACAGAGAATGCAGTTTGTGTTTTTGTGAAACGTGGCTAACAACTAATATCCCAGATGCTAATGTGGAGCTACCCTGGTTTAGCACAGTTAGAGCGGACAGAGCCGCAAATACCTGTGGGAAGCAGAAAGGAGGAGGACTCGCTCTCTTTGTGAATAAAAGATGTTGCAACTCTGGACATGTAAACGTCCGTCTCCACTTGCTGCAGAGGAATCAAACTGTTGGCCCTAAGTCTGCGTTCCTATTACTTGCCCAGAGAGTTTGGACACGTCATTGTTATTGTTTACGTCCCTCCTCTGGCGGATGTGGAGATAGCGGGTGACATCGTCCATTCCACAGTTGCTAAACTACAAACGCAGCACCCCGAGGTGCTTGTGCTAATCGCTTTAGACTTTAACCATGTGACACTGGACAAAACATTACCTACCTTCTCCCAGTATGTGGATTGTAACACCCGGGGAAATAGGACTATTGACCTACTGTATGCAAACGTTAAAGACGCATTCAGTGACACCCCGCTGCCTGTGCTTGGAAAAGCAGATCATAACCTGGTTCTGCTTCAGCCTCACTACAAACCAAGAGTGAGGGAGCTACCTACAACCACACGCTCATTCAGGAAGTTGTCCCCTGAGGCAGAGCAGGCTCTGAGAGACTGCTTTGGAACTACAGACTTGGATATTCTGCAGGGATGATATAGTGAGAACCTTGAGGAGGTTGTTGACTGCACTACTGACTACATCAACTTCTGTATGGACATTGTAATTCCAGTAAGAACAGTATGCTGCTATGCTAACAAGAAGCCATGGATTACAAGTGATATCAAGGGCCCTTTGAACCAGAAGAAAAGGGCTTTTAAAGGCGGTGATCAGCATGGGCTCAAGCGCATGCAGAAGGAACTCTGAGTCCAGCACAGGATGGCGAAGGAGCAGTACAAGAGAAAGCTGGAGCAGAAGTTGCAGAATAACAGCATGAAGTGTGTAATGGGATGAAGATCACTGGCTGCAGCTCAAAGCAGGGTGCCACCATCGAGAGAGACGTGGAGAGAGCAAACCAGATGAATGACTTCTTTTAACAGGTTTGACCACCCTAACCCCCTCTCACCTTGGACTCCTGCCCCCCTCACCCCACCCTCTGCTGATACCCAGCATAAGAAAGGGGGTTGGGGGCTCCCCCCCCCCCCCCAACCATCTGCAAGTACAGCAGTCCAGGTAAGCAGAGAGCTGAGGAGACTTCGTGCCAGCAAAGCAGTGGGTCCAGATGGAATTTCACTGCGACTGCTGAAGGCCTGTGCGTTGGAGCTGGGGAGTCCTCTACAGCACATCTTCAACCTGAGACTGGAACAGGGTAGAGTCCCGAAGCTTTGGAAAACATCTTGCATCACCCCAGTCCCAAAGGTATCCAATCCCAGTGAGCTGAACGACTTCTGGCATGTCGCTCTGACGTCGCATGTGATGAAGACCATGAAGCGGCTGCTGCGTCACCACCTGAGGCCACAGGTCTGCCACGCCCTCAACCCTCTGCAGTTTGCATAACAGGAGAAGGTGGGAGTGGAGGATGCCATCATCTATATGCTACACCGATCTCTCTCTCCCACTTGGACAGAGGCAGTGGTGCTGTAAGAATTATGTTTTTGGACTTCTCTAGCGACTTCAACACCATCCAACCTCTGCTCTTTAGGGACAAGCTGGACTGGACTGCCAATACTGATGCTCTGTGCAAGAGAGGACAGAGCCGATTATACTACCTTAGAAGGCTGGTGTCTTAACATCTGCAGTAAGATGCTGCAGATGTTCTATCAGACGGTTGTGGCGAGCACCCTCTTCTACGCGGTGGTGTGCTGGGGAGGCAGCATAAAGGACGCCTCACGTCTGGACAAACTGGTGAGGAAGGCAGGCTGTATTGTAGGCAGGGAGCTGGACAGTTTGACATCCGTGGCAGAGTGACGGGTGCTGAGCAGGCTCCTGTCAATCATGGAGAATCTACTGCATCCACTAAACAGTATCATCTCCAGACAGAGGAGCAGCTTCAGCGACAGACTGCTGTCACTGTCCTGCTCCACTGACAGACTGAGATCGTTCCTCCCCCACACTATGTGACTCTTCAATTCCACCCCACTGGGGTAAACATTAACATTGTACAAAGTTGTCTGTTATTCATGCATTTTTATCAGTCTTTAATGTTTTGTTTTTTTTTTTTGCTGCTGGAGTATGTGAATTTTCCCTTGGGAATTAATAAAGTATCTTATCTATCTGGATAAAGCTAAATTTCCCCTACATGATGTTACCTTAGTAGTTGGAATGAAAAATGAATCATTTGACCAACCAATTTTGTTTAGCAAAAGGTTATTCTCTAAGTGGGTGTTCTGAAAAATGCTACCTTTGCTCTTAAGGAAGCAAGATCTAAGAAGTTGTTCCTTGTTTATAGTCATAGTTAAGACTTGTTTCAGATAATTTACTGTTCTCTAAGAATTGTACTATTTCCTACTTTGGGGGTTGGGAGGAAGTGATTTTTTTCTTTTTTTTTTTTTTTTTCTTAATTTTGCTTTAGCTTATTTTTCATTTGCCATGTCTTGCTACCAGTAAAGTAGTTAGTGATTTTTAAGATAAATGAGGGTAAAATCACATACTATAGAGTCCAAGTTCTCTGATATTCCAAGAGATATGATATAGTTAAAACATGAAGAATCTCTATCCAATGTTCTTTGCTATTGAGAATTATAAATCTTCACAGTAATGCACACCTAGTAGAGCAGGTTAGAGTAGGATTATCAGTCAAACTGTAGTGTAGGTTGAAATGAAATACCTTTACATTTTATTTGCTCGCTATACACAGTGAGTTAAGAACTGTATGACCACGTGTTCCTTTCTTTTTTTTTTTCTGGAATTTGAGCATAGTTGGTTGCTCCAATCAGGTGTGTGTTTTAAAAATTGAAACTGAAATTCTGTTGACTGTAAAAATAGTAATAAAATATGCACAAAAGTATTTATCCAAAATACACCTGGCATAAAAGGAAAAAAAATGCTTCTCATGATTACAAGTTGTTATATTGTTTTTTTGTAATGTACATCTATCTGAAACAATTCTTATTGAAATAGTTTTCACCATTTCTCTAACACCAATTGACTGAACATATATAATTTTTATGCTCAAATGTAAATCTACCTGTACTTTAGCAGTTAATTATAAAAGCTGTAATGCAATTAATGATTTAAAACCTATAAAGTATAGATTTACTACATTTTTACAGGGTTTTTTTTTCTTTTTTTCAGTGTATCAACTAGACATTTATAATTCTTGCGGTGTAATTATAAATATGGATTAACATTTTAATAAGTACTTGTTTCTTACCAAAACTTGTATGTTTTGACACACAGCAACAAACACAATACAAATATCTCTATTATATAAAAAATCTTTCGACACGATGATCCTTTTTGGAAGAGAGATTTTTTTCAAGTCCCGTGAGACGAGACCACGGTCCTTTCATTCATGTGAATGCTTTTGTCAGACCCACTTCCTGCGCTCTCAGCTCTTATACATTCTAACATTTTCCTCACTTTAATTAAAGAAGGCGTATTATGTCCAAATCTTACTGAAGAATTTCATCATGAAGGGTTATCTACATAGAAAATGAGTACACCTGCAATCCTAGCACCAACAAATGAGGAAGTCAAACTAATTAATGACAAAAAGGCAACAACTTACAATATCTCGAATATCTACAACCATTAACAACGTCTTGTCTTACAACACACAAATTACTGTAGAAGGAAAGATGTATCCAAGAAAGATAATAGTACGTCCTCTGCGGATAAGACAACAAAGGAGATCTTGATACGCCATTCGTATTAAAACATTAAGTTTCCGGTTAGAATAGCATTTGCAAAAACAACAAATCTCAGAGCCAAACATTTTACAATCGTTTTAATTAATAGAGAAACAAAAATTAAATCACGGGCAGTTATGCATTGCAAGTTGTTGATGCATATGCAACAATTCCCATGAAAATAAAAATCTCTTTAAATTGTACATCCGCATCCCCATACGCGAGCAGCAGAACTGCAAAGAGGCTAGCACATAGCGCAGGCCAGGAGGTTGGTGAGCGAAGCAAGAAGGGGGCAAAGCCCGCTAGTCTTGATACATTTAAATAAAAAAATGTTTCTGTAAGTTGTTTATCAAGAATACAAAAAACTAACATGCTTATTTGTCTTAAGTAAAAGACACATTTTGCTGTTAAGCTGACAAGACTATTGTTGACTAAGCAGCACATTTAAATTTGTCTTTTTCCAATTGAAAATATAAGCTGCTGCACTTTTTAAACAAGCTCACTGTCCAAACGCAAACATTGTCCGTTTTTAAACGACAACATAAAGTACTAAATTGATTAAAATAGCTTTTCTTGCCGGTGTTGTGTGTTTTTTTTTTTTTTTTTTTTTTTTTTTGTCTCATCGCACAGGATGACTTCTCAGATTCCTTTTTCTCAGTTTATTACTCCACTTAAGCAAAGGCTAATATTCCAATTATCTTTCATTCTTGTAAAACAAGCCTTGACTTGCTTTGTTTACAGCAGGTTAAAGCAGCAGCTAACCATAAAACCTAGAGAAACTTGGGCGGAGTGGTGGCTCCAAGATCAGGGATCTGCATTGGCAATTGGAAGGTTTCCGCTTCAAATCCTGCAAACACAAGAAGTGACTCTTCTCCATTGGGCCCTTAACATCTAGCCCTGCAAACAGGTCCTCAAACTTGGAGTATTTGGGGGTTGGTGGCAGGATTTATTATTATTATTATTATTATTATAATAATTATTATTATTATTATTATTAAATTTCGCACTATTCCAGTATGGCGCTGTGATTGTCACCTGCTTCACTCTGGTCCCAATCCAGGTGGTTTGTCTTGTGGCGGATGCAGCAATGCGTTATCAGTGCATGCTCCCAAATCTCTCTAGAAATGCAGAGACTAAAAAATATTTTGTGTGATTGGCCAATTTGATCACTGATCAGGTCCTTTTTTTTACAGAAAATCTGCCATAATTTACGTCTTCAAACAATGACATACAATTAAACACTATATAGTAGTTATCGTACAACATATATATAATATAGTGTTTGTGTGCATGTATGTACTGTATATATAATTACTGTTTATGGTACAATTTGCATTCTTGTGATTTGATGATTCGGGACCCTTTGTGGTTTGAGATATCCCAAAATTACACTGTTGGCTTTCAATGCCATGAGTGTTGTATATGTCCTGAAGAAAAGTAAGGTTGGTGCCAGTTATTTTCATTGCCACCTTCTCCTCCTAGTACTGGATAACTTTGATCTAAGTAGGCACAAGATGTGTTGCAGCCTGTAACAAATTCTATTGTAAACCTGTAGAAGTTTGAGGACAGCACACATTTCTTCATCCCTTCTCCACATTTGAGGAGGTAGAAGTGCTGGTGAGCCTTTTTGCCAAGAGCTAAAATGGTGGAGAATGTCACTGCAAAAAGCTGCTAATCCTTTCCACAACATCCCATTCGATTATAGATCAAAGTGTGGACAGCCTAATAGTCTCTGACGTATATGATCAGCTCCTTGGCTTTACTAACATTAAAAGTGAAATTAGTGTCCTGGCATCAGGGAATCATCAGGTTATCCTCTGTAAAATAATATATAGTGTGTATTCTTTCCCGAGCGCCATATTAGCGAGGCTTCTCTCCCAAGACCCAGTCTGTACGGAGTGTGCGTCGCCCCACTGGTTGTAGTGAATTTGGACAGAGTTTTACTCCCCAAGAAAGTCAAGGCTGAGAATCCGTATACTTTAATATAGATTTCTGGCAAGAAGTTATACAGGTATTAGGACGTGAAAACCATTGACAACTCGAAGTTAAAAGGATGATAATTTCCTTAACCTAAAATACAATATGGCGGAAGGTAAAGCCAAAGACTAAAGCAGCGCCAATAGCAAAAAGGGAGCATGTGAAATGGAGGATTCTAACAAATGTACTGTTTTGAACAGTTTCTCTCGGACACTTGTTATATTCTGAAAGTGCTTTTCAGCGCTTGAAACGCGCGATTGTGAATTCAAGTTGCCTTCAGTTATAATTCGGTGCAAAGTCAAAATACTGTTGTAAAAACAGTTCTAAATGATGAAATCCTCAGTTCCCTAATGGGTAAGAACTGTTTGGAAGGTTTTCCAATTGTTTTTCAAAGTGCATTTCAACATCTCAGATTCACTTGTTTTCCCCATTGAAAAGCATTGGGCTATACTGAAGTTACCAATATGTATTAATTAAATAGGGGGTGGGGGTAGGAATGTACCAAACAGTCTAATAACAATATTATCACAGGCTGCTGTAGCAGCACTGTGTGTGTGTGTGTGTGTGTGTGTGTGTGTGTGTGTGTTCTACATATATTGCCTAAAACAGCAGTGTAGATCTAGATATAAATGCATAAATAAAATTCTACACAAACATATAAAATTATTTTTCCTCTAAATGGATGAAATAACAATTGTATTAACTATAAATGTTCCAGGCATATGTGATTTAAGCAGAATGTTATACTTTTGTTCATAATGTAAGTGTTCAATATTGTCTTCAGGCAGCCTTTGATCTATGAACCAAACCATAGTAGTACTTGTTTGTTTTAAACATTTTTTGGGAATTTGTGGGGGATGAACACCTGCAGTTAATGGTGGGTTGTTTTTAATATTGATATTAGAAATGTAGAATTTTAATAATCCGGGTTGAATTTTTTTTTGAAAGTACAGTGTTTCCAGTCTTGTGACATGCATAGAGACCTGGCACACACAGCATGTAGAACTGTTTCAAGAAAACACAGGGGAGAGGAAGATTTTAAAGTAGGGGAGAAGACATATGGAGCAATTGAGGTGTGGTGTACAGGTCAATATCAATGTGTGCCATATGATGGCCCTTCACAGTTTGAGGAACAGGAGACAGACACACAAGCCCAGAAGTCTACTTTACATGAGCATTGCTTTATGCTGCAAAATTCAGGCCTAATCAATCCATTATAGCAGAGAGATTTTGAAATGTATGGATTTGATTGTTTTCAAATAAAATCATTTTCATGTGAAGTAACACTTTTATTTATCTGAAGAGTTTGACACATCTAATCATGAAACATTGTAGGGAGTTTTTTCCTTCCAGGCAGGCTGTACATTCATATGAATAATTTACTTTCAACAAAAAAGATAACAGTGGTATGTCTCATTTCCTAGGAACATCTGAGTACAGGGGTGTTTTCCGAACAAAGATTTTTAATGAAGCAGTATTTAGTTGTATAAAATTAAATCAAATGTGAAAAACTAGCTGTGCAAAAATTTGGGTACCCTTGTAATTTTACTGATTTGAATGCATGTAACTGCTCAATACTGATTACTTGCAACACCAAATTGGTTGGATTAGTTCTTTAAGCTTTGAACTTCATAGACAGGTGTGTCCAATCATGAGAAAAGGTATTTAAGGTGGTCGGTTGTAGTTGTGCTTCCCTTTGACTCTCCTCTGAAGAATGACAGCATGGGATCCTCAAAGCAACTCTCAAAAGATCTGAAAGTATCATGGTTTAGGGGAAGGCTACAAAAAGCTATCTCAGAGGTTTAAACTGTCAGTTTCAACTGTAAGGAATGTAATCAGGAAATGAAAAGCCACAGTTGCTGTTAAACCCAGGTGTGGCAGGCCAAGAAAAATACAGGAGTGGCATATGTGCAGGATTGTGAGAATGGTTACGGACAATCCACAGATCACCTGTGGCTGAGAAGTACAATGTTCTGGAATGGCCGTCAGTCCCCTGACTTGAATATCATCAAAAATCTATGGGATGATTTGAAGGAGGCTGTCCATGCTCGGCAGCCATCAAAGTTTACTGAACTGGAGAGATTTTGTATGGAAGAATGGTCAAAAATACCTCCATCCAGAATCCAAACACTCCTCAAAGGCTATAGGAGGCATCTAGAGGCTGTTATATTTGCAAAAGGAGGCTCAACTATGAATTGATGTAATATCTCTGTTGGGGTGCCCAAATTTATGCATCTGTCTAATTTTATGATGCATATTGCATATTTTCTGTTAATCCAATAAACTTAATGTCACTGCTAAAATGCTACTGTTTCCATAAGGCATGTCTTGTAAAGGAAGTTGCTACTTTGAAAGCTCAGCCAATGATAAACAAAAATCCAAAGAATTAAGAGGGGTTCCCAAACTTTTTCATATGAATGTAAATGCTTTGAATTAGATTTTAAGCCATAATTAAATTGGCAGGTGACTTCTTCTAAAACTGTAGATTGACTTACCAGATACTATTATTTCTACTGGTTCACCCCCAAACTAGCTTGATCCATCAGTAGTATCTTCCACTTGGCTCTCTTAAACATTCTTTAAGATGTTCAGGAACAAAGTATGCACCATGTTACCAACAAAATGGTAAAGGAAAACTTTAGTAAATGTTTTAAATTGTTTTATTTTCTTTTGATACTTTTAGGGCATCTTCACCATCCCACATGAATTACGAAAATCCTCCTCCTTATACTGGACCAGGACCAACTGCACCTGGATATGCACCTTACCCACAGCAACCGAATGTTCCTTATCCTGGACCGAATCCTGCCTACCCCAATTACCCTGTAGGTACTGCTGGGCCCTACCCGCCTCCAGGGCAGCCTCCTTACCAAGGATACCCACAGTATGGTTGGCCAAATGCTCCTCCTCCTGGCCCAGCATATGTAGAAGCACCTAAAAACACTGGTAAGTCTTGATGTAAATGTTGCTCTGCTTTAGGGCTCATTTATACTTCAAGCTTGGAACGTGTACGCGCCTGTATCATGGCTGTCAAGCGTTCTGAGCCTTTCATTTGACGCGTCCTCTGAGCAGGTCCTCGGAAATTAATGTGACAAGTATGCGAGTTGCAGCACCATCAAAACGTCAGGGGGGCGCAGTGTGCTAAAAGTTGGAATGTGATGTCAGTCTCTGGTTACTATCTACATGTGACAGAAAGCTGCTTTGCGGATCCTATGAGATCAATGTGCGCACTTCAATGTTTGATGAATGGTTAGATGTGGTGAAGCAAAATGCCAACATACAAATGCATTTGTGGTGCTTTTTATATTCAAGCGTTGCATATTCCTGATCGTAATGACACAATACATTTTAAAAGTCTTGCATACCATCTTCTGTGTCTTTCTCTCTCCAAACCCCAGCCCCCCCCCCCCGGTGCTTCCTCCGGACGTGACAGCAATAGATTGCCACAAAGAGCACATTAAATGTATGATATTCCAACTCTCTGCACATTTAGAATCCTAAGATTTATACTTGATATCACTTTCATGATATGCATTAAAGTATGTATGTTACATTTTACAGATAAATCATTAACTTCATTTAAATAATGAACACTGTTAATTACACACATGGGGTGACACGGTGGCAGAGCGGTAGCACTGCTGTCTCGCAGGGAGTCACATCGCTGGTATTCTCTGCCTGGAGTTTACATGTTTTCCTGCTGGGTTTCCACAGTGTGCTCAGATTTCCTTCCAAAGATATGCAGATTTGGTGACACTAAAATGACACCAGTTTGTATGGGAGTGCTTGTGTTCACCTTGCGATGAGCTGATGCCCATCCAGGGATTGTTTCTGCCTCATGCCCAGTGTTGCAGGAATGGACAAATCCCTGGATTGGTGGATTTAATCATTAAACATCCTTTTCAGAGATATTGCGGTAAGGTGTTATCGGAATTTAATGGGCGTTCCACGCAATTCACACCACAGTGAAACCAAACCTGTTCTCACCGTGATATCTCTCACTGTCACCTGCTGGATTCCTCCAGATTTACGTAAAGTACGCATGCAAGTATAAACAGTACAACACTTGCGTAGCAGGAGCGTCCGCTGCAGCATGCGTTGCATTGCATGAAGTATAAACCCAGCCTTACTTTTTTGTAGCTGTAGGTCTATAGTCCAGTTAGTTAACTGGAAGAATGCTACTGGTTTCACTAGCTTTATCCGTTTTTGGGTTGTGAAAACCTTGAATAACTAGTCATAAAGTTCTTGTCATTAACTCTGAGAATTCTATGTAATTACGGTTAAGCCGGAGTTCAGACTCTGGGTAATGCTATGATCTGCATTATAGTGTAGAGCCCAAATAACTACAAGAACTGTGTTATGCTGCCATCTAATGGATGCAATAACATTATGATGCGTTTATTGTGGAAAAGGGGACGGTGACAAAATTGGGTGCCGTCATGAAAAATCCCCTCCTTCCCCCTCCAGTTGGCACTAACTTGGAGAACTTTTAGCCACAGGAAACATTTGTCATTTTTTTAGGAAAATCACAAATGTTTTATCAGTCATATCAGCAGTTAAGACCAAGCTAGGCTGAAGTACTCGCCATTCAAAACCAAGTTTATGTAGAGCATTCCCTTACACTACCAGGGAAATCATTGCACAGTTTGGAGGCCTTTAACACTACAATTACCAGAGCCTATGAAAAAACTCGTAGATCCGGCCCACCTTAAATCCCATCGCACCTCTCCATCGGTGTCTTTTGTCCTGTAAATGTGCCGATAAAAGATAAGCAGCAAGCAGCCTGCTATTCTATCCCCCACCGCTGCAGAACGTGCACAAAGCTCTCCCAGCTCATGCCTTGATTATCTGGGAGTGAAGTGCTGGAGTTTGAATGGAAATAATCGATCGTTATTTGGAGCATATGCATTTCATGTGTTTCATTTCTACAATAATCTGTGTAAACACATTGTTTAAACAAACGTTATTCATACTTTAGTAGTAAATGACAAAATGTTGGCATAAGCTATATAATGTGTGAAGCCTGAAGTCCAAAGATCAAAAACACTTTCACAAAAGGTTCAAGGATAAGACAACAACTTCCGTGGTGTAGCGATAAGATTTGCTGACTTGTAATCAAGAGTTCCCGGTTCGATTCTGATTGCCTCCTATATAGTATTTGCCTTTTTCAGTAGTGAGCTGATCTTATTGTTAATATTATACAGTACACACACACATTTTGGTTTGTGTCTTTAACAGATGGTGTACATTTATAGGACTTGTAAAAGCTGACTTTTTGTTTTTTTTTTTTTTTTTTTTTTTTTTTGTTTTTTTTTCCTTCTCCACTTCTATTCTCTGTCACGATACATACTACCGCCCTAAGGATCTGACACTTCATAGAAGGAAGGCAGATTCACCAGAGTTTGTGTCAGCTTTTATCCCTCCAGATCAGAGAATGTCCAGTTCTATTGCCTCAAAACACCACTCGCATCTACAGTTGTTCCCAGTTTCAAATAAAAACTAACAGCGTCAGATCCCTAGGGCGGCAGTATGTATTGCGATCATGACTGAGAGAATAAAAATGAAACCAAATGTATGTGTGCACTGTATAATAACAATAAAAGCAGCTCACTACTGAAAACGGCAAATATAGGAGGCAGTCGGGATCAAACCGGGGACTCTTGATTACAAGTCGGCAAATCTTACCGCTGTACCACGGAAACTGTTGTCTTATCCCTGAACCTTTTGTGAAAGTGTTTATTTGATCTTTGGACTTCAGGCTTCACACATTTATGGCAACATTTTGTCATTTACTAATAATATATGAAAACATTTCTGTTTTAACAATGTGTTTACACAGATTATTGTAGAAACGGAACACACGTGAAATGCATGTGTTTCAAATAACAATAAATATTACTCCCACTCTAAAACTCCAGCACTTCACTCCCAGATAATCGAGGCTGGAACTGGGAGAACTTCGTGCACGTTCTGCGGCGGTGGGGGGATGGAATAGTAGGCTGCTAGCTGCTTGTCTTTATTGTCACATTTATGGGACAAAAGACACTTGACGGAGAGGTGCGATGGAATTTAAGGTGGGCTGGATCTACGAGTTTTTTCGTAGGCTCTGGTAATTCTAGTGTTAAGTATTAATGTTCTATTAAATGTGAACGGGCAAATTCATTTAAAACTTTGGTTTCCAAGAAGATTAGGGTGGATTTCAAAATACATTGTAGAGACATTAATATTTTACTATTAATGTCGGACCAGAGAATCTTATTTCTCACCATCTCAGAGTCCTTCAGGTGTCTGAGACCAAGAGAGAACTTTTTGGCCTTAATTCTAAGCGGTATGTGTGGAGACAACCAGGCACTGCTCATCACTTGTCCAATACAGTCCCCACAGTGAAGCATGGCGGTGGCAGCATCATGCTGTGGGGGTGTTTTTCAGCTGCAGGGACAGGATGACTGGTTGCAATCAAGGGAAAGCTAAATACGGCCAAGTACAGGGATATCCTGGACAAAAACCTTCTCCAGAGTGCTAAGGACCTCAGACTGGGCCGAAGGTTTACCTTCCAAAAAGACAATGACCCTAAGCACACAGCTAAAATAACGAAGGAGTGGCTTCACAACAACTCTGACACTGTTCTTGAATGGCCCAGCCAGAGCCCTGACTTCAACCCAATTGAGCATCTCTGGAGAGACCTAAAGACCTAAAAATGGCTGTCCACCAACGTTTACCATCCAACCTGACAGAACTGGAGAGGATCTGCAAGGAGGAATGGCAGAGGATCCCCAAATCCAGGTGTGAAAAACTTGTTGCATTTTTCCCAAGAAGACTCATGGCTGTATTAGCTCAAAAGGGTGCTTCTACTAAATACTGAGCAAAGTGTCTGAATACTTAGGACCATGTGATATTTCAGTTTTTCTTTTTTAATAAATCTGCAACAATTTCAAAAATTCTTTTGTCTGTCAATATGGGGTGCTGTGTGTACATTAATGAGGGAAAAATTAATTTAAATTATTTTAGCAAATGGCTGCAATATAACAGAGTGAAAAATTGAAGGGGGTCTGAATACTTTCTGTACCCACTGTAGATACCGAATTTCAAAGTGTCAACTAGTCCATAGCCGACATGTTTAATACGCACTACACAACATATACAAGCATGGAGTTGGTGTGTGGGATATGTATGGTTACATATGCATAGTGCATGTTTGTGTATATTCAATAGTCTATGGCTAGTGTGTGTTTTAAGTGGAACGTAACGTTACCATTATCTACAAGAAAACTCATTTAGAATAAACTGGATATAAACGTAATTTTTAGAAAGTAATGTGTTCGTTAACTGCACTTTCCACTTCTCATCTGTTAGATTGGGTTTTATTGATTTCAAAATGAAATTTGCACATACTTACATGGTGAGTAGGTGTTAGAATTGCAAGGGAACCCACAACATGATCTCCTAATACAGTGGTACCTCGGTATACGTCCACTTTGGAATAAGTCCAACTTGGTATACATCCTGTTTGGACGCAAAAAATTTTGCTTGGAATACGACTCGCAGTCGTAGACTTGGATAAAGAGCATGCTGGGAGAGAGAAGTGCTGGCTAGGAAAATCACGGATTCTCGGCAGCGTTTGACGCAGATGGCAGATCGTTAGCAAACATTCTAAACAACTAAGACACATTTACGCCAAATTTATTTACTGACAACGCAAGCAATCCGGTAAGTATAACTCACTCAACCTGGAGATAAGTGAAGAAAATTTGGAAAGTCTACAAAATTATATTGATCAAGTTTTGAGTCTGTTGTCATGGGGCCTAAGAAAGCAGCAGCTAACACGGAAACGCCTGCTACCAAGAGAAGCCGTCCTCAGGATTCCCCCGAGGCTACCTCATCTCCCCGCAAGGATATATTAGAATTATTAGATTCTATAGATAAAAGGCTTTTGGGATTTGAGGGACGACTCCACCTGCTCGAGGTTCTACACCAGGAGTTCCAGAACCTCCAACAATCTCTGGAATTCAGCCAGGATCAGGTGGAGCGGCTTGCTGCTGAAAACGCGTCTCTGCGGGAGACTGTGCCCTCCCCTGACAGAGGGAATGACACGGATCTCCCAGGACAACAAGACCCTGAAGGAGACAGTTTTGGATCTTCAGGCCCGCAGAATTAGAGACAATCTGGTGTTCGCAGGCCTGCCGGAGCAGACGGGAGGACAACTGGAGGATTGCGAACAATCAATCAAGAACTTTCTCCAGACCCACATGAAGATACCCGAAGAAACGGTAAAAAACATCACCTTTCACTGGGTTCATCGCCTTGGAGCCAAGAGAGCAGACAGCAGAAGATCTCGTCCCATCATGGCCAAATTTGAGCATTTTAAACAAAAGGATTTTGTTAAGAGCCGCGGGAAGGAGCTCAAAGGAAAAGATTTCAGCGTGAATGATCAATTTCCTAAAGAAATTTTGAATCGCCGCAGAGTTCTGTTCCCACTGCGTAAAAAATTCATCCAAGAAGGGAGCCGCGCTGTCATTTCTATGGACAAGCTCTACGTCAACAACGGGCTGTACAAGGAGCGAGGAGTGACAGACTGGCTTTATTAGCCCAACATCAGGTCACAAGTTTATTATTCTTATCGGGATTCACTGGGTATGAGCATGTCAGGATAAAAAAGCTGCTATATCCGTGTTTAGATGATGGGATCACCTGTTCTCTCACCACCCCACACCTCTACCACCTTTTCTTTTTTTCTTTTTTTAACCTTTATCACTCTTTCCTTTCCTTTTCCCTGCTTCTGGAACTTTACATCCACATGACACAATCACACAACTTTCCTACACTGCGTCAGCACACACACAACGCACACATACAAACACTGGATTATAATTACATTTTATCATACAACCACAAACACTCTTGGTTCTGTCTTATTATTATTGTCATTATTTATCATCATCAGCACTATTATTATCAGCATTATTATTATTACCAGCATTATTATTATCAGCACTATTATTAGCATTATTATTATTATTATCATTAGCACTATTATCATCTTATTTTCAGTATTAATATTATTTTCAGCATTAATATCATCAGCATTAATAATATTGTTATTAGCATTATTATACATTTTTTTTATTTACTTATTTATTGCTTTATTTTTTCAGATTAAATTTATACATTTATTTACTTAATTTATTCACATGAAGGAAACATACATTAGCTACTCACACACAACTATGGGTACACTAAGGTTTGTCAGTTGGAATGTTCGCGGAACTGGCTCTAGAGAGAAGAGATTAAAGATTTTTGATCAGCTTAAAAGAATGCAGGCAGATGTTGTCTTATTACAAGAGACTCATAGGTCTGCCACAGTTGCAGATGAACTTAAAACATCTGAGTTTCCCAGACTGTTCTCTGCCCCCTATAACTCTAGACAAAGAGGTGTAGCTATTTTGATACACAAAAATACCAATTTCACAGTATTGGACATATAAATCTACCATCTGGATCTGAGACTAATACTAAAACTATCTATACAAAATCAAAGCTTATGTATTGTTAGCATATACTGTCCAAACATAGATGACCCCGCATTCTTTCTTAATTTTTTCTCTGTACTCTCCGAACACTTGGACTGTCCACTTATACTTGCGGGAGATTTAAATTTTTGGATGGATTATTCTTCAGACAGGCTCAGTACAGCTGGGACTCAGCGCAATTGGCATTCCACTAATATAGTCAAACAGTATATGAGTGATTATGGGCTTTGTGATGCATGGCGATCTTTTTATCCCAGCCGTAGAGAGTATACTTTTTTTCTCACACGTTCATCACTCTCACTCACGTTTGGACTATTGGCTGACATTTCAGACACTGAGATACACCCTATAGTTGTCAGCGATCATGCTCCAATTTCTTTAACTCTGTTAAATAAGAAAACAATCCCATCAAGTAAAAACTGGAGGTTTAATAAGTCACTGCTTAGAGACTAAGGTTTTGTGGAATATTATAAAAAAGAGTGGGCTTTATATTTAGAACACAATGACCTGCCTGGAACATCAGCATCTGTTCTCTGGGAGGCAGGGAAAGCAGTGATGAGAGGTAAAATCTCCTTCTCATCACATAAGAAAAAAATAGAAAACAAACGTATTCAGGAATTAGAAGAAATCATTAAGTCTTTAGAGGCATCCACAGAAGAAGAATTACAAAACAAATTGCGTAAAAGTAAACTAGAACTTAAAGGAATTATTGACAAAAAATACAATTTTTAGCACAAAGACTACGAATAGAAAACTTTGAACACGATAATAAATCAGGCAAGTTTTTAGCCAACCAGTTAAAAATAAACAAAGAGAAAACTGCCATATCTGCTGTTAAAGACTCAACTGGGAATATAGTATATGATCCTGAAAGAATAAACAACACTTTCAGAGATTTTTACAAAACCTTGTACTCACCACAGATTGACCCATCAGATAATGAGATCAATGAGTTTCTAGACAGGATAATACTTCCTAAATTATCAGATAGCCAAGCTACAGTCCTGGACTCGCCATTAACATCAGATGAGCTTCAGGAAGCTCTTAACTCCATGCCTAACAGAAAAGCTCCAGGTCCAGATGGGTTTCCAGCAGAGTTCTACAAAGAATTCTGGATCATTCTAGCTCCAACATTTTTCAGAATGATGAGTGAAATAGAAAATGGTAGACTACAGCCAAATATGAATTCAGCCAACATTAGTCTCCTGTTAAAACCAGGCAAAGATCCTATATTTCCTACCAGCTATCGCCCCATTTCTCTTATTAATGTTGACCTCAAAATAATTTGTAAAGCCCTTGCAAAAAGATTAGAGAAGGTAACCCCTTTCATAATACACCCAGACCAAACTGGTTTCATTAAGGGGAGACATTCATCCACAAATTCACGTAGATTACTTAACTTAATAGACTTTTCTTACAGCAGAAACATGGAAACCAGTATATTATCTCTCGATGCAGAAAAGGCTTTTGACAGAGTTAACTGGAAGTTCTTATTTGCAACTTTACATAAATTTGGTTTTGGAAACTTCTTCATAAACTGGTTAAAAATATTATACAGTTCACCAACAGCATGCGTCAGGACAAATGACCAAACATCAGCTAGCTTCTGTCTTCAGAGGGGGACCAGGCAGGGATGCCCACTCTGCCCCTCGCTATTTGCTATTTTTATTGAACCACTAGCAGCAGCAATCAGGCAGACTACAGTTATTAAAGGCATAAAATGTAAGAACATTGAACATAAAATCAGTCTTTATGCAGATGACGTGTTACTTTTTCTCCAGAATTCTCAATCCTCTCTCTCCCAAGCAATTGAACTAATAAACTCCTTTTCAAGAGTTTCAGATTACTCAATAAACTGGTTAAAATCCATAGTTCTCCCAATTTAATTTTTCTTTTGTCAATTCCCTTAATACACAATTGGAATCGGGGAATATTACATATCTGGGCATTCATGTCTCTCCCAGGCTGGCAGATTAAACTAAACTACATCCCACTATTAAAGAAAGTGGAAGATGATCTTGCTAGATGGAAATCCTTACCGATATCACTTATGGGGAGGGTTGCCACAATTAAAATGATGGTTTTACCAAGAATCAATTATTTATTTTCAATGATCCCAAACAAGCCATCATCTGATTGGTTTAGATCCCTGGACTCCTCTATCACTAAATTCCTTTGGAAGGATAAACCTCCACGAATTAGCTTAAAAACACTACAGAAGACCAAAGATAGAGGAGGGCTGGATCTACCCAACTTCTATCATTATTTCTTAGCCAACAGGCTCCAATATATACCAAGATGGTTGCAACATAACCTGCTGGATGAGTCCTGGTTAGATGTAGAACAGACACTTTGCAATACTATAGAGCTTTCGGACCTACCGTTTATTAGCTCAAAAATAAGAAAGCATGAAAGCTTTAAAAGTATTAATATTAGCACCTCACTGACAGCATGGTGGGAATATCTAAAAATGACAGAGTCTTCACTAATTCCATGCAGACGCACACCCATCTGGAATAATCCTGACATATTGCAAAACAATAAAATGATGAACTTCCCATACTGGAAAAGTAAAGGAATTCTATACATGGAACACATATTTGAAGGATTGGATTTCACTCCATTTAACAGAATAGTCTCCCAATTTGGGATAGACAGGAATAGATTTTTAGAATATCTCCAAATTAAATCAGTAGTTAAAGAAAAATTTAAGCTTAATAAAGTAGAATTACAAACACCATCAAGGGTATTAGACTTCTGTAATCTCAAACACCCCAAATTACTGTCTAAAGTATATAAAACATTGACCAAAATAGATGATACAATAGCAATTCCTATAGGTAAATGGGAGGCAGATCTATTAGTTAGCTTTGACCAGACTTTCTGGTCCCAAACTTGTTTAAAAACTTTTAAAACGATCAGAAACCCCAATTTACAATTAATTCAATACAAAATTCTACACAGAGTACACTATACAGGTCATCGGATGTTCAGGATGGGATTTGTGCCATCTGACACCTGCACACACTGCACAGACAACATTCCTGACAGTTATATCCACGCACTGTGGTCATGTCCACCTGTTCAGGGATTCTGGTATGGAGTATGTGAAGACCTGTCAGTGTCTGAAATGTGATATCCCAACTTCCCCCTCATTTTGCCTGCTGGGGAACCTAGAGGATGTCCCGATTGAAACAAATTTGGTTCACGTGGTTCTCACTGCCATATGCATCGCTAAGAAAACTATCCTCATAAACTGGAAAAACAAAGATAATCTTTGCATTAACCAGTATAGAAATCTTTTATTGGATCATATTACACTTGAGACAGCCTCTGTCTCCACTTCAAATCAATCTCTCTGGGCTCCTTTGATCGGTTCCATCACATAGCGATGATGGAGGGTCATTGATATTGTCCTGCGGGATGCTGTGGTTGTGGTGGAGAGTCTGAGCTTAGAGTGTCTGGAGGATCCCTGGGGGTGGGTTCACTAGGGGGGTCTTGGGCTGGGGGGCTGCTGCCCCACTCTGGTGGTGCTTGGGTTGCCTCGGGGGGTGGACTTCTGGTAGTTGTGTGTGGGGCCTTGGGGAGTCTTGACGGTGGCTGCGGGTCGCTGCCTGGTGGCTGCATCGCCCCTGGGTGGGTCTGGTTGGGGGCCTGGTGGCTTGGGGTATGGGGGCGGCCGTCCCCGGATGGGGGTCTGGGTGGGCCCTTGGGGATTGGGTCCTGACATGTTTGCTGCCGGGAAGAGGGCCGGAACATGCGGCGGTGCCGGGTCCTGGCTCCGCCATGGGGGAGGGGGATGTCCGGCAGGGGGGGGATCCAACTTTACCTGGGTGTCTTATGTCTGTCTTAGTCTGAATGTTGAGTAAATGTGGGGATGGGAGTAAATATTCTGCTGGGGTGGTGTGGGTTGGTGGCCTCTGACTCCGTGGGGCTCTGTGATGCTGCTGCTTTGGGCCGTGGCTAGATGGGCTGGGGCCTCCATGCCCCGGGTGGATTTTGGGAGCGGAGGTGCCTATTGGGGCCAGTAGGGGAGCTGGCTCCCTGGAGGGCTCAGGCCCCTCAGCCGTTCCTCCCCATCCTCAGACATTTCCCTCCTCCTGCTCCTTCACATCATCACACAAACATGCACATAGGGCCTTGGGGTGTGGGTAAGTCAGGGGGTGCGGGTATGGATCCCATTTCCGCAGTCCTGTGGCAGCCTACCCCCCAATTTTATTTGCACATTAAACACTTCCACAAACAACATTTCGCACAAATGCACACTTGGGGCCTTGGGAGTGAGCACACTCAACGGCATCCGGTGGGGGGTAATTCCAGCCTCACTCAGAGTGCCAGTGCCCACTTCCAATTTTAAACTGCACCTAGTCACGGAGGGGTTGGTGGGGGGGGGGGTGGGGGAGAGTGGGGCTGTGTGTTGGCATCAGCTGCTGTAGGCCACATGATGCCAGTGCTGCCCGCGCCCCCCAACCACAAAATGCACTTTATCAACACACATTAACATTACATTGGAGCCGGCGGAGGGAGACTAGAGGTTTTATTACACCTCTGTTCTCGGTTAGCTGCCCGGGGCTGGAGGCTAGGAGTGGGAGCTGGCCGTCTGCCTGTGGTCTGGAGTGGTGGGTTGCTTTGCTCTGCGTTGGACGGGGGTGCCTGCTCATTATTACCCCAGCGGAACGGGGCTAATTACTGGCGTCCGGGAATGGTTGTGCCCTCGGTACGGCAGCACCGGGACCAGAGTTAGTAGGGTGTGTATGGGGAGTGTGAATGGGTGTCTGGCGTACATCCTTGTAAGTCTTGGGTTGTATGTGTATGTGAGAGCATGAGGGAGGGAGTGTATGACTGTGTTTGTGTGTCACTGTATATGTCAGGTGGGGTTTTGAACTCCTCCCCTCTCCTGGGACATCTGGCAATGCTACAACATCTTCGCCTACCCTCCCCCTGCCACTTTTTTTTTTTTAAAACATCTGTCTGGTCGCTCCCGGTGGCTGCCTGGTGGGATCTGGGTCCCTGGGCTCTGTTGGGTCCTCGGCGGGGTGGGTCGCCCTTGTGTCCCGGGCTGCTGGGTTCCGGGCCTGGCCGGCTCCGGGGTGAGCGGTTATGGGCGGGCCTGGGGGATAGCCGTTGATGTCTCCCGGGACTCTGCCGGCTGCTGGTTGTGGCCCCCCGGGGGTGATCCTCTGCGCCTCTCGAGGGGGGGTTGGGGCTTCTCTGGTGACGGTCTCCCTGGGGTCTCCGCGCTCTGGGGTGACCACTGGATTTCTGGGCTTGGAACTCCCTCCATCTTCCGCACGTTTTTGGGGGCAGGTCTGTGGCCCTTCACACTCACTATTGGACGCTCCTATAGAGAAACCTTACACATACAAGCGTGCGTACGCACACAGGTGCTCACATGGTGCTTTCATAGGTATGACTTGGACATCTTCAGCACATGACCTAAGGCTGTGGTTGGCCCTAAATGCCTTAGTAATAATTACTGTGTGATTGTTGTCAAACATTTTTACTTTTATATATCTTCATGTAGCTTATGCAGCAATGTTTTTGTCTTGTGGTTTTGTGTTTTTTTGTTTTGTTTTTTTTTTTTTTTCTCCCCCCTCTCTTTCTGCAGGTCTAGAAGCGGAATTCTGGTTCATTTATTGTTTGTTCTATACGAAAATCCCCCCCTTTACCTCCATCTCCTCCTTTTCTCTCTTCTTTCATTTTTGTCTCTGTGTCCGGTTCAAATCTTAAACATCTGAAAATATTTCTAATAAAGTTTTGGTATCAGGCGTGGCGTCAGCAGAAGCTGTAACGCTCCACCTGAGAGAAAAACTGTAAGGCTAGTCGCCAGCATTCAGACATCAATTCTGATTGCTTCACAGCCGAACAGGACACAGTAAAAAAAAAAAAAAAGGAATACAACTCGCGTGCTACCCTTGTTTACCTCTCTCGAGAAAAAGCCACGACTGCCCACAAGAGTCAGTGTGCTAGTTGCTAGCATTCAGTGAACAACCTGCGCTATAAAACTGTACATTTTCACGTGTGTGGTATAGCGGGTCCACAGCTCCTGTCAAAGGCCAGTTTTAAAATAAACAATCACTGCGCTTGCGGCTTGTGTGGCCGAAGCAGTTATCGGGGTGATTCGCAATGTGGGCTTTTCTCACCCAAGTGCAGAGGTGAGAGACCATCCGCATTCGTGATTGTTCCTGGGGCAGCTTATCGTAATAAATTAGAAGCGCAAGTCGGCTATAAGGGGACAAAGAGAGCTGGCACCCAACGATTGACACTAGAATAGCTCATATTTAAAATGCTGTTTGAGTGGGCAGCACACACATGCATACCCATTTAGAATTCAGGTTGCATGAAGTATAGAAAGGAGAGAGAGAGAGGTTGGGGACCCTGCCTTGTTAGGGTTTTTTTTTTTTTTTTTTATAAATGGGTTAATACTTTTGGCAGGGGAAAAAATGTAAAGAATTGCCTAACTTTCCAGTCCCATTAGTTTGTAAAACTTGTATAATGTGAAGGACAGCAAAAGTAAACTGATACCACACAAAATTAATAGTTGAATCAATCCTTCCTTTGGGTGTGTTTTTGTTCTTCTAAAATCGTGCTGCTCCATAATCTCGCTACTCTTGCGTGAATAACTCTTAAAATAATAACTAAGTCAAGTCATTTTAATGTGTGTTACTTCTGTCACTTATTTTGTAATATTTTGACTGAAATTGATTTCCAAGTCCCATAAGTGTTGAGTTTTAGTCACTGATCACAATTTAGTGAGTCACAATTTAATCACGGCCTGTAACTTGCTGTGTGATTCTGAGTAAAACATTTAACTTACCCATTCTCCAATTTAAGTATTGAAAAATATACAGGACCACAGTGCACATGTCATTTTACACACCATAGTGGTGTGTTTTTTTTTTTTTTTTTTTTTTTTTTTTTTCTTTTCAGTGAAAAATTTGCTCTTTATGTGGTCATTATTGAAATTGGATGCTATATGACAAAACACACAAGCTTATGGTATTGGGTTGGCTGGACAGTTTCTTTTAAAAGACTCTAAATGAGACTGCCAGGTAAAATGGTGTTTTCTGTCACTGTCTTGTCTTTTAGTTTATGTAGTGGAAGAAAGAAGACGGGATGACTCTGGAGAGACTGCCTGCCTGACTGCTTGCTGGACGGCTCTGTGCTGCTGCTGCCTCTGGGACATGCTCACCTAGGGGCCGACTTCTCGCTAAAGCAACTAACCTTACACTGCAGGGCCTTTTTAATCTGAGGTGCTGAACCTCCACCACCATAGTCTCACTTGTTGCTTTTTTTTTTTCTTTTTAAGAACATTTAAATGACAGAATTATGTATGATGAATGTACCCTATGGTCCCCGCTGTGCCATTTTTCAGAGTTCTGTTTTCATTTGATTGATGTTCGTCACGAGAACTTTTTTAATGTTTTTCTTTGTTTTGTTTTTCCTGCCCAAGTTAAAAAATTTTTTTCAGTAGTTGGTTTTTTTTTTTTTTTTTTTTAACATTCCTAGAATGCAAGCCTGTATGTTTAAATAAAGTAAATTTATTAATTCAGATTTGCACAATCAATAAATGAATGGTTCCTTAAGTTGTGTATCTGGATAGTAACTTTTTTGGATTACTTCTTTTCATCACTTTTTTTTGTCATTGGCTTGCACCACTGACAAAGCCAAAGTCTGGATAGATGCTTTAAATTCTCAGATCTTTATAGCTGGTTAAGATACTGAGGCTTTACCAAGCTTGTAGATGTTTTGTGTCAAAGGAAACAAATTTGTAACCATGTAGATAATTGGGATGCACAATTATGGCTTTATGAACAGGTAAGCAGATTCTAGGAAGAATCATCATTGCTGATATCTGCAAATTACTCCATTAGCTTTGAGACCTTCAGTTATCCATTACATTACATTGCATGTACAGTGGTGTGAAAAACTATTTGCCCCCTTCCTGATTTCTTATTCTTTTGCATGTTTGTCACACAAAATGTTTCTGATCATCAAACACATGTAACCATTAGTCAAATATAACACAAGTAAACACAAAATGCAGTTTTTAAATGATGGTTTTATTTAGGGAGAAAAAAAAAATCCAAACCTACATGGCCCTGTGAAAAAGTAATTGCCCCCTTGTTAAAAAAATAACCTAACTGTGGTGTATCACACCTGAGTTCAATCTCCGTAGCCATCCCCAGGCCTGATTACTGCCACACCTGTTTCAATCAAGAAATCACTTAAATAGGAGCTGCCTGACACAGAGAAGTAGACCAAAAGCTAGACATCATGCCAAGATCCAAAGAAATTCAGGAACAAATGAGAACAGAAGTAATTGAGATCTATCAGTCTGGTAAAGGTTATAAAGCCATTTTTAAAGCTTTGGGACTCCAGCGAACCACAGTGAGAGTCATTATCCACAAATGGCAAAAACGTGGAACAGTGGTGAACCTTCCCAGGAGTGGCTGGCCGACCAAAATTACCCCAAGAGCGCAGAGACGACTCATCCGAGAGGTCACAAAAGACCCCAGGACAACGTCTAAAGAACTGCAGGCCTCACTTGCCTCAATTAAGGTCAGTGTTCACGACTCCGCCATAAGAAAGAGACTGGGCAAAAACGGCCTGCATGGCAGATTTCCAAGACGCAAACCACTGTTAAGCAAAAAGAACATTAGGGCTCGTCTCAATTTTGCTAAGAAACATCTCAATGATTGCCAAGACTTTTGGGAAAATACCTTGTGGACTGATGAGACAAAAGTTGAACTTTTTGGAAGGCAAGGGTCCCGTTACATCAGACGTAAAAGGAACACAGCATTTCAGAAAAAGAACATCTTACCAACCATAAAATATGGTGGTGGTAGTGTGATGGTCTGGGGTTGTTTTGCTGCTTCAGGACCTGGAAGGCTTGCTGTGATAGATGGAACCATGAATTCTACTGTCTACCAAAAAGTCCTGAAGGACAATGTCTGGCCATCTGTTTGTCAACTCAAGCTGAAGCGATCTTGCGTGCTGCAACAGGACAATGACCCAAAACACACCAGCAAATCCACCTCTGAATGGCTGAAGAAAAACAAAATGAAGACTTTGGAGTGGCCTAGTCAAAGTCCTGACCTGAATCCAATTGAGATGCTATGGCATGACCTTAAAAAGGCGGTTCATGCTAGAAAACCCTCAAATAAAGCTGAATTACAACAATTCTGCAAAGATGAGTGGTCCAAAATTCCTCCAGAGCGCTGTAAAAGACTCATTGCAAGTTATCTCAAACGCTTGATTGCAGTTATTGCTGCTAAGGGTGGCCCAACCAGTTATTAGGTTCAGGGGGCAATTACTTTTTCACACAGGGTCATGTAGGTTTGGATTTTTTTTTTCTCCCTAAATAATAAAAACCATCATTTAAAAACTGCATTTTGTGTTTACTTGTGTTATATTTGACTAATGCTTAAATGTGTTTGATGATCAGAAACATTTTGTGTGACAAACCTGCAAAAGAATAAGAAATCAGGAAGGAGCAAATAGTTTTTCACACCACTGTAAATAGTATTTTTAGTAGTAATGCCAAATAAAATTACTTCTGATAAAAACCCTACAACACAGGAACACTTAATGCCTTCAATTAGAAACCTGATTCTGACCGTGACACTAAACTTCTTTTGATGGGCTAGAAATGTGCAAGAAATCAACTAGTACTGCTGCTAAACGTAGGAACCCACAAATGAGCCCTCATTCTAACTGCATTACTCCTATTCCTAATGGTATTAAACCTTCTTGGCTTACTACCATATACAGGTACAGTACATTTACACCAACCACCCAACTATCAATAAACATAGCACTTGCTGTACCACTATGACTAGCCACTGTACTCATTGGATTATGAAACCAACCAGTACATTCTCTAGCTCACCTCTTACCAGAAGGCATCACATCCCCCCTGATTCCAGTCCTAATAATAATCAAGACAATTAGCCTATTTATTCATCCACTTGCCCTGGGAGTACAATTAATAGCAAATCTAACCACCGGCCACTTTCTAATTCAACTGATCTCCACAGTGACATTTGTTCTACTATCCTATATACCCACTATTGTTGCCATCAACTTTATTATTCTAATCTTATTGACTATTCTAGAAATCAATGTTGCCATAATTCAAGCATATGTATTTGTTCTACTCCCAAGCCCATATTTACAAGAAAACATCTAAGCAAGCATATGAATAGTGGCCACCCTATAAATAACATCACGATTAGTTGTATGATTACACTTTAAATACAGTAAATCTTACTTGCAACAGGCCTATGGCTAATAGCTATAATTCAATGATGACAAGATATTATCTGTGAGGGAACTTTTCAAGGCCACCACGCTTCCCCAGTACAAAAAGGTCTTCGAGATGGAATGATTTTATTTATTACATCAGAGGCATTCTTCTTACACGGCTTGTTCTGAACTTTCTGCCAAACAGGCCTGGCCCCTACCCCTGAACTTGGTGGAGTATGATCACAAATAAGGCATTGGCCCCAGAACCCTTGAAATTTACCTGTTCAACACTGCAGTTCTCCTGGCATCTGGAGTTAACATGACATGGGCACATTATAGCCTATTAGAAGTAAATGAATTGAAAGCTTATACTTTACTACCCTCGTCCATTACTTCCCACCATAAGCTACAGCTTGACCTTACGTGTTTAGTCTTTCAAAAGCTAAGCTTACGATGGTGGTACAGGCTTCAATGCAATAAGTGGTGAGGTTTAATGAGGGTTATCATTTATAGAACAGGCTCCTCTAGGTGGTTCTGAAGCACCCCTAACCCCCTAGCCTACGTTCTTTGGGTTTTAAGCTTGCATTCGTAGTAATGGGGCAGGCGGCGTGGGTGTGAGACCACCTTAGTTTACATCCAACCATAGTGGGGTATTTAATCCCAGTTTGTGTCAGTTTTCGTGGGTTCAATATAGAGTAAGTTTCATCATTTTCATCATTATACCTCACAAATTTAGTAGTGTATAACAGCTTAAAAATATTTTCTCATCTTTTAATTATACCTGTTAACCACACTTTACGCTGAATAACTACCATTTTGAGCCCCTCTTATAACTGTGGAGCCTGGCAGAAATTTTCCCATCTCTTTCAATTATAACTAGGTCTGATTTTCACTGATTGCCTAGTATTTATCACTGCTGAAATCCCATGAGGATATGGCAAAGCACGGCATTTTGGGCTGTGAATGTGTGCCTGATGCCCACTCCTTGTCTTCTAATAGGAAGATTAAGGGCATTCTCACTGGAGTGCAAATACTTGCATGTGTAACCTTAGTTAAAAAATGATTAAAAAAAATGACTTGGACCAAATCTTTGTGCTTGTGGGACTTTTCTAGGGTCCCAAGGTGATGAAAGTGACAGGAGAGAAAGACTAGGGTCAACTGACCATAATGTAATACAATTCTCAGTTTTTTGTAAGAGTGCAGATGCAAAGACTAAAATTGTTAAGTTGAACTTTGGTAGGGCTAATTTTAAGCAGATGCAACAAAGTCTAAGTAGGATAGACTGGGATAAGCTTTTAAATGTGGAGACAGTCGAGGAGCAGTGGAACAGGTTTAAAAATGTGTTACATGTAATGCAGGACAGATACTTTAATTTGGAATTAATAGGAAACTAAAAATAACTCCACGGTGGATTAATAAAGATTTAAAAAAGAAGTTGCAAAGGAAAAAAACTGCTTTATAAGGCATATAAGACCAATGACTGCAAAGTGAATCGTAGAGCGTATGAGAACATGAGGGCAACCATTAAGAAGGATATCAGGGAGGTGAAAAGACAGTTGGAGAGGAATATAGCAGATAAGGCGAAAGAAGACCCCAAGAGATTCTTTCAGTATTTTAGTAGTAAAAGAACAGTCAAGGAGGAGGTCAAGTTCATCAGAAATAGTTAAGGGGCATTAAAAGATACAGACAGTGAAATAGCAGATGCCCTAAACCTACATTTTTCTGTGGTGTTTACAAGTGAGCAAGTGGATAACCTGCCAGCGGTAAACGCGGCTACTAAAGAGGTACTGAGGGATTTGGAAATTGTAGAGGGAGAAGTGCTGCTCAGATTAAATAAGATGAAATCAAACAAATCACCAGGACTAGGTAATAGTTATCCTCGTGTTCTTAAGGAGGCTAGTGAGTACAGATATAAACCCTTGACACATATTTTTAGGAAGTCACTGAGCACTGGAGAGATTCCGAAGGACTGGAAAATCGCAAATATCATCCCATTATATAAAAAGGGTGACAGGGCAGATCCAAGCAACTATAAGCCAGTAAGCTTAACATGCATCACAGGAAAATTAATGGAAGGAATTAATAAGGATAAGTTTGAGCAACACATGGCAAGGGCAGGAGTTATTCTGAACAGTCAGCATAGGTTCAGAAAAGGGAGGTCGTGTTTTACTAACATGCTGGAATTGTATGAGGAGGCAACAAAAGGATATGATCAAAATGATATTGTTTATCTGGACTTTCAGAAAGCATTTGATAAGGTGCCACATGAGAGGTTGGGCATCAAGTTAAAAGAAGTGGGAGTTCAGGGTGATGTTTTTAGATGGGTGCAGAATTGGATCAGATACAGGAAGCAGATGTTGATGGTGCGAGGAACCTCATCAGAACTGGCTGATGTTAAGAGTGGTGTTCCACAGGGGTCAGTGCTAGGGCCGCTGCTATTTTTAATTTATATAAATGATTTAGATAGGAATATAAGTAACAAGCTGGTTAAGTTTGCAGATGATATCAAGATAGGTGAATTAGCAGATAATTTGGAATCTGTTATATCATTACAGAAGGACTTGGATAGCATACAGGCTTGGGCAGATTAAACAAAAGAAGATTAAGAGGTGACATGATTGAAGTGTTTAAAATTATGAAGGGAATTAGTACAGTGGATCGAGACTTGTATTTTAAAATGAGTTCATCAAGAACACGGGGACACAGTTGGAAACTTGTTAAGGGTAAATTTCGCACAAACATTAGGAAGTTTTTCTTACACAAAGAACGATAGACACTTGGAATAAGCTACCAAGTAGTGTAGTGGAAAGTAAGATGTTAGGGACTTTCAAAACTCGACTTGATGTTTTCTTGGCGGAAATAAGTGGATAGGACTGGCGAGCTTTGTTGAGCTGAATGGCCTGTTCTCGTCTAGAGTGTTCTAATGTTCAGTGGATGCTGGCTGTTATGGCAAGAGCTCTGGATAAATTGATGACTCGCCTTAACAGCAAAGTGCAAAATGGAGCTTGACATCCCAGTTGCAAGCCTTGTGTAAATACTGAGATTCTTTAGGTGTGTAGTTGTCCTCATTTACAACTAAAAATGCGTCACTGGCCAGTATTCCACTATCTCCTTTTCCTTTCTCCTTGTGATCGTTACAATTGCATGGAGAGCCCTGCTGCAGTGTCCTGTTAGCCATTTGTATGACACGTGGAGAGCTGGCATCTGTACAGCATCTTTTGGGAACGTTTCTCTTGTGAATAGGCAGCACATACACTGCATGTAAATTCAAGAAGATGTTGTGATCACATCCTCTTTGGCAGACACTGGAGGCGTCTACAGAACTGCAGGGTCTACAGAAATGCCCAGTTTGTGAATTCTGACCATAGAATTGTTGCTACTCTGAAGATCCAGCTTAGGTCCAGTAAGTTACCACCTATGAGGAGAATGAGGCATGGCCAGACTCCAAGATCAGGATGTTTCTTATGAGTTTGCAAACAGTTTATGTGAGGAACGTACAGAATTAGGTGTGACTACTGATCCTAATGTGATGTAGGAGACCTTCCGTGAGAAGACCCTGAACATTGCTGAGGGTTACGTTGGTTTTGCCGGTGTTCCTAGAAGGAGGTATTTCATCTCGTAGGGCACCCTGGATATTATCAAGAGGAGTTGCAGTGCATGGCTTGATTGCAACTCCAGTATATGAGGGCTCTAAGCACAGATAAGGAGGTGTTTGTTAGAGGAATCTGTGAGCAAGTGACACACATCTATGGTCTAGTGACCCACATCCTGCTTATAGAGGAATTGAAGCATTATGCACATCTGAATCTGTTCCTCAGAAAGTTGCAATCAGGACGGATGATGGAACAGTTCATACAGATAACACTGTAGTTGTGACCTGCTGGTCTGGCTGCTTTAAGCAGCTGTTTAAAGCTGATCTTCTGGCTAGGACAATGGGCACCTCTGAGTCCACAGTTCTTGAGGTTAATCCTCCAATTATCTGTGAACCACCAAATGTGACTGAGATTGCACCAGGTGGACCAGCTAAAGGTAGAGAAGGCCACAGGGATCTGTGGTATCCAGGATGAACTTCTCCAGACTGGTGGTAAGGCTGTCCTCCTGGCATTGCAAGCAATCTTTGCTTACATTTGAGAGACTGGCATCATCCCAACTGACTGGAAAATGGGACTTGTCGTCCCTCTCTGGAAATGGAAGGTTGATCACCTGGATTGCGGCAACTACAGGAGGATAACACTGCTCTCGGTGCCAGGAAAGGTCCTTGCTAGAGTCATCCTCAATAGGATGCATGATCACTTGTTCACCTACCAGCAACTGGAGAAGTCTGGTTTTATGCCTAAGAGGTCTATCAACCACATCCTGACACTGAGGGTTCTCAACAAGTACAAAAGTGAATATTGGTAGGGTTTCTTTGCAGCCTTTGTCAATTTAGATAAAGCATTCAACTCTGTTGATTGAGCTACCCTGTGGAGCATCCTGCAACTTCATGGAATCACTCTGAAGATGCTGGATATCATGTCCTGCCTCTACACTGGTACTTGGAATACTGTGCAGAGTGGAGGTGCTTCCTGTTTTGCTATATAGTTGCAAGACATTGATGCTATCGCAGTGACCTGAGACAAAGACTGGACTGTGTCTCTTTAGAGTATCTTTGGGTACCGCTGCTTTGACTTTGTGTTGAATTAGCTGTTGCTCGCAGAGTCCCAAATAAGTCACATCAACTGCATTGTGGAGGAGCGTAAGTTATACCACTTTGGCCATTTGGCACGATCCCCCAAGGGTGATCTGGCTTGTAGGATCCACATTGCTGAGGTCCGGAGCGGATGGACCAGGCCAAGGGAATGCCCACGTAACACCTGGCTATGGCAGATAGATTGACTTTTCCAGAGGTGTGACTTGACCACATGTCTTCAGGGGAGGTTGTCAACCGGGATTCTGAGCTGTTTTGTCATGTGGTGGGTGCAGCAATGTTCCCCAACCTGACTTGACCTAACCTGGTGCGAGTGGGATGTTGTGCTTAACTGTGTTTCTTCAGTAGATTATGATGCTTAGGATTGTCTTGGAGCCCAAATGTTGGACTGTAAGTTGAGATTCACCATGAATAACTTACATCTGGGCCAGGAGCCCCTATTGTTCCACTCAGGTCAGCTGCTAAAGGAGACCTTTACCTTTACTTTCTAAGACAAGGATGTGTGGGAATTGAATTTTACCTCTGCCACCACTGTCATTTAGTTCTGCCACCTCTAAGCCTTGACACCAGTGTCTGATCGTTTAATGGAGTTGGGTGGGCGCACTGAATGGCATGCCGCCTCTGACTGGCCTCAAATATGTGAGTGAGCTGCAGGCCAGTAGTTATTTAAAGCAGCAGGAAGGTCACCTTTATTGAGCGCTTCATGGAACAAAGGGATGTCATTGGCCTCGGGCTGAATGTCCTCACACCACTGCTCCCAGACTTTGCTACCAGAGAGAGTGGAGCTCAATGTCTCCAATATGTTTTGGTTTGTCATTGAAGCTGTAAGAAAAGGACAGTTTGGATTGCCATCTGGTAGTGGAGAGTCCTGCAGTGGGTTGGCACCCTGCCCAGGATTGGTTCCTGCCTTGTGCCCTGTGTTGGCTGGGATTGGCTCCAGCGGACCCCCGTGACCCTGTGTTCGGATTCAGCGGGTTGGATAATGGATGGATGGATAGTGGAGAGTCACCACAAAGCCTTGATATGTTAAATGGAGCAGAATCCAAGGTGGTCTCAGAAGATGTAGTGTCACCATTCTCTTCATCTCTGTAGATGTTGCCTACTGGCTCAGTTGTGGGTCTTTCCAAGCATATCTGTGCCACCAGACCACATCTGTGGCATGCTGGTCAGTTGGAAAAGTAATATAGGGACACTGGCAGCCAGAAAATCCATGAAGATGACGTGTAAAATGGACACCTGGGATGTGAGTGAATTTTTAATTTATTTTCTTCAGAATTAACTTTTATTAATATAGTGCCTTTCATGTTACTGCCCTGGGGCTACTGGACATTGAGATTAATGAAAGGAGCCAGCAGTGTACTGTGGCCATTCTTTCAGCCTAGAACTCTCTATGGTGGCCATTCTCCCTTGTGGCACATTGCTGAGCTGACCCTTAAATAGAAAGCCATCCTGCCAACACTGCAGAAAGTGGACCGTTCAGATCTAAAATGAGCGACTCTTGTAACTCGACCTCGACAAGTGTGCAGATATTAATAGCCACCCTTGCTGGAAAGAGAAGGAGGAGGCCTTTTTGTACTCCCAGCATGAGATGCACTCATGAGGTGATTGGGATTTGAATGAAATCTGCTGGTGGCCCAGGAATAAAAATGCTCCACAGAGTACAGTAGGCACGGTTGGACTGCAGTTGTGGCTGATCTCTGCCTTGTTCTTCGACTGTCTGTTGGCATTGGTGCAGACAATGGGCACCCACCCAAAACCCTATTGAGAGGTTTCATTTTAAACTAGAAATCCTGCAGATTCTAAATTGGTAATTCATGAATGTACTCAATGATGCCCTGGCATAGGTTGATTCCTGTCTTGTACCTCACTATCTCCAGTGAGCTGTGTTGGAGTAAGCAGATACAGAAAATGGGAAGATTCACTTGTGAGGGGGTGGGAGAACCTCGAGATGAGCAAATCTCCAAGCCATTCTATCATGTTTCCCGGCTCCCTGCCAACAACGTCTCCTTCTTAAATCTCTTAATTCCAATGGAGTGTCATTTTGAGCCTGTCCTGGCAGCGTTGAATGGAGTACCCATCCATGCAGGGCCTGTTTGTGCTCCCAGTAGCCATTCAACCTAACCTGCATGACTTTCATGCTCTCCCGGTATCCGCACAGGATTTCCTACCATGTCTGACTCCATCCTGACAGTGGATCCCTGGACCTGTGAAGAAGCTGTGCAGTGCTACCTATACACCCCCACCACACCCCACCATACCCAAGCACCCACCTCCCCAGCCTCCAAATGAAAACAGAGGAGCCATTTTAGCAGCTTCTGTTGCCAGGAGTGGCCTGCTGGGTAATTCTGAAGCTGGTGTACAAGTCATGTTCATATGTCTTATCTGTCTGCTGCCAGGACCTTTCTAGAATCGTGTGATTATTTTTATTTATGTTTTAATCTATTTTTCTTCCCAGAGAATTTGGTAGCTAAATCTCCCAAAATGAGCCACTAATGAATGTGTTCTGTCAAGCTCCTTTACCCAATGACCCTCATTCTCCCAGCAGGAGGGCTGTCTGGCTGGCTATAATTCCTAATTGCTTTTGACAGCCCCGTGGGATATGAATCCCTAATCTTGTGTGGAGTTGTTGTAAAGAGGCTGATGGGGAACCCCTTTGCCACCACTTGTGTCCCATGCCCTTGCTGTAAGGGTGTGCTCTGTACCCTGCCATCTCCTGACTGGCTTATTCCACTTGAGTCACAGGAAGTGCCAATCCATCACAGGGTACACTTTTGGACACATAGACTCCTCATGGGGTCTCCAGTTGACCTAATGTGGCAGAAGACTGCAGATTCTTGAGAATAAAACCCATGAAGAACCAGGGAGAACTGGCAAACATCTTACAGTGACCAGCCCTGGAAAAGATTGGCAATTTCTAACCCCAACAATGCCCGCTAAGCTTTATTTGATTTCAAACAGAAATTGTTAATGACCTTTAAGACATAAAATCACCCTTTTAAAGAAATGAAATCAGTAACCAGCTGGCACTGTTCATTATAAAAATTTAACAGAAATTTTCTGTTCTGAATGACTCCTCTATCAAGGGCTGTATTAATAATGAAGACAAGTCAGAGTACAGGAGGATTGTAGAGGACTTCATCTTGTGGTGTAGGTAAAACCACCTATACTTCAACATCAGTAAGACAAAACAGCTGGTGGTGGACTTCCAGTGTGCCAAAGAACCTCTGATAGCAGTCACCATTCAGGCAGTTGGCATGGAAGTAGTGCAGAGCTACAAGTACCTGGGATATCACATGAACAAGAAACTGGACTGGTCTGAAAACACCGTGGCTCTGCCCATGAAGGGCTGGAGCAGACTGGACTTCCTAAGGAGACTCGGGTCTTTTGATGTGTGCAGCAAGCTACTGGAAATGTTCTCCCAGTCCATAGTAGCCAGTCTAGTGTTCTACGATGCAGTCTCCTGAGGAAGGAACTGGAGCTGAAAAGAAGTACAATGCCTGAACAAATTTATCAGAAAGTCTCCTCCATCACGGGGCAAATTCTGAACACACTAGAAGTTGCTACGGAAAAGAGGAGAGGAGCGAAATTGGAGGCTATCATGAAAAATCCCCTCCATCCCCTCCAGGAGGTGCTGTCTTGAAGAATTTTCAGCCACAGGCTCATTCCATGATATGTGTGAAGAAGCCCCACCAGCGGTCTTTTCTGCTATCAGGCAGTTCAGTGCTTCCTCCTGGCACCCCAAATTAAATGCTGATACTCTATGCTCATTTTGCAATTTCTGCATAATATACATTAATTTATTGATTGAATGCATAATTTGTTCTGTGAGTCTCTATCCTTGTTCATTTTATATTCCAGATGCTGTATGCGTCTAAGTTTCCCCTTCGGATTAATAAAATTAATCTAATCTGATCCAGAAAGTTTTTGGATTGTAGACTGTGGCGCCCTTTAGCCGTAATTTCAATGTGGATCTCATTTTGTCGCATTTCTTGTCAGACCTCTGCCTTCTGCGCTCAGTCCACAAGAGGGCAGCCGCGCTCTGTTTGAAGCACAACCGGAATTCTGACGACTGTGCCGATTATTGTGTCCGTGTCTCATTTATTACTGTAAACTGACTATGTGCAGAGTGAGAACGAATTTCATTTAGAGAGCAAAGTGGCATTTACGGCAAGCCTGTGCTGTTGCGAGCAGAGTTGTGTCGCGGTCTCTTTCGCCCATTACGCTTCCATAAGGCTGCTTGCTGGGCCAGTCGCGTCCATTTTTGTCCTTGTATTGTCTCATGTCCCAAATCACCGGGTGATGGAAGTCCCGAATGTGTGTAGAAGACCCAGGGCCAGTCAGGTCGATCCACTCGTTGAGAGTTCCAGGCCGATGGAGAGGCAAAGCGCGGAGACAAACCGTAGGTGGGCTCCGCTGTCTGGAATTTGAGACTGGTGAGCAAAGAAGATTAGAGGGCGTGGTCCTAGCCAAGAATTAGGAGACGGAGGTCCTCCTGAATGACCATTTTTTAAGATCTCTTAGTGTGTTAAGTTTCATGAATAACATTAAATTCTCCGACTTGGACAATTTTGCTGAAATGATGCATTTCATCTAATTTAGATTTATCTTTCTAAATTACAAAGTTGGTGCACAATGATGGTAAAGTTTAAAGGTTACTAAGGATGCTACTTTAAACTACACTCCTAAGTAGCTGGTTCCATGTTATTTCCAATTCAGTGTGTAACACGTCTGCATTTACTTAAACTACAGTGGTTTTTGATTTGAACTTTTTTTTTTAATATTTATACAGTATTTATTTTTTTAAAACCAAGCCACAGGGGATGCACAAACCAGTGTGTTTCTTCGTGCCGGTCCCAAGCCCGGATAAATGCGGAGGGTTACGTCAGGAAGGGCATGCGGTGTAAAATTTTGCCAAATCGGACAACAATTTTGGATGATCCGCTGTGGCAACTCCTAACGGAAGCAGCCGAAAGAAGAAGAAGATTAAAAGAATTACAACGGCAGTAGCGATTAAAGCCTGATGTGATCAAGCGTTTGTGCCGAATGTCGCATTTATTAATGCGCACAGCTTCTCGTAAGCTTACGTGCTTAAAACACATGGTAAGAGCGGGTATCGTCTCCATTAATTGCAATACGTAGAGCTGCCAGAAGATGGCGCGATTGCACGCAGCATTAGGTTGCCTCTTCGCTCTCGCAGTGACTTTGTTTTTTGTGATCAAACGCTGGAGGCCGCACGGTGGCGCAATGATTCACGGAATTGACATCCTGAATTTAAATTCCACTTGTGTGATTTTGGGTTATACAAAAATAAATTGTATTGTATTGTATTGTATCAGCTTTTTGTCCATGTGGAATTCCTCCCAAACCACTAGCATGCGCCTTAATGTAGTTAGGAGACTTCAGATTGGTCCATTGCGGGTGTGTGCCCGCACTACAGTTGCTGCAGGTATGTATGGAAAAGCTCCCAGTATTCCAAATGGCAACATTTTAGAAGTGCTGTACTGGTGAGGTCTGGCCCACTTCAAGCACTGGAGTTTAGTGAAACCCATCTGTTGAGATGGCCACTAAACATACATGTCTCCTGCTGGTCCCACTCCCTTTGCCAGAAAATACAAGACTGCGGTCACCGGCACCATGGCCTAAACCCTTCACCAGTGAGGTGTCCTGTGCTCGTTTACACCATGAAAGGCACTATAGCAAGTGAAGACTTCATTCCTTAATGTTTTATCTCAGGAAATTCTTGGTCCATTTTGAGTTTAAAATTGGGAGCATTGAGCATGAAGCAGCCATGCCACCTGCAGTTCAGAACAGGTCACCCACCTGAAGCTAAGCATGTCTGTGCCCAGGCAGGAAATGGATGGAAGACCACCTAGGCAAACCTTGGGCGTTGGTGGGGCCATCAGGGGGTGCTTGTCCTGTGGTCTGTGCGTGGATCCCAATGTCCCAGTGCAGTGATGGAGACACTGCGCCGAATAAATGGTGTCATTCTTTAGATGAAATGTAAAACTGAGGTTCTGCTTCTCTGTGGCTGTAAAAGATCTCTGAAAAGAGGAGGGTGTACCCCAATGTCCTGGCTAAACTGCCCATCATGGACTTGTCCATTGAGGACTCCTAATTATCCCTGTCTTTAAATGGCTATCTCACCTCTTTGCCACCGAATAACTAATGCGTGGTGAGCCCACTGGCACAATAATGGCTGATTGTGGTGGATGCTGCCATTGGTGGTGGTAGAAGTGGCTCCCCACTATCTATGTAAAGTGCTTTGGTAGGTTACAAATGTGCTCTATAAATGTGATTATTTATTCAATTCCCAACTGGCTTCCTTCTCTCAGGCAGTTTTGCTCGCCTTTCCCTTGTTCACTAAGGATGCTGGTTAGGGTGGCTGGTGTCTTGAATGTGGTCCATTCTTGTGTAAGCATGTCCTATGATGAACTGGCACCACTCTCAGTGTTTAGTGCCTCCTTGTGCCCACTGCTGTCAGAATGGCCAGTTTACAACCCTGCAGTGGAATATGGAAGCTCAGAACATGGATGAGCTGCAAGCTTGCACAGCCCAAGGCGCTTCACTTTGGATTTTAGTCTGGAAATACACAGGCATGGATGTGTGAAGGTGAGCACCTGGATTGAGAAATTCCTCCTTTATGGCTTTCGTTTTGCATGTGGAGTCCCGTTTACAGGACGTGTTTGTCATTTTCAGTCACTTCAGCGCTCAGCCCTGAGGGCAACAGCAGAAACAAGCAAATGGAATTCATGTGGTGCAGCGGTGGGATTGGGCCTCTGACCATCATGTCTGTAGGTGAACATTTTGGCACTTTTCACACTAGCTTTGCTATATCTCGTGGTAGGCACCCATGATTTTACTGCCTCCGAGTCAGGAATTTTGGGCAATAACCTCAGTAAATAGCCAAATGGAGATTTAGTCCAAAAGCTCCATCTTATACCCTACGGCGGCCAAAGCAAGCAGCCCTAGAAGACTGGAGCTGCGGAAAGTCCTTCAGAACGTTGGAGTCTCCTGTTTTAATGTGAGCTCATCCTAATCCTAGCTAGGAGAAAGAGAATCTGATTAAGCAAACACACAAAAGAACATCATTGTCCTTGATTTATGGGACTGATAAAGTATGCAAGAGCTTACATTTAGTCGTTGTAGCTGCTTTGACCTGAACCACACATTGGTCCAGCATGTGGCTTCAGCTTTTCAGTTTTAAAACCTTTCTGTACGAGATTCACACTTCTAGTTCCACAGCCAACCCTGAAGCCAACTCTTCCATCGCACGGTTTATGTGCCCTGCCTTTCAGGAATGGTACTTGCTTTCAATTGGGAACATTTTAGGACTTTTGCTTGGCCATTCCTGAAAGCATTTCCTTTTTTCAGCTATTCATTCTCCTGTGGGATCTGAGGTAACATCTCAACTCGACTAATAGTCCACTGATTGTTTCAAGCCTCTATTACGCTCCCATCTCCATACTTCACAGCTGTAATGAGCTCCTCTTGCTCTTGAATCCAGGGTTGTGTTTCACCTGCTACATCATCACTCTCTTAAATGTTCTTCCAGAGATTATCCAAGTGGTTTACTGCAACTTTGGACATACAGCACTGTTTTATCTTGGACAGAGTAGTAGTAATAGCAGTACATTATTTAAAGTCCTGGGTTCAAATATCAGCCTGGACACCCTGTATATGGAGGCTGCATATTTATCCAATCTTCGTGTTGGTCTTCTCTCACATCTCCAAGTTGGATGTCATGTCTACTGATGAATGTAAAGGTGTTTCAGAAAATATTCAGACCCTCTCACTTTCTGCACACACAACATTTACTTTAAAATGGATACATTTGCTATTCCCATCCAGTCTAACGATGCTTGTGAGGATCTTCCAGGAAGAATGGGATAAACAGTCCAAATCCAGGTTTGTTAAGCTTGTAGAGATTTCCCCAAAAGCCTCGAAGCTGTAAACGCTGCCAAAGGGGCTTTTACAAAGTACTGAGTTAAAGGTCTCAATGCTTATATGAATGAAACATTTTAGTTCTTGATTTTTAATAAATTTGCAAACCTTTCTGAAAACGTTTCCACTTTGTCATTATGGGCTATTCAGTGTAAACTGATGGGTGAAATTAGCAAATGTGTTTCCATTTAAAATAAAATCTACAACACTGTAAAGGAAGCAGAAAGTGCAGGGCTCTGAATGTTGTCTGAATCCACTGTAAACTGCCTTGACATGAATGACCGACCGTGCCCCACAATGCTCTGGTTCTTCATGCATTCCACCTAATGTAGTTAGGACAGGCTCCAGCACTCCGAGACCATGCATTTGCAGTGGGTTTAATTACGCAAGTGAAAGGCGTCCTTCAGTGATCGCCGCTCTTATTCTGTGGATTATAGGCTTGCCAATCACTAGCTGTCACCTTCTGACCATCTTGTGCTGCGTATTTGGCTCATAGAGTGGGTTTTGTTGGATGACCATTCCAAAATGTCTTTATAATGCCTCACTGTGACTGCTTTCATATCTTTAGCCAAGTCAGAAGGGGTTTTTTTTTCTTCTTTTTTTGCAATTACTGTGTCTGCCTGAATGGGGCTGTTTGTTATGGCATTTCTTGAGCTTTTTGTTAAAAGTTGAATTTCCTATCTAGGCAAATAATATATGGAGTGAGAGTCTGTGTACTTTATCAGCAGCAGCAATCCTGTCAAATGTCTGCAATTGTACACTGCCCTAGGAAACCTCAAAAATTTCCAAGTGACTTTAAACATGAATATGAACCTCACCCTCTTGATCAGACTATGATTCATTTGCAGAAAACAGTAATACGATGAGCTGCTGCCTCTGCGGGTGACAGTTAATGGTTTATTAGGCAACAAACAACCAATAAAAATTGGACATGATTATATCCCATCTGAATCAAGTTTCCTGAGGCATACTCAGGTCATTTTTCAAACAATGACATTCAGCGTTGGATCAATGTGTTTGGTAAAGGCAGTGCCATGTAACACTTTGAGGGGCTTGTTTTAACAGGTCATGCACTTTCTTTTATATTTAATCTGGGGTCAAAGGCATAAACAGGGCATTGCTATATTCAGGTGTGAACGATTTGAACCTGCTGCTCACCAGTTTGCCAGCAAACCCATTCATTGTGTAGTCTCAGTCAAGCTCTGAGGGTTGGTTGGACGTGGTGGTCTTTAGATTTTTTGAGGTACAGCTGAAAACATATCCCCATTCATGCTTTCCATTCTGCAGCCTTGACTTTCTTATCAACTTACAAGATACACAAAGCATATGAACTTTCTTTAATGACTGGGTCAACAGTGCTGTACAAATAAGTGTGAAGAGCAAAAGGAGACCAAGTGTGTTCACTGCGACCTCCTGGCCATCAGCATCTCCCGGATATTATCCTCTGCATCCTTCACACTGCGCTCAAGATATGTCTTGCGTTGCTGTAAAATAAGAACAAAAGAAGAGGTGAGAACCAGAAAAAAGTGGAGTTGGTGGTCAGCAGTGGCATTAGTATTGGGCCAATCACAGCAGAGTTTTTGTCACTAAAATGGATATCATGCCAGACAATCTGGTCTGTGGCCACCTGGCCTTGGCATTCTAAACTCTGGCCATGTTTTCTGCTTTTGCCTCACTTATGTCGGCATGCTTATGCTCTTAGGAGTGCTGCTGGCTCTCTGTGTCTCAGAGGATTCATTTTCTTCAGAGAATGTTTTTCCTGTTCCTCCTCACTTGCAGGATTTTTACAGTGGCTACAAACACTTATACCATTTTGCTTCATTATTTTGATTCCAAAATAAAACCTCAAAAGAGACTATTTATTGCAAGGTGCCATATAAAACACAGTTTTTGTCTTGGTGTCATGAAAAAGCACTAGTGAGACACATCCATACAACAACAATAGCAATAATAATCATAACGAGGCAGCTCTGCATAAGGCGAGCGTGTCAAAGCATGAGACACATTGGGGAGCTGGGCAGCATACTGTGAGAACAAACAGATAAGCAGTTCCTGGAAAAAAAATGTCTTTAACAATAGGAATCAACATGTTTATTTCTTTAGAAAGAGTCCAGTTAAGCCATGTGTGTGTGAGCCACACAATCCTCAGTAAAGTTTTTCATTCCGCTCCTCCACATCCATAAAAGAGCTAATAAGCACCTGCTGACCACCATCCCACCCAACCTACCCTCCCTCACTGGTCACACAGACACCATTACTTGAGGCCTGTGGCAGAAGTGAACAATACTTCAGCTGGGCTTGAGCACCCACCGCCACACACACCCACATTACATTTCTGCCAAGGCGGCAACATGAGATATTTTGCACAGAATTCCACCCAAGAATGAATAACAGCACCTCTGCCCATATTAGGAAAGCACTTCCTGGCGGGCCATTAGCAGGCAGGCTGAGATAAGCAAGAGTGAGCAAGCAAGGAAGCACAAGCCAGCTGGATCTATCCAGTTTGCCTCTTGGCAACAAATCCTACAATTGGAGCACAAGAGCAACAAACTGTGGTTACTCGGGCATGGAATAGGTGTCCTGTTTCAAAGGCCTGGCCCCAAGCAATTCCTGCACGACTTTTCACGGTCGTGTGCTGCATGTCAGCTCTATTACACAGAATTCACATAGAAGTTGACATAACAAATGTGTTTTGGGCTGTACTAACTTTTACATTTGCAGTAATGATGAATTATGATGAGAATTGTAAGTCTATCTAGACAAGAGGAACAACATTAGAATCAACTCTGAAGAAATCATCATTGAGAACCTATTAAACAAAATAATTCTTTCACTACTATCACACATCAAAGTCATATTTTACTTTAACTATTGTGGCAAACTGTACAATTTCTACGGACTACATCTCATTTTCTTGAGGGGAACAGAAAAATTGGCACGGTATCATCATTGTCAATCATGCAGTCTTTTGCAGCACAACTCTCCTGTATGGTAGCAAGATCTCAGCTACCTACCAATGTCACTTTAAAACATTTTGAGATTTTCTATCAGCACTACCTCTAGTAGATTTTGCATATCAAGCAGAAAGGTTGACACACCATTTCCAGTGCCCTCACATGGCAAAAACAACCAGCATTGCAGCCATGATCATGAAGAATCAACTCACTGGACAGGTTACAGTATTAGAAGGAGTGTCCCCATCTATGCAGACAAGTCTTCTATCAATTTTGACCCAAGGTCAGAGAACACAGGGAGGCTAGAAAAAGTGGTTCAAAATATCCAAAAAGCCTACCTGGCACAGGACCATAACAACATCACTAACTGGGAGGCCCTAGCCACAGAATACCAAGCAGCACTTCATTTTTTGAAAACTACAACCTTTCTGATGAAATGGACTAATACCAGCAACAAAAACAGAGGGCAGAAAACCCCGACCTACAGAAGATGCTGCCAAAACAAACATCCTCCTTCCTTGTATCCTAGCACCTATCTCAGTTACCTAAGGTCCAACATATCCTTCTAAAACATCATTCTCATTTAGAGTGCTTTTCAAAGGAGAGAAAGCAAGCCTGAGAATTCCACGTCTCCATGTTGTTATCATAGGCTAGTGAAAGGATAAACAACTCTCTCCCACTGCAGTGAGTAGTTTTAGCCAACATCGATTGTGGAACAAAGGAGAGGCGTGTCATCAGCCCTGCAGTTGGTCAAAGAGTCAGAGAAGGACAACAAGATGGATATCAGAAACAAAACAACACAAACTGTTTACTGCATGTCTTTCTGTACTGCTGTTCAAAAGATGTTGGGACATTTCTTGCCATTGCCGTGCTTCTTCAAAGTTCTCTCTACCAAACTTTGAAGATGTCTTAGACTAGGTATATATGATCACATCAAGTCTGTTGCATTTGGTTCAGTTTTTTTTGTAATAGAGGTTGGGCCCTCTTTGGCTTCTCTCCTTCTAGGGATCAAATCACATTTCTCACAATCATTGCTCTGCCATAAGGCTGGAAACACAACTGACATAACTGACTTGGGCAAAGTGCTGCCACGGCTTTAGGAGTGCTAGTAAGTAAATTATGCTCTGTGAGTTAAATGGCTATTTATTATCCTTATAATGGTAAACATACCTCATCTATATATTTAATTCACTAAGGCAAGACACCCATGGAAAGCACACCGGAAGGGGCGTGGATTCACTAAGCCGCCGACAAGTAAGACGCCCATGGCGCACGCAGGAAGGAGCCACGCCCACCAACTCTAAGACCATTGGATACGACGACAACTCGCAGAACCACGCCCACCAACTCGGACGCGATGACACAGGAAAAACGGCATCATTTATGTTCGTCTGTCGTAGAGTCCACATGCACCTCTGAGCCACGTTGACTGTTCATAGAGGCATGTTTCTCGTGGAAGTGAATGGCTATATGCAGCGTGTAAAACAGTTTGCGAGGGGTATCCCATGGGATCCTTAAAACAATCCTTTAAAACTGAGGTTAAAACACAATGAAGGAAGCAGTCTTTAAAAACCAATAAGCCCTGTGCCTCTGTTTCATTACCGTCTCACCTGCTTCACCAATGTAGGCCCTGCAACGGTCGAGACGCTCTCTCAGCAGCTGACCTTCTCTGTGCCTGACCGGTTCACACAGAGGCAGCGCGAGAGAAAGCCGCGCACACACACAGGCAGCGCCAGAGACAGACAGAGGCACACACACAGGCAGCTGGTGGGCGGGTCTCCTTGAGTTTCTCTTGCGAGCGGGCACATGACCAGGCGGTGTGTATGCTTCGAGAACGAGGGTGGACGCGGCAGGACTATCTAAGGAGAGGCATGTTTGTCACGGATGTAAATCGCTGTATGCAGCGTGTAAAACAGTTTGTTTGTCGCGGATGTGAATCGCTGTATGCAGCGTGTAAAACAGTTTCCGAGGGGTTTCCCATGCGTCTTCTTCACTCACGGACAATTATATGTTGCTCTCTCCAGAGTTCCATCTTTTCATTCACTTTCTGTTGTATCCTCAAACCCTCCCTTTTTAGACAACTGTGTCTTTCCAGAAGTGTTCTACCATCAATAAATAATTATGCGGCGTTTGTTATGCCGCGGGTTCACTATTGTATTGTATTTTGCTCTCTCCAGAGTTCCATCTTTTCATTCACTTACTGTTGTATTCTCACACCAACCCGTTTTAGACAACTGTGTCTTTCCAGAAGTGTTTAGCATTCAATAAATAATTATGCATGAGATTGAGCATGTGTCTACCCGGCGCAGAAAGGTGTGGGTAAGCTGTTGAAACCCATTCGGGCTGCAAACCGTGGAATTCCCACTAAGTGCGACTCATACGCTCCCACTGGTTACGTCCCTACCCTTTGTACATAGCCCCCTCCCACCTTGGTACTACCGTGGTCGGGTGTCTTGGTGGATTATATATAGAAAAGCAGCCAAAACCACAAAGAGCAATGAAAAGTCTACGAAACACAACTGACATAACTGACTTAGGCAAAGTGCTGCCACAGCTTTAGGAGTGCTAGTAAGTAAATTATGCTCTGTGAGTTAAATGGCTATTTATTATCCTTATAATGGTAAACATACCTCATTACAGATATTGCAAAACATATCAGAGCATCTGGTGAAGCACTTGCAGTGCACATCATTCTCAATTAATTACACAAAAGGAAAATCTAACTGTTGAAGCAAAAGAGTTGCCACTTTGTGTGTTGTGGAGGAAGCTGGGACAGCAGTTGTCAGAAATGGTCACTTGTCTTTTTAATTCACAGCTACTTTGTCCCCTAGGTTGTATGCATCAATTTATTTTCTGACCATCTTTTACTTATCCACCTCGGGAATGTGGAGCTGAAAGGCAGAAATCTTTAGCATTCTTTAGCATCCATACTGCATTCAGTTGCTGGATTAAACATTATTTAGAGCAGATTCTCTAGTCACCTTCATTCCATCAACTGTGTCTTTTAAGTGCCGACTGTTCCTCATCAGAAACATCTCACTGCCTGCCTCTTACCATTTTCCCAAAATCATGAGAAACTAATATAAATTAGGTTTAGAACTATTAACCTCCTTGTGGTGATGAGGTGTGAATAACCAGGTTTCCAATTCAGTCTCCAGTTTTAAATGGCTCTCAGTTTAACAGTACTGCATTTGTAGATACAGTGCCTTGCAAAAGTATTCAGTCCCCTTGAAAGTTAACACCATGGCCTGGATATCAAAAGATATGTAAACATGTTCTTCCAGTAAGCATTTTAGAAAAAGTGTTCTGTTTAGTTGTAAAGCCAAAGTAAACAATTTGGTAAAAGAGCACTCTTAAAAAAATGAAAACCAGAAAAACACTCCTGGTATAATTATTCAAATCCTTTAAACTCCAAGAGCTTAAAGTTCCAAAGTGTTCTGAAACAAGACATATTTGCCTTTAATTTGGATCTAATTGAATAATTAGTTTCTACCAGTGAGCAATCACAGTAAATGTCACATTTTTTGAACATATAAAGCACTCTGTCTAGGGATCATTAGCCATGCTGTGATCGCACTGCAAACATAAAGACTACACAGCATACCACGGAAGGAAGAGACAAAGTGTTACAGATGCACAAGTTGGATAAAGGGTACAAAAAATATCAAAGTGCTTTATTTGCTATATAATGATGGCCATCCATTAAAAACTTTGTGGCCAAGAAAGACATAGAATAGTAAGACAAACAACAAAGAAGCCATCTATCACTTTGAAGAAACTAAAGAAGCCACTTGCTGAAACTGAGGTACATACACATGAGTCCACAATATTAAGAGTTCTCCATAACTGTGGCCTATTTGGGAGATTGGCAAGAAAGAAACAATTACTTACAAATATCCATAAAAAAGTAGATCTGGAATTTGCCACAATGTGTGAAAGGAAACCAGCTAGGACGTGGCAAAAAAGTTTGGCAGTCAGTCAGAAAAAGAATTTTGTCGGACATGACTCTCCCCCTTTACTCTTAATTTCAGTTGTTGCCATCAGGTCATAGGTTCCAAGGTTAAAATCAATTGGTTTCAATACTCTTTCATTCAAACTTTTATTAATTTTCCAAATCAGTTCAATCTTAGTAAACATCCACAGGCTTAAATCTTAGGATAAACAGTATTTGTATCAATCATCAGTGAAGTCTAAAAGTAGATTTAATTTTATGTCTGATATGTTGGATTTAACGCTTCACTGTAAGTACTGTGCTCACACTAAGACGTTTTATTTATTTGTACAAAATTTGTGTTTGGAGACTGTTCTTGGTTGATGTTTTTTAATGTTATGTCATGGTTTCTCTGCAACGCCTGATGACAAATCAAATTTCCTGCTTGGGACAATAAAATTAAATTGAAGATGTTTTTTAACAAAATTAAAAGCGCTGTGTATGGTGCAGACCCAATACTGCCCATTGAATTAAAAAAAAGACACCATCAATACAGTGAAGTATGGTCGTGATAACTCAATGAAGTTGGGATGCCTTCCCTCTGAAGGAGCTGGGAACATTGTTATGATAGATAGAAGAATGGATGAAACTAAACAGAGGGAAATACTGGAAGAAAACCTGTTCCAGATGGCTGTGAAACTGAGGCTTGTCCAGCAAGACGACAATCTCAAGTACAAGACCAAGAAAACAGTGGTGTGACTCAAAAAAAATATGAGAATTTATTAATTTAGGTATGTTTACAAGCCTTAAATTTAATGCCGTTCGGCTTGCTCTCTCTCTCTCTCAAGGGTGGGGATCGATCTGTTCTTAACTCAATTTTTCTTTTTGTAAAAACTTGATTGCTTTGTATGGATTGTAATAAAATTAATAAATAAAAATAATAATAATAATAATAATAATAATGTCCTACAATGTCCTAGTCAAAGTCTTGATTTGAACCCCATTGAGAATCAGCAGCACTCTGAAAACTGTAAGACATTCAACCAATCTGAATGATCTGCAGAAAATCTGAAAATCTGAGACAAAATCACTCCTGTGCAGTGTGCAAAGCTGGCTCCGAATTAACCCATTAACCCGTCTGTCACAAATAACTCCTGGCATTCTTCTTCACCTACTCCACCTTGCCTGCACTCTCTTATTCACCTCACTTCCACACACCCTGTTACTCTGTACAGTCGATCCCAAATATTTAAACTCTACTCCCTGCATCCTCACCATTCCTCTGACCTCCCTCTCATTCACACACATGTATTCTGTCTTGGTCCTAATGACCTTCATTCCTCTCCTCTCTAGGGCATATCTCCACCTCTCCAGGGTCTCTTCAACCTGCTCCCTACTCTTGTTACAGATCAGTGTCATCCACAAACATCATTGTCCTTGGGGACTACTGTGTAATCTTGTTTGTCAACCTATTCATCACCATTGCAAATAAGAAAGGGCTCAGAGCTGATCTATGACGTAATCCCACCTCCACCTTGAACACATCCATCACTCCACTCCTACTGCAGACCTCACCACTGTCACACCCCCCTCGTACATATCCTGTACTACTCTTACATACTTCTCTGCCACTCCCAGCTTCTTCATGCAATACCACAACTCCTCTCTAGGCACCCTTGTCATATGCTTTCACCTAGTCCACAAAGTCACAATGCAACTCTGGCTTTCTCTATAGTTCTCCATCAACATCTTTTATTTTGGCTTTAAAAATAAACTGTTGTCAACAAAAATACTTATTGGAGGAATGTGTGTGTGTATCTTCAGAAATCCAGAGAATGCTGTCGACTTTCAAGGGCAGTGAACATTTTTGCAAGGCAATGTATATGGAAATAAGTGTACCATTCCCTTTTGAATTTTAGGTCACACTGGATATAAGCATTAGCTAAATAAAATAATACCCTTGTGTTTAAAGGGTTATCTACACTATTAGCAGTAGACATACATTACTTGTCCAGGTCAAGAACAAAAAGCTTTCTGTTCTATTCTCAGATGGTCCTTTGCTATTTAGTCGGGATAATTTCAGGCATCACTCATGAAAAAAAAAATCATTTACAGACAGCAACAGGCGTCTGTTGGTTTCAGTATTAAGTGACTCTAGACAATAGGCAGGTGCCAATCATATAAGAATTATTACCAGCTTGCTGCTCAGAATGAACCACAGATTTACAAAGAAGGCCAAGCATCTCTATTGAATAAGTGCATCCCAGATCAATACTAATTAAATCAACAGTATGAAGCATTTTTGGAATATTAGTTTATTTAACCACACTAGTATTTCTACCACACTTCAATGTAAGACAGCACATTGAACCAACAGCTTGCATTAAATTCAGCAGTTTAAACTGTAACAGCCTTCAGGTCAATCTGCTTTGCTCAATACCTTTCACGGTCTATCTCACACCTTAAATATTGTTTCCATTGGAAAGATAAGTATTTGTTTCCCAATATCAGGATTCCAATATCAAGAAAACTGTGTGGCTAAACAAAGGAATAAGGTTTAAGAGGAAACAGTCTGATGAAATACCAGAAGTGTAAAACAAATCTGAGCCAAACTGCTACAGACCTCTGGCTACAAGGGGCTACTGCTGACCCTGGATTTCTAGCTGTGTGTTTATCACCTTGGCCCGTAAAAGTGAAAAAGTCTTTTGATAATGTTTCTATTGTTATAACCTTTCTATAATATAATATTGCTTCTTTTCACCAGCTGACCATACATCAGCTTTAACTTAAACTTGGATTTAGAGGATACCTGCACTGTGTAATATTTAATATTATAATGGTGGAGACATCAATGGAAATGACTGTAAAATGAAAGGCCCCTACAAAGTTGATGAATGATGGGGGCTTAGTAGGTAACTAGAAACGTGCTCACAAAGGTATGTTTTGTGGAAAGATTTCACGCACTTGTGGGGGGACTGCTATCTCAGTGTCAAATTCAACATAATCATTAGAAAGGTTATGAAGACTCTAGCGTCAATACTTGTTAAATTCAAAAAATGTGCTTAATTAATCAAATGTTAGTCATGGTGCAGTGGTCCAAATAATGTAATAATATAATATACTATGGAAAGTTCAATTGCAGTCATGCAGAAGAGCTCCTTAAATCACAGTACATACGTCAGACAGCTGTTCAGAGAGTCAACTACTGCTCTGCCATTTTTGGATTCCTTTCAGCCAATATCCTGTTCTACAAAGGTACATGTCTCCTAGCAGATTAATGTCTAATTGCCATTTACAAATGTTTATTGTAGTGCACGCTGTAAAGACATTCTATAAAGTATTGAGTGATTCTTACAACTCACCCCTCCATTTTGAATCATGCATTATATAAAGTTATTGTTGATATGTCTAGGCAAAAGGAAAGAACTGCCTCCTTGTGTTGTATTTACCAATATACATTAATAAAAACACTACAGCAGCCTTGTAAGCAATGGCAAGATGAGTTGGGGCTGTGTCTGAACACAGTGGAAGCAATACATTGATATTTTTTCCTTCCCTAAACTGTGAGCACGGTCAAAAGTGAAAACCTTTTCTTAAGATTACATGTATGTCTGGTATTTTATGAAACATTAAATAATAGATTAGAGTTGAACCATGAAATGCAATGTCTGAAATTGTCACTTAAAAGCACAACACAATGAGCCAAGAAGCTGTCAGACACCTGCTTTAACCCTGAGATGAATGCCAGCTGCATTCCTGAAATAGTAGTTTTCAGGTCATTTTCAACATCAGTTGGAAGCACTACCTACTGGCAGTGCCTTAACTACATCTAGTTTCATAAATATCTGACCATGTCAGGTCTGGTTGGGGAGCAGGCACTGGTACAGAGCATTGCTGAACCCACCACACGACTAAACAGCTCGGAATCCTGGTTGGCAACCCCCAGACACACAAGAGGTCCAGTCTCAAACTCCGGAAATAACCATCTATCTTCTGCAGCCAGGTGTTACATGGGCAACCTCTTAGCCTGGCCCAGCCTCTCGTGTTCTCAACAATGAGGATCCTGCGAGCCAGATCACCCTTGGGTATTTGAGTTACATGGTCATAGTTGCCATAACCAACACTCCCTCACAATGCAGGTAATGTGCCTCATTCGGGACTCTGTGAGCAACCGCTCATTCGACACAAAGTCAAACCAGCAGTACCCAAGGATTCTCTGAAGAGATACAGTACTGAAGGAGTCCAGTCTTCATATCAGGTCATTCGATAGCATCCATGTCTTGCAACCATATAGCAAAACAGGAAGCACCAGGACTCTAAAGACTTGGCCCTTCATACTTTTGCATAGATATCGGGTGTGCCACACACCCCTTTCCAGCGATGTCATGACCACCCATGTTCTCCCAATCCGTCTACGAACTTCATAGGAGGAGTCACCAGACACATGAATGTCACTGCTGAGGTCAATAAACCTCTCGACAAGGTCGACACTCACTCAGCAGACAGACACACTGCTAATGGCTGTGCCTAAGAGGTCATTAAAGGTCTGAATCTTGGTTTTTATCCAGGATACTCGCAAGCCCAGACACTCAAGTCTCTTCCCTCAGTCTCTCGAGGGCCCCGATCAGAGCCTCCATTGACTCCGTGAAGATCACAGTATTGTCTGCAAAGTCAAAATCAATGAATCTTTTTTTACCAATAGATGCCCCACAGCCACTGGACCCCACGCACTTGCCCAATACCCTGTCCATGAAAGCACTGAACAGAATGTAAAATGCTAACATGATGCAAGTTTTGACTTTTTATGAATTCTGTGTTCAAGTACATGCCAGTATTTCTCCAATAGTGTTTTTTGTTACCACAATTTTTCTTTCTTAAGGTGGTCATGATGCTCAAGTGGCAAGTTTTAAAAAACTTCAAATATTATAATTAGTGCTCTTGCATCGCCCTAAAACCATCTTAATCATGCTAACAAGGCAGCATGAAGCTTTATTTAGAGCGATGACATCGATCAACAGCAGGGAAGCAGACACTGAACTGAGAAAATAAAAGCTGCATGCTGTCATCAGTGTGCAGATCTTTGGCTATATATGTAGAACAAATGTGCTCACTGAGAACGTGCCCTGTCACCGTGTGATTAGTCAATGACAGCTTGAAGGACACAAAGTATGGGTATAGTTAGGGTCCCTGGTACAATGCTGATAGAAACTGTGAATTATAAACACAACTATGTTGCTGAAATGACTTGGGTCAGCATAGAGAGTGTTTCTCTGCCTCTTTTTATCCTGCTACGCAAATGAAGGTAACAATTTTTGTACAGTGCTGCTTTCTACAAAACCTCAGGCTTTATTAGGCAATCAAGATTTGCAATTCCTGATTGGGCACTCACCCTTGTAAATTAGCAGTTATGTTAGTAAGAAGGGATGACCTTAAGTAATTGTTTTGGTCTGTCCTACATAACTGTCAGCAATGGAAGCACACTACTACAGCTCTGCACACTTATCACAGGAGACAAAAAGAGTATGACATTCAAGTGCAGAAAAAGAAAGGATATCAGAAAATATATTTAATGATGTCAAACACGAATTACATGGGTTGGATAGATGGATGGATAGAGAACATTATTTGACCCTAGAGGGGAAACCTGGCTTTTTACAGAAGCTCTTTAAATAAGTAAATAATTAAATACATAAACAAAATATATAAGCACCAATGGTCTGAACACACACCAGAATGACTAAAAAGGAAGACAATTTAACAAAAGAAAATGTCCAACTTGGCAGCCATAGTCACAGTGAAACAATATCAAGGCTTAGGATTAGAAAAACAAAAAACAAAATCTTCATCATATAACCAACTGCTTATTAGTAGTGTTAAGGCTACTGATCATTTCCATACAGAATGCCAGTGAAGGTCAAATATGATAGGCAACCTGTATTAACTTGCCTGGAATACTGTAATAACATGGGTTTTCTTCACATTAGAAACACTTAACCACACACATTAAAGAAATTGAAAGCCTTTTTTGCACTATGGACCCATCTTCTGGCTCAGGAATAGCCCCCTGGACACTTTTCTAAAATCATGATAAACAATCAGTGGCAGTCCTGGGTCACAATACAACATGTATAACTGAAAAAAAGACAGATAACAAGGAATCTGCCAGCAGACCAGGAAATGTATGCTTAGTTTTAGATACTGAAAGACTGGTGTGTAACATTCTAATTCCAGTCATGCATTGCACTGTTCAGATCTTCATTGACTGGTTACAAGCAAACTAACTACAGTGATGCTTTCAGACATGGAAATGTGTCCACAATGTAGCAAGCTGGCTGATATTTTATTATAGATTACATTCCTCTAAACGATAATTACAATAAAGCAAAAAAAAAAAAAAAATCCAACAAAATCACTTTATTCCATTCAAAGAAAAAAATACAAGTTGTGAAGGAAGGTGGGCTGTATTATTTACCATTTATCTTTCTAGTCAACAGCAGTATCACAGCAAGTTCAGAAAAACAAGTGTAAGTGAAAGGGCAGCTCAGGTCGCTTACACGTTTCTGGTTCCATTTCTGTATCAAATTCCTTTTTTAGGGAGAGCAGACTTCAACTTTTTATTTGTGGCATCATCAGGAATGTCGAATGGTATGCTGAATCAGTGGCTTTAAAAAGCAGACCCAGAGGTCTATGCTCTTGGGAAGCTGCAGTTAGTTTCAGTCAGCTGACTTTCTAGCTGCTTTAAAGCAACGGAGATGTTTATCACAACCCCTTTTTGAGACTTGGTAAGACCATCTGTAACGATAGCAATGGGGTCAAAATTGGACATAACAGTCATGTGTAACTCAATTCATCTGCAAATTCTGCTCTCAGCTTGTAATGTCAGGACTTTTTGCTACCTAATGGCTGTGAAAAAATAATGACAGGCCACTGTAACAGAACAGTAGCGCCTATCAGGTATAGCACTTGGAACTCTGTGGCTCTATCCTCAACTAATGTTAGTCACTACAAGTCTTGCTGGTCACAGCCACAATAATTGTACATGTGTAACACCTTTGGTGTCAGCTACCAAGCTAAACATTTAAGTTTAAAATTAATAACTAACTACAAAGTTACACAGGAAAAAATCCTGAAATAATGTTTTTCGATCACACAGCTGAGTATAAATGCTTCCCATGAAACTAAGAGCCACCAATTCTCATAATACTTTCATGATTTGTTCTCTATTTTAGTATCTGTTTCTAAGCCTCAAGGATTTGCAAATTCCAATGAAGCAAAAAATTAGTAATTTGTTTGAATGCCTTGCTCTATCTAAGCCCCAACATTTTGCTTCCCTTCACACCTGTAACAGGTGGTCGTCCCAAAATTTAAAAAAAAAAAAAAAAAAAAAAAATCATTCTTCTAACATTTAACCAGTCAATTTTTGTTGTAAGGTTAGTGCAGGTGGAAGGAAATACATTTGTACATCTACTGGAGACAGCAGCACAGACTGCAGCATCTAGAATATCTGCTTTTTTTCAGGACAGATGCACCAAAGCAATGTACCCATGCAAAATTGCACTGCAAATGAAAAGAAAATTCACTATTAAACAAAAGTTTAATTTTAGCAAAATAGACTCATCTCTCAGTTAGTCAACCATAATTTAAGGAATGAGAAGCAGAGGCACAAAGCTCTTTTGTCCAAAAACTTTCAACAAAAATACACCAGTGACAAAAGACACCTTTACTCACTATTCCAGAATTATTATTTTTTAGGTTATTGTTTCAGGTTAGTGTTAGTGATGTGAAAATCAAAGTGGTTCAACACATCTATCACTAGCTGAATTGTGAAGAGTTTCTATTGATTTATTGTCCATTCTTTGTTTTATTCAAAGGAGGTGAATACTTGTAATCAAAAATACATACATTTGAGACATATGCAATTTTGTTATATAGTATCACATGTTTAACTACTTTTTCTTAACAAGAAAAGACTGGAACGTGCTTATTTCTGTCAATCTAATTTCCGGGTATTTTTCAAACAAACTTGAAAAAATGTAACAGTACTTCACACTTGTTTTTAACCAATCAGAGATGCGTATACATCAATCAAGGGTGGGTCACTAAAGTTAACACTGAAGCATCACACAATTATGTGGTGATTTCTGTTTGACTTGGCATGTGCTAAGACAGTAGATTTCTGGATATCATACTTTCTATTTAACTGGACAATTAATGTATCAAGTTTCATAGAATGTATTGTCTAACTTTTATTCAACACTGCATCTAGACTATAACTCAAATGGCAACTCTTCACCAACTGACCTTGCACTTGTCTAGTAATAGCGAACAATATACTAGATGTAATTCTTCTTCTGGCATGGATTTTGAGGAAAATGCTTTACTGGTATCATAAATATTAGCAGAAAACTTCCAAACACATTTTAACAAAAAGCACAAACCATGCATGCAAAAGGAAACAGGATCTGTGATTTTTGTTTCTGGGTGTTAATGTGTTAAAGGTAATTTCTTTGTCTAGGGAGTTATATGAGAATTGTGTGTTATAAGCAAGTCTAATCATCATTTAATACCCTTTCAATCTTAAAAATAACAATAAAGCTGAATTTCAGGTATATGAATAACAGGTCTGGGATGATTATAAAACATATGCTGCTAAGTACAAAAACCTAATCATCTTCACAGTCATTTGAGTACCTTGAGATTATCGAACAGATGGATGTATAGGTTTGGGCCAGATGTTGGTGATGTGCAATACTAGTCTCAGTAACTCTTCCAGTTAATGATGTGTTCAAAGGCAGTCCTCATGGAGGCCTGGTTAGTGGGTTACAGCAGGATCCGCAACCTGCATAAAGGTGTACTTGTGCATTCACGTACTATCATTCACTTATATTCTGACATATATTCCTCAAGTCTTTTTGCATTATCCTGAGCATAACTGCTATAAAAACACTGTGAAATTATTGGAGCACTTTATTATTTTTAATGGTGGACAATGTCTGATTCGGCTTAGGCTTATTAGGCTTTGTTTTGGTCACTAATTAAACAGTTTTAATTAATTTTTGTGCAGTTTAAACAAAAATGGAGGTCATTTTGGGAAGTCAGGAAATGGGTAAAATGTTTTCAATTTAACAGTAATGTTAGTTTTGTGAAGCGAGGAAGCCTATAGTATTTTTCATATTAATTTCTGTACAAAATACAACTAATGCAAGATATGAGAATGATCCAGAGAGTGTCCTTTCCAACAACATATTAAGAAATCTGGTACTACAGTCACCTGGCCGCTTACATGCATGTCCTGCAACAATAAGAGAGGCAAAGTGAAAAAGGTGAGTAATCTTCACTCGCTCAAGAGGCGGAACAATATTCCAAAATAGCATATTCTGCAACTCTGATACTGTATAGTGTATGACAAATTAACACATACTCCCTGCCAGTAATGAGGTATGGCATGTTCTCACCTGTAGCAGCTGATGAACTGCAAGATATTACACTAATTCAGCATACCAGAGATATGACAAACTTTAAGAATTACAAAAACATACATTTTGCATTGACGTTACACTGTGCTCAGTGGTTAAGGCTTTTCACAAGTACTGTCTCAACAATATAAAAGACATATCAATAGCACACATCACACTGGCAATTTTCACAGGAAACTCAGGCAAATAGTTTTACCAGGTACTTTATTAAATAAGAACACCATCAGTTATACTGATAACTTCAATGAGCTCAAAATAAGATGTATCATGCATTAATTATTTCAAATAAAAGCGGAAGGAGGAAACCAACTTCAATGAGCTCAAAATAAGATGTATCATGCATTTATTATTTCAAATAAAAGCGGAAGGAGGAAACCAACTTCAATGAGCTCAAAATAAGATGCATCATACATTTATTATTTAAAATAAAAGCGGAAGGAGGAAATCAACAAAATTCTCAAGAGAAATCAGTCACTTCAGCTATCACAATTGACATTAAACAGCTTCTTGTAAACACTGATTAAATGCAGCATTATCAAATCCACTTAATATTAAATAAGGGCATAGTGTCCCTGCCCTCTGTCTGCAGATTAACCTTAATCATATTTAATTTATACTCGGGGATTGCCAATATGCAGTTTAATTTCTAAGATAATCTGTGGATGTATACATTTATAACACACATATACTGTAATTCCAAAAAAGTACTCACAAAAGGGGTTAAACAAAATAGGTTAACTGTGCATACCAGTCCATGGAAATTATAGCAAATAACCTAATAGTGATGAGAAATAAAGTTAATATTAAATACAGGTAAGACAGATGGAAAACCCATCTTTTCCAAGTTTAACTTTATTTCAATCTTGTCACTATCACTTGATATGCACATAAATGCAGGGCCATTTCTGACCTATTTGGTGCCACAGGCAAGAAAATTTGCCCCCCCCACCGCCCCATACACAAAAACACATACATAATACAGTACTAACATATGTTCATCACTTATCTAATTAGAAATGCATGTAAATGGAATAATAAAATAATAACATTTACAAAACGTAGAATAATAAAATAACAAATAGAGCCACTTTCCATGTAAATAACTTATATTTAACAGGCTCTTCTTATTTTATTTACTTTCCATGTAAATAACTTATATTTAACAGACTCTTCTTACTTTTTCGGCTGCTCCCGTTAGGGGTTGCCACAGCGGATAATCGTTTTCCATATCTTTCTGTCCTCTGCATTTTGCTCTGTTACCCCCATCACCTGCATGTCCTCTCTCACCACATCCATAAACCTCCTCTTAGGCCTTCCTCTTTTCCTCTTGTATGGCAACTCTATCCTTCGTATCCTTTTCCCAATATACACAGCATCTCTCCTCTGCAATTTTGCCTCTCTGACTTTGTCTCCAAACTGTCCAATCTGAGCCAACTCTCTAATATGTACTCATCTACAAACTTTATATAGGAAAAGGACGTACAAAAAGTACATATTAGAAACACATTGCTGGTAAACAGAGGTAACATTGCAAATAAAAGATTTTTTAAAATCGGACATGCCTTTACTTTTTTGCAGTAAAATCATGTTTAACATCATCATATGATTTATTTGGAGTGTATATATTGTTACTGCGTAGTGGCCACAGTGTCCCTGCTGCAGTGCTAGTGTTCCTGCCTCAAAGACCTGCTCTGCTCAGGTTCACTCTCTCACCTTAGTACCTACAGTGCATCCGGAAAGTATTCACAGCGCATCACTTTTTCCACATTTTGTTATGTTACAGCCTTATTCCAAAACAGATTAAATTCATTTTTTTCCTCAGAATTCTACACACAACACCCCATAATGACATGAAAAAAGTTTACTTGAGGTTTTTGCAAATTTATTAAAAATAAAAAAATTGAGAAAGCACATGTACATAAGTATTCACAGCCTTTGCCATGAAGCTCAAAATTGAGCTCAGGTGCATCCAGTTTCCCCTGATCATCCTTGAGATGTTTCTGCAGCCTAATTGGAGTCCACCTGTGGTAAATTCAGTTGATTGGACATGATTTGGAAAGGCACACACCTGTCTATATAAGGTCCCACAGTTGACAGTTCATGTCAGAGCACAAACCAAGCATGAAGTCAAAGGATTTGTCTGTAGACTTCCGAGACAGGATTGTCTCGAGGCACATATCTGGGGAAGGTTACAGAAAGATTTCTGCTGCTTTGAAGGTCCCAAAGAGCACAGTGGCCTCCATCATCCGGAAATGGAAGAAGTTCAAGACCACCAGGACTCTTCCTAGAGCTGGCCGGCCATCTAAACTGAGCGATCAAGGGAGAAGGGCCTTAGTCAGGGAGGTGACCAAGAACTCGATGGTCACTCTGTCAGAGCTCCAGAGGTCCTTTATGGAGAGAGGAGAACCTTCCAGAAGGACAACCATCTCTGCAGCAATCCACCAATCAGGTCTGTATGGTACAGTGGCCAGACGGAAGCCACTCCTTAGTAAAAGGCACATGGCAGACCGACTGGAGTTTGCCAAAAGGCACCTGAAGGACTCTCAGACCATGAGAAACAAAATTCTCTGGTCTGATGAGACAAAGATTGAACTCTTTGGTGTGAATGCCAGGCGTCACGTTTGGAGGCCAATACCATCCCTACAGTGAAGCATGGTGGTGGCAGCATCATGCTCTGGGGATGTTTTTCAGTGGCAGGAACTGGGAGACTAATCAGCATAAAGGGAAAGATGACTGCAGCAACATATAGAGACGACATCCTGGATGAAAATCTGCTCCAGAGCGCTCTTGACCTCAGACTGGGGTGACGGTTCATCTTTCAGCAGGACAACAACCCTAAGCACACAGCCAAGATATCAAAGGAGTGGCTTCAGGACAACTCTGTGAATGTCCTTGAGTGGCCCAGCCAGAGCCCAGACTTGAATCCGATTGAACATCTCTGGGGAGATCTTAAAATGGCTGTGCACCGACGCTTCCCATCCAACCTGATGGAGCTTGAGAGGTGCTGCAAAGTGGAATAGGCGAAACTGGCCAAGGATTAGTTTGCCAAGCTTGTGGCATCATATTCAAAAAGACTTGAGGCTGTAATTGCTGCCAAAGGTGCATCGACAAAGTATTGAGCAAAGTGTGAATACTTATGTACATGTGATTTCTCAGTTTTTTATTTTTAATAAATTTGCAAAAACCTCAAACTTTTTTCACGTCATTGTGGGGTGTTGTGTGTAAAATTCTGAGGAAAAAAATTAATTTAATCTGTTTTGGAATAAGGCTGTAACATAACAAAATGTGGAAAAAGTGATGCACTGTGAATACTTTCCGGATGCACTGTACCAAGCCAAGAAACAAGCCAAGCAGGCAGCAGGGATGACAGGGGGAAGCTGCCTGGACTAGTCACTCACTAGAGTCTGGACTGCACCTGGGTCAGCTATCATTCACCCTGCAGCAACACGCTTGAAAAGGTGGAAGAGGGTACTTGGACCCAGCTGTGTGTCCATCTGGCAGGCTGCGCATCACATAGGAAGACCAGGGCATGAGTCCTGGTTCCTGGTCCTGGCGATGGCTAACTGCCAAAGTGGCTCTGCCTCACCCTCATGCATGCGTGAGGAGCACAGGTAGACTGCATGTCCCTCGAGATGCCTGGCAACACTGGCTGCACCAGTGTACGCAACAGCACACGGATTGTGCTGTGCACAAGGCAGAATCTAGTGCAGGCACTGCTGAGAAACATAAACATTTCTTTGTGCTCTGGTCCAGTCTTAACAAATTTTCTCTACAGAGGGCAGCAGTAACACACCTTGGCCACGGGAGGGTGCCCTAGCTCCTTGCCCAGAGAACCTTATCTTAGAAATAGCCCTACATAAATGGCAGTGTCATCTTTAGTGGCAACATTACAAACCGCCATTCCAGGATGTACTTCTATGCAGAACTTCTGGAATTTTCCATAAATAGCCACTCTCTTATCTGTCTAACCTAAGAGTAATAAGTCTGAAACTTATTACTGAAAATTATTCTAGCAATTACAATTACATTTTGTAAATATAAGAATACATTCTACTTTCACAATGAAAAGCAAAATAAAGCACTGTAAATGCCTCAAATATCTTGTAAAATAGCAAATGTTTTTTTATCAAAAAGAGGAAACTTTTTAATGAGGAATATCACTTAATCTGTGTAATGGAATCAAAATAAACCTGTAAAAACAAGATATCTCCCTGAAAAAGCATTCAGTATTCCAAAAGTAGTCTGGCACCCATTTAAGCATAATGGTAAACAGTTGACCACTCTTCTGTTCCAAACAAGCTCACTCACGATATGTGAAACAGCAGAAGACAACCTGCAGTTTTTTGACAGAAGCCAAAATAAACCAGTTCCTATGGAACAATAATTTGTTTTTGACTTCAGGTCCACATTAATGTACAGACATGGTCAACATGACTTGCAAACTTGTATCTTAGGCATATTGTGTACAATTTTCAAAAATAAATTGGACAAATACCAACTTTCGATCATCAGAATAAGTTAAAAGGATGTCCAAAGCTATATAACAAAAAGATATCTTCTTAAATAGCAGGTAGATTTTTCTTTTTACTACAAATGATCTGCATAGTATTAAAAGCACCATTCCCTTATACATGATCAAACAGCCACTGGCAATGATGACAGCCACCAAATATTTCTCATAGCTATCCATATGCTTCTTGCACCTTCCTGCTGACAGTTTCTCACACTCTTCAACTGCAATATCTTCTAGCTCTTGAATGTGTATAGGATCTATGTTCCTTCCAAAGGTTTTCAATCAGATTGTGATCAGGACTCACTGCTGTCCATTTTTAACACAGTCCATTTTTTATTTATTTTTAAAGTATTTTTTGTGTATTTGTATATGTGTTTTTGGTCATTATTCTGCTTATATGATTTTTGACCCATACCTACTTTTTCTATCACACTGGGAAGCACATTCTGCTCTAAAATGATTTGGTATTGCTCTAATTTTACAATTTTCCCTAAAGCATTCAAGATTTCCAGTATGAAAGGCTGCAAAGCAGCCCCACATCATATGGTACCTCTGCCAAATTTACCCATAGGCAGCATGTTCTTTTCCTTGCAAGCTTCATTCAATCTTTTATAAATAAATTGCTGGTCTGCACTGGCAAAAAAGTTCTATTTTGTTTTCCATCAGTTTTGGCTACTCTAAATTGGTTTTGTGCCTTTTTATTAGGGTTCCCCCTTGACTTTCTCCCATAAAGACATTCTCAGTTACAGTAAGTGTGCAATATATAGTAAAGGTCGAAACCATTACTTAGTGTCTCTTAAGAATCAGCTGTTTGCATGTTTTATATCATATTTTTTCAACACTTTGCACCAACCTTTGAAGACTTCTCTGAACAATTTTCTTCCTTCTACCATATTCAGGTTTCTGACAGTTCCATGACTTCTTAATAACATTACAAATTGTGGAAATCGGAATGCCAAATTCTCTTGAGCCTTTCTACTTTTATATTTGGTGGCAACAGTTTTTCTCTGATAAGACTCAGATAGCTATCCTGTCTGCAGCATTGTCAAAAAAGAACAGGGAAAGAACATGACCTTTTTGTAAGCAGTAGATCCATCATTCATTGGTTAATCTTGTTATTTTGCATTATGATTATTGCCAATTTATCACTGATGTGTCACTGAATTAGAATCAAGTTCTTCTTATCAAACAGTTTTGAATCCTCCAAAGAGGTGCCAATATTTTTGTTATTGCAGTTAGTCAGTCTTTTCTAACCCACTTAGTCCTGAACAGGGTCATGTGGGTTTGCTGGACCCGAGACTATTGCAGGGTGAACATGTGAATAGACACACACACACAAAACCCAACTATACACTAGGACCAATTTAGGACTGCCAATTCACCTAGCCTGCAACATTTCAGTATTAATGCTATTTGCACACTTTTCCTTTTTAAATTATTATTTGATCTATCATTTTTGCTGCTTTGTGCATTTGAATGAAAGAGGTTTCTTCACCAGTGAACAAAGGGGAGAGATAGGACTTTAATCCTAATGTACAGCTTTGTGAGAATGATTTTTCCTTGTTGACAATTAAAGCAGAACTTTCAGGATGTACCTTGTGGCATATGGACGGTGCGCCTCTATACTGGCAGGACTGGGGGAGTGAGCTTATCTAGAACATTACCTCCCCTGGAACACTAGAGGGCAGTCACCCTGGCTTGCAGCAGTGCCATGGGTTTGGAAACTGAACCCTGCGGATGCCCATGACCACCGCCAGGGGGCACTTGGAGAATTGCAGAGCCATGGGTTGAACCACTTCCGCCACACCCAGAAGTGCTGGGTATAAGGAGCCAGCCACCACTATTCTGGGAGCCAGAGTTGGGAGGTGCAGGACAAAGCTTGCTGGAGTATGAGTGGAAGCGACAGATGAGAGTGAAAAGAGAAAGAAAAAAAGAAAAGAGAGGTTGTGCTTGTGCTTTGCAGTTGGGAAATGGGGAAAGGCATTTCCAACATGGAAACAGAAAGAATAAAACAAAACGTTATGTGCTGAACTTGTGTCCTGTGTCTGTCTGTATCGGGTTTGGGTGGTAGGAGCGCTCTCTACAGGCCACAACCCATTAAAAATATTTTAGCAAAAACTGCACACATTTTGCACAACAACACAAATGGACATATATAAGACATGTGGACTAAGCGAGACAAGTTACATGAGAATTTTTTTTCCTTTCATCTGTGGACTTGTTTCACTGTCCAGTGTTGATCCTCTATCAATGCCGCTGAGTTTGAATATTCAAGATTGAATTTCTCCATGAAAACATGAGATTACATTTTTTTCTTGGCCACCACTGCAAATTACACAAGGCGAGTAACATTTAAAAAAATACATAATTTTTGGGTAGTGTATTACTTTAATATGTTAAAATTAGCAATCATACCAGTAAATAGTAAGTATGATTATGCTCAAGTTTTGATTGGGATAAGTTTTGATGAGATGTGGCCAAGCCTAAAAAAATGGTTAACTGGTACAAACTTTTAAGTATGCAGATGGTTAAAGGGCAGTGGGAAAAGCTTAAAAGCAAAACTCATCCTAATATTTAGATCCTGTAAGAAATTAAAGAGAACTCTGCTTTGGATAAATAAAGAGCTAAAAAAGAAGTTGAACAGGAAAAGATAGCCATGTAATAAGTACAAGACATATCTTCAGCACTGACAGTAGGACTTAAAAGAGGATGACAGCAACTGTAAAAAGAGATATTTAAAAGGATAAAAGGCATTTGGAGAGAAATATTGCAGAAAATGTTAAAGATGATTTAAGAGATTCTTTATGTGTTTTAGTAGTGAAAGAGGAGGTGAAACATATTAGAAATAATAAGAGCAAACAAAAATATGCAAACGTAAAAAAAAGCATATAACCTCCCAGAAGTCAGAGGAGTTATTAAGGACATACTTACTGATTGTGAAAATGTACAGTGAGAGAGAGAGGGAAAATCCTTCTTATATTAAATAACGCTGAAATTTAAAAAAAATGCAGGGACCGACACTTGAATTTTATTAGAAATGTAAAAGTGGGAAGAAGTAGATAACCTTTCAAAAGTAACAAGGACTACTACTTGCAGAAATTAGAAATTTCAGGTGGAAAATTCTCCCTTAAGTCTATGTTATACTAGATGACTTTCCAGCGATTTTCAGTTGTAGACTTCAATTACATAATCTTAGCCAGTCAGAGGCACTTGGCAGCATGCTCCCACGAAGACCAATTGTCTAATGTGACATACCTAATGACTGAGACTGTCTGGGATACAATCAAACATATTTGATTTTCTCTTTAGTAGGAAGTGTGGGCTGTGTACGCAGGAGAGCTGACAACCAAATGACCAATGAATGTTCATCCAGAAGTACAATACATAGAATTCAGGAATAAGGAACATGTAGGTTTTGAACCTGACAAACAGAAGAGAAGATTGTCTGTGTGATGCCTTGTATTTTATACACTATAACAGAATGGAAAAAAGAATTAAAGGACAAAGTTTGCAGCTGAACTTTCTGTAGGCCATCAGAAAAAGAGACAACCACGACTGTGCTGGATGATCGGTGCTTGGACAGTTAAAGTGGCACTGCCTGCAATTTTCAGTTGTGCAACTTGATATGTTGCAGCGACTGTAACTGGCAAATCTGACATGCCCAGTGACAAAAAGTTGTGCAATGTGACATTGGCTTTAGATTACAAAGGCTGAAATCAAACAAATTACTGGGACCACATAATATTTAACCTAGAGTGTTTTAAGGCGGTTAGTGAGTACATATATAAAACCTTGACATATATTTATCAATAATCTCTACACAAGGGGAAATTCCTACAGAGCAGAAGCTGACAAATGTTGTCCAAATGCATAAAAAAATTGATTGAGCCCATCCAAGAAACTACAGGCCAGCAGGCTTAACTTGCATCACAAGTACATTAATGAATGCATGTATTAGTGAACAGTCAATATAGGCTTAGAGAGGAAGGATCAGAATTCTGAGGAAGCAACAAAAGCATACAATCAGAGAGGGGTATATTACATTATTTAACATTTTTCAATGAGCCTTTTGATAAGGTCCAAAATGATAATCTTGTGATCAAACTAAACGAAATGGAAGTTATAGAGATAGTGTGCAGATGGTGTAAATTTGGCTTAAGCATAATAAGTTAAGGGTTAAAGTATTTTAATGAATTTTTCATAATTAGGTGAAGTTAAAAGTGGGTCTCCCTCAGGGTCCATTGATAGGGCACTGTTCCTTTTAATATGCATAAATGATTATGATAACGATAAGCTGGTTACATTTTCAGATATTCCAAACTAGGCAGGAGGGCAAACAAACTACAATCAACCATTACAGACAGTTCTAGAAAGAATTCGGAGTTGAGCAAATTTATGGCAAATGAAATGTAACATAAGTAAATTTACAATATTACACATAAGAAGTAAAATGTAACATATGAATATAAAATGAGAGGTTTGAAACTTGAAAGAACACTAAGTACGAAGGATCTAGGAGCCAAAGTGTATTCTTTACTTTATACTTTTCTAATATGATATTAAGTTACTTAGGGTGATGTGAGGGTATAAGGTAGACAATGTAATTGTATGAAAAAAAATATTCAAAATTTGAGTTGATGTTATTTTAGGAAAATTAGGTGAATAGAACTGGCAAGCTTTCAGGGACTGAATGGTCTGTTCTCACCAAAACTGTTTTGATGTCTAAAGTTCAAAGATGCTGCAGGGCTTGGCTTTCAAGGAAGCAGCACAGAGTTTTTCAAGTTCACATTAATATTGTATAGACCTTTGCACTGTATTTAAAATTAATCATTTAATTGGACTGAAAATTGTGCAGCTTTCATACACATAATCATTGCTCAAAGTAACAAAATCGTGGAATTTTAAATTTTGGTTGAAAAATTAATTTAGCTGTGGCAATGACCTTTAATTGTGGTAAATATTTATTTTTTATTGGTACCTGGCAACAGTATCTGATCCAGTATTTTTATCAAGATAAATGTCAACATTGGGGGTGAGGTAGATGGAAAGTTTAAGGTTTTGGAAAATACGATTATGGCCTCTGAGTTAGGCTAGTTTTATTTCCCATGAGCTTTACTACTTTATCAGAGTGTAAATAGTAGCACTTCCTTCTTTATATAACTTATCTTAATTACTTTTTTCCTTATGCCTCCCTTTGTCCACAATGCCATAGTTTATTCACACACGCCCACCCATGGTTGCTGTTATAACTGCCCAGATGCCTTTCCTTATAGTATGACCAGCATTGCTTAAAAAGTACACTATGACAAGCCTGTGATTTCAAGATACTATATAGGTGACCATGCTCCCAATTTCTTGTGACCAAGCACTTCACTATACAAGGCAAAACTACTGTCAAATCTGTGAATACTTTTAGTATGGATAAGGCTAATTTTTTATTGTTTAAAGAATAATAGTTGAGATACAATTACTTTACAGTAAGATCACAACCAGGACCAATAATTGGTCGGTATAATTCATATACAAGTGACCTCAAAGAGCTCAACATTAAATTGGCCATTGAAAATTCAGTATTCATTAGTGTTAATCTGAAAAATTCACTAAAGGCTTTTTATCCTGAGAATTTCTTGGGATCACCAGTTGTTTGCCTTGAACCTTGAATTTCTACCTGAAATTTTATAATGTGGCTGGCCAAGTGTACTTTTTGTGAGACCATTGTGACATTACATAGCTGTAGCTGGCAATGTTGGATGGCCTCTTCCATTCCATTCTTAGCAGCAAGCTGGTTGAGGGCTTAGAACATACGGTACAAAACAGGGGTTGAATTTTTGAGGTTTAATTTTGAAAGAAAATCACACTTTGCAATTTATGCTTATGCTCCAGCTCCAGACCTATAAACATATAGAATTTTGACAAATCTCTGACTAACTTTACAAGGGAAGAAATGTTTAATATACAACATCCTTTTAAAGTTTCTGATCATTTTTACTTCTGCATAACTATTGTTTCCAAAGTAGATGACTGCTGGTTAAGTGTTTCAAGAAATCTTGGTGTTTAAAATATGAAAGAATGTAGCACCAACAGGACAGTATCATGTAAAAGGTAATAATATGATTTATTAACAAACAACAAAAAAACAAACAATATTTAATTATACAACAACTAGATGCATTTAAATGAGAAGAAATATTTCCTCATTTTTTTAAGTTGGTTTCAATCAGAGCCTTTCATGTAGCTGTTGTTTGTGGTGTACATCCATTGGCATCAACATATGCTCCAATGAAGACATCATACCAACTTTACTGTAATAAACAGATGCTTGCATGTGAGATAAAAACATCATTAAGCCATGATTGCCATATTCATAAAGTAGCTGGCTATCAACTCTCAAACTGTGTGTGCTTCAATATATTTTTTTAAATTTAACACAGTATAGCAACTTGTCTGTAGGCTTCTTATAAAATACATTCTCATTTGTTCTGTTTTTCAGTAGAACCTACTTTTTGTCCATGAATTAAAATCGGAGATGCAAGTAAATACTAGCGTTACACAAAAACAGTATGTTGCAATCTTCCAAAAGAAATGTATCTGTCAACTTAGAGGAGCAAAAAAAAAAAAATAAAAAAAAAAAAATACCAGGATATCCAAAGGGTGCAAACTATACGGCTTACCAGTTCTCATCTAATGCAGGTCTACCAGGTAAACATAACCTTAAACAAGTAATTTTACCCACTTGCCATAAGTTCCTTTACAATCCCAAGCACCCTAAACCTTCACATTCAGTGCTAGTTCTAGTCACTCTCATTCCTCTTCACTTTGGCTTTGACTATCCTTTTCCTCTGCTGGCTAGTATTTAAATTTATTTCTGGTAAAGTGTAAACTATGGTGGCCTCTTACAGACAATTTTCAAATCTAATCCTCCTCTGATTAAAACTTGCTGTCCATATTTGAAGAAGCTTCACAAGAATACTGGTATGTACAATTTTAATAAATGCATTTTAACAAAAAGATACTATATGCAGGTCATTAAACAGTGACTTATAAGGCCCCGCATTCCAAGGAATTGGTGGCGTTTTCCTCTGGTATGCACTTCACCACATTTGCATATCCTTCCACTATTACTTATATTATTATTCTTCAGACAACTACAAAACAGTCACCAAAAAAGTGTCACACTTCGAATCACTTGCATCATTTCGCCATGTGTGATGTAGCAAATAAACTAATCTGAAAATCTGTCAAAGCTCCAGTTATTTCCGTTAGGTAAAAAATTAACATTTAAATGGTGTCATAATATTTTCACACACTTTGAAATACCATGAAATATGTCAGTAATGTAATAACTTTTATAAACTAGTTATACAGAAAAATAATTAGTTTTTACTACATTTATTAGTTTATATTTTTGACTAATTGAAAAGTTTTTTTTTTTTTTTTTTTATTACTGTAGTAGTTTTACGCCAAGTAGCAGTACAACTTTGTCAAAGTATCACGTTAGGAACCTTTATGCTTGATAGAACAATGAAGCTCCATGAGTTTCATGTAGGGAGTTGTGCACACGATTTAACAAAAAAAAAAAAAAAAGAAAATCACCATAAAGATGTCAAGAATTCTGCAAAATGCATGGCGAGTCTAAAGTTAATGGTGGCTTAGGATACAATCAGGTACTCAGCCACCACAAAAAAGACAGGAAAATGACAAAAGAGAAGAAACCATTTAAAGCTTGTGGCAAAAATACAAAATTTTACAAATTTCTTATACATATGTAAATCTCACAATATTGTGGTGTTCAGAATGTAAAATAAGAAAAAAGACAAAACAATTAACTAAGAAATCAATTAGAGGAATAATGACTTGGTGATTGTGAAACTGATTGGAACAGGTAGGATCCTCTAAGGACTGAGCCAGCGAACTTACACTAACATCCATCCATCCATTATCCAACCCGCTATATCCTAACTACAGGGTCACGGGGGTCTGCTGGAGCCAATCCCAGCCAGCACAGGGCGCAAGGCAGGAAACAAACCCCGGGCAGGGCGCCAGCCCACCGCAGGAGGCACGCACACACACACACACCCACACTCCAAGCACACACTAGGGACAATTTAGAATTGCCAATTCATCTAGCCTGCATTTCTTTGGATTGTGGGAGGAAACTGGATTATCCGGAGGAAACCCATGCAGACACAGGGAAAACTTGCAAACTCCACGCAGGAAGGACCGGGAAGCGAACCTGGGTCTTCTAACTGCAAGGTAGCAGCACTACCACTGCCCCACAGTGCCGCCCACTTACACTAGCATAAAACATAAAATAAAATTCTCAAGCTTGCTGATTTCACTTCAGGGATTTGTGTAGCAAGTGCCTGTCTCATCAACCCAAGTGGGTACAAGGCAGGAAACAGGAGTTGAAAGGTGGCCAATCTACTACAGGGCACCCACATACTTATGCTTGGCCATTTTGAAATCACCAGTTAACCTAACCTACATGTATTTATGGATGTGTGAGGTTTCCACCCACATCCATAATGGTGAAAACAATAGAAACACAATGCATGCAATGATTAGGCACAGGAACAGGATTTGAACCCAGGATACTATATACAGTACATAAGAAATCAGCACTATTGCACTAAACCACTGCCACTGTTGCAATGCAGAACAAAACGTTTAAAATATTTTTTACATTAACAAGCAAGGACACTTCAAACAAAAAAGCATGCTTTATGAGCTCCTATAAGGCACCTATGTCTTAAGTGGGATCTAGTTTTCAATGGTTAAAAATCTCATTGAGATCCTGTGTCTTGCGCACCCAGTAGAGGTATCTCTTTAGCTTCTGTCTATTCTGTATGAAATAAAAAAAGATTAATGAAAAAGAAAGGTTTTGCAATAATATGATACTGTGTTAATAATTTTGACAAATAATTCACAGATCAGGACTGAAGAGGCTGCTTAAATTTATTTTAAGGTAAATAATGTGTCTTAAAATTTTAAACCACATTACAACAAAGATTTCACTGTGTATTTTAAAAATTCAAGTTTTGGATTCACAAACCTGAACTGTTTAGTATTATGATTACAACAGTAACCTAGAATTTGGAGATGAAAATAAATGAAAGGAATGGCTGCCCGTTAACACATTTTCTAGTTAAAATTTTCACTTAGTAACAAGCAAGCAATGACTATACATAATATGTTTTCATTTGTGCAGCTTGTATCAAATAAAAAGGAGTCCAAAAAAGCTTCTAAATTCAGAAAAAAAAAAAACACACAGTGGTGGCTTTCCTCACACATACTTTACTTGAGAAGCTGATCATGCACTTAACAGATAAAGCCTGAAAAACAACTTAATTAATAAAATCAACATCCTCAGGCCTAAAGTGTGCCATCAGAAAAAGAGATTCCCTCCAGCCAACTCTTTTCATTCTGTCATACTAGTTTTGCATTCTACAGTGATGAATCAAATATTATACCTAATTACCTGGCCATTTCACTAGTTACACCTTTCCGGTGAAGTGAAAAAAAAGCTGATGACAGGGGGCGAAGTAATAGGAAGTAAAGAGCCACATATTTACTATTTCTTTGTATTAAAAGGGTATTACACAATCAAGCAGGGTGTCACCAGTGACACAGTAAGACTGGATTGGTGTATTGCAAAATAAAGCTTTGCTATTCAGGGTTTAACTGAAATACCTTCTCCGGGCATCGTAGAATTCTTGGAAAATATTCACTTTACACAAGGATTCAAACAAATGTTTCTCTCAAGTAATTTTAATAACTGAAATGCTAGATGCCCTGTTCATTTCAGGCAGCACATTTTTGTGAATAATGGAAAAAAATGCAGGAAACAATAAACAATTCAAAAGTTCTCCTCCACACGTGCTCTTGAAGTGCCAAGACAGAGCTATAACTAATAAATTATTGCACACTTCCATAATGTAGGGGAGGGGATCCCAAGCTATGGTGTTTTTTATTAAAAGTAAAGAAGCTGAAACAGTTAAGCCTGACAGCAAGACATGTAAACCTTGTCAGAAGAGAACTACAATAAAGATTTACATTTTCATTACAGGAAACCAGGACCCACACATTAAAACGTTATGTGCAATTCATGTACACTAATGGCTCTGTATAGGTTTACTTTTGTTCATCATTTTTTAACTTTCCATTAGTTACTTTTGTTTACTCCACCCATGCCCTATAAATAAAGTCCTTGGTAACTTAAAGCATTATAACATGAAAATGTATTTGCACACCAGACTGTTAAGGAGAAAGTGAAGACACTTCAATAACAGTTAAACAAAACTGTACTAGAACTGACTTGCAACAGTTTACAATTTTTAAGTCGACAAAGAAAAAAGCATGTGCATGTACTTGTATTTCTTATAAGAGTTTTTTTTTTTCAAAAGCAAAAACTTTCTTAGATGTTGAAGGTTTTCATTTTGTTACTTTTCCAAAATAAAAGCTGAAATAATGATTTTTACCAAGAACAAAAAAAACTTTATACACAGACAAATAAAATGCAAGAGTGAGGTAAGGAGGCAAAAAATAAAACACACATTTACCAAGGGTTATAATAAGTCCCTGTAATAGTGAGAAATATAGTATCAGAGGATATTACGTCTAAGATTTTTAATAGGTAATAAAAACATGACAGGTGATATGGTCAAAAGCAGAGTTTAGAAGATAAAATATTTTACAGGAAATTAGTGTAGTCAAGCCAGCTGAGGACTGATGTGTTCATTGTACTTGGTGTGTCAAAACGCTGGAGGCAGTATTTTGAACTTGTTATTTTGTGCACCTTAATCTTAAAAGTTTTCTTAAGTTAATACCTAAATGTTTTCATCATTCACTGTAATAATATTTACATAGTTTTCCTCTCACAGCTAAACCTAAGTTTTTGTCAAAATGGAAACTGCTTATATATAATTAAACTCAGGCTTCCATATTAAGAGCTGAGGCAAAATATACATATTTGTCTGCGTTTTGTTTTATCAAAATAGAAAAGTAAAGAAACATTTTTGCAAAAACTGATTACTGACCTCATCCACCAAGCACAAACATTGGGAATTACAAATTGCCATTGTAATCTACTAAAATGTATTACTCTTGCTGTGTCGTTTCTTGGTTAGATGGAAAGTGAAAGGTTGGTAGGACAAGGAAAGGGCAATGGTGTCAGGCAAAGAAAATACATTTCAGATATTCAGCATGTTTTAATTTTTAGGCAAAAGCATTTTTACTTTTTTTTTGTTTAAATGTTCAAAAAAGGAAAACCGCTGCTTCTGAATCTTATTTCTCACTATCTCAGAGTCCTTCAGGTGTCTGATGAGACCAAGATAGAACTTTTTGGCCTTAATTCTAAGCGGTATGTGTAGAGACAACCAGGCACTGCTTATCACTTGTCCAATACAGTCCCCACAGTGAAGCATGGTGGTGGCAGCATCATGCTGTGGGGGTGTTTTTCAGCTGCAGGGACAGGACGACTGGTTGCAATCGAGGGAAAGATGAATGCGGCCAAGTACAGGGATATCCTGGACAAAAACCTTCTCCAGAGTGCTAAGGACCTCAGACTGGGCCGAAGGTTTACCTTCCAACAAGACAATGACCCTAAGCCCACAGCTAAAATAACGAAGGAGTGGCTTCACAACAACTCTGTGACTGTTCTTGAATGGCCCAGCCAGAGCCCTGACTTAAACCCAATTGAGCATCTCTGGAGAGACCTAAAAATGGCTGTCCACCAACGTTTACCATCCAACCTGACAGAACTGGAGAGGATCTGCAAGGAGGAATGGCAGAGGATCCCCAAATCCAGGTGTGAAAAACTTGTTGCATCTTTCCCAAGAAGACTCATGGCTGTATTAGCTCAAAAGGGTGCTTCTACTAAATACTGAGCAAAGGGTCTGAATACTTAGGACCATGTGATATTTCAGTTTTTCTTTTTTAATAAATCTGCAACAATTTCAAAAATTCTTTTTTTTGTCTGTCAATATGGGGTGCTGTGTGTACATTAATGAGGGAAAAAATTAATTTAAATGATTTTAGCAAATGGCTGCAATATAACAAAGAGTGAAAAATTGAAGGCGGTCTGAATACTTTCCGTACCCATTGTGTGTGTGTGTGTATATGTATATATATATATATATATATATATATATAATTCACTAAGGGAAGACACCCATGGAAAGCACGCCGGAAGGGGCGTGGATTCACTAAGCCGCCGACAAGTAAGACACCTACGGCGCACGCAGGAAGGAGCCACGGCCACTAACTCCAAGACCATTGGATACGACGACAGCTCGCAGAGCCACGCCCACCAACTCGGACGCAACGACACAGAAAAAACGGCGTCATTTATATTCGTCTGTCGTAGAGGCCACATGCACCTCCGAGCCACGTTGACTGTTCATAGAGGCATGTTTCTTACGGAGGTGAATCGCCATATGCAGCGTGTAAAACGGTTTGCGAGGGGTATCCCATGGGATCCTTAAAACAATCCTTTACAACTGAGGTTAAAACACAATGAAGTGAGCAGTCTTTAAAAACCGAGTTTTCGGTTACGACGCACGACCGCATGCACCATAGCAAACTGTTTTACATGCTACATACAGCAATTCGCATCCGCGACAAACATGCGTCTTCTTCACTCATGGACAATTAATTATATGTTGCTCTCTCCAGAGTTCCATCTTTTCATTCACTTTCTTTTGTATCCTCAAACCCTCCCTTTTTAGACAACTGTGTCTTTCCAGAAGTGTTCAACCATCAATAAACAATTATGCGGCGTTTGTTATGCCGCGGGTTCACTATTGTGTTGTATTTTGCTCTCTCCAGAGTTCCATCTTTTCATTCACTTACTGTTGTATTCTCACACCAACCCGTTTTAGACAACTGTGTCTTTCCAGAAGTGTTTAGCATTCAATAAATAATTATGCATGAGATTGAGCGTGTGTCTACCCAGCGCAGAGATGCGTGGGTAAGCCGTTGAACCCCATTCGGGCAGCAAACCGTGGAATTCCCATTAAGTGCGACTCATACGCTCCCACTGATTACGTCCCTACCCTTTGTACACACCCCCCTCCCACCTCGCTACTACCGTGGTCGGGTGTCTTGGTGTATTATATATAGAAAAGCAGCCAAAACCGCACAGAGCAATGAAAGGTCTATGTGAGTCACAGGTGCATCTGGACTGTGCAAAGACGACAACGACTCAAGTGACGAGTTGGAGGTGGGTGCATGAGCAGGCAGTGCATACTGAACGAGAAATCAGCAGACTAGCATGACGGAGGGAGCGGAATGGACGTCCTTCTCCTCTCCTCCCGTTCCACGCTCTGCGCCTGAGCGCCGTCCACCCCCATCCCTCCGTCTGGCAGGAGAAGGCACGATGGCGGTCCGCCAGTTTTCAGTCACGGACGATTGTGTGTTGGTTCCTTCCGTGCATTGTTACAATGTTGCTTTTCTTGCCGATTAATTACATTACCGATTTTTCAAATGTTAATTTTCTCCCTGTGCTTAAAAATCATTAAAAAAACGGCCTGGTACACCGCGGGTTGGCTAGTATATATGTATTGATATATATATATATATATATATATATATATATATATATATAGCTATAGCTGGAGATCCACAAAGGGAGAAAATGGTGTCAGGTGTCATCATCAGAGGAAAATGAATCTAAGGTAATATATAGCAAGTGAGGGGTGGGGGTAGAGGTTGTAAGGGGGGGAGGGGTGGATTAATAAGGAGAGTTCTGGAAGGTTTTAATCATAAAGTCTTCACTTATTATTTGGATGTTCTTTTTAAGCCTGCATGTGCTGGGTTCAAGTACAAGTATCTGTTAATGGCATTTTCATTTGAGAGCCATGATTCAGCCAGCTCGTTGGCACTCTTGAGTATTGACCCTGAACTTGGCATATGCAATTATTGTATATTACACTATATTACAATTATTATATTACACTGAAAGTTCAACAAGCCTTTATAGCTGTCACTGGAATAGTGCTGCAGAGATAAACAAAAAAAAAGGCCTGAACAGAAATGCATCTGTGGAAGGGTCAGCAGAAGGAGGTATATTTTGTCCAAAAAGAACAAAGCTGTCCTTATGAAAATTGTTAGAGACAACCAGGATTAGCCTAATGAGTTCTGGAAGTCTTTTCTCTGGGCATATAAGAGCAAAATTCATCTATTTTCGCACAAAAGTTGGCCTAATTTTGATACAGATTCAACACATCATACCAACAATAAAACCTTACCCACTACTGTGAAGCGTATTGATGGAAGCATCCCTAAATAAAAGTTTTTTTTTTAACTCTAGTCCTGGGCAACTTGACATATTTGAAGGAATACTGGCATACCTTGTCTTGTGCAGAAAGGCATCAATACTTTTTTCATGCTAATCCTGAACACAGGCACACCAGACGTTAGAATGTTGAACTTTCTAATTTACTCTATGTTTACCTATGACTCTGTGGCAAAATAAGGCTCCTACTCCACCCATGAAATAGCTGATGACACAATAATAGTATGCCTGTTCACCAACAATAATAGAACACCTTACAGAGATGAAATTACCTTCTAACATTGTGATGCCAAGACAACACCTCCCTCAATGTCAGCAAACCAAGCAGCTGGCCAATAGACTCCGGGAAGCAGGACACAAAACATATTCTCCTCTAAATCTGGGGGTTGGGAGGGTGGGTTAATGATGTTGAGGTTGTTAAAAACTTTTAATTTCTTGTATTGATCATCACAGATGACCAATACAGTGGAACCTTGGTTTACAAGTAACTTGGTTTACGAGTGTTTTGCAAGACGAGCTAAATTTTTTAATAATTTTTGACTTGATAAAAGAGCGATGTCTTGCAATACGAGTAGTATGAATACACTTTGTCTGCTGAGCGTCATGTGATCACAACTGAGCTGATGGTTCTCTCTCTCACGCACGTCTCTATCTCCTTATCTCTCTCTCTCTCTCTCTCCTTGAGGGCAATCGTCTCCTATTCTCCATCTGAGTCTGCGTGCCTCACTCATATAGTCAACATCCGTACGAGCGTATACTGTTTACTACAGCATTGTGACTGTGTGTGTGTGTGCTGTGAAGTGCGAGTCCCCGTCTTGCGCCCCAAAACACGAAGCTGAGTTTCAGTACTTTAACAACACCAGCTTTATTCAGCTTGAAACAGCAACAGCGCAGTCTGTAATATAGCTACCAATATATCTACTATGGATAAGAAGAAACACCAAAGTCCTCATTAGAAATTTGAGGAAAGTTCGGACATCCATTGATGCTAATTAACGTCTGTAGGTTAACACTGGGATCTATAGTTATCGGCAGCATAACATCCTGGTATAACATTTGCACAACTCAGGATCTCAAAACGCTAAAAAGAATGGAAAAGTCAGTACATACACAATTTCAGACAAACACTAGCCCTTGTTCAGGAAATATGTAATACACACTGCTTTTGAAATGTAATCTGTGTTAGTAAGACAGACGTAAGACGTAAGATCTCGACCAACGTGCACAATCACTTTCCTACTGTCTCTCTTCCCTCAGAGTGGTGGACCACCTCCAGATTAACAAGAAGATTAATAAGCCATTTTTATCCATAGGCTATAACACTATAATGCATATATAACACACACACACAAACATAATAAAAACAAATTATATATATGTATAATGCATATATAACACACACACACAGGACTGTGGTAACTACAGGGGGATAACACTGCTCTCGGTACCAGGTAAGGAGTCTAAGAAGTGTACCATGGACCGCATCCTAGCACAGAGGGTTCTCATCAAGCACAAATGCGAATATCAGCAGAGTTTCTTTGCAGCCTTTGTCAAATTTCATAAAGCATTTGACTCAGTTGATCAAACTACACTGTGGGACATCCTGAGACTTTTCGGGCTCCCTGCAAAATTGCTGGATGTCATGGCTGGCCTGTACACTTGTACTGTGAGTGCTTGCATGGACTGGGTGTTGGGCAGAGTGGTGGGGTCCAGTGGCGGTGGGGCATCAGTTGGTGAAGCAAGATTCACTGATCTTGACTTTTCCATCAATGCTGTAATCTTCATGGAGTCAATGGAGGCTCTGATTGGGGCTCTCAAGAGGGCTGAATTCAAAGACACCCCAAAAATCAAAGTCAAAAAATGATGCGGCAGGCTAGTTCATTTTGCCGAAATTTCATTGCAGCACCTCAAAATCATAATCAGTAGTTTGTATGGCCCCCACGTGCTTGTATGCATGCCTGACAACGTCGGGGCACATACTTAATGAGACAACGGATGGTGTCCTGGGGAATCTCCTCCCAGATCTGGACCAGGGCATCACTGAGTTCACGGACAGTCTGAAGTGCAACCTGGTGGTGTCGGATGGACAGAAACAATGTCCAGGAGGTGTTCTATTGGATTTATGTCAGGTAAGCATGGGGTCCAGTCAATTCCTTCATGCTCCAGGAACTGCCTGCATACTCTCAACATATGAGGCTGGGTATTGTCGTGCACCAGGAGAAACCCAAGACTCACTGCACTAACACTGGGTCTGACAATGGGTCCAAGGAGTTCATCCCGATATTTAATGGCAGTCAAGGTGCCGTTGTCTAGCCGGTACAGGTCTGTGCGTCCCTCCATGGATATGCCTCACCAGACCATCACTGACCCACCACCAAACCCGGTCATGCTGAACGATGTTACAGGCAGCATAACGTTCTCCAAGGCTTCTCCAGACTACTTCATGTCTGTTACATGTGCTCAGGGTGAACCTGCTCTCATCTGTGAAAAACACAGGGAGCCAGCCAATTCTGGTATTCTATGGCAAATGCCATTCGAGCTCCATGGTTCCGGGCAGTGAGCACAGGGCCAATTATAGGACATTGGGCCCTGAGGCCACCCTAATGGAGTATGTTTCTGATTGTCTGGTCAGAGACATTCACACCAGTGGCCTGCTGGAGCTCATTTTGTAGGGCTCTGGCAGCGCTCATCCTGTTCCCCATTGCTGAAAGGAGCAGATACTGGTCCTGCTGATGGGTTAAGGACCTTGTACGGCCCTGTCCAGCTCTCCTAGAGTAACTGCCTGTCTCCTAGAATCTTCTCCTGGCCCTTGGGACTCGGTTGGGAGACACAGCAAACCTTCTGGCAATGGCGCGTATTGACATCCTGGAGAAGTTGGACTACTTGTGCAACCTCAGTAGGGTCCAGGTAGCGCCTCATGCTACCAGCAGTGACACTGACCATAGCCAAATGCAAAACTAGTATTAAAAAAAAAAAAAAAAAAAAAGTGAGGAGGGAAAAATGTCAGTGGCCTCCACCTGTTAAGCCATTCCTGTTTCGAGGGTCGTTTCACTGTTGCCCCTCTAGTGCACCTGTTGTTAATTAACACCAAAGAAGCTAAAACTGATTAACAATTCCCTCTGCTACTTAAGTGACCAGATCAATATCCCAGAAGTTTCACTGACTTGATGCTATATTCTGATTAAAAAGTGTTACTTTAATTTTATTGAGCAGTGTATATATATAAAACAGTATATATACTACATATACACATAAACATAACAAAAATTACATGTGTATAATGCATATATAACACACACAAATTATACATATACAGTATATATACAGTGTGTGTGTATATATATATATATATATATATATATATACATACTATATATACACATACATACATACATATACAAACACCCTCACATACACACACAAATACATACAAACATATGTATTTCACTTAACAAATTATTAGGAACACTGTACTAAGACTGGTTGGATCCTCATTTTGCTCTGAAAACAGCCTCAATTCTTTGTGGCATGAATTCCACAAGATGTTAGAAACATTCCTTTGAGAATGTGGTCTATGTTGACATGATTGCATCACACAATTTCTGCATACTTTTTAACTGCACATTCATGCTGTAAATATTCCGTTGTACCACATCCCAAAGGTATCCTATTAGAATCTGATTCAGTGACTAGGAAGGCCACTAAAGAACACTAAACTCATTGTCGTGTTCACAGAAAAAAGTTTGAGATGAATTTTGCTTTGAGACATAGTGCATTAGCATGTGGGAATTAGCAATTAGATGATGGGTAAATTATGGCCCTAAGATGATGCACATGATCAGAAACAATACTCTAATAGTCAGTGGCATTCAAGCCATGATTGACTGATATTAGCTGACCCAAATTGTGTCAACAAAACATTCCCCACACCATTATACTATAACCATCATCTCCCTGGATAGGTGAAACAAGGCAGGTGGGGTACATGAATTCATGCTCTTGGTGCCCAATTCTGATCCTATCATATTTGTGTCTTAGCAGAAATCGAGATTCATCAGACCAGGTTGCATTTTTCCAGTCTTCAAAACTATCCAATTTTGTTATGACTATGCCCACTACAGCCTCAGCTTTCTGTTCTTTGCTGACAGTAGTGGAACTCATAAATATATGAGACTTAAATCCAATTGAACATTTATGGAAGGAACTAAAAATAGTGGTTCACAAGAGGCGCGGCATCCACCCTTCCCCCCCACCCCGAATCTTAAAATCTTAAAAATTACACCGGAGCACTGCATACGATTGGTCTCTTCATACAAGAAGTGTCTTGAATCTGTCATTGCAAACAAAGCCTTCTCCACTAAGTATTAAATTAGTGTGTTCAATACTTTTTCCCTGTGTCATTCCACTTTATTATACATACCTTTTGCATGGCCTTTAATGTTGTGAATTATTTATGTTTTTGGATTTCTTGAGTTAATACCAATGTCTGGTAAGAATTTCAAGTGAATAGCCTCTTTGGAAATATATGTCCTGAAAAAAATGCTAACACATTCAATACTTATTTCCTCCACTGTATACCTATATATATCTAAGCATATACATAACATATACACACCCATATAACCAGTATACTATATACAGTATATACACAAATTCATACAGTTTCATGCAAAATATTGTACACCCCTGGCCAAATTACATATTGTGTTGAAATTTGAAGGACAAACCCAGATCTATTTATTTCTGCAAGTGATTTTGGTAAAAAATGTAAATATATTTAATTATGCACAACATCCATTGGTAATGCTTATTATTTAAACAAATCAGAACAGTAAAGTTTTCTAGAAAAAAACACAATATAATGAGGGAGAGAAAATGAGACACTATTTAAAAAGCCAGAGTAATTGCTTCCATGAACACTTTTATTTCCTTCCCTTTTCTGTACCACCCTCTGCATTCTTCTGCTCTCCAAATATAGCAAAATTAATAGGAAAAGGACAAGAATAGCATCACACAACAAAAACTTCCGGAAGACCAATAAAGTTCCTCATCACCAATGAAAAGTCCTCAGACTTGCAGGCTACTGATATCCAGCAAAAAAACACAAAAAAAAACAAAAAAACAAGGAAACGAACATGGTGAAGGACGCTGCAAAGAAAGAACACGCCCACCAAATGTCATTCTTCCAAAGGCCAAGCAGACATCCCACATTCTCTTTATTTGAAAAAAGCACCAGCCTCAAAAATACCTTTTGTCATGTTTCCTCATGTTAAACCTGATTTGACGCTGTTAAAAATCTATGAGTTTATCAGGAAAAAGTGTGTTTAAAAAATTGCACTCTCATTTTTATATGCCAGAAAGCAATTTCATTTGTGCAAAATTAAACTTGCCTTTTGCTAACAATGAGCAGTTGAGTATTTTACATTAAATAGAAATAGGAAAGAGAGTACAATTAAATTTCACATTCCTCATGGTTACTCCAATTCCAACATTATTAGTCATGAGCACACTACAGCAGTCAAAGCCATGCTGGCTATGCAAAATGGCAGAAAACAGATATATATGTATTAGATAAGCACTGCTAGTTATCCAATAGTCAAACTATACATTTGCCCTTTAACATGCAAGTAATTTCAATAATGAATTTCCATTTGACAATGTAACCAGTTACCACAAGACTGTTGGGAAGTACTGGTAAAAGAAGAATGCATTAAATAAGAACATTACTCTTCAAGGTCCCAGAAAGGCAGGTTTGCTTACCTGTAAAAAAATTAATTTCAGCACATCATAGTCTTCACGGACTAGGTTGTACTTCTTTGATCTCCGAACACCAACTTGAGATTAACAAGTTTTAAGACTTAAGCTAGCAGTGTATCACTTGGATTCACTTTGCATGACAAGGTTCCATCCCTATACAGTATATACTCCAGAGAATTAACTTAAAGTGAGGTAGGAGGGCAGGAACCTGTTTCATCTACATTCATCTTACCTATCAGCTTTGATGAAGGCTCAATAGCCAGAGGAATACTTTGGCAGAATTCTGTTCAATCTGTTGCTACTGGAATTATTATTTCCTGTTTCATACCCATGCTTGAATTGTGTTTAATGAGTAAATGGGATAAAAACAATCATTGTGTATTTTTACTTCACTAGTGTCCCTGAGCAGAAGAGAAGTGCTTGTACCTTTTTTGATTTTTACCATCAATATCATGTTTGTAAAATACTGCCTTCAGTGCATTTTGAACAAGTGAGAAGTGGCAGAGTGACCCTGCTTAATGCACCTACTCATTAATTTAAGGTTTCTGATAAGTGGCTATTTTTGATTCTGTGGATTCTTGATAGTTCTTGTACATACAATGTCAATTTACATCTGTACTCTATTTTCCCTATAAGCATTTGTCTAACTGAAGGGAACACATTTCATCATAACTGAACTATTTTTTTAGCTGCAGAAAGAGGACTAGACAGTGGAAGGAGGATGCAGAAATATGGCAAAAGTTAAAATTCTATTGTTTAAGTTGCAAAGAATTCTACTGAATAAAAATAACAATGCAGCCCATTGTTTGCCCCAGCCACTATTTTTTATTTCTTTTTTTAAGAGTTTTTTTGTTGTTTTTTCAAATAAAAGTGAATATGTACCTCTAGTTCTTTGATTTTCTCATCTGCACCTTTCTGCTTCTCTACAAGTTGATTATGGATTACCTTTTTAGGTTGTAGAATAAACCTAAAAACAAAAAAACAACAGAAGACAGTTATCACACTATACAACTGTATTAAGGTATAGAATCAGAGCAATACCTAAAGGGTGTATGCAGGATCAAGAAAAACCAGGAATTCTAATAAAAACATCATCAATATGAACTCTTTGGAGACCATAATACACAAAGTACCCTAACATGATACACATCTTTGGTAAGTTCAGTGATTTTATCAGGGCAATGCCGTGCATTAAAAGTTTATGGTCCAAACCAGATAGTTGCCTAACAATCATACCACAGTGCCTGCTTAGGTAGCCAATCACTTTTTCTTTAAAGAACAGTAAAAGTGAAACTAAAAAGTTAACAAGAATAAAAAAAATAAGCATATGTTACCATAATCTCAGTTATTATATTTTACAAAAGGCTAATCACAACCTTTACCTTGACCCCCCCTTATTTACTGAAAACCAGAACAAATTAATACTCTGCAAGAAATGAGTTTTAAATATTTAATACACATGGGAACAAAATTAAAGCCAAAATTAAAACAGGCTTTTTCCAAGAAATATTATTTAATGTTTATTTTTTACATGAATATTTCACTTGCTTCTTCTTCTCATTGTTGTTTTTACTATCCACATAAAAACACTACTGCAGTAATATAGCCTACTTTTAGGCACTAATGGCACCAAATCTTGACTGTACATCACAGACAAACTCACGCACACCCCCTAATATACTCATATTGGGCTGATTTACAGTTTCCAATTACCCTTACATACATTATAATAGTAAAGTTGAGGTGTCCAGAGAAAGATACATACAAACATAAGACAGAACACACAAACTCCACACGAGTTTACAACACTTGTTTTACATTGTGTAATTGTATTTTTATTATTTGCAGTGCATCTCTCCAACCCTGTATATTTTATAGACTGATCCAGATTTTATAGACTCAAAGGTATCTTCCAGTCCCTCTAGTATAGTGTTACCTGTAGATTTCAATTATAACTTTACAGAATCTCATTAACATTAATCTAATGATCTTTTGCTTGGGAGTTTTAATTATATAAACTACACTTTCCAACTTGAACTTAGTCTGTGTTACTTGCACTATTAATGGTAACCATGTTGAACAATTTCTATTATGTTTATGAACACATTCTTTTCTTTATGTTGGCATGTTGTAAAAGAGAATTGGCACACAAGGATAAGAATTCTCTCTCTTAATTAAATTGCTTACATCATGTTTTTAATCATGACAAATAAATTGTAACCTTGGAATTGAAATTAATATTAAACACAAAAAAACTACAGAAAGTTTCAGGAAGTTGAATTCAATTAAGTGAAATTCTGCAGAATTCCTTGTTTTGTTTATTTCCGTAGCAAAGATTACATTTATAAACATATATAATAATATGTAACTATTTACAACAAAATAAAAGGTTCAATGAACAATTCAAGTAGTAAGATGAACAGTAAGGTAGATTAAATAAAATTGAGAACTTGTAGTTAATATTGAAATTTTTAATACACTGCTTATGCCAGTAAAGGATTACAAAAGTATTTTTTATAAACATGAGGTATAAGGTGGAATAAAGTGGTAGTGTCCTGCTTGCTTTTGATATATGATGCCTCAAACCATAAAATACAATAATGAGACATTTTAAGAGATACATTATTCGTCTTTCATTCATATTTTTAATTTTTATTTCACAAAATCATCATTACATCCTCAAATGTCAAACCACTAAGATTGCAACTCTCAGTTCTACATATGTTGCTGACAATACTGAATATTTCCTTTTGACCATGTGCATGGTTTAGCATTTCAGTTTTAGCAGCAATTTTTCTGACTTTTGAAATTGACCCCTACTATAGATTGCTGAGCGTATAACCTTCTCCCAATTTGATAACCCCAAACACCCCCAGTGGCTTGCCATGTTCCACCTCACTGGCAGAACAAAAATAACTGTGAAATGCATAAAATTAGATATACTAAAACTTTAGTTTTGTACTTTCAGAACTGGATGTCGGGGTGAGAGCTCTGCCTGAGCTCTGTACATAGCTACACCTTTTTCTCTGTTTTTGCTCTGTAATAAGGTTTTCTTTTGCCATATGCTCAGGTCTTTGTTTTAATGCCTGGTTGCTGAGGTCAAGGAGGTATGACTTGCTATTACTGCACTTGTCACCCTTTATTATTCTGGAAAGTTATTGCGCAGAGTGAATGAAGTAAATAAGACATCCACATTTTTTTCATGTAGAAATGAAAATAAGTTAAAATATTATCTTGACTAACATGAAACATATAAATTATGGCTGAATGAATTTGATGTGTTTATATTTTAGATGATTCATAATATTTGATGTATGATACTTAAGAAATCAAGTTAATGGAATCTGCTGGAATTAAATTCTGTTTCCTTTCACTCTAATTCAATTGTAATTCCAATTCACATTCCAGGAAGTGAACTGGAATTTACCATGCATTCCCAATTCAATTAATGAATGTTCCCAACACTGCAAAAGCACTACATACATATCTACAACCTATTGTCTCACTCCTCACAATACACCCAAAACAGTCACATCTTTGTTCTGTATCCTTCATTTTCATTTTGACAATTTAAATTTGACCCCTTCACCTCACAAGCTTTTCTGTGCTAATTTTTTCCTATTTCTTATATGAGGTTTTTCTCATCAGTCATCTCAGATTGATTTTGATTTGATAAACAATTTCCCCTCAAGGATTAATATAGTCTTTTCACATGATATTTCGGGGTGGTCAGGTCATAGGTAATATTCATTATATTTTTGTACTATAAAAATGAAAACTCTTTGGGATATAGCAGTGGTGTTAAGGCTGTGTCTCAGATCACATATTACTGCAATAAATGAATCGCTAAATAGTGTGCAGTGAATCACTCACCACAGAACTTGCACATGGACAAATTTGGTTAATTTTACTACACATTCATGCGGTGAGACAAAAAAAATATGTCCGCACCAGTTTGTCAGTTCTACTACATTAACACTGCAGCACGCAGAAATTAGTTTTGGCAACTAAACAATAGAATCTGATTGCAAGTACAACTGGTGCAATACTTTGCTAGGGGTTTCTGGATATGCCACCTATGTTAGGGTGAGAAATTCAGCAATATATGAAGACTTAGGAGTAGAAACACTGCTTCCCAGATGAAAAAGAGCCAGTTATAGTAGCTTGGGCATGAAGTTAAAATGATCTCTAGACCTTCTTCTACAGAAACTGCACCAGGTACACTCCATTGAAAAAAAGACCCAAAAGTAAACTTTGGACATGTTGGAGGAACTGTATCCATCAGTTATCTTAACAGCAAATCCACTGGAGGAACTAAAACTGTTACAGTGTATAGAATGGCACAAACACTGCTCTACAGCAATTCAGTCAGTCAGTGACTTTATATAAATTCTTCTGTAAGTGAAACACAAAGGACTTTTCAAACATTAGGGTACACAGCATGTGCCACCAACAAAAGAAAAATAATGTACAACCTTACAATGCCCTTGAAGACTGCATTCATACTTGAGAACACAAATGCCACCATCTCCCAGTTAGACTCCACTCTTAACTAAAAGGCTTATTAAAGAGAATAAAATACTGTACACTTATATTTTTTTAGATTAATGTATTGTTTTTGTTTTGTACAATTGTACAGTGAAAAACAGAAACAAGCACCATGCAAAAGTTTGGGTGACCCAAGATATCTGAGGTCTAAGATAACTTTTGCTAAAGTCTCAGACCATAATTAGCTCATAAGGGCTACTGTATGCCTTGTTCACAAGTTATCATTAGTAAACCCCAGGTGATGCAAATTGCAAAGATGTATAAATTCTATGACTCCTCAAACCTTGTCCCAACAATCAGCAGCCATGGGCTCCTCTACACAGTTGCCTAGCACTCTGAAAAATAAAATAACTGATACTCAAGAAGCAGGAGAAGGCTACAAGAAGATAGCAAAGCATTTTCAGGTAGCAATTTCCTCGGTTCATAATGTTATTTAAAAATGACAGTTAAGAGGAATGGTAGAGGTCAAGTTGAGGGCTAGAAGACCAAGAAAATGTCATGAAGGAACTGCTTGTTGGATTGCTACAAAGGCTAAAGGTTAGTGATTTGCTCAGAGCCACATACGGAGTCAAGTGTAGGAATTCATCCAGCAACTCCATGATTTGAATCCTAATGACTTCATTACATTACATGCCTCGATATGCCATACAACTACATTAGTATTTTTTAATAAAGACAGCTTGTATTAAACAATTACCTGTTTTCATAAAAACTGCTTAGAACCAATACCTCTACTTCACATATTAGACTTCCAAAATGATCTCTATAACAAAGCAAGTAGTGTAACAGCAAGAAGGAATGGTTGTGTATTTTAGCCAAGGAAAACATGCCACAGTTGATGAGCATCATTGTTGACATCTAATGAACAATGAAGCCTTTCCCACCAAAATCACTCAGCCAAGCATGTCTGAATTCTTGCCTGCAGCTTGGTTTTAGAAACATTTCTGTGTTTATTTCTTGTGCCAAAAGGCCCACTTTGCAGGCAATATTTAAACTAATTTCTTTTCATCAGTTTCGTTTTCTGCCTACAAAGCAAATTTGAAACAAAAGGGGCTCTCAGCCTTTGTGACATTCACTTAATGTCACCGCTTTCAAAGTGTCAATTGTCACATTAAACTGCAACCTTACTGGGGTTCCCCACAGGAATGTGCACTAATTGGTAACCAGGAACTCCAGCCAGAAACTTCATTCACCATAATGTGCAGTAATGGTCATTGGTCTTGGACAATGAATCGTGACACAGACAAATGAAACAGTTCCTACAAAACATCATTTGAGAACAAATCAAGGCCTATTAACTCTACAAGACAAAACTGAGGAATTCATGACCTGCGCCAGTACACATATTTCACTAACAGTAAAGTGTAGGGCAGGCTGACCATCAACTCTGTAGCCAGTCTTGATATACAATGCATAAACTGAGGATAAAGATTTCTTAAAAACTGTTATATACTGTACATTTTGTGACACAGTTACTACTTTTGTATACAGTATTTAACACAATTTTATACTTGTGCCCCTCTAAATTTAATTAAGCTACAGAGATCCATATAGCTTGAAAGGATCAATCTGCCAACAGCTACAAGACTAATCCGACAATACAAGGTCACCAGCCAGTTGAAAAACTCTTTCCAATAAGCATTTAAAAGCTCTGGATCAGGCATAAAAATCTGGGCATTTCATGCTCTGCAAATGAGAATATGTCTAGCAATGTAAATTTTCCTTTATATTGATTAATAAACTGAATTCAGTCATGCTGATGTATGTTTTAGTGTAACCATCATACCTTAGTCACATACAGAATATTTTTATTGTCAGTAAAAGAAAACATAACTTGTATCTACTCACTACCATCTGGATAGTAGAGAACAAACTTGACAAAGCAGTGGTAACAAGGAACTATGAAGCAGCAGTAGTAACCAGTGTACCTTCACCACAAAGAAAAAAATCCATCCTTTATTCAAACGGTTCTGCTTAGCTAAGCTAAGCCACCATGTGGCATTTCAAGATATGATTTGCAATTTTCCCAGTAGAATGTTTGAACAACATAGATGCCCTGCAGGGTTTATTGCTGTCCTTATTGGTAAGTGAACAAAACTTGTGCATCCTAGCACACCCTCTCCTCTGCTGCTTAACTATCAAACACCGTTCAGTTTGGTGCACAAAGCATTTCTAAATTACCAGGCAGAAGAATTACATAATTGTGGGAGAAAGAGAGCAAGCTATCTTTAATCTAACCTTTTAATCCTTATAACTACCAATGTAACAATACACTGCATGGCAATAACCCCTGGGAAAATTGGAACTTAAGGTCAAAGCTGTCTCACTTTTGGTTAAGACTACAAAGTGACATCAAAAAATTCAGAATCAATGTCTCCAAGACGGGACAGTTAACTTTGTGAGCTGAAATGTTAAAGGCCTGAATCACGAATTAAAAAGAAAGAAAGTAAGTATTCTCTCACCTAACAAGTCTAAACGCTAAAATATTTTTTTTACAGGAGACCCACTTATTAAGCAAGGATCAGTTCCGGCTGCAAAATGACTGGACTGGCCAAATGTTCCATTCCAGCTTTACAAAAAAAACTAGAGGTATGGGAATTCTTATCCATAAAACAGTCTCATTTGTAGTATCAGATGTTGTATCTGATCCTGAAGGGAGATACATGATTGTTATGGGTAATTTACTTAATTGTAAAGTGATTTTGATAAATTTTTATGCAACCAATGTGAATGATAGGAAATTCATCCAAAATGTATTTGCATCCATTCCCAATGTGAACACTCATAAAATTATAATGGCTGGGGATTTTAATTGTGTTTTAAAACCTAGATAGGTCTCCTGTCACAGGGGCGATGACATCTAACACTGCAAAGACAATTACACAATTTGTAACTGACCACAACTTATTAGATATGGAGATTTCTAAACCCAAATTCAAGTACATATTATTTTACTCACCAGTGCATCATTGCTACTAGATAACTATTTCTTGCCTACGATTAAATCCTGCAAGTATGATGCCATTGTTATTTCGGACCATGCCCCTCTGATCTTGGAGATAAAATTATTATGCCCCACATACTCATCACGCAGAAGGTGTCTTAACCCACTTTTATGAGCAGACGAGAACTTTACAAAATTTATATCAAAACAAATTAGTTTTTTCTAGAGACAAATATATCCTCAGAGGACTCTGCAGGAATACTCTGGGAAACCCTGAAGGCCTTCTTAAGAGGTCAGATTATCTCATATCTTTTCCACAGAAATAAATTGGAAACCAAGCTAACCAACGAAATTACTAGAATAGATCAAGAACATGCCAGGTGTCCAAGTGAGGCTCTTCATAGGAAAATGCAGGCTCTGCATTCAGAACTCAACCTCTTGACAACTAAAGAAACTGAACAACTCATTTTTAAATCAAGACTTCATTACTATGAACATGGAGAGAAAGTTAATAAGCTTTTAGCTCAACAAATCCACAAGCAAGAAGTTCGCAATGCAACCCAGCAATTACCAACACAAACGGAGACATAATCATTGACCATAAAAATATAATGCACACATTTAGAGACTACTATGAATCCTTATATTCTACTGAGTTTTAAGAAGACAAGATACAATCTAATGCATTTCTGGATGCATTAGAGATACCACAAATAGATACTCTTAAGGCAGAGGAATTGGATAAACCATTGGCACTATCAGAATTATTAGATGCTATAAAGTCACTTCAGAGTGGGAAAGCAACAGGACCGATGGCTACCCTGCCGAATTTTATAAGAAGTTGTCCACTCAGCTAGCTCCCCTCCTATTAGAACCATTCACAGAAGCTAGAGACAATAAAATTCTACCTTAAACTTTTCGTCAAGCATTAATCACTGTCTTTCCTAAACAAAATAAAGACGTATTACAATGTGCATCATGCAGACCAATTTCACTTCTGAATAGTGATGTTAAGATACCTCCAAAATCCTAGCTAGAAGGATGGAGAAAGTGCTGCCTTTAATAATATCACAAGATCAAATTGGATTTATTAAAGGCCGACATTTAGCATCCAATCTTCGACGCCTGTTTAATGTAATATACTCACCTGCAAAGTCAAACATCCCAGAGATTTTATTATCCTTGGATGCAGAAAAAGCATTTGATATGACTGAATGGAACTACTTTTTCACTACATTGGAGAAATTTGTGTTTGGCCTGAATATTTGTGCATGGATCAAACTACTGTATACCAATCCAGAAGTTTCAGATTGTATTAACAACATTAATTCAGACTACTTTAAACTAGAACGTGGTACCAGACAAGGATGCCCCTTGTCACCACTACTTTTTGCAATCGCCATTGAGCCACTGGCAGTTCACTGTAGAAATGTTTATGAGATAAAGGGGATTATCAGAGAAGGACTTGAACAGAAAATTTGTCTATAAGCAGATGATATGGTACTGTATATATCAGACCCACAAAATACTGTGCCTGCAGTCCTAACAGCACTAACAGAATTTCAAAAGATTTCTGGTCTCAGAATTAATTTGACTAAAAGTGTGCTCTTTCCAGTGAATTTTCAAGCACACAATATTAGATTGGACACCTTCCCTTTTATCATCGCAGATCAGTTTAAATATCTAGGGGTAAACATCACAAGTAAACATAAAGCTCTTTATCAACAAAATTTCGCTGTCTGTATGGAAAAAATCAAGCAAGACTTGCATAGATGGTCAACCCTTCATCTCACTTTAGCTGGAAGAATTAACATTGTTAAAATGAATATCCTCCCTAACCTTCTCTTTTTATTACAAAATACTCCAATATACGTCAATAAATCGTTCTTTAAGAAATTAGATTCAACCATAACCACATTTATTTGGAATTCAAAACATCCAAGTATCAAAAGAGTGACCCTACAAAGGCCAAAGGCAGAAGATGGCATGGCTCTACCTAACTTTCAATTTTACTACTGGGCAGCAAACATACAACATATAAAAACCTGGACATTGACACAAATAGATGAACATATACAGGCTTGGTCTGCAATAGAAATAAAATCCTGCAGTTCCTCTTTATATACCTTGCTTTGCGCCCCAATAAATGCAAATTATCGCCAATATACTAATAACCCAATAGTACTTCACTCACTCAGAATATGGAACCAATGTAGGAAGCATTTTAAGATAGGGAATCTTTTATCGGTGGCACCTCTGCACAAGAACCACCTTTTTCAACCCTCGCAAACATATGCAGTTTTTAAGGTCTGGAAAACATTTGGGATTAAATCACTTAGAGATCTGTACATAGACAACGTCTTTGCATCCTACAAACAATTACATTCTAAATTTAACTTTCCAGCAACACATTTCTTTCACTATCTTCAAATTAGAAACTTTTTTAAACAGAACCTGCCCAATTTTCCTCACCTCCCTCTATGCTGGAAAATATTTTGATCAGTTTCAAGGACATAGACAGCATCTCTACAATTTATAAAACCATTTTACAGTCCCTCCCTTTCAAAGATCCAAGTGGACAATGGGAAAAGGATCTCTCCCTCAACATACCAGATAAGGAGTGGAAGGTAGCAATGCAGAGAATTCATTCGAGTTCCATATGCGCAAAGCACACAATTATTCAACTTAAAATTATATATTGAGCACATCTGTCTCACTTAAAATTGTCCAAAATGTTTCCAGGGCAAGATCCATCCTGCAAACACTGCAATCAAGTTCCAGCCTAATTGGGTCACATGTTTTGGGCCTGCACCAAATTAACATCATTCTGGATCGAAATTTTTAAATGCCTTTCAGACAGCCTTGGTGTCACAATACCTCCAGACCAATTAACAGCTGTGTTTGGTGTACTCCCAGATGGGCTCAAAGTGGAGAAGGACAAACAAAATGTAATTGCCTTTACTACACTAATGGCACAAAGATCTTGCTCAACTGGAAGAATTCTAACTCTCCCCTTTTAAGTCAGTGGGTAACTGATGTTATATACTATTTGAAATTGGAAAAAATCAAATTCTCACTTAAAGGATCTGTGCAGAAATTTTTCAAAACTTGGCAGGATCTAATCAACATTTTAGAATAAGCTTTTAAAGCACTGAGGAAGCAGATTCTCTCCCTATTCTTTCTTTTTTCCTTTTTCTTCTCCATTCATCTATACTCACTTATTAATTTATCTATTTACTTATTTTTATTAGGTTTAAGTTTTATTCTGCTGCCCATGCTCTCTTTCTCAGGGGTGGGGGTTGATTTGTTTTCAATCCTATTCTTGTAAAATTGATCTATTTGTATGGAATGCTGTGTGATTTCAATAAAATTAATAAAAAAAAAGAATTACATAATTGGGTGATTCAGGGAAGTTCTAATTAACTGGTAGTAACTCCAATGAAATCAACAGAGTTCAAAGAAATTCAATAGAAAAGAAAAGGATGCAGTCATGCAAATTAATTACACAATGGCAGGAAGTGGGCAGTTTCTAAAAGTGGTCAAATTATAACGATGATAAAGTCAAGTCAAAGTCCAAAGACTCAAGGAAAATGTCATGGCTTCTTACAAATAATGCAAATGCAAAAATGTAACAGCAAGTGTTTTTTGTTTTTAAATGGTAAGTAAATTATCAGGCCCCCAGAGAATCCAAAACTTTCATGGAGTGTGTCTACATTTTGCCGTAACAGTGTGTGTACAGGAATCTTTGGTCACTCACTCCACTTTGCTATTTTAACTCTTGGCAAATGTTAGCCCCCAGATAACATACTGATAGGTGCTGCTATGAGGGTTTAGTCAAGCTGGCTCATCCCTAGTAGAGGGACATTTAGACAGAAAACCCTTACATATGTCTCTTTCTACATTTGAGTCTAGGTGGCCTTTTATAGTATTTAGTTAAAAAATTCCAATAGAATATTTTCTCCATAGTGATGTTTTTCAATTTGAACTTATATGAAGCAGAACCATTGCTACTTGTCCCCTAGAAACAAACCTCAACTAATTCTGAAAATTTCATCTGCACAAATAAAGCTTTCTGGATTATCACTACATTTTGTTCAAGCAGTTGGCCTTATCATAACAGTAAAAAGGTGTTCTGTGACAACAACCAACACAACAAGTCACCCCAAATTTAGGATTAGTCTGTAAAAACCACCAAGGAATTCCCAGGTATTTCCAATCCAGTAGAATGACTGCATACCTCCAGTTTGTGATGAAGTCTTCTCCCAGTGGAATACATGCCCAAAAAATAAATGTCTCTCCTTGATTCAGAGAGAAAGCAATTTCACTACAGTCCTCCAATATTGTTGAGCATCTGCATCTACATGGTCTAAGCCAGAGGTGGGCCAAATTGTCCATAACGAGTCAAGCAGTGGGCCATATAATATTATGAACCCAGGGAATCGGGCATATTTTAACGACAAACAAAAACTTCAAAAATATTTGCTTCAAGATATATTTTAATTAGAAAATGTTTTATTCAAAGCTTGAAACAGCAATTCAAAAACACCATTAGAGAGTCACTTTAAGGCAAAGTGATTTCACTATGACATTGTTCTGGTCATGAATGTTAAACCGCTTGTTTCTGCACAAGCCAGGTATCAACTGAGAGGCTGAATGTCACTACAATAAATTCATTGCAAAAAAACTGAATTTGGTGGCATACTTCTTTAGTTGGTTTTGGTAAGTTTTCTTTGTGAAAAGACCTGCTACAAGTGCAATCAAATAATTATGTCATGAAAACAGCATGATTGCAAAACTTTGGAAACAAATCCTTTCTGTAGAAATCAAGAAAGAAATTTTGATAGACTTATTTTTAAGTTTACTATTACACTGGAGTTTAGTTACTTCCAACTGCAAAAGCTGCATTACGACACCTAACTTCCTAAAAGCTAGATTCAACTTCGTGATCAAGGATGCACATATATGGCAAAGTCCAAACTTCTGTCTCAAAACTGTTTCTTTAAATTAAGAAAATGAACATGCAGTATTTGCCTGCTGCAGTTTATTTAGATTATTATAAGATATGGGGAAAAATGAATTAATGGTGCTATAAATATTTGGAATTGATTTATCTTGAAAGCCTAATTACCCTCCTCGTTGGAGATGGTTCATTGCCCAAAGGAACTATGGGGATACCATACCCAGTAAGAGCATTTCCTCATCTCATCAAACACTTGGGCTGAAGTACAGGAAAAATCCACTACTGTCAATCCACTACCAGAAAACCCTTCTGTGAAAGCACCATTAATGCTAAAATGTACATACTGATTTTGGAGCAAAATATGCTGCCTTCAAGACCACATCTCTTCCATTAATGGCAATGAACATTTCACCAAGCCAATATAAAACCACATTCTACGTGCATTACAAAACCATGGATTCAAATGGAGAGGCTGCTCCTTGACTGTCCAGCTGGTAGTCCTGACTTAATCTCCAGTTGAGAATGTGTGGTGCATTTTGAAACACATCTTAAGAGTTGTTTGAGAAAAGGAGAGGATAAAATTATACTTGAAGCAGTCAATAAATTATTTTGTTCAGTATCTAAACATTTTTAAGTTAAGTGTTATATGAAAAAACAATTTTACAAAGTGGCAGATTTTTCACTGTACACACTTTTTTGGAATATGTTGCAAATATCCAAACCAACGGTTTAGTTTTGAAACAACAATAACATTTGTAGGCTGCAACAGCAAATAATGGGCTGTTATACTTTTTTCAGGTCAAAGATAATTTAATAATTTACTCATCATTGCTTTCTGTTGTTATTTGCGTTTCCATACTGTTCCAACTTTTTCTGAGTTAGGGTTGTACATTGCTCCCAAAACTCCCACCTCTGCATTGATCCACTGGTAAATTATGCAATTGCTTAAACCCCCAAGGTACTTTAACTCTTTCATCAAGGGTAGCTACTCATTTCCAACCTGAAGAGCAAACCATGTGCATGAAATAAACCACATTCAACTGGAAAACCACAACACTGAGCGCAAGAAATCACAGTATGAGGAGGCCAAGAGGAAATTAACAAAACAGTACTGATGCAACTTTCAGTTCTCCAAAGTAGCTGATTTTCATACACCATCTGTGCCTTGTTTAAAATAAAAAAAGCCACAACTTAAGGGGTAGTGGCATCCTGTACATATTCAACAACTCAGTATTAGCCAGTCCAATTTTTTCCTTTTCATGGAATTCCAACTGCAATTCTTCCTATTTTGTACCTTCCTTTTCATAGCCTGGTATGGTAAAATTATAGGAACATATTAAATTAATGTTATTCAGACAAAAGAGTAAAAATGCAACACTGTATCCATTGTTCTTGTCCTCTAGTTATGGACAATGCTTCAAACTGTACCCCAATGCATAGGGAAAGGGCAATACTGTACATCATACATCACTGCATTGTAGGACATTGATGACATCTTTGGAGGATTGCTTTGGTTGTTAACACAAGTCAGTGGTGACTTGCTGTACAGTATATAAAAAAATGTTTGCGCAAAAGCAATGACAAACAGGCAAAAGAAGGGAACTGGAGAAGGGATTATACCTGAACAAAATGAATAGGGTTGTAAAGTAACATTATTAAACAAGTTGAGCTAAGTAGACAATGTGTATCCATTGAACTTTGTGCAAACATTATTAGTGAGCTTAAAAGTTTTATATCATTGGAAGAACATGAACAATTTATTAATGCCTGGGTCCAGAGTTGTGGTCACGCATTAATTAAAATGGGACTGCTGGTTAATTCCAAACCACTTCCTGGAATAAGAATAGGAATTTCACCCACCTCAAGAGAAAAACTACTGGAATTGAATTTGAATGAAAGATAAACAAATACAAACATATCAAATTCTTTTAGACATAATGTATTATCTGCTTTCCAATACATTTTTTTAAACTTATTTTCATTTCCACATGAAGAAAATGTGAATATTTTATATGCATCATTTACTCTGAACAATAATTTACCAGAATAATACTGGACAACACGTAATAACAGGCCACGTCCCCTCAGGACTTGGCCTCAGCAGCCAAGCATTAAAACAGGAAAAGAAAACCTTATAACACAATAAAATTAGAGAAAACAGCAGGGCTATGGAAAGAGTTCAGTGTGAAATGTAAAACCCTGAACTCAATATCAAACTTGGTGACAAAAGTATAGATCCATAGTTTAGGGTACCTACATTTCTCCATAACTTTTGGTTAGTTTTGATTCACATTTCTCATTGTTATTTTTGTTTTGCCAAAGGCATGGGGTGTGGTTAATGGAACTTGGAGGTGAGAGTATGCCTCGAAAACGGTAGAGAGAGACAATTTCAGAAGTCAGAAAAACTGTTGCTAAAACTTAAATGCTAAACTGTGAACACTGTCAAAAGGAGAATTGCTAGACATCAATAGCCAAAAGACGTATATTACTTAAAGCACACACACTGAAGTTGTTTTGAGGTTTGACTCAAAAATCTTGGATGCTGCACTGAATGTCGCATGGGTTTATAAAGTGCCACATTAGTTATGTGGTGCATTGTGCCTACTGGTAGTTGAGACACTAGCAATGGTGTAAAATATCTTGACCACAGCTACTAAAAAATCTGAAAAACTTGAAAAATAATAATAATAATAAAAACATGCTAATGATAACCCATAGAAAACACTTTCAGTAACTCTGGCTAAGATATTTAATCCTAAGAGATGCAATCTTAGTGATGTTGAGAATGCAATGATGATTCAGTGCAATACCAACAAAAACTATATGAATGAAAGAAAATAAATGTATGTCTGAAAATGTCTCATTATTGTATTTTATGGTTTGACTAGCCATGTGCACCCAACTACGTTGCGCGTGTTAAAGTTGTCTGTGAAGGGCTCCCTGTTTAAACGCGGTTGCCACTCGTGAACTGGGCCCTTCGTTGCACAGCATTATGATTTTTTATAAGGGAAACAAAATTACAAAAGAAAACCCTTGGATAATGATTCGATAGGAACGGCCTACTCGGAATCACTGTCTGAATCGTAATTATGTGGTGGTGTAGGAGCATTTCTGCTTCTGTCCGTTCACAGTTCGTCTCGTTTTCACGACGCTGTCGTTTCCTCTCACGATCTCTTCTCAACCTTTCTCCAGTCTCGCAGGATGCTTTGTGGCAATCCAAGAGTAAGGCAATATACACGGATCAATGGTTATAAAAGGGGGACACATAGGTATCCAGGCTCTTTAAAGCATGTGAGCAAGCCACGGTACAACTGTGAGACGCGCAGCACTCGCCGGCTACAATGTAACAATAATAATTTCCGGAATGTGCTGTTACGTTGTCATTCATTTTACCCACTGTCTTTCTTTCATTCATATGTTACGTGGGCACGTACCTTTTATCTTCGGCAATCTCATTCTCTAACCAGGCCTCAGGAGCTAACCAGCGTAACACTGTCCACCACCCCTTTCGTTATTCCGGCACATTGTTGACATCCGTGAGTAACAACAACATACTAAACTGGAAGGTGGTCTACGCATGCGTGGAATTCGCAGACAAACAAAGATCAAGATCTAAATGAAGATCTCTTTAGTTAATTTAAAGCACAACAATTTGTTTAGTTTGAATGTCTGTGTTTTGAGGTGTGACTAGCGTACTACAGTCTTCAGTAGTATAAGCCTGGAGGAGATTCTTAATGCAATGCCTATGTTTTAGCTGTCTCTCTACTGCCATCTAGTGCTTCTTCTTTTAATTCATTCGCGGACAAAGATCAAGATCCAAATGAAGATTATATATAGAGAAGAGATGATTCATATCTCAGAAGCAAGCAGGACAGTACCAAATTTACACAACCTTATTTAGTGGCTTACATTTAAGAAAATGTACTTTTGTAATCCTTTACTGGTATAAGCAATATGTTCTGAATTTTATTTAGCTTACCTTACTATTCTTCATACATATTGAATAGTACACTAATTTTATATAGTTATTTACACAGTGTATAGTTTTATTTTATATACATTTTATAAACCTCATATATATGCTAAGGAGTAACACAAAACAAGAAATTCTACAAAATATAATTTAATTCAACTTCTGGAAATTCAAACTGAAGTCCAATTCTTCTTCCTGTAACTTTTTTTCCATTCAATTCCAATTCCATTTCATTAGATGAATTGAAATTGATGGGTTCTCTTCAAATCTGCAAGCCACCAAGCTGTAAAAGCACAGTCATTCTAGCCAAAGTAAACTGGTTCTTCTTCACCTACACTCTTATGCTGGTTTAAGATGTTTTTGAACTTGTTAGCATGAAGACAAATGTAAGTTATAATTAACTAGCAGAATACCCGCGCTTCGCAGCGGAGAAGTAGTGTGTTAAAGAAGGAATGAAAAAGAAAAGGAAAAATTTTAAAAATAACGTAACATGATTGTTAATGTAATTGTTTTGTCATTGATATGAGTGTTGTTCTCATATATATATATATATATATATATATATATATAAAATAA